>CM067488.1:7687211-7872491 GCA_034552555.1 Semaprochilodus insignis
TATATATATATATATATCCTGTTATATCACAGTTGACAAGAACAGAGACTGCATCGCCTTACGCCTTAATTAAAAAAGAACATTATTATTAGATGGCCTGAATCAGTTCTAGTAAATTCCATCAGGTACAGAGACTGAGCTTCAGTTAATACACATTGTAATACACTGCCTACTCACACGGCATTCAGAGGTCGATAGGCACAAGGTAATATCAGCATCTAGTGTTTGCTGCCTGCTGAGGTTCCTCAATTTCTTTTATGAAGGCAGCACAGATGTATCCTTCACTACCTTACTTAGCTCATAATACTCTGTGTCAGTGCTGATGTGGTTAGGTAAAGAAATAACAGACAGAACTAGCACTGATACAGTGGAGGGAAAAAAAGCTCCCTCACAAGAAACAACCAGATTGTGATTATGATGTTGCCTGATACCTGAGGCACTGTTTTATGGCAGTCTGATTTGGACTTAACATACCCAGGCATCATGTTACCTGCAGGGCATAGTAAAACAAAACAGTGCCCCAAAAAAAGGTCATCTTGATACACACGAAGATAGGTGTAGGTTCACTGTCACTTTGAATAGTAAACTACATGGACAAATTTGTGTGCACACGCAATGACCTCTCTTTACGCCTTAACAGGCTGTTTTTGTTCCCTTGCCTTTTTAAGACCGATTTAAGATAAATGAGCGCTGTTCTGTTTGGCTGTCCTCAATTGAGCCTCATTCAGCAAAGCAATCAGAGCTGAAACTTTCCGTACATCTTCGACATGAGTGGACAGTGTTGAACTGCTGTAGCCTGAATAAATGGATACATGTAAATGAGTTGGCTGCTGTGACATCACAAAAACAATCAATTCAAGCACAGGCTGGTTTTGCAGCGTAGTTTCAATATATGGACTGGGCAGTAAATCACATGTTTTGAAACTTAAAATGTTTCCATATTACTTCAAACTCCTTTATTTGAAAAAGTGAATGTATTACATATGGGCCATAAAAACCCTGAATGTCTTTTGTGAACTACAAGGAAATGTGAGAAAATCTGCAAATTCCCCTTAAAAAATCTGTATTAACTGGCTGGGCCAATGAACAACTTGTACAGACAGTCTAGTGTACTTACACTCCGTTATCAATCGAGGCATTGTGTGCAAAGTTTTGTGAAGCGATGCTCATGACGTTCTGAAAAGAGAGCACAATAAATAAACACAATAAATTAGTTAGAAGTCTTTTGAGTCTTTAAAAGTGCTGCATAAATCAATCACTGAGAAGCAAACAATGTCCTTCAGACTGGTCTGATGTGAAATGGACTCAAATTTCTTCACGGTGGTGGTGACAGGAATCAGGAGTCACCACATGATACTGACATTAAATAAAACAATGGTTTAAAAAAGCCTTAAAAATATGCTTTCTTGGGAACTATTTTGCCTCACAACACCTTGCAGATACCCCTTTGCAATAAACAGAGCTAAGAAAATGTAATTTAGGCCAAATACTTCTCTCATTACTATCATGAAACAGTATCTCGGGCATCAGGCAGCAAATTCGCATCAGTGTTTTATGTATCATTTTTCTGTGCTTTGGACGCTCCTGTCACCACCAGTGTGAACAGCCCTGGTTTGGTGAATTTCTCTAGAACAGAGAGAAACAAGAGAGTCTTGTGGCAAAACTCTCTGAATAATTCCGTTTAAATCTTAAAGGCTCCATAAACAGAAAATCTTAAAAATGGTGGCGCTCCCCTTTAAATAAGCGAGTTACTCTTCTCAAAGTAGCCCGCTGTGTGAGGAGTACCGTTACAGATTAGACTAGAATAGAGGACTGCCACCACAACACGGAGAGGTTTATATTATACACAGCCTGCTAACAAACCTGTAAGCTCTCTTTTAATTGTGGTATGAGCATTTTAAATCTGTGGACTGGGTCGAAGTCCTGCTGCTGGCTGAGCTGTTGCTGCTGTTGTTGCTGTTGCTGCTGCTGCTGTTGTTGTTGTTGTTGTTGCTGAGTTTGCTGAAGTACCGCTGCCTGGTGAGCTGCGGGGTTCGGAGGACCTGCCTGCTGCTGCTGGGAGGCCATGTGGAGATTACAAACCAAGAAAACAGCTCAAAACCGAACGGCTTTTCTTTTGCTATCTTCCTGCTTTCTTTCTTGTTCGTTCCTTCTGGCTTTCGTTCTTCCTCTGAAGTAAATCGTCGACTTTGGACTGCCTGTTGTACATACCGCCACCTACTGTACTGGAGTAGGAAGCACTATTTCCATTACTTCCGGCGGGCTAAAAAGCCAAGGAGATGGCTGTATCCGAAATGGTTCACTACTATACTGCATACTACTGCAACAAAAATACCCACTTAGTCGTAGAAGGATTTTGCCAATTTTCAGTTATAAATAAAATATGTTTATAAAACATGTACACCATATTTAGGCCTATGTGTCACAGTTTCAGTCTCAGGTGTGTGAATGCTGTATGTCGGAGGAGCAGCAGGTGGCGCTGTAGGGTCAGTGTACCCACACTGCTGCACGCCGAAGAAAAGATGTGTTGACCAGTGTTCACGTGTTGCATGCGTGTGTGCTCCGTAAGGCGATGAATCCGTGTTGAGAATAGTTAACAGCGGTGATATCCGTGTTTTCAGGTAATAGTTTACATCTAGAGCTTTAACTGAATACAGACTCTTTGGTGAATGGACAGTAGGTGAGGTTTCAGTCCAGCCTGTTGGCCCCCAACACTGACCATACTGAAGTGATTTTTCAGCTCTTGTACCCTAAACGAGTTTCTGTACGTGCTGTATCTGCAAACAGCCTTAATTAGCATGTTTGCTGAGGAGGAGGACTGGGCGGACAGTCTTCCAGCTGAAGAACACCCTCATGCTGGAGTAAAGACTGAACCACTCGGTGGGAAGGTAAGCAGGTTAACTGGCTCTTCATTCTGCTCTCACAGTCATGACATTTGTAGCTGACACATGTTGTGCAACCCAATAGTAAATATTTTATATAACGTACTAAAATGCATTTTTATATTAATACACACATCTTTTCCCACCGGCACACATTAGGTTTAGTCTTACAGTCAGAGACTATAGTTTAACTTTTTCCACAGACGTTTTACACTATGCCTCCTCTTCATCAGTGTCTGACCACATGACCACTTGCCTACTTTAGGTCGGTGGACCATTCTTAAACAGCAACACTGAGGTGTTCAACTCACAGATGTGCCTGATAGACAGCATCTGCTAACATGGCACTGCCATCCTGTTGTGCTGAGAATGGCCCACTACCCAGGTCATAGTTGTGGCCATTGGTGATCCCATAGCGGTCACTTTTCTTTTGTGGAGGAGTCATGCCATGAAAAGAAAACCTTTAGAGACACAAATTCAATAAATGTTGTTCAAGCTGAACTATACTGTATGTATGGGTGCTGTATAGAGTTTTTTATGTATGTTTTAGGAATGCATTTTTGTGTGTGACTGTAGACTGTCCATCTTAAAATTACTAAATAAACTGGTATTGGGATCATACCTCTGCCATGCTCAGAATGTTTACATAGTAGTACATATAAAAATACAACATATGTAGTAACAAAGTCTTTAAAGTCTTCAGGGGAGTGCAGATCAAAGTCTGGCAAATGTTACTTTTATTCAACTTTGATAGGTTGTTGTTTAGTCTGTCCTTGAAAGGTTCTGACAAGCATGTGTCCACATATCTCACAAAATAGACAGACAGTCTTTATAATACTATTACTACTACTGCTGTTACTACTGTTACTACTACTGCTACTAATAGGTCTGCATATAGTAATAATCATCTAAGGGGGACTCCTGATTTTTCAAAAGATCTGCATAATTAGATGTTTGAAATTACTTTTGAAGTTGAAGTTACTTTGTTTGTGTTGTGTACAAAAAGCTCCATTTTACAGAAACTTGCCAAATTGTTCAGTGGTGGTGGTGGTGAGAACCAGATCTCTGGAGAGTTTAATGCCTCTGAAAGCTCCCTCACAGAAAGCTATTACATCACATGGTTAGAAATATGCTGCTTGATGTCTGACACATTGTTTTGAACTCGCTTTTAATTATTGTAAAACTGATGTTAAAAGGTCTTGATAACAGGCAGCGTGTCAGCCAGTACTTCCTCAGTTCTCTGTGATGCTGTCATAATTGTCATTATTATTTATCACAGCAAAATAAAAACTTGGGAATGTTGTTTATGTTTAAGAGCAGTTTGTAATTAAAACGAAGGTAGACAAAAGGTGATGTCTTAAACTTAGCCTATGCATTTAGCATCAGTCTCATGGAATGACTCGTATGGTGTAGAGAGCTAACAGCTGAGCCTGAGGTAATTGCATACCTACAAAATTTTAGATCTACCTAAATTGTAGATGTGCCTGGTAAAATGACCAGGGAGGTACAATGTATGTGTACATAATAAGTGCATATTCTGAAAAAGTAATAATAAGAGTGTCTGCATTTCTGTGACTTCCTTGATCCCCTAAACAGTCCAAGGCAATCAGCAAACGCTGCCTTAAGCGAACTCTCCAGACCTTAGGGTCAGTTCCAAAGTGGGACAGTAAAGGAGCTTCTGATAGCAGCGATGGGGAAATGAAAGAAGCTCCTGCCCACACCAATAAAAAGAAGAAAAAGTCAAAAAAGCGGAAGAAAATCGCTGATGCTGGAAGTAAAGAAGAGCAACATGGGCAAGGGGACGCATCAGAAATACCTGTGAAGAAGCGAAGGACAAAGCAGAAACCAAAGGAACAAGGTGAGTGCAAGTCCGAGCACAACAGCATCCACCTTCCCAATTATGTTAACCTGCACTGACAAACTGTTATCCTGTTCAGGTTCCAGGACTTCATATGAGTCGGAAAGAGATGGGAATGTTAAGGGACAGCAGAAGGGCAAAGAAGACACCACAGAGAAGAAGCTGAATCGCAAACAGTGGAAGAACAGAGTCAAGAACAAGAGACGGTGCAAGAATAAATTCCTGGCTCCAGCTGGAGACGTGAAGGTTAATTTGAAGGAAGAAAAATTAGAACAGACACATGTATCTTCCAAGGAGGAGAAAAAAGTAGGTGACCTGTCATCCGGGAGAATGAAATCAGAAGAGAAGAGTGACTTTGTCACCCCTGTAAATACTCATGCTCTTGAGAATAACAAGGCCACAAAAATAAAGCAAAAGAAAAGGAAAGATAGAGAAAGCAATGGCATCAACCGTTTACAGCCTACAGTAGAGGAGTCTGTCTGTGTACAGCCCAAGAAAGCAAATAATGTTATTCAGAAAACTGCAGACCCACATGAACAGAGTGAAAAACAAAAGCCACTCAAGGTGGATAAAAATTCTCAGCTCCACACAAAGAAGTTAAAGGGCCAGGTCACTGACAGCAATACCAAACTGACAGAAGAGAAACAAGAAACGGGTAAAACAAGTAAAGAGGAGGGGAAAAATCCTATGGACCGTTCCAGTGCCTTAAGGTTGCGGATGGAGAAGCGATTAGAGTCTGCTCGGTTCCGCTACATTAATGAACAGCTTTACACCTCAACCAGTGGCGAGGCCAAACGCATGTTCAAGCAGGATCCTGATGCCATTGGGGTGTACCACAAGGGCTACACAGAACAAGTAAAACACTGGCCTGCGAACCCTGTGGACTCCATCATCTCCTACATTCAACAAAAGTGAGATGAATTGCTTCTGTTGATAATTCCACATGATGTTTCATCTTTGTTGTAATAATCCTTCAAGTGCAAAGTGGTTCAATTCTACGTGTCTTTCTTTATTTAACAGACCAGCGTCTTTGGTTGTAGCCGACTTTGGTTGTGGAGATTGCAAGATTGCACGGAGTGTAAAGAATCAAGTGCACTGCTTTGATTTGGCTCCTGTCTGTGACCTTGTCACCGCCTGTGATATGGCCAACGTAAGTCATTTTTAAAATAGTTTTCATTATTTATTAATTATGCTTGAAAATGCTGCTGATTTTGATAATGATGATGTATGTTTAAGTTTGTATTAGGTATTTCTCTAGATTAATACTGTAAGACCAGATTTCATCATTACTTTCTAATGCAGTGTTTTATGGATTGTATTGTGGGTAAGGACGGGTCAGAAGTGTCTCAAATGAAGGATTTGTCTGATGTTATGTCTTTACATTCACAGGTACCACTTGCTGATTCCACAGTGGATATTGGAGTCTTCTGTCTCTCCCTCATGGGGACAAACCTCACTGACTTTTTGGCTGAGGCTAATAGAGTACTGGTGGATGGGTAATTTGTCTTTTGATGCCTACTAACTGAAACTCTCTGAATTTCCATTTTTGTAGCTAGATATGTTAATTATTAGTTAGTTAGAAACCATCTGCTGGTAAATCATTTATATAAGTTTAAGGTTAATAACACTTCATCTTTGGTCTTCACTGGTTCTCAGTCCCAGTGTCCTGTCATAATTCAGCCTTTTCCTACCTGGCACCTTTGATTCAACTCATAATTTTATTACCAACCACTTATTGTATGTTGATTCAGTTGTCTTGGAGTAAAGACAAGCTTAGTGGTAATGATATCCCAAAACATGCATTACTACATCTGAAGCAGTCATGGCTGAAACCATTTGTGCAAATACATATTAGAGATGACACCCAACACATACCAGGCATTTTATCAGAGAAAAGAAACAGAATGAATCTGTCACAAATCTAGTTGGAAGTAGCATGCATTATATTGATTGTTGTAGCACTTCAAAATGTACAGAAGATCATGTGTTAACATCAGTAACCATATAAAGTTGTGTGATAACAGTAAGGGTGGGAAAGTAGAGTGTTTAGAGTATTTTAAGCAGGGTATATAAAATAAATATTGGATTGGTTACATGGCATACATATTGCTACATACATATTGCAACAATGAGTTTTCTTTCTGTTATTCTTTAAAGGGGTGTTCTCAAAATTGCAGAAGTTGCAAGCAGGTTTGATGATATACGGCCGTTCATTGGAGCGCTGTCACGTCTGGGCTTTAAGCTGGTCAGTAAGGTAAGGAAAACTTTTTAGGGACTTAAGAATGGACACAGTTGATTGATTAACCACGATGAACCATTTGAACAAATTTCAGTGACAATTCAGTCAGTGTTATAACCAGAAATATTTGGTTTAATGTTGAAACCACAGGTGTATCTGCATGCATGAATAGGCTGCAAAGCTGTAGTGTGTAACTGTAGTGCATGCTCATGGAGGAGGCTACATAATTAATAAGTCAATGACCATTCATTGAATATGGAGGCCTATATTTGGAGGCTTATGTTACGGTTTGATATCTACAGCAAAGTTGTAACCCTTTAGTGTGGTACCATTAGATTGATGAACAGCCATTTGCAATTTTATACACACACTTGTATAGCTTACATCTTAAAGCAGTTTGGTGCTTAGGTAACTTTTGATTGTACTTTTAGAACAGCTTTTTGCATATTTTATTGCTCATATATTCCTTTTGCTTGTATTCCATCTTTAGGATACAGACAACACCCACTTCTACTCCTTTGAGTTTATCAAGATACAAAATGCTCCAGGTAACAGGAACAAAATAGGGCTTCAACTCAAACCCTGTCTATACAAGAAACGATAGTTAGACTGAAAATTGGAACACAGGCAGAACAGAGAGCACAAACAAAAGGCCACTGTAATGTCATGCGAGATACATATTGTGTGGATATGTAGAAAGTAATACTTACATTTAGCGTCACTGTTCTCCAGCTGAATCTTAAAGTCCCCACTGTAAAAACGTTTTTCATACTACAAGTGTTATTGAGTTCTGTAACTTCATCTAACAGATTAAGATTGAAATCATTCTTACATTTACCATTAAACATATGGGTTAATTTGACCATTAGAAGAATATTTTGTTTAACGATCTTTTGTAATGTTAAGCATTACAGTTTGTGTAAACTTTGATTAAACTTTTATGTAAAGTCTTGAGTGGAATGAAATTAGTACTTGAATCTGTTTTGTTGGAGTGTGCTGACTAATCTAACTCTTCTCAGAGAGCAAAGTACTGGATGTAATCTTGTCATGAGGGGAACATGAGTGACAATGTTTACTTCGGAAAGGCTCCACTCCTCATCTTCAATTTTACTGTCCACGTACAGGGGACAGTTATACAGAGGCATAGAACAGGAGGAATTAGAGTGTGGACTATCACAGTCTCTTTCTTGAGCTCTGACCCAAATAAGAGGAAGAGGACAAGGCTTAGAGGATAGAGTGTCCTGCAGAACTCCAAGCCTTGTATCCCACAGTGCTCCATGAAGCTCTAATCCAGAAAGGCAAACACCATTTGAAGGCATTGAGGCTGGAGATACTGCAGCAGCTAGAACCTGTAGATAGATAGAGTACGCTCTACAGTAAGTCATGTTTTCTGCTGTTTACTTTTCATTCCTTCATACAGTGACTGGGGTTATATATATATATATATATATATATATATATGACGAACATTTTAGCCTATAAATTAGTCATACTGGAGAAGTACATGCTCTGTCGTTGGGTGCATTATTTGGCACGTTGCCAATGGTTGAAAATTTTGTCACAGATGCTACTTATAATTAGATATTGTGAAAAGCATAGCCACCCTTACCTGAAAATGCAAGAAAACACGGCTGATATCTTGCTGTTTGATGTGAACAGTCTCTTTGATCAGGGCTGCCAAAAAGCCACGAGGGTTAGCAAAGGCAGATAAGCAGTAGACATGACATAAACCCCTGGTGAATTCCATGCACTGATAGGATCTGAGCAAGTGTGCTCGAGTCTCCAACTTTGAAATGGTGGATGATGTGACATATGAAGGAGCAGATGGGTCTTGGGATGGCTGAAAAATAGCAAGCAATGAGGACACCTCCTCTAAAAGATGCTCCCACTCAGTTTGGAGGAAAGTATGTAAAGGGCTTAATGACACCGTTCCTACACCCATGCCTCTGCTCTCCTCGCTGTGGCACAGGTTTCCCCGTAAAGCTTGTAATCTTTCCTGGGCTGTTTTGTAGTCTGGGAGCTTTGAGAGATGATTCAAGACACCAGCACTGCTGACCGCTGAGAAGCCACCTTGGGACTGAAGGAGCAGGATGCCGAGTCTGTGACTTTTTACTTTCACCATTTTGCTTGTCGTAGCTGCACTAAAGCCTAATACACCACAATCGTTGCTGTTTAGGGAGGTTTGCATACGGTGCTCCAGACATTTCAGAAGATCCTTCTCATCTGAAAACAAGAAAACAAGAAACTAAGTTGGTCTTAAAGGTTAGTAGTGCAAGTTTCTGAAGAACACTTTAAAAGGGGACCTATTATTCTCATTATGTTCATAATTTTATTTTTGGGGTCTGCTAGAATAAATGTGCATGTTTTAATGTTCCAAAAACATGGTTTTTCTCATGTACTGTACTGTGTGTGTGTATATATACTGTGTATATATATACACACACTGTACATCTGTATTCATCGTCTGTCTAAATGCTCTTTTGGAGCTCCAGTGTCTTTGAGCCCTGCCTCCCAATGGGCCCAGTGTGCTTGAATTCGTCAGCTCGCCTGCTCTGTTCTGACTGGGCAACTGCCAAAATTGTACAAGTTCCACCCCTACAGACTGTGAAGGATTGTGTTATGAGATGATGTCAAGGAGTTTCAGGCAGTTAGGAAAAGTGATTTCTGGGGAGAGGTTACATAACCCTCTAAAGCAGAAAACGTGGAAAGAGGAAAAACTAGAAAAGCATAGTAGGTCCCCTTATAAATGTTCTTACATTGCTGTAGTAAAATGAGATTGTAGAAGCATTAAATATCAAAACATACCAAAGTATCCTGCTGTGATCATTTCTGAAAGCGTATGAGGGCCACTTCCCCTCATATCAGGTTCTGGTCTTAGACAGGCTCTGCACACTGCTTCCACAGCTTTTAAGTCAGCAGAATCTGACACATGACCACCATAAATCAGGTAAGCTGTAGGCCCAAAAACAGAAAATTAAACTCAGCAAATCTAAGACCTAAAATAAATCCACGATTTTGCCCAGTTGTCTGACTGTTTTAGCTTATCGTTTTAAAAGTGTGTTGGTGAATGTGGAGTAAACAACTAGCTCACAATAGATGTACAAAAACCCAAAACTTTGACCACAGTTAATCTCTTCAGGTAAATATAAGCCTATGAATGCAGGCATGCATCTTAATTTTAAGGGACTACAGTTCAACATCAAAATATTATTTAAAGAATTCCTTATATGCCTGACTAATTCATCCTAATGCTGTAGGGCACACTGTTGAGGACAGTCTGCAGAGTCTCTACATCCATGTTTTAGATGTACGCTTGTACCTGCACTGATGCAATTTTCTGAAACCCTTAAAGGACCAGGTGAAAATACTTTATATACTTTACGTTATACTATCGTACGGAAAACATTCAGTAGTACCTGCTATGTACTCCAGTGCTGCAGTGTAGTCTCTGCAGTGTTTGGCAATATGGACCTGAGCATCAACCAAAGTATGCAGATCCTCCTGAGTCCTAAGGAAAAGGCAGAAAATGAATTGTTCATCTCTTTCCTTGTGGTTCGCTGTTTGATATGTAAGAAGCAACGTCCGTGGAATTTCCTTACCAGTTATAAATACTTCCTTGTCCTAGGTACTTTAACTTTTGTCTCTGCAACATCACGGAATGTAAAATCACACAGCGAACAAGAGGCTCTACCAGATTTATAGTATATGCAGACGAGGTGGCAGGAACAGTTGTGGATACAACTTGTCTCAGAGAGGAGCACAGCTCGTCTCTCAGGTCCCAGTAAGAGTTGCACACCAAGTGCACAGCACCAGTCCTCACTACAGCTGCAATAGGAAACAGAGGATTAGCCTGATAGTCACACTTTAGCAGAGCTGCTTGTATAATCCTTGCTGAGGGGGTATTTTAAATAAATGCAGGTTGATAGGATCACTTTACAAATTATTTTCTACCTCATAAGAGTTATAGAGCTATAGAGTCAGAGTTTCTACCTGTAGCACGACTTTTGTTGATTACAGGTAAATTGCTTAAAAATGTAAGTGCCAAAGAATGGTTCTGTCAGTAACTGAAAGGTTCTCCATGCCTTAACACAATGGACCAAAGTAATAAGGTAATAGTGCATTTGATGTTGAAGTTATAATGGGACTCGTGAGATCACAGGATAATGCAGTCACACCTGCAAGGTTATAATCAATTAAAAACAATTAAATACCTGGAACAGAAAGTGGAACATTATCTTTTGTAATAAACCACAATCGGAAATGGGGGTGCACATGATTCTCTGCACATCCTCCAACTGGACTGACCCTTTTAACTGTCTCCAGACCTGCCAGGTGCCCTGAGATTTAAAACACACAAAAAAAGAACATGTTTTTCTGTTCTTTAACCAGCACTAAAATGGGAATTTAGACTCAATAGTAAGTCTTAGCTTAAGGCTGAATTGTAAAGAGGAACTACCGTTTGTTGTGTAACACATCAGTTGTTTTAGTTGAGTAACCACTTCGGCATCCCAATGGTCAAGCAGATGGCAGTTGTTCAGGACCAGCCAGTGGCCAGTCTGAACAGCTGTGTCAAGTGCTGAGAGAAGAATTCCTCTTTGACATTCAGACCCAAAAGAAATTACAGTCACTTTCACCTGCCGATGAGTATCAGAAAAGTAGCATTTAATAGTTTGGAACCACTTTTTAAATTGACAAAACAAAATGATTTTCTCAAACGAAAAGGAACCTCACAATGAAACCCTCCTAACACCCGATTTTATTTATATATATTTTTCCTCTCAGTACTTCAGCAGCATGAATATGCTCTGAAGAGGGGGAAATCAAACAGCCTCAAGGGGCTCGAAACCTTCGACCGGCTAGTCACAAGAGACATGTACACGTGGCAGCATGAACTCACGACTGAGCAACCAAGGGCCGGCATGCTCACGCTTAAGTAACATGAGCTGCAGGTGTTAGTGTTTGCCGCTTGATTGCTCATTGGTTGCCCTTTGTCTCCCCCGAGTGGCCGGAGGTGGATCTGCAGGAACCAGAGACCTTACAGTAGACTTGACTTACGAAGAGGAACAACAACATGGAGCGAGCCAGAGAGTAAGCTGTATGAGTAAGCTTAGTAAAGTATTGTTTATGTCAGTGGTGCCTTATGTCGCTCCAACATGGTGAAGTTTACGGTTTATTCATTCAAAAATGGTATTGGATCTATATCGGATATCGACAGATATGCAAAGTTTATGTATCGGTAATGGTATCGGAACTGTAAAAGCTGGTTCGTTGCATCCCTAATATTTAACAACACATCTAAAAATAAAAATTTTGCAAATAGTAATATATAAATCTATACTGTATGAATTATTATTGATTCCCCTTTTTTGGACAACTAACTAAGGTAAAGCTAATGAAATCTTACCCCTTTCTTGTCAGCTTGGTACTGGGCAACTTGCTTAATCCAGTAGAGAGGGTGGATGCTTCCTGACTCTTCTTTGCTTTGACTTAGAAGGGTCACAATTACAGGCCCCTCATTTCTGGATAAAAAGTGGGAGAGTGCCTCTGGAGAACCAGTGCAAGGGCCACTTGCCCCACCTGAAGACAAAGACTGGCCTTGCTGACAGGCAGCGAGGTCATCTGCCACTGCCGCAAGCCACTGTGGAAAGAAAGTCCTCCAGAGAATAGCACGCTGCAGTGTTGTCAGGTGGGAGTGTGACTGACATGGAACAGGTCCAATCACGGTGGATGAAGGAAAGCGTAGATATTCTTGCCATTGTCTAGATGAATTCCTGAGAGAAGAGACTAAGCCATGAAAGGGTGGGATTTTCTCTAAGAGACGAACATCAGCTTGTACGTGCGGTGGTATCCAGCTTGGAAGCTCCACAGACTGTTCAGATGATGGAACACATTCTGTGGATTCCAGGTCATGTACTCCTTTGAGGAACGTGACGTGTTCAGTCTCAGAGCAGCCCTCGTTGTGCTTGAGGAACGCTACAGACACAAGCAACCTCAGTACCTCTGCATGGCTCTGTAGCAAACAGGGTCTATAGTGTGCAAGTATGTGTGACACCACCCTGTGTGACATTTCTGACATGAGAACACAACTGACTATATCTCCGCTACACGTACCGCCTTGATGGCCCTTCGGGCTTAGAGCTTCCCGCAAAGCAAGCAAGAAGTTGTGCAGAGGAAATGAATAGAAAGGGGACAGTCGTTCAACCTCTTGGAGAGCTTTATAAAGGTCTGTGGCCAGTACTGCTATTCTGTGAAATTCATTCAGCAGAGGTTTAAAGCAATCAGTTTCACTGGACAATGCCTCAATCTCGGTGTGAAGTTTCAGTGATGTGCTCTGACATCTCAAGACATGTGGAATGAACTCAGGATCCTGCAGAAGTGGAGTGAAAGACTGCAGCATGAAATTCATCAAGGAGGCCTGAAACATAGGAATGGAGCCCAAGAATATGAATTTTGCACTGTGATTTGTCATTATTTTATAATATGTACTTTATTTTCAACACAGCGGTGTGAAACTCATCATCAATACTGTACCTCCTCTAGATGGAGCTTGTCCTGAAGTGCTTGTTTATCTGTCTTCGCTTGGCAATGACGTACCCACAACTCTGGGCACTCAGACTGGAGTATGTTAGTCAGTATAATATCCTGGACTTCAGACATGCTTAGGGACAGATCAATAACTTTGACCTTTTCCAGGACTAAAGGGTGAATCTCTAACAGAAAGTAAGTCAGAAAATGTAAATGGAGGTTCAATGACTTACTGAAGTCAAAAGTGCCTATAATTCAACATTTATCAGCAAGATCAGTACATAATCATATGTCGCAAAAATGTAAATATGTCAATGTCGTGACATGCAATTTTGGGGTACAGGTATATTATTTTCCTAAAAATAATTAATAAATAAAGAACATATCTCACATGACATCCTTTATATGAATACACCAGAACATGTGTTCATATACATTACACACATTATATTTGGCATCACTGACACCAAAGGACTTTTATTTTGGAATTCTTTCTTTAAACTATTCCAGAATAAAAGTACTTTGGTGTAGGTGGTGCTGCATTACATCTGAGAAATCTGAATTTATAAAGTTTGTCAGTAAGTTGAATACTTTTAAAGCACCCATATTTTTCTGTAATGAGTTTAAAGGTTTCAAACATGAAGTATTTTAGTACATATAATAGTACATATAAATGCATATTGTCAGTAGTAATGTGTGGTTGTGCCACCTCATTATATATTTAATTATAGAAGTTGAAATAAATATATCCATACACTGAATACACTTTTTGATCACTTTCAAACCCTTATTTGTCAGTGACCCAATTACAAGCCTGTGAAGTACAGATTGCATCTTCTATTGTCAAAGAATACATCAAAACAAAAAGGCAATCTCTCACCATCCATCAGAACCTGAACTGGAAGAGCAGTGCTTATGGAGAGGCGAAATTCAGAGTGAAGTTGTTCAGCTGGATGGAACACATCAAGACAGTGGCTTCCAGCAGGCCGAATTAAGATGTCGAGAAACTCTTTGATTGGAACAGCATGCTCAATGTGAGTAATCAGCACTCTCCAGCCTGTTAAATATATAAGCAGGTTGGGAGAGACATCACCAGCTCCTGTTGTGATTCAGGATAATGGAAGTTCAACTGGAAGTTTAGCACATATATTACGTGGATTACAAACCTTTCTCTGCTCCATGTCTGAGTTTGTCCAGAAATTTTGGGTCATCTGCAGAAACTACAAGCTCATACTCCTTTTCCTTATGAGATCTTAAACCATCTCCTGGGAACTCGTCTGAAATGCAATCAAAATTGAAATCACAAATTAATAATGAACATATTTGATGTATTATACACATTTATGATAGAGTTACCCACCTGTCAACATGTTTTGCTGTGTATCCACTAACAAAGCCCAGTGGTGAGCCCATGGAACTCTAAGACCCCACAGCAAGAGTTTCAAGACCAGAGCGGAAGGCACTGTTTGAACAAGACTGTTGTCAAGCCCGACTGCTTGAGCCATAGCCTGGTGAAGTTCCTTAGCCACAGGAATGGGTACAAAGAAGGGCTCATGACCAGTAGACTGTGGTTTACCAAGTAGAGATCCTTGTAGGTCTTCTGGACTAAAGTCAAGCCTTCCTGTGAGACATACTTTGTGCCACTTTTCAAGTAAAACCAGTCGAAGGTCTGGCCCAAATGGGCTCAAGTAAGCAATGGCACTAGCCAAAATCAGTGCATCACCTGAAATGGTCTGGATATTCATTTCTGCTTCCTACAAAAAAGGAAATGTGTAAATATGCTAAGGAATTGATCTTTTTATATATGACGTCAAAATTAGCTTGTGTGGATTAAAAAACTCAGCATTTACTTACATTATAAGCTGTGGTCCATTTGTCAGTGAAGTAGCTCAGTTTGTTGATGGCAGCAGCAGCCTCCTTCTCTTGTGCTTCTACCTTATGGAGCTGTTTGGCAAGATCTTCCAAGTTCTTTCTGACTAACTGCTCTTGCCTCTCCACATCCTCCAGCTTATTTTGTGTAGCCTCTTCTTGCAACCTAGCCAACCGGAGCTGTTTGCGGCTTTCAGCCATGTGCTTGATTATACTGTTCTTCTGGGCTTCCTGTGGGGCCATATGCCGTTGAGCACAGGCATACTGGTACAGTGCTTGTAACCAATAACTCAAAGATTCACATGCTCGGCTCACATCCCGCACCAAGTGTGGCTGCAAGTTTGGTGCCATTACAACTTGACCCAGCTTTTGAAACAACTCATTGTTTAAATGTGAGCGGTCAAAGAATTCCAATTCCTGAAACAAAAAGAGACAGAAAGGAAAGATTTCTTTTAGCCACATTTAAATAGTTTTTTGAACAAACCGAATATTTTATGTAGTAAATATCAACTAATATGGGCAAAGATTTGTCAAATATGTCAGGGCTGGCGAGTTCTAGCCCTGTAGAGCTGAAGTCCATAATTACTTTCACTTTCCTAATCAAATGCAGCTGACTGAGGTCAATCAGCAGATAGGCCAGGTAGATATGTCAAGAGCATTAAAATGTGTGTGCTGGACCCCGGCCCCCCCAGTACCAACGTTCACCACCCCGGACTATGTTTTCTTTGAATGCTAACCTGTAAGAAATTGGGCTGCCCTAGTAGTCGTTTGCTGCTTTCCCAGTTGCATGGACGATTGAACAGCATACATATAGCATTCATAAGCATAACAACGCTGTCAGGGGGATTCCTGTAGTGTCGCACCTCATCCAGGTCAGACTGATTTAAAGACTGTAAGGCCTTAAAGGCTGCCTGATACAATGGGCTCACCTAAATGGAACACAAGTTAGTCACTCTAAGCAGAAAATACAGAATTATAGAACAAAAGAATTGCAAATGCAAACTAATATAAAAACCTTATTCTGACCTCATTCAAGGCATCTCGAGCTTGCTGCTCAACTAGTTCTAGCTGGTCTTCTAGATGAGAAAGTCGACCCTCTTCCAATAGACACTGCTGGCGAGCTCGTTCACAGTGTGTGCGCTCGGTGTCCACAGCTCTTTGCAGCTGGTTCAGCAACTATGACAGAAATCCATAAACTGTTTGGTTTCTGCAATCCCCAGTCATACTGACCACATCTTCAGTGGTCACAACCTCCACATGACCACCACAGAGCAGGTATCATTTGAGTGGTAGATCAGTTTTAGCACTGTTATGACACTGATGTGGTGGGGGTTTGTGAGTGTGCGTTGTGCTGGTATGATTGGATTTGATGCATCAGTGATGCTGGAGTTTTTTTTAACACTGTCCACTCACCATCCACTCTATTAGACACACTTATCTCATGTAGATGTAAGGTCAAAACGGATAGTTCCTTGGTTACAGCACAGTGCGTGTTTGTCATCCACTAGTCCTTCATCAGTGGTCACAGGACACTGCCCACAGGAGGCTGCCCACAGGATGTTGTTGGTTGGACAATTTTGGTTACTAAACTATTCCTAGTCCAGCAGTGACACTGATGTGTTCAAAAACTCCAGCAGCACTGCTGCATCTGATCCACTCACACCAGCACCACGTCAGTTTCACTGTAGTGGTGAGAATGATCCACCACCCAAACAATACCTGCTATGTAGTGGTCCTGTGGGTCCTGACCATTAAAGGACAAGGTAAAACAGGAATAGCACAGTATGCAGACAGATGCAATAGATGGTCTGTAAGCGTAGAACTACGAAGTGCATCTATATGGTGAGTGGAGCAGATGGACTAAGAGTGTAGGTAAAATGAGGTGGTTTTAATGTTATGGCTGATGGGTGCATGCACTTCAGATTTAAAATAAAACAAAGTGCAGTTACATACAAACATCAACATGTCTAATGACTTGTAGTTTTTGGCCTTGCAGAGATTCAGTGCATCTCTTAATATCATCCACCATGAAGGGGTAAAACTTAATCCTTGTTAAATAATGTTCAGGATACAAAACTTCAGTACGAACTACTGCAAACTAACCATGTTTAAGTAAATTCATATCCAAATATGGAATATTTTATTTAATTGAGATAACACAACCCCAATTCTAAAATTGGAACACTGTGTAAAATCTAAATAAATGTAAATAAAAACAGAATGCAATGGTTTGCCAATCTCACAGACCAATATTTTATTCACAATAGAACACAGAACACATATTACATGTTGAGTCATTTAGTGTCTTGTTTTACCATTTCATGACGATTATAAAATCATTTAGAACTTGATGGCAGCAACGCATGTCAAAAAAGTTGGGACAGGGCCATGTCTACCATTGTGTTGCATTCTCTCTTCTTTCTGTAAATGTTTTGGGAAACATGGAGACCAACTGCATGAGTTTGGTGAGAGCAATGTAATCCCATTCTTCTGTCTTCTTTGCCAGATTTTAATTTCATGATGCACCAGATGTTTTTATTGGTGAAAGGTCTGGACTGCTGACAGGCCAGTTTAGCACCATGACTCTTCTTCTATAAGGCCATGCCATTGTGATGGACGCAGTATGTGGTTTAGCATTGTCTTGATGAAATATGCAAAGCCTTCCCTGAAAGAGATGATATCAGGATGGAAGCATATGTTCTAAAACCTCTATATACTGTTCAGCATTAATAGTACCTTTTTGGATGTGTAAGCTGCCCTTGCCATAGGTACTAATGCAACCCCATACCATCAGAGAAGCAGACTTTTGAACTGTGTGCTGATAAGAAGCTGGATGGTCCCTCTTCCTTGAGTCCGCAGGACACGGCGTCTGTGGTTTCCAAAAAAATTCTAATTTTGATCCATCGGATTACAGAGCATTATGCTCTCATTTGCCTCAGTCCATTATAAATGAGCTTTGGCCCAGAGAAGACGGCAGTGTTTCTGGATCATGTTGACATATGGCTTCTTCTTTGCATAATACAGCTTTAACTTGCATTTGTGGATTGCATGGCAAACTGTGTTCACAGATAATGATTTCTGGAAGTATTCCTGAGCTCATGCAGTGATTATCTGTACAGAATCATGGCTGGGTTTAATGCAGTGCCGTCTGAGGATCCAAAGATCTTGAGCATACGATATTGACCATCAGGGATTGATGATATTATGTACTGTATGTGGTGGGATATCCAAAGTCTTCACAATTTTGATTGAGGAACATTAAAAAAAACAAATTTAGACAGATTTTCACAGATCTCACCTTTGCTTCTTAGAGACTCCTTAAAATGCTCTGTTTATACCCAGTCCTTTGACTTAGGTGCAAATTGCTCCTCTAGCTGTTTTTCTATTAGTATCACTTACTTTTCCAGCCTTTTGTTTTCTCGTTCCCAACTTTTTTGAGATATGTTGCTGCCATTAAGTTCTAAATGATTTAGTAATTTTCACGAAATGGCAAAATGTCTCACTTAACATCTGATATGTGTTCTACGTTCTATTGTGAATAAAATATCGGTCTATGAGATTTGCAATTCATTGCATTCTGTTTTTATTGAGATTTATTTACATTTTACTCAGCGTCACAACTTTTTTGGAACTGTGGTTGTACAAACATTTTTTTACCTTTTGGGTCTCATCAAATTTGGCCTGAAGCCTGAAAAGCTCTTGGCTGTACTCCTGGGCTGTGTCAGTCATATCTTTCACCCGGGCCAGAACTGTTGCCACCCTGAAATAAGATGGCAGGAAAGTTAGTAACTAAAATGAATATATCATTACTTTACACTACAGCAACAATAATGCTTTGTTTCACATGTCAACCACCACCTACTTCGTAACTATTCACATGCCAAAGATCATCAGTGCTCACCTGTCAGCAGGCCCTTTAACTTGTTCACAGAGGTGGCCACAAAGGTGATAGAAATATGTCATTAGCTCGAAATAGGTCTGCAGGCTGAATGGTTGCATGTTTAGGAAGGAGGAGGCATATTTTATAGCAGATTGGTGTATTCCAGCCATCACCTGCGCAACACTGGCCACTAAGGTCTTCTCAACTGAAGAGAAAAGTAACAAACCCCATATGATTGTATATGATTATGTACATAGATAAAAATAATGAATACATTTTGGCATTAAAAAACATCCAAACCTACCCTGAAAAACTGTCTCTGGAATCTGAAGAAGCTTTAAATGATCTGAGGCAATTTCAACCAAAGTCTCAGAACTCCATGGCTGGTACACTTCTATGCAGATGCTGAGGCTTAAAACCTTGTTAAGATGTGGCACAATAACAGGTGACTGTACAGATAGTCTCTCAGCACTGCCTTGGTTAAGAGGCAGCAACAAGAACATGTGTAGGTTTCTTTGCTTGTTTCTGAAATACCTGAAAAAGAGCAGATATAAGACCTGAGCTGCCTGAGTGTTCACAATGTTTTAATATTAAAACTTAAAAATATTTATTTATTTTATTTATTTATGCCTTACTTTTCAAGGACCATAGCAGTTCTTGTAGGATTGTGTGAGTTCTTCATTATGGCACTGATATTCGGTATCATATCCTTCAGTTCTTCATCTGAATAAAGCCCTGGGACTGTTCCATTAGCCATGACCACCAGTAGCTTATCCCTAGTGTTTTGGCTGATAGTCTCGTGGATCAAAAAAACCACGTGTCTACCGTGCACATCAATCTGGTTCATAGCCTCTCTCAGTATCTCCTTTAGTTTGCCCTCATTTTCACGATGAACTTCAATTAGTTGATATCCTGTCAAATATGCTGCTAAGCGTACCGTGGTCTTCCTGCCTGTTTTCTTTGTTGCTCCAAACAGAACTCCATGTCCACCAGGAATAAGTAAGGCACGCAGGATATGCACAAGTTGGCATACTCTCTTGCGATACACAGCAAAGTTACCAGATGTACAATTATCTTCTTTTCTTTTAATTATATGAGCCAGCTGCTGTACCAGAATGTCCAGGTCTCTCTCCTGGTACACTGAGTAACGCTTAGCCTGTTGCTGTGCTATACATTTGCATGGTTCTCTAAGTTCTGGGCTGTAGAGAATATTACAGGCAGAAGAACCCATTTCAAGCAACAACTGAAGAAGCATTTTGGTGCTGGCTTGTGATTTTTCACATGTCGACATGTCAGACTGCTTCAGTTCATGTTCCAGAGTCAAGCTTTGGCTCATTTTTTTGCGAGAACTTTTAAAAGTGTCTTCTGGAGGACTCTGACAAAGGGAATAACTAGCCATGCTTGGTGTTGACTCTGTTGGCTCTGTTTTAGGGTTGCTCTTCTTGTTTTCGCTTCCTTTGCTTGAAGAAGCATCACTAGAATCATACTCATCACTTTTACTCATTGAAAAGCTGGAGTCTGAACTGCTGTGTTCCTCAGTCTCAGTTTCCTCAGACTGCTTTAAATGACCTGTGACTTCAGCCAATGAAGAATTCTCAACCTCTCTTCTTGATGCGATACTCTGATCATTATCTTGCTGAACAGAAGCCGAATGTTGATGCTGGTTTAGATCGTCTGCCATCATCTCCTTTAATTGACATGCAGGGCCAGATTGGTCTGCTCCTGTCTGAGATTCAGCCACCAGCCTACTACCAAAATTCTCCTCAGACACCCGAATTAGAACTGACACCAGTTTTTGAATGTCCTTGTCTGAGGAGAGGCGATCCCCAAAGGTACGCAAGCACTCATGCATCCACAGATGGGCAGTGTTGAGCACGTTTGCTGCTTGACCAATGGAAGCTGGAGCAAACAGAGGCAGGACAGAAGAGGGTGGAATTCTTGGATCCCATAGGCACATCCCTTGGAAAACTTTGAGAAGATCATGTAGAGAAAACACAACATGGGGAGCGTGTGCAGAGCGTAAATGTTTACACACAGTAAGATATGTATCAAATGTGGCAGTAACAATACACCTTGCCATATCTGCAATCCTTGGCATGGATGGAAAGTTTTTCAGCCACTGCTGTAATTGCGTGGAATGGATAGAAAATAGAACATCTACAGTCATACTGGGGAGTACGAAGATCGTGAACAGCCTAGAGAGCCGTGGAGAAATCCGGCTGCAGCTGTTTTTGTTTGTTGCAGAGGTGCTGCAAGTAGCTAAATAATTTATTGCTCCAGAGCTGAACAACTTAAAGTGATGGCCGTCTGATGTCAGTATTCCATTTCTGGAAATGCACTGACGCAAGTTCTCCAAAAGCATTGATGTCTTCCCATTATTATCTGGTGAGATGCAAAACGAAAAAGATAACACGTAAAATACTTTTTTATAAGAATGCACACAATGATAGCAAATTATCATATCAGCACTGGCAGGCAAAAACAAAACAAAACAAAAAAAATAGCAGCACAGGACAGGTGTTTAGATTTGACAAATGTTTTAAACTAATATTTGGTGACATATTTATTGCAGTATGGAAGAGAAGAATGTTTAGGCCCTTCTGGGCTTCTATGCTGTTATTGGCATTGGCAAATGTACATGAAAAATACTGACCATAATCCATGCATCATTGCTCCCCTAGGAAGTCAAATAATTAAAGTGCTCTAACTAATGACGTTTATGCACTTACCAAAACATGCTTCGTGTAAGTCATCCACAAACAGAAGAAAACCTGGATGTTGTTTGATGGTGCCCAAAGAAGCCGGACGAGTCTTATAGTTTCCCATCCTTTCAAGTATATCACGCAAATACGCAGAATGTAGCAATGGAGAAGCTGGCAAGTGCATATGTGGTCTTTCTTGTGATAACAAAGACTTGCACAATGTTGTTTTGCCTGAACCTGCTTCTCCAACTAGTAGTGCTGGTTGATGGGCTTCCAACATGAGATCCAAGAGGTATGCATGTTTTTCATACTGTGTTGGGAGGTAAAAATACAGTTAACAAAACAATAATTTATTAATTTATTCATAATCTAAACTGTTTGTCCTCCTGGGTCAAGGGGAGTTTACAAAAACGGATGCTATTTAACATATAAATTGATATGAAAAAGAAAATTGTGCTGTCACATATAATCAAAGGGTCATTTGGTGGGGAAGTTGCCCTATAACTACGATATGCATATACAGTACTTGTTATACTTTGCCCCAGTTTTGGTTCCACATTCTCATAATTTCTCTAACAAATGGTGGATTAAAACAAATAACTGCCACAGATATTAAGAGATGTGGCTAAACTGCTAGATATATGTATTTGTAATGTAGAGTAAATTGTATTATCTTTCAGATTTTAGTTTAGATGTTTTCTTTTTGAGAGTTAAAAGGAATCATGTGGGTTTCTGTTCTTTGCATCCAACCAATATAATCACAAATAGTGATTCTACAGTGTTTAAGAAATATTATTCAGTGCCCTCCAGAATTACTGGCACCCTTGGTGAAGCGCAAACAATAAATGAAAAAAGGAAAAAGGAATATTATACATGTGTATTAATTATACATTATTTTACCAGGAATTGGACACATACTGATCTCTGAAACTACAATAACGCAGTCATCTAGAGCTATTACTGTATATATCTCTCAAACTCTGATTGGATCTAGGGTTTATGGTCAGAGAGCTTTTTGGCAACAAATGTCAGAATTTGGCTTTCTTTAACACAAACACAAGAATATAATCCCTAATTAGTATCATGCTGGTGAATCTATGATGTGAAGCACCGGGCACATTTTGCCAAAAGCTCTCGGAATCTTCTTAGGATACACGGTGTAGTAGACAATCAAATACCATGACATTTTTACACAAACTTTGGCTGCATCTGCAGGACAATAACCCAAAGCATACCATGTCAATTTTTTTCTTTGACCACAGAATAAAGAGTTTCCAGCTTGTAAGGGAAAGTCTACAAAAGAGAACCAAAAACCCTCAAAGAGCCAATAACAGTGACTTTAGTAAACATTCTCATTGAAAGGTCAAATTCTTTAATTAAATGAGATTAAGCTGATCAACACCAAATATATCTTTTGGTGCTAATAATAATTTTTAGGGGTGTTAATGAATTTGGAGAGCACTGTGAAAAGCACTTTTAAAAACTAACTAAATACTAAATTGCTGAAATATAATATGCATCAAACAATTATGAATTAGCATACCTGTGGCACAGATGTGTGAAAATGCAGTGGTTTCTGAATTCTGGTGACGCTGATTGCATTGGTAGTGTCTTCCAGCATTCCATCACTGAGATTGAAGAAATGTTCAAATACTGTCCCCTCAGATGGCACTTCAATTTTGTAACGGCTGTCAAACAAGGCTTCCCGTGCAAGAACATCAAATTGTGGCCAATGTCTACAGTCAAGGGCAAAATAAAATATTTATTTAAGTATAAATGCCTCTGCTCTACCTCTGAATGTTCTTAACATTACGAGCACGTACCTGGGATGGAGCTGTCCACCAAAACCCCAAATATAGGCTACTACAAAGAGGTTTCTTGCCTGTAGTTCTGTGGGAAATTGCTTGGGGCCAGTGTCTTGCAGGAAAGAGGAAAATGTAACTATTAAAGTTCTACAAGTGAAATTAATAACTGTAAGAAGTTTGCAACAAAGCAATGGATCAGTTTACTGTAAGCATGTTTTTCCATGAAAAGCAGACATAAAGGGCAAAAATACTGTGCAGGATAGGACATTTGAGTGAATTAAATGCATTTAGAATGTTACCTCTTTCTCCAGTCTGCTTAGTTGTTGATTTCAGGCCACATCCAAACTCTCCCAAAAAGGCATGGAGGATTTTAATGAATGAGCTTACTTCTTGCAAACCGTCAATGATCCCTGGACTGGATTTACTGACTTCATCTCCATCACTGGAGCTTACAGTGGTTAACACATTTTGTCTGAGGAAAATGAGAGTTCTGGAGAAAAGATCTTCAGCTAGACAGCTCCACATGTTTAGAGTGCTTTGGTCCAGAGTGTGATCTCTGTACAAAGCATCCATCTCAGCTTTCCATACAGCCCTCCACAAATCATTTCCAGAAACATAAACCAGGCTGCAGTGTGCCAGTACTGAGGGTGTTGAATCCCTAAGAGTGGTGGTCTCAACAATTATTTTAAGGTCTTCTTGTGGTAGCTGAACTGTCTCACCTGATGAAAGACATAGAAATGGCTCTCTGGGGTCAACCAGGGTGCTCAAAGTGTCAAACCATCCAGGCTGGCTTAAGGGTTCCCCATCTAGTATTAGCCATTTAACTTTCTGTGTCTCAGTCTTTGTGGGATTGATTTTGGATAAATGATTAAGTGGATCACCTTGGTTTTCTGTATCTCTTAACACTTTGGTGAAGGCTCCATCCCTCCAAGAGCCCGGTTGTTGATCACATCCACCGAAAAGTTCCTCATGGGAAAAGGCATTAGGAAATAAGACCACAGTGTTAACAGAGCACCAGCATGAAGCTGGCAAAGTCCTGGTGTTTTCAAAGTCTTCCTCAAATTCTGCCTCCACAGACTCTGTTGCAAGTCCTCTAAGTGCTCCTGCAAGAGCTCGACATATAGTTGTCTTCCCACTACCCGCTGGGCCGACAAGCACAACTGCCTTAGAGAAAGCTAATGTCTGATACAGGGTCAGAGCATTGTGAAGCATTTGTGTGTCAGCATAAAATCCCATTCGGTCCAACTCATTTGTGACAGCATTTCTAAGGAGATGTTCTTCACTCTCTTCAATGAACTGTTCTTTGATGAAGGATCTTGCCATGGGAAACATTTGTTCAAAACTGATGCGGAATTGTAAGGCCTTCTTGTGCTCAATGATAGCAGGCAGTAGAACAAACAGTACTCCTTTGATTATTGCCTGCTCTTCTCTAACAGCATTACGAATGAAAGATTTGCTGGTGCACTTACAAAGAGAAAACTCCTGTGGCATTTTGGCAGATCCTTTGAAATCAACAGGTATCTGTCCATCCAATACAAGAAATCTTGAGAAGTCTTCATCAGTTTTCTTAAAACTGTTGTAAAGGTGTATTCCAGAGGCATGTATGACTTTCCTGAGAAGAACAAGCCAGGACGACTGATCTTGGACGACAAAATTCGGAAGGCAAAATGAATCCTTGGCTAGGTTAAAAAGAGTAACCAGACGCCGGCTCATGCTGGATGCTTCGGAGAAGCCCAAAGAAACTAGCAAAATCTCTGCAATTGTGCTATAGTCAGGTTGCATCAGGGAAACAGGTCTTGAAGCAACACGCAAGTTTTCTGGTATTTCAACTGAGTACCCATTTGAAGAAATGATGATACAGCCAAAGCTTAGGTTGGCTGAAATGCTTTTCCCTTCAAATAGTACCTTACATTCCATGTCAACGTTTGAAGTGAAATCCTCATCTCTGGTCTTTGGTAGGTGCTTTTCTTTATGATCTTGTAGCTCTTGCACTCTTTGGTGGGTGTTTATCTGAAGTGCTGATAAACACTCATGAATGTCTGTCAAATGTTGCCCTAGAATGGACAACGTCCCCTGTTCCAATGAATCCACAGAATTGAGCACTAACCATGCACCAGTTCGAAGAGCACCAAGCAGCATTTGCCGAACAGTCAACAAACTTGTGCTTGCAGAACAACCCCAAGCGATCACTTGTTGGCCCAGAGACCATCCTAACTGGAGTACGGTTTGTTTCTTACCAGACATGAGGGGTCCACTAATGAAGGCGCACCTGTAACTGGTAAGGGCAAGGAGAATGCCCAAAAAGGCTCGGTCTGTTGAGGGGGTGTTTACCATCATCCAGTTTTCAGGCCCTATATACTCATAGCCATATGGCAACTGTTTTCCCAAGACATTCACATAAACAGAGTGTTCAGTGTAGTTTGGGTCTTCCTGAGATATGTATCTTTGATAATTATCATTGGCACTATACTGATACTTCATGAGCCTTTGCCATTCAAAAGATGATTCTAGGCTACCTTTTACTGCAACAAGCCCATCAACTTGTTGCGAATGCTTCATTGTCAGTAAAACCAAGGTACGTAGTGCAGTGACAGTGTACTGGGATGCCAAAGAACAGTCATTTGAATGTGCAGTGATTTCTCGAATGGCCTGACACAGGCTTTTAAGTTTTGCTGCATTTTGTGATTTAATTGGTATCCACTTGGTTTGAGGTGGGCTGGTAAAAGCCATTTGGATTTCACTACACCACAAAACTTCCTCTGCCACCAAAAGGCACTGCAGAGGATATTCAGCTATTAGTTGCAAAAAGGCTGGCAGTTCAGGGACATTTGAAGGTTTTCCCAAATCCTTTCTTAATGTACTCAAGAGGCAAGAATGGTCAAGAGAAGGAATACCTCCAACGTCCTTTTCCAATTCATGATCATTCTGTTCTGGGACAGGACAATGCCGAGCGTTAGTACATTTAATCATCAGCTGTTTTACTGTTTGATGTAACTTTTTATCCAACAGCCCAAGCCACATCAGAGGATTTAAGTTTGGCTCTAGTGGACAGAGGAAGGGCACATGTTCCCTTAGAGCTCCATACACACCACTTACCCACATGTGGGTGGTGGATGGATCTAATTCATTGGACACATCTGTTATGTCATGTTCACCACAGCTGTTAACCTCAAGCCATCTCACTCCTCTGAAGCATTTGCGTACCAGTGAGAGAAGGGTGGAGGATGGTAGGTGGTGTTGAAGAAGTTTCATCACCTCTCCATCACTGAGAAAGCATAGTCTGGGAAACTCATCGCGGTGTGATTGTAAGAGATGCATCAACTGATTGCAAATTTCTTCCATTGCTTTGAGTCCTTCGACGAAGAGAACACGCAGGTTTTGTCCCTGGAACTGACTACCTGTCTTTGTCGTTGTCCTCAGTCGTACAAAATTCAACACATGTGGGTCCCTTAATATAAACTGAATCATTTCACGGAATCTCCTATCCACTGGGGAAAATTTCTCTACCTGCAATACAGGAATACTAGATTAGTGTCTACAAAAAACACATGACACTGACATCACTGATACTGCTATACACACAGACACATCCATAAAATATTACACTGATATACTTAGACGGGAGAAAACAACTTACCAACTCCGCTTTTTGTGTGTCGACTGATGTCTCATAGCACATTTTGCTGAGGAAGATCCACTTTTGCTGGTATCTTTCACAAAAATCGAGCAGTTCTTCTATAGTGAACAATACAGGATAAAAATATTTTGGGTTAAAATATTAGAACTTTGAATACAAAGTACACTACTGATCAAATCTTTGGAATTACAAAACATTTACAAATAAATTTAATGCAGATACAAAAATGAAAAAAAATTCTAATGAGATACTAGTATTCTTTAAATTCATACGTTTCAAAAAATAAGCTTTTCTACATACAAAATGTAGAAAGGTTCTATACTAGATGTATAACATCAAGGATAGAATTATAACAAAATATAATATATATTTTTATGTGTATTTTGTAAGATTTATTTTTAAAATATAAACTATATATACACTACAGATATTTACAGTGTATTTATAAGTTTAAAAAAAGTGTATTTATAAAGTGTATTTATAAATTTAAAACATTGTTTCTAAAACCTTTTATAACTGAATAATGCATCTAAAATTTTGTGACTGTTCAATGTAAAACATGTATCTCCAGTTTTTTTTTTTTTTTTGGTGTGTTAAATTTTCATGATGATTGGACCAATAGTAATGCTACAAAATTGATTGGAATAAAATCTCTTTAAATTTCTTACATTGCAAGTAAAGGAGGTTTTTGTCCTCTCCTATTTGGGAATTACTATTTTGGAGATACTTGTTTTTCTTTGGACGGTGACAATATATTCTTTGTTTATACTATTTCAGTCCCCACCAAATAGTTTATTATTGAATAAAACAAGAATATTAATATTACTAAAGATCCCAAACTTTTGATGGACGTGTATATGTAGTTCTGTATACATACCAAGTTCCTGCAAAAGCTGCACCCAATGTTCAGCCTCCCTCCTGAATTCAGCAGCATGTGGAGAAAACAGCATACTTGATAAAGTCATAATACTGTCCTCAGTTTGAGCCAGCAGCATTTCTAGATCTGATCAGAAAAAAAGACAACTTAGGATTAAGCTGAAGCCTTTGTTCTTTAAGTATTCTTTTGTTTGTCTGTTTGTTTGTTTAGGAATTGGTTCAGAACAAAAGTGGGGTGAGCAGTTGAAGTTGGAGTTGTGCATTTTGTTAAAAAAAAAACAAGGGCGCTAAGAAGATACTGGTTCCTTTATGTACCCATAATAGTGAAAGTTCCACTGTCACGGGAATGCTGCTGTGGAGCATTATGGATGGTCCGGTCCACAGTAACAATGAATTTAGCAAGCCTGAATTCTGTCCCTTCCCAGCTCAGCTGAAGCCTCCTGAATACATGCTCCATGTCTACAGAAGCTTTGGCCTCTCTGCAGATCTAGACAACAATAGCCACCCTGTAAAGTCTTCATCAATATAACAAATATTCAAACTCATTTACTTTCTGACAGTATAAAACTGCAGCTGTTGTGACAAACCTTGCTGATTTTATTTTGATGCTCCAGTAGTTCTTTGGACATAAGATCAGCCACAGTTAAATTCTTTTCTGAGTCATAGGGAAGGCCCATGCCTAGATGAACAATATAGTATTATAGTTATAGTACACCCTTCATGTGGTACATTCATTTATACATATAACCATAGACAAATGAGATTTGAAAATGAAAGAAAATGTAACAATAAAGATTAAAAACTTAAATACAGCAACATTATAAGAATTTCTAGGGCCTAATTACAGGTTAGGTGGGGCAGCTTGCAAGTATTATACTCCAGAGACACTGTTATAGTTTATAGGTTGACGCTGCCACCTATCAACACTCCCAAACACAAGACACAACTCCTGATCTCACATTGCCTAGTAATTACTATAACAGTTGACAGCATGCCAAAGTAGCTACTGGCTGTTTAACTACAGTCCTGTCAGCACTAGAAGCAGAGGTCTATAGTGAATGGCTGAAGACTGATGTTCTCATTATTATCATGGTTAGCTTGCTAGCCTGTAGTAGTAGCTTATGCTAGGACGTAGTAGAAATCAGCTAAATTCACAAAATCTGCAGAAACAATTGACAATGCATTGTATTGTGTTATGGATTGGAGTTAGAAAAAAAAGCAACAGCATGCAACCTGTGGGGACATGCATCTAAAAAGAGCTTTGGGGTCATTTTTATTTGAATAAGGTGGGAAAAGGCACAGTGTTGCAAGACCTGTGTTTCTGACCTCATCCTATATTTTAAAAGCACAACATGTATTTGATTTTTCACTGGCATCTGGCAGGAAAGGAATGTGCTTCCAAATTAGAGTGCCTAGACCCCCACAGGGGCAACATGATTAAACTATAACAGAAAATAATATTGTCTAAAAAGTACCAAAATCACTCCCAATAACAAATGTATGTAAAATAACGAAACTATAACATAAAATAGTACTGTCTAAAAAGTACCAAAATCACTGAAAACTAAAATATCAAGAAAACAAAACACAGGGAAAACCTTGCAATTATGTGACCACACAAAATGTATTTTCAGTGGTTACTTTGATTAGAAGACCTTCTGAAAATAGTTATTGCATGTGCATGACGTTTTTCTCAAAATTGGATCTAATTTGCAGGTTCCTTGAAAAAGTATTTGCTACTGATCTGGTAACTGTCAAACCTATGTAAATGACTTCTAGTAATTTACTACAAATAGAGGAGTAAAAAGACCAGGTTTACTGTAGTCACTCAAAACATTTCCCGATATTCATAGTTATAAATACCAGACTGATTTGACCAAGTTTCAGTGAAATAGATCATATCCAGAAATCTAGATGGCTTGAATTAATGCTCATTTCATGTGACAGTGTCTCCTGGTTGGATTTATACACAGAGATTTTGGTCAGTACAAAAGGCTGAAAACAAACTATGCATTTGATTCGCAGCCCTAAAGAAAATGGCTGCAGCCTCCTGGCCATACCTTTAAAGATGTTTCTCCAGTGTTTGTATTTCAGTGTGGAGCTGCTTAGCTTAGCTAATACGGAGAGCTGCTGGTTAAACCTGTGAAGATTGCGCAAGGTTTCTTGAAGTACTGCATCATGAGGAGGGATGACCTTTGCTAGTGAGTCTGTTTCTTGAAGCCATTCAGATACCTTTTCCTGGGCTTTATACACCACAAACTGGAAAGGGACACAGGAAGTTACATAAAATTAGTAGAATTATTGGACACCGATTCATAACAATTTACATCAGTTACATGTTAAGCATACCTTACTGAACAGCATCGAACTCCATTCTTGAATTTGTGAAGTGGACACACCCATTAGCTCCCAGAGCCCTTTCCGTGCTTCGATATTCTGCTTGGCTGTTGTCACAAATGTGAGATCCAATAGGTGTTCTAAATGGAATATTGACAAAAATCCAGAATTAGAAAACAAGTAAACAAAAGAATCAGATACATAACCTGTTGCTCTGTACTTCATGTTCAGAAAACAATTCCTACCTTGTAGGATCTGGCTGGTCCTGCTCAACTCATTCAGTTGTGAAGCTGTTACATTAAACTGTCTACTCATTATTCTGAGCTCAGCAATCATTTGGTCAGCGCTCTGATTTGGGTCAAGATAATGCCCAGTTGAGGCCCTGAATACTAAATCCTCTATTTCTTTAGTCAGTGAGGAAACAGTGCTGTCCAGAGTGTTGGTCATGGAGGGCAGTTTCTGTTTGACTGTGTTTGCTGCTTGCTTCAAGAGAGGATCAAACTGTGTCCACAGATGATGTGTCTACAACAAAACAAAAAGCATAGACATTTATACTATGGTGCAAAAGTCATAAATTGATTTACAGTCAAAAATAAGCACAAGTTCTCTTTTAAGGAAATACCTTTGAGGAGATGCAGTTTTCATTCATCAAGGTAACCCAATACTTAAAACAGGATGTCATATTAAAATTGTACGAAAATATCATTGCACAGGATTATGGTATAATTATGTTCCGTAATTAAGGGTACAGACGAAATACCCTTAAGTGCTATACTCAAGTGACAGCAAGAAAAGGTGGAAAAACGTTTCCAAAACAGAGTTACAAAAAGCTTTGAAAAGATATCCAGAAAATAGGTCACAAAATGTAGATCACATAAACAGGTTTCATTTTTCAAAAGTTTTTTATAGACAGACAGAAAAAACTTGCTTTAGATCTATGAGATATCAGCTCAACACTGGGTATCAAAGTATGTGTGGAACAATCAACAGCCCATGCTGTTAATGTTTTCAGTTACCACTCAGTAACCCAGACTTCATCATCACTGAATGTGATGGATTATTTGGACAGTGAGAGGCAGAAAATGCAACCAACACTGAAAAAATAGTGCTGTAGATTTCTTAAAAATAACTTAAGCAAATCTCTCAAAAAGAATGGAAGCTGTAATAAAGGCCTAAACACACTGAAACCAAATACTGGTATGCCAAACACTGAATAAAATGTAATATTATATTATGTTTCCAGCTTTTTCCTAATGCTGAAAAACCTTCACACCTTAAAAACATTTTTGACTGGCAATTAAATTACTGAAAGGTGATCTATAACTTCTGCATAGTACTGTATAACAATCATGATTTATTTTTTTGGAAATGTCTTTTTGTGCAATGTAAATAACAATATTACAAAACATACACAAAGCATGTTTCACTGTATATGCTCCCTACCTGTTCCATACAGGCATCTCCCCCTGGAGTCAAGTTTCTACAATACAGCTGAATTATCTCCTGAAGGGAGCAAAGGTGATCTTGCTGTTGTAGCATATCGGCTGACATGTCCTTGTAGCGTTTCACCTACATGTAAAAACAATGGCTTCAACAATTTAACCAGTAATAGCCATTCTCAGTAATGTTGCTTGTTAGAATCTGAGTAATTAATACCGTGCCAGCATAATTTGTGAAGTCAGCAAGGTCAGTAGGCTCACGCCTTAATCTCTCCATGACTGACTTTAGTTCCGATGCCAGGTTATCTGAGTGTAACTGCAGCTCTTCAGAAATCAGCTTTAAAGAATCCTCCTCAATGGTGGTCAGCAAGGGCACTATGACAACAAACAAAAAAAAAAACATGAAATAGCCAAGCAATAGAAGATTTACTCTGGAAAATATGGATCTGTGGATAGAAAGAGACCCTGAGGTGCACGTATCCACAAACACACCTAGCTTCTCCTGAATGTGAGAACAGGTGACGGTGAGGAGCTTACTGGAGGTGGTGAAAGCAAGAGGCATAGCGCATACTCGATCTCTCCAAGAGTGTACCTTCTGGATGTGCTCCTTATATTTAAGGGCTGGCTGCCCACGCATGCTCTCCAGTGAAGCTCTGTTCCACTGGGTAGTAAACAAATGAGTGTCTACCAACCAGGAATGCTGTTCAAACAACTGTTGGATCTCTTGGTGGGCTTCCTAGATGATAAGGGCAAAAAAGTACACTTACAAGTCAGTTGTTATGTAAGTAATATGGTCATTTTATAAGCAGTGAAATGTCCATGTAAGTTTCCCCCAGTCTAAGCTTTTATTAACTAAGGAAACAGTTAAAGGTGTTCTTTTGCAACTATGCAATGTGGTGAAAACAAAACGTTCTAACATTGATACGTTTTGTCCTGCACATGTTTTATCGGCCTAATATATGTGAATCATTTGAATCAGGGAGTATTGTGACATGCAAGCTAACGCTGATGCATTAAAAAACAATTATACGACAGAAGACCTCACCTAAATACCGCATACAAACCAGCAAGCTTTGTCAAATGTGGTGGTTAAGTTATTTTGGCAATAATAGCCCACAACTGGTAACAGTTGGTTTTGTTGCAGAATAGAGTTGAGTAGAGTCAGAGACGTTATAAATAAAGAGAAACGTCACGAGTTACAATACCAACGGGAAAGCTACATGGTGTCCATTTATAGTCGCACCCATCAGTAAAAAGAAAAATCTATCAACTTGCTGGTTACACTGCGTACAGAGTAGGATCGGCAATATTGCCACGTTAGCCCCTCTTTGTTGTGAAGATGGCAGCACAGTAACAGGAAACCCTGAAAAATCATGTTTTTGTGTTATTTGAGCCAGATGCTACACACTATTTAAGTTTTTGTTCATTTTTATCTGTGTATTTCAAGTATGTGTTTGAAACAGCAATTACACATTTAGCATTCTGGTCTCCCCTCATTCAGAGCCTGGGCTTGCATAGCTGCCGTGAACAGACTTTCCTATACAGACTTTAGTAGGGATCAGTTGTGAAGTAGTTTCATGTGATTGTGTTGTCAATGCGCAAAAGTGTTAGCTTGCTTGTAGCATGGGTACAACTATATTCATATTTCAACTACCTTCATTGTGCTCGTAATTCTGAGGATCCACTGACTTTCAGAGGAAATGTACACATGACGAAACATATCCGCTTTGGAACAATTTTGTTTCCAAATACACCATACATTTTCCCATGGAGAAAAAAAACACTTAGACCACAAGTTTTTTACAGCACTGCAGTGACATTAACGTGGTGTGTTAGTGTGTGTTGTGCTGTGGTTGGTTGACCACTGTGCTTCAGTGACACTGAAGTGTTTAAAACCCCAGTAGCACTGCTGTGTCTGATCCACTCACACCAGCACAACACAAACTAACACACCATCACCACGTCAGTGTCACTGCAGTACTGAAAATGATCCACAATCTGCATAATACATGCTCTGTGGTGGTCCTGGGGGGGCTCTAAAATCTAATAAAAAGTGCTTCTATATGGTGAGTGGAGGTGATAAAACGGACAATGAGTATAGAAAAAGGAAGTGTTTTAATGTTATGACTGATGTTATGAAACACAGCATTATATCTTGCACAACTCATTAGAAAGAAACATTATTGTATTACCTGTGTGATTCTGGCTTGTTCTTTTTCAATCTCCTGTGTTGTAGCATGGAGATGCAGGTGCCATTCTAGCTGCTTTCTCGACAGGGGATAGAACTGCCCTCGCACTCTCTGCCCTTGAACTCTAAGAGAGGTCCTCTTGGGTAATACTAGATTTGTGGATGATGGAACACAAGGCTCCTTTATAGAGTGAAAGCTGTCCACAATTGTTGGGGCAGTTTCTTCGTCTTTATAAATAAAAAAAAAGTCACGACATTTACAATAAATATAGTGCATCTGATATTGCTATGCTATTTTAATTGAATGCATTAGTTAATACATTTCACCATAAACAAAAGGTTTAATGATTTTTTATTTTACATGCAAGTCCAGTGCCTGGAGAAAGGTCTTGTAAACAAGCTGTAGAAGAAACTTTAGAGTCGGGTGAATTATTGCAGGAGTCAAACACCTGTAGAGAGAAGGATCAAAAAAATCTTTAGTTCTGAGAAATTTAAAATTCTATGAATTGCCTTGTTCACTTATAAATGTGAGCAGGAACCAGTCAAGAACGGCCACTGTTCTGCCATGGTTCCCTCTTCAAAAATAATTTTGACTCACATGTAGGACAGAGTCACCTATGGACAGCAGTGCTCCAAACAGTACCTCCTGGAACAGGTGCATAGGTGGAAAGAGAGTAAGATGGCCTTCTGCTCCAAATGTCAGGTCTGCCTGGAAAAGACAGCCCTGCTGTTCCTGCTCCCTCTGTAAAGTGTAACAGACAGAAAGCAACTGTCAAACAAAATACATGTACAATCATATGCAAGTTCTACTCAAACTCCTTGTTTGGTATTAGCCTTACAGTACATGTGGCTTGTATTTTAGACATATACAGACATAAAACCTGCAGAAATATTCTATATTTAAGGAGGAGGTCTCCCGTAGAAGATGTGAACCAGTGCTGTTCAGATTTGTGAATACCACTGTATAGCATCAATGGACATCACTAAAGTTTGTGAACAAAGAAACTGCATTACAAGACTGGTAAGACAGGACAATGAAGAACGATGTAAAACAAACAAACAAAAAATAAATAAATAAAGAAGAGTTCTGTTGTGTTGATTACAATATTTACCACAGCACTGAATATACATAAAAACCCAAAGTGATAAATATATGTATTACTGTAACACTATTCCTTTTACTATCCATATATACCAATCCAATGTAGCTACTTTACACTGGCCGCAGTATATAATATATTGATCACACACTTTCTATTGGTTTAACACCATCATTAGCAGCACATCTCATGCTTCACCTTTAAAACCTTGTTGAGGAAGTCCATGATCTCATGGTTAGACATAGTAACAAGGCTTTGAACAATCATGCAGTCCATAAGAGCAGCAACGTTTCCTAGCCTTTGCAGGGCTTGTTCAGTGTGATGCAACTTTTTACTAAGACTGCCAGTGGAGGCCTGTTGAAGATGGATAGTTTGGCTACACTGGTTCAGTTGAGATTCCACTTGATGTTGTAATTCCTGGTGTATCTTGTAGGTGGTCTCCTGTACCTGAAAGATTTATTTTATATTTATTTTCTTTCATTAAAACAAAGCCTTTGCACTTTGTAAGTTAAATTCACATTTAGCACTGTAATGACTAATTAAGGCTGTATTTACTCATTTCAAAAGCAACACATTGCCAAAGAAGGCTAAGGTGGAGCTGGCTGTAGACTTAATTACAAAAAAAAATCTAAATTTAAGCCAGGTCCATAAATATCCAGACACAGATTCAAGTCAAAATTAAATAATAAATATAAGCCTAAAGCACAGACCTGCAGCTTTAATTTGAGGGTATTTACATCCAAATCAGGTGGATTAATTAAAACCATTTTGAAACATGGCTGCTCAGCTGTTCAACAGCCAAGGTGCAGGTTATTCACTTTTTATTTCACTTACTACTAACCAGATAAAATAATTAGTGTTGATTGGCATTTGCATTTGGAATCTGTTGCTATTAAGTCAAATGTTCTGCAATGGCCAAGTCAGTCACCTAATCTGAATTCAATCAGGCATGCACTTAAGGCAAAACTAGTAAAACACTCCAAGAACAAACAGGAACTAAAGACAGCTTCAGTAAAGGCCTGGCAGAACTTCACTGGCAGTTACTGACGGTAAGGATTAGCAAACAAGTTTTAATTTATGATTGTTAGTTTGTCCAACTACTTTTAAGCCCCTAAAATGACAATGTAAAATGAATGTTTGTAATTTCATTAATCATTCACCTGATTTGGATAAATGTCTGAACATTGAGCTCATATTCATTATTTAATTTTAATTCTTTCATGCTGTGGTAACTTCGCTGGCAACCAAAAATCTTTGGAGCTGACATAAAAATTATTTGATTATTTGTTTTTCTTGCCAGGATATAACACTGTATGGATTCATTCCACCAGAAGCATATTTGATTGAATACTGGACCCTTATACTGGACCCTCTCTGGTGGAAATATGTAACTGCAAGGAAGAACAAACAGAAAAAGTTGTCTGAATGGTCCCAGTTGATGAATCTGACGTTTGTGAGCATGTTGAAAGTGTATTTGAAGAGAACTACTACTTTACTTTTGATCAGATCTACTATTGTCTATGTACTATCATATCCACAAATAAATAATATATTGGTTTTTTTTATGTGTCTGTGTTTTAGCTTTACTATTTCCAGGTCTCTCCTTAAGGAAGCCCAGTATTTACACTGACATCCAATGTCTACTATGGCTTAACAATCCTTCATTAAATTACAGATTTTTTACATAGAATTTAACAAATCCATACAGCATTTGGAGTGCAGCAAGAAATCAAAAAGCAAAAACCAATTCTTGTTATGTTTTACATTATTTGTATCTACTCCTATGACATACAGGGTGTCTCAAAAGTAAGGAAATGCCCATATAAAATGAAAATGGTTTGGCAGATGGTGATCCAATTATAGAACATTGCAGCCACCTTGAATAGCCCCATCTTGGATTTAACTTGGAAGGGAAGGTGGGTGTGTGATGCATGTAACTGGTAATGAATTCAACCAGAAAAGCAATGATGTACTTTGTGTTAACATAACTCATAACGTTCTTATGTTTAAACAGTGATCCTTTTCTGTACAGGCACACACATCGTCATAGAAGATTTCAAATCAACGCCACCACACAGGCCCCCCAAAACCCACAATGCAGTTGCTAAACTTTTTGTCAATTTCCAAGAAACAGGTTCTGTCACCAATAAACCGAAACATTAAGACCATGGCAGGCCCGTTGGTATACCATTGGTTGAAATCTTCTGCATTAACATGTGTGATTTGTTCACCAGAAAAGAGGACGATCTCAACACTGTCTGCTTGGGATAATGCCATCCTTCTCATCATCTGTACAGAAGAAAAATCACTGTTTAAACATGAGAATCAATAAAGTTACAATAACACAAAGCACATCATTACTTTATTTGGGTGAAATTGTATACCAGTTTCATGTGTCACAAATGTACCTTGCCATTTGAAAAACTGAAGGTAAATCCAAGATGATTCATGATGGTCACTATGTTGGTGACATGGCCCAACAGGTTTCCCCCTCCCCCCACAGCTTGTGTTTAAAATGAGATCACTGGTAAATTATTTTAATACAAGTGTTCCCTTACTTTTGAGACACCATGTATAATAAACAATTTTCTGGGATGCTTACTTTGGAGAGAAAAATGCATATAAACTTATGTATACAGTCTTGTTCAACAAAAGAAGCCTGAGTTACTTCACAGTACACTCATTACTCCACAGTGCACTCACTGATCACTTATCACTACACTGATCACTTACATCACTAATCACACTTCTGTATATATTACATATAGGGATGCACTGAATGTTCGACAACCAAAGTTATTCAGCCGAAAATGGCAGTGAAAGTGACCAAGCAAAAAAGACAGAATAATTTATACCAAACAATGATGATTTTAATGATGTTGTTAACGTTTTCTAGTTCCTGGAAGTAGACGGCAACCAGAGTGTTATTCATTCATGCATTCGAGCCAAACAGAGCTCTTTGTGAATACAGCAATATTGTGTATTTTTGTCATATTGTGCTTTGTTGGTATGTTTGCTGGGATGTTAAAGTGTTCAGTGTGCAGTAAGTATGTTTAATCTGTAGTTTAGTAATTGTTATTTCTTTGAAAACCATGGTCAAAAATACATCCCAGACAATAAAATTGTTCTAGCCCAAATCTGGCCCACATTCCCCCTTGCCAGATGGGTTGACAGCACTTGGGTGGACTGTTCCCGGTAGCAAGATGTGGGCCACATATGAACCACGTTGGGGCCACACCTCAGACAAAAGTAGGCAACTCTGCCGTATCTGTGCCAAAAATGGATCAGATATGTTTTGGAACAGGTGGGCCAAATCCATGTTGTAAATATACAGGCCACCTTTGGCTCTCAGCAGATTGCCAGTGCCGACAGTGGGCAGCAATGCCATATCTTCGCCAGATGTGGCCCACATCCACTTGCCATCTGTGATTTAATTTATGCAATGCAAGTGGCAAAATTAATGAAACACTGAGAAAAAACGTGCTCGGTATTTTATTCTGTTCAATTTCAGCCAAAATTTTTCATTTCGGTGCATCCCTTATTACATACATTATCAGTAGTTGAAACATTCTAAAAGGATAAAAGGAAATTTACCATAGCCAGTATCAGGGAACGGTAATGTAAGAATCTCTTCAAAACACCTTGAGATTCCTGATTGCTTTTCAAGAGTGTGCTCTGGAATTCTAGTAGTGTATAAGTCCTTTTCTCATCTTGTGGAAGCCAGTGCACATTTTTAAGCTCTTCGAGCAGTCTGCGAACAAGCACAGCATATCCCAGTTAGCTGATACATTTGTCGAACAAACTTAAGCCCTTTTTCTGAGTTTATCCTGATGAGAAAAGGTAAAATGGCACCTGGTGAAATGAAACAAAGCTTCTCTGAACTGTGGCACAGCCATCAGCAGCTGAGAGTGTAGAAGCTCACGCTTGCGCTGAAACACAATCCGACACACGTTTTGTTTCCACCTGAAAAAAAGAGAGACATATGAATGTTTGGACAAATGAAAGCATAGACACTATGCGATCCAATAAACATAGTAAACTCAGCCAAAATTGCAAAGGGCATTTTTTTCATCTACAATTAAGTGATCACCAAATTATGCGCAATGCACTGCAGGTCATATCACAGTTTGGTCAGGATCAGTATATTGACTGCTAAGAAACTCCTAAGGTTCTGGGGATTTCTGGGCATTAGTGGACAAGCTGCTGATATCAGAGCTTGAATGTAAAACTTAACAATGTCATTACAATATGTTCCATATTGTGTTACAGCTATGTTGTATAGCTGTATTGCTGTATAGCACTTTGTAAAGTGTCAGTCTTAAGTGATACTGATATTGAATCACGTTACTGAGGCTGGCGAAGTAGTCTTGCCCAAGGAGGGGGACTGAACACTAGTCTGCTGCGCGGAAGGCAGTGATAATGCACTAAATAACGTTGACAAATGAAATCTGCATTCATTCACCATCTGAAAGACTTGCGTAGTAGATAGTTTTGGAAAAATGGGATATCTCTCAGGGCTTTCCATAGAACTCCTTCCCGATACCACTCGGCTAGTGTTAAAATTCCAACACTGCAGCCATCCTGCACATGCATCACTGTGGTGGGGGAGAAGATGTAGTGATCTGAGCCGGCTTTGTTGCATGGCACCACTTGGAGGTCATATGGCCTAATACAAAAAAAATCAATAAAACACACGTTTATTTAATAACAGTAAAATACTTAGTATGTTATTCAAAACAGTACTGTGCAAAAGTCAAACACCAGCCAGCATTTATTTAACTTCCTGTCAATCTACCATCAAGTACAAGCTATTAAATTTTCAGGACATATTTATGAGGAGGTCATATATCAGATAATCCACATATATAAAGGAGGAACAAGTCAGAAGTTGCTACTGAGAAGAAGACATAGACAAAAAGAACAACATTAATAAGAACAAAGAAGCTGACAGAGTTCTCAGAACAAAGGACTGATCACCCCAGGGTCTAGACCTCAGCATCAGTGAATGCATATGGTTTTATTTGGATCGTGAGAAGCAGAAAGTGCAACCAGTTTCTACGTGTAGTAAAATATCCCTAGAGATTTCTTTGAAAACCTAAAAGCAAGTCTTCAGAAAAGAATGAAAGTTGTAACAAAAGGTGAAGGGTGGAGACCTAATATATTGTTAAATATTAAAAAAGTAATATCATATTTAGTTACTGAGACTTCAACGTTCAGGTAAATACAAGTTTTCTGTTATTTTCCTGATGGTAAAAAATCTATAACTTGTACATAATGGCCATTTTTCCAAGCTAATCAGTCTTAATGTACTACAGCTCTTACAAGAATAGGCCTCTTATTTTGAAAGCAACAAAGGTCTTGATTTCTATGATTTGTATATGCATTTTGTATGTAATTTTGTTAAAAATATTTAATCTTACTGTGAATGTCAAGTTTCTTATAATATGGTTTTCTGTCAGCACTGCAAGACGTATGCACTGCTGTTAAGCAAGTACAGCTCTCCAGTGTATTTTATACCTGTCATATCAGACAGATCAGCTGCTTGATATAAGACAAGTGTAAATGCCGCACATACCAAAGAAGGTAAATAGGCTGAAATTCTGTTCTGAATTGACAGCAGATACTAACCCAACACCTGGTATACATAACATAGTTGACGTAAAAGGAATGATTACCTGTACGGGCCGTCTTCAGAAGCCTTTAAGTAATAGAACTCTAGCTCCCCCAAATGTCTTTTCCTCGCAAAGATCTCAAACACCTCAAAGCCGGTCTGTGGACTGTGCTTAGTTTTGCTTTCTTTCTTAGTTTTGCTTCCCTCTGACTCTGCATGTCTCTTAATGGCCATATCGTCATCTACAGATCTTAGGAATACAGACATAACAAGTAAAGACTGGCCACAACACAGAAGAACAAGCCAAAAGTAAGAAACATAAGATGTAGTTTAAATTACATGGACTTTACTCCCTGTGGGTGCTCAATGACTTTTAGGGGAATATCAACAGCAAGAGCCGAGGCCACTAGACAGGGACCCTCCATCCACATGGACTCTCCTATTGCCACTTCTGGCCCCACCTTTGCTACCAACTGGGGAAGCTCAAGCACAGACAGGTCAGCTGGCTGCGATGACTGAGGCCTACTGAGAGTGTGACCAGGTGGAGGTTCACCCATGAATGCTGGTGAGAGGCATGAGAGAGGAGGTAGAGTAGGAACAGATCCAGATCCAGAGCCAGCTCTACGGGCTGAAGATCTGTCCTGGCTGTTTCCCCTAAGACTGGTAGTTCTGACAGGTGTTCCTGCTCCTGCCTTTGCATGGAAGTCTCTTTTAGGAGCAGACATAGCTGTAAGGAGCTACTGTCCATCTACTGAGAAGAACTTGGCAGTTTGTAAAATTGGAGTTTTTTCATAATTCAAGTCCATTTTTGTAAATGCACCATGCAGACTCATGCAGTGCTGGAAAGCAGGATAAAAAAATAGATAATTAGAACAGGGACATTTTTAAATGTTGAACAAGGTTCACCAAAAACCATTAAACAGGCTCTTATCCCAAATGTACTTATCTGTACTCCGTATAAACATACCCAATTCATATCTAAAGAAGCTTAATCGAACCACCTATCCAGTGGATTAGTTATCTTGCCAGCTGACAAGTGAACTTAGCTTAGTTTAGCAACAAACACGGCTATTCACAAAAACACTATTTTAGGCATAAATAAAGAAAACACGATTACAAACAGCCACTAAAAACTACAAATACGACTAATTAAAGTACTAATCTCAAACACGATATTAAATGTGTCGTTTGTCCAAAATGACTAGTTACCTGTAGTCTAAATCCCTTTAGCTGTCGTTGTGTCTGTCTTGTTTGTTGTGCATGTTGCGTGTTTCCCGTGGTAACTAACGTTAACTCAGAGACGCTGCAGCTGAGCAGTTTAAACAGGCAGCAGCAAACAGCAGAAACCAGCAAACTGGATTTTCAAACTTAATGAGGTAAAACAAAGCAAGCAAGACAAAAGAGTGGGCGCTGTACTCTGTCAGAAAAATCCCCTGCTGGCCACCAGCAAAACAAGCGTATATTGTATGCATATGCTGGTTAACCAGAATGATCATACTAAGCTGACCAGCTACGCCAGCACCAGATCATTAGGTACACCTCCTTGTTTCCACACTCACTATCCATTTTATCAGTTCACTTAGCGGACTTCTACAATTACTGACAGAAGTCCTTCTGTTTCTCGGCATACTTTGTTTATTTGCCTTTCGTTCTTTAATGGTCAGGAGCTACAGGACCACCACAAAGCAGGTATCGTGTGTGGTGAATCATTTTCAGCACTGCTATGACAGTGCCAGGTAATAGGTGGCGTGTTACAGTACGTGTCACTTGCACTATGTATTATGGAAAGCCAAACTGTCTAAAAACGACTAGCGAAAACCTGTTTTATTAATAATGCGCCATAAATTACTTTGCTCTGACACATTATATACTTATTTCACAACGTTGTTAAAAGGCCTCAAAACGCCAGAAAAAAAAACGCTGTTTTAGTTCAGTATGGACCACTGAGGTCTTGTCGTCATTTTGTAGTCGACGCCATTGTTGTTATGCCCATATTTGGCAGACTGGGTCTAATATGGATTTTCAATTATACAAATAAATGGGGTTTTCAAAAAATTGCCTCTGTCATGTTCTGTGGTAAATGAAAATGTTCAGAACCCGATACCCGATATTCTGGGTGCATTTTTCTCATGTATAACACTGGATCCTCTAAATTAAGAGGTTGTTAAAGAGTTGAAACATGAACATTGCTACAAATAAGCTAAAGGTACTGTGCACAGAATTAACACCCTACGTTCACATGAGCAAGCGACAGAACGACAAGCGACCAGTCATTTCCTTTAGAACTACACAATTTGTAGCCAGAATTTAGTGGCAAGTGACACAGCGACATACTGACAAGTGACAATTCGAGTTGAGATTTTTTCAACTTAATGCAAATGAATTATGACGCAGTGAAACGACATTATAAACGATTGGCTCCAACCATAGACACCTACCATCATTTCACTCCTATTCTCTACAATTTGGAGCTAATGATGCAGTAATCTGTTCTTCATCTGATCCTCCCTGAAACACCACAGATATTTCCCTTCTGTTCATAGTCCATAAGTCAAGCAAGTCTCAAGTCAAAGTCTCAAATCAAGTCATATGGAGTTATGATGCTCTAACTCCAGTTTCCACATTTAATCAGTTAAAAGAAAGCAGCCGTAAAGAGCTGAACTTATATTAAACAATAACAAATACTGTTTCATTTCTTCTGGGCCTTTTAGCTCATCTGTTGAAGATGTTTCTCATATGACACTGCNTGTCAATCCTCACCAGCGGGGCGGGACTTTAGAGATTTATTTATTTAGTGTTTTATGTATTTATAGAATTATTTATAGATTTATTTATTTATTATGTTTGAGTGCTTCATCCTTCATAGTTAACTGATTTACCACGACTTATAAAATGCTATTTTAGGGATTGTAGGAGGTTATCTGTGAGCAGTAGGAGGCGCGAAACGCGAATATCCCCTATCAACCTTATTTTACCGAGCTATGGCAGCCGAACTTGCCGGACTCTCCTCTCTGGTTAAACAGCAGCAGCAGTTCTGTAGAGGCGCTGACTATAGATCAGTGTAGTCTTGAAGCAGAGATAAATGTGGAGCCTGTAGAGTGTTAGTGACTGTATTCCCGTCCCCCCTGCATTAACTTAACATTAACTCTAATCTTCGACTAGCCAAACGACACACCTTTCTATGTGGGCTCTGTAGTGATGGATGAAGTTGGTCTTGGTGGTCGTGTCACTGATGTTTGATCTGCAGACCCTCCATATCGCTGTTCTCTTAACTACTTTCATCCACAACGCAGTCCTCTAATCCAAGCCTCACTATTGCTGGCGTAGTCGCCTTCATTATACGGGGTACTTCGTACGTTGATCTCTGCTGGTCTCCCGCGCTCTGATAAGTTGCTAGATTTGCGCGCATTGCAACAGAAATCACCCCATAATAAAGCCCTAATTTCTTAAACCGAATTCAAGTATTTAATACCAATCAAGTCATTTCGAGTCACCTGCCTCAAGTCAAAGTCAAGTCTCAAGTCATGAATACCAAGTCAAAGTCAAGTCGAGTCTTTTGTCAGTGGTAGTCAAGCAAGTCTCAAGTCCTTAAATTTGACTCGGAGACACAAAATAGGAGCAGGTGTAGGGCGTGACAAGGGGGTGGAGACAGGAGGAGCTATAAACCAAAACAAACAGAAGTACGTGGCACAGAACTACAAAGGCACATGGAAGTGAGAGGCAGGAAAACAGACAGAAACAGAGAAAAATGGGCAGGACAGAATCTGACACTCATTTAAAATCATTACATTAATCAAAAAGGTTTTGCAAGGGTTTTTTTCCTCTTCCACCAAGGCTGGAGCTTCAGGAGGAATACCCTAAAGAAACCCTATGTGTGCACTGCAAAATGCTTTTGTGTTAAGAAAACTGCTGGTGACCGTTTAATATGTCTTTATATCTGCTGTGGCTGTTCCTGCTGTTTGGCTCACTGATGAATATATTACAGATAGCAGGAACATTGCATCTGTTATACCATACTGTTTACTTTTGTACTTGCACAGCGCACTTTACACATGCATATGCACTTTACGCACAACTTGCACATGCATCCATACAGTACTGTACTTTCACTTCTTTTTTACTTAGTGTTTTTCTTTACTTAGTCGTACTTAGTGTATTCTTATTTTTCTCTCCTTTTTATATTGATATTTATTTTTTAAGACTGTCGAGAATGGAGGAACTGCAAAGTAAGAATTTCATTGTACAATGTAACTGCTTGTTATGCTGTGCATATGACAATAAAACTCTTGAATCTTGAATCTGGATTCTAGGAGACCAAGGAAATTTGATTGTTTGTTTTTGCAATGTCTTTGTGTGAGTGCATCTACACAGATATTCTTTTGTTAGACGCCCCCCACACATGAGGGAATGACAAACCCAACGGCTGACACATGATTTGCAGTTTTATTTTTATTTTGGTGTTATAGGCTGGAAAGAATGTAAAATAGATTGAATCTTAAATGAAGCGTGGACTAGTAGGAGAGTGAGAATGGTGGTCATACGGGGTCATCTGAAGTCTTAAAGAAAGGAGGACAGGGCGATGGTGAAGGCTTGAAGCGCGCACAAAGGAAAGCTGTAGTCCAATGCAAACCTATCTGCACCCGTGCGACCAAACAGCATCACAGTCTGGTTTGCTGTGGAAACACAAGAAGGTAAGGAGACTCAACATGAGAAAAAGATACCACAAAGACAGAAATACAGCTACACAGTAAGAGAAAGCTAAGACTGTGTGAGAGAAATGCTGCACCAGAATGCTGGTGAACTTACGATTGTCAGGACAGATGAGCTGAAAGTTCTTCACGGATTGTGCTGTGACTCTTCCATGGAAATCGAGCTCATAGACCTGCTTGTCCTTGTTGAAATTTGGACGTTTGGTGTTCAGTTCAATAAAGCCCCCTTTTTTATTATGAAGCCTCTTTCTTAAAGATTTCTATTAAAAATAAATACACAGTTATTAGAATATAATCATTTTGCACTTCATAAAATGTATTATGCCCTTTGAGATTATTGGATTATTATTCATTTTCCAAAAGGTTGGTCTAATAATTTTGTTTGGCTGCATTTTGTAAGCTCTTTAAACCATTGTGAATGGACTCTTGTGGGTCATTGGTTTCATTAAAGAGTGATTAAAACAAATGGTTTCATAATTGATTGATGAAGTATGCCAATGTTCAGTACATAATTTAACATATTTAAAAAAATATTAATCTCATCTAATTGTTCTTTAGTAGCTGCAACTTAAATAATTATAGTTATAAATAAAATTCTACAGGGGCTGTACGAAAAACTCATATGTATTGACCATTTTACCATTTAAGCTTAAGGTAATAGGTGAGTTTTGTAGGTTTATACTTGGAGTAGTTACAGAAATAGCAAATTTGTTGTGGCACAGTTTCAGACCCCTCTACCATGTCCATTTAATAGAAAGGATCCGCTATAGGTAAAAGGCAGGTGAACTTTGAGCTAGGTGTCATGTCAGTTACCGATAAAATATAATCACATTCCCAGCAACGTAATAAGTTGAAGTTATCACATGCAATCAGGATACAAATAATACATTCCAAAAAATGGTTTGGTTAAATGATCAGGTATCAAACAATCAGCTGAAATTAAGCAGCTAAATATGAGTGGAAGAGTGCTTGTGTTCGATAATGTGTGCTCGGGTGTAGAGATAAATAGCTTACTTCAGCAGAGTGAGCGTATACTGGAGTCCGTTTCCTGTCCATGTCTATGTAGGGTATAGCGATAGACATCTTCTGTGACGCTTTAAATCCCAGCATATTGGTCTCCTACAGGGAGAACATACAACATGTCTTTAGTCATCTGTGGCACTGAGCAGCACCCAGTAAGACTGTGTGTGTATGTGTGACTGCATATATTTACATAGCAAATGACTGCAAGCTCCTCCTGCATACGGTTCTTCCACTGGGAAGCTCCATACTCTATGTCAGGGCTTCTGCCGTTGTCATACAGCGTGAAAACAGTCTGCATTCGATTTGATCTACAGTGGACAGAAACAAATGTTTAGAACACATGATCCAGACTTACTGACAGGAGGTGAAAGTACTTTGAAGAGTAGGGCCACACAATACAAAGAAAATACTATACTGCAGTTACACATAGCTAGATCATGTGACTGCAATGTGTCTTCCATGATATTAAAAACACCTAGACGTAAGAAGGCTAAATATAAACCTGCATTATTTTGACCATTGTTGGATCAAAAAAGCCTAACATAAACTGATGTGAAACATATAGCACACCAAGCTAAAGCATACTGCCATAGCAAGCATGAAAAAAGTGCCCATTTTCCACCCCCTCAACCCAGCCCCATAGCTAGTCTGCTTTTGGCAAAAAACAGTACGTACCTCAGGTACCCCACAGTTCTCTCAACATCATGGGACTTGCCCTCTGTTATCACATAGGTGGACATCTTGTTCTTCATCTTCCTTGCGACCAACAGCAACTGCTGAGAAAGAAAATACATTAGTTAGAACTACACTGACCATTCGAGAGGAAGAGCAGAGTAGAGGTAAAGCATGATATATCAGTGGGGGTCATTATCACCAATACATGAGAAAATGCAATTATTAGAATGAAGTAGTTTTAATAGTTATTGGTTTGATATTGGAATTGCAGCTTTTAATTGCAGCAGATAATATAGGACTGTATGTGTAACAGTCAGTAGTGCATACTTACATTGAACAAGTAAAACATTTGATTAAAACAATGTAAATATTTACAATTATTGTTATGTCTGATTTGGCTATGATGGAATGGCTATTGTACTGTAAAATAAACAATCTTGCATTCACTACACTTTCTAAATGATTTGAAGTTGTTTCTGTGTTTACAGTGAGTTTTAATTCTGGTGAAATTATTGGTTATTGGTATCAGTTCCAATATCAGCCACATAAAGATATTCATTTGGATATCATTATTGACCCCGAAACTCTACATCAGTGCATCCCTAAACCAGTTAAGCGGTTTGTGCATGCTGTGTTTATCTCTGACCACTCTAACCTTTGTGCCATCTTTCTCTTGGAGCAGATGGTAGGAGGGACCTTCCTTGCTACTCCTGTCACGCTCAATGCAGCACTTGACCTCAGAACCCATTGGAAGCGCCTGAAGCACAAACTCCTGTGCAGTTTCCACATTTGTGCTGAGGTTGTCCTTTGAGCCATCGCTGTAGGACTGAGTCTGTTCTTGTGGCTCAGCCTGAGGCTCTGGGCCACCTTCCTCAGGGCCAGTGCTGCTTTTCTGCTCCTCCACACTGTCGTCTGTAGAGGGAGGTGGGGAGTGATTAACTGGAGAGGGAATTTCTTCGGTTTCCTCCGCAGGGTCTGGGCATGGATGGAGGGGCTTCACACTGATACACTGGCCTCCTCCATTTGGAGAAACTGGCCAGCTGGTTTGCTGGAGCTTTTCTCGCTCGTTCTCCAGGTCAGTGCTTTCTTCTTGTTTTTCCTCATTGAGGCTGTGGTTTCTTCCTCTGCCTCGAAAGCCCCTGTGCCGAGCTCCCTCTTCTGTTCTGAAGAAGTTCACTCCGGGAGCAAACATTTTTTTCAGCATCTCCCTTTTCCGATGCTTTTCTCGGCCCATGTGTTCCTCCCTCACCTGCTGCATTTTCTGGATCTCCAGTTGACCATCTCTCCACTCTTTCTGATGGTCCTGCTCTCTCTGACTGACAGTTTCTTGGAGGAACTCTTTATTCTGTTGGTCCTCTCTGTGACTGAACTTTTCTTGGAGTAGCTCTTCTTTTTTCTCCTCCTCCATCTCTCTCTGTTTCTTAGTCACTTTTGGCATTTCATTTTCTTTTGTCCTCTTTGTTTGCCCCTCTCTGTCTTTCTGCTCCTCGGCCTCTTTCTTTATTTCTCTAAAACTCTCTTTAAACTGTATTTCTTGTTTCAGTTGTATCTCTTGTTTCACATCTGCCAGATCTCTCAGATGTTCTTCCTTCTCTTTAATCTTTTCTTCCACCATGCCTCGCTCTCTCTCATTTTTTCTTTCTTCCAGCTCTTCCTTAATTTCCTTCTTACTTTCTTCAATCTGTCTTTCCATGTGTTTTAGCCTTTCCTGCTTTTCTACCTGCTGACTTAAATCATTTTGCTTTACTTCCACTTCTTCTGGCTTGCCCAACTCTTCTTTCCACTCTGTCTCTTTCTGTTCCTCCTCTTCATCCTTTAGCTTTTCCTCCGTCAGGATTTGAAAACATTCTGGCAGTTTCATTTCTTTCTGCCTTCTTAAATGTGCTGCTCTTTCCTTCTCTTCCTTTTGCTTTTCATTCTCTGTCTTTGCTTTCTCTCTTTCTGCAGAGATCTGTCTCTCTGTCTCTTGGGCTTTCTCTTTCTCAGCCCTTATTTCTTCTTCTCTCTTTCTCTCCATTGACAGATATTTCCAATTCCACTCTTCTGCTTTCTTTTTCATCATTTCTCTCCAGTTCTCTGTTCTTTTTACAGCTAATTTGCATTCTTCCATCATCTTTCTTTCCATCTCTCTCACTCGCTCTTCAGCCTTCCTCTGTCTTTTCTCCTGCTCTCTATATAGCTTTTTCTGTTTGTCTTTCTCCATCTCGATCTCTTTCAGCTGTTTTTGAAACTCCTTTTCCATATGTTTTTGTCTCTCCATAAGCTGTCTCTCCAACTCCTGTCTTTCATCTTCTCCTTTTCTCTCCATTTCTTTTAAAATGGCAATTTCTATCTCTTTTGCTGCATTTTTTTCCAGCTCCATCTGTGCCTTGATCTTTTTGCACACCTGCTGCAGCTCTTCAATTCTTTCTTGTTTCCTTTTCAGTTCTTCTCTCTTTCTTTCTTCCATTTCTTCCATCTCTTTCTGTCTGTCTAGAGGCATGCTAGGCTTCTCAGCCTTCTCCTCTCTGCATCTTTCTGTGGAGGCCATTCTTTGCTTCATTTCCTCCAGTGATGTTTTCAGAGTCTCGTCCCTCTTTCTCCATTTCAAAGCATTCATTTTTCTGTCTTTCTGTATTTGCTTGAGGAGGAGCAAGCTTTCCCTCTCCACATCTGTTTTGCTTAAGTCTTTCTCTAACATTTTCTTTCTCAGTGTCTCCAGCTCCTGTTCCAGCTCTTCCACTTCTTTCTGGAATCTCTGGATCTCTTCTGCGTTCCTTCGGATTCTCTCTTCCAAGCCTCGGTTCTCTGATTTCCTCTCCATTTGTTTTCTCTCCCTCTCTCTCAGCTTGCTGAGCTGCAGTTGTCTATCCAGCTCTCTGAGCATCTCCAGCTCCTGCCTCTCCTCCATGTTCACTCTCACCCATTCTGTCCTTTTCTTCCACTGAGCCCTTTCTATATCCTCTTTCTCCTTCTGTCTTTCCATCTCTCTTTGCCTCCTCCTCTTTTCCAGTATCCTCTCCTTCTTTTTCATTCCCCTCATGTCTGTCTTCATCATCTCTAGCTCTCGCTCTGTTTCTCTCTGCTCTCTCTGAATCTGACAGAGCTGCTGTTCCTCTCTCTGTCTCTTCAGCATTTGGCCCTTAAAGAAGAAGAGGGCCATTTTGGAATACCACTCCATCTCCTGTTTTTTCCTCAAATGTGTCTCTGAAATGTTCAGTGAATAATAACCACTTATGTAGACTATTAAAGTCGCACCTGCATTGAAGAAAGAAAGAAAACGTTAGGATGGAAACTAACAATGTTTGAATTTTCACATGCCATTTTGAATGAGAGAGAGAGAGAGAGAGAGAGAGTAATAGAAAGAGAGAGTGAGAGAGAGAGAGTTCTATGTACAGAGTTCTATGTACAGAACTGTCCTTATTCAACTATGCAAATGAAAATACAGTTTTCCATTCTATGGCACCTTTAATAATTTCTGCTAGTGCCTAATATGAGTTCCTGTGGCGCTTTAGCATTATGCTAAAGGTGCCATACGTTTGTTTCCCTACACTTGATTTAATACCATGGTACATCTTAAGCAGGGCTTAAATCAGCCATGAACATTTGAAGCTTAACATTTAAATAACATGTTCTGTATTTTGTTGTGAATTTAACAGTGAATCATCCACCAAATACTTTGGTTTAAAGCTTAAAAGTGAATATTAATATAGGAGTGGTTAGCCTGCTAGCCTGCAGTCAGCATTACTTCATCTATCCATGTAGCTACTCCATGGTCCATGTGAGCAGCACAACAGCTATTAATGTCTAATTAAATTGTTGTTATTGGTCATGTGTGTGACTGTATGGAGTATTTTACAGTAGCTTGGAACGTGAATCAGCCAATCAGAACTTAGAACAACTATCCGATCATTTTTCTTCCTCCATAAATCCACACTTCAAATCTACGAGACCTCTATTCCCTGCACAGACATCATATGTATGTAATGCTGATCTGACGTACAGCATTCGCCCACGCGTTAGACGTTGGAAACGCGGGATTCAAAGTTTCGAATCCGATCGGAGTGAATGATTCTCTTTGCTCGAACATTTCAAATGATTCGGTTTGAGCGTTACAATAAACAACTACTTCACTTGATGAACAATCTACAGCAGAGAACCCAACAGCACTCTTACCTTTCAGACGCACCGCAGAATGATGCGCTGGCAGAAATCCCTGCTCCTTCATAGACTACCTGGAACTGCACGTCACAATGGTAGAGCTCCTCTCTGTGACGTCATTGGCCCATTGATGCTCTGAAGTCTCCCGCCCACATCTAGTCGCTTTTTTTATTTATTTATGAAATAATATTTCTAAATAATAATATTTCTTCTTTTTTTAAATCACTGAATTCACAACAGATAAACACGCACATAGGCTACAAAGTGATGGGAACGGACAGCAACATATTCTAGCCTTCCTAAATTTACATTTTAAATAATGATTTTGCATTTTGCCTTTTTTATACATTTGAAAGAGGAGACTAATGGATAAACTGCAAGAAACCTTGCAAAATAAATAAATAAACAAATAAATTCTTTACGAGCAAATCTGGAGTTATAAATACCAAACATTCATGCAAACTTATGCAAAAACTCTAACTATAGACAACAATATTTTCAAAACTAATTTACATACTACATGAAGGGGACAAACATGGAATATACCAGTCAGCATATACAAACCATACAGTACTACATAAAAGAGTGCATGCATCTATTTCAGTGGTCACTAAAGCAGCAAATAAATGCAGCGTTTTTAAAGCTTTCGTTTTTCGACAGTCTAACTCTGTCCATGTGGTGTATGATGTGTAGAACGCCAGAAAGAAGGATTTTAGTTGACGTATACACGTATACAGCTCTAGATGGAATTTGGCTAGTATGTTCGTATTTACATTTTTTCTTTTGCTTCTAAAATCCAAATGAACCTAAAAGCGGAGACAGTGCTGACACAAAAGTTAATATAAAGTCATGAGATGTCATGGGAAGTTTTAGTTTTACCCTGAACACAAGGGTTATTCAAACAAGCTGCCAGCAGTGAGACTCTACTGACAGCAGAGGGCAGCAGCATGCAGCTTTAGAACCGAGGCAGTAAGAACTTCCACACAGGTAGGGGCAATAACAGTGCAGAGGTGAGGAACTGAGGGCCACATTCCTGCGCAGTTTTAGTGATTTTCCTTCCCCAGTACACCAACTAAACCTGGTAATTAGCTGTAGTATGAGTTTAAACAGGTATGCCTTAACAGGAAAATCACCATACTCTGGAGCAGTTCGGCCCTCCAGGACCAGATTTCCCCACTCCTGCTGTAGATGTACTAACTTATTTTCACTTAGAAATCAATAGGAGTTAAAAGTGGTTTTCAAACCTGCACACATTTATTATCTCTACAATACATATACACTTACCTTTCAATATAGCAAGAAAACAGCTGCAAATGTGGATGCATCAATGCATCACTCTTAACAATTACTAATCATCATAAAGTTGGAAGCATCTAATTGTTTGAAATGGTTTTGTGTGTTGTCGTATTATCACTATCCTTCACTGGGCCAAAAACAGCCTCAGACTATTATCCATCCATCACACTTTACTGTTAGCACTATGCATAGGATAGCATTGCATAGTGTTCTCCACCAAATCTAGATTCGTTCATCAGATTGATAGACAGTGGAGCATGATTAATCACTCTAGAGAACACGTTTCCACTGCTCCAGAGTCCAGCGGTGGCATGCTTCATACCATTCCAGTCACCCATCCAGACACTTCATGTGGTGTTCTCAGGCTTGCATGCAGTTGGCCGTGGAAACCTTTTTCATGAAGCCACCAGTGCACAGTTCTTGTGCTAATGTTGCTTCCAGAGGAAGTTTGGAGCTTTGAAGTGAGTGATGCAACAGCATACTCTATATGCTCCACATATGCTCTACTAGCACTCAGCAGCCCTATTTTGTAAGTCTGAGTCATCTACTGTTTCATGGCTGAACCCATATGCACTTTTTGCTCTATAGCACTTACAGTTGACCTGGGCAGAGATTTCCTGGACTGAATTGGGGCAATGATGGCATCCTATGACCATGGTTAAAGCCACTGAATATGACTGATTCTACAGCTAGTGTTTGTCTATAGAGGCTGCATAACTGTGTGCTTGATTTTATTTTATAAAATGCTCAGTAATTAGCTGGGATGTCCATATACTTTTGACCATGTATTTTATTTATGAAGGCAGTTTCAAAGCTGGATGACAGACCACAAACAATAAGCTCAACCGAAAAACATTCATTGCCAATAGATAGAAGGACAATAATGTAATGTAGAGAAGATAAAGCCAAACCAAACCGAACTTTCTAAAGCCTTTCCTCCCTGCAGACAGCATTGAGCCAATCTGCTTCCACTCTACACCATGAACATACTTATGCAAATAAAACCGAAGTATAGCCAATGCCTTCTCAGCAGGCTTTGATATGACCAGTCCAGATGTCATCAGTTTGTTAATTCAGGTCTGAAAAGTAAAAATCCCTTTCCAGGATTTGTTATAACTGTCTGGACACCTCTATTACTGTTTTGTGCTGAGCCAGGCAGTTGGAACAAAACCCTGCACAAGATTCCTGTCCCTAAAATACCCAGCTTTACTTGCATGTTTTTTCTGAGATGGTTGGCCATTCACTGGTTTGGTTTGGTACACTGGTTTTGCACAGTGTGAGAGCTTAAATAAGACAGCAAAGCTTGTGAGTTTGGTGACCCTGTATAGTGAAAAACGTTTGAGGTATGAGGGGAGGAGCCTCTGATTTATATGGTTAATCTGGCCATTACAGCAATAACAAAGAGATAGACACAGAGATGGTTGTGACAAACCAGTAATGAGTACATCATGAATGGTGTATGTATGTACACTCATCATCAAAGTTATCTTCAAATCTTATAGTGCTATAGGAAGATAAAGATTACCAGGAAAAGTAAATGATGATAAATTTAGACTGATATGGGCAATATTTATTGAGCTACACATACAGAAGTAGTGTCTCTCAGTATGGCGTCAGTCCGCCATGTTTGCTAACATTACATACATACATCTTGGCAGTTGTAGAGGTTCTTAATGGTGCCCTGCGATAATCCATCCAAATGCAGCTTGAATATTCTCACACAGTTCCTGCAGATGGTGCAGTAGGCATGGAGGTGGAGGCCCAGGCCTTCTGGACGTGTGAGGCGTAACAACAAACCGTTCATCTTGGTGCTGACCACGGTGCCTCCACAAACGAATTATTTCGTTGTCTCGGCCCGACAAAAGTGGGACTCGTCACTGAAGATGACCCACTGCCATTCTGAGTCACTCCAGGGCAGTCTGGCACGACACCATTGCAGTTTTTTGTGACATTGATGTGGTGTTAAGGACAGTCGTAAAGGTCTGCACGCATGTAATCCTGCACCGTGCAGCCATCTGCCATTGGTGCTGGCACTAACAGGATGACTCATGGAGGACATCACTGCTCGCTGAATGTCTGCAATTGTGGCTGTTGTTACAGCGATAAGACCCATCTTTGCTTGTGTCACATGTGCAGTTGAGCGTACAGGCAAATCATCAATCATTCACATATATTATGATTTCATTCCTGTCGTTTGATTCCTTCTGGGCAGCTATTTGTGCATCTATTTTTTTGGTGATGAGTGTACATTTTGTTAGTTTTGACTAGCCCTTCTTTCCCCCAACACCCTTTTTTACAGTAGCTAAAAAATGCCATTTCACTTGATTTGGGTGTCCCTCACATTTGAACCATGCCGTTTTTTCAAACATTATTGGAGTATATAGGTCTATTGCTTTTAAATGCTGTTTATTGGGGCAGTTGTACACTATTTAGTGATATTTCCCCATGGTCCCCTGTTTGCAGCACATGGGGACACAGTACTCTGTGCATTGTGAATCGGCTCTCTTTCTCTAGCTCCACCCTGGCTCCTCCCTTTGGACAGTCAACATAAGGACTGTCCCTTTTTGTACTGGCTCACTCCAGCTCCAACCTGGCTCCGCCCACTCATTATAACACTCACCTGCAGCTTGTTCTCATTATCTCCTGTGTAGACTGCTTGTTTTTCTTTTTTGTCTTTGTGCTGAAATGGATTTGCCTGGACTGTGGCTGCATTCCTCTGTACTGATCCCTGCCTGTCATAACAAGCAGTGTTGTATTGATCCATAAAAACACATGTTTTGCCACATGTAGCCTGACTCAAGTTCTTAGTCATTACAGATACCAAAAAAAGTTTACTTGTTAGTTTTACCTCGGCATGGGCATCTGTGTGCAGAAATGTGTTTTGTTTTTGCTGCAGAAGATCCAGATTTTATGGGTACAATGAAAAATATCAGGGGTGCCTGAATCTGTGTGGAGTGTGATGGACAACAAGCATAGACATCTTTAATGCCTTTTAATGAGTTAATGCATATACGCATAACATAGAGGAAATGAACATATATGACATAAGATCCATAAAAACAAAGATACCCACTGACCAATTCCTTTAACAGCAAATGTTTTTGTGCAGGTTTATCAAAACCTTTAAAAAGTGTGAAAGTATCTAAAAACAAACAGAAATGCTAACAAACAAGTTCAAGTTGAGGATATTTGTAATGCTTTCACATTCATATAAGGCAAGTCGATAGTGGCCTACTGCTACTCAAATCCCATTTAAACATTATTAGCCACATATTGATTGTGGAGCCCTGTGCTAATACAATGCTTTTTACATCAATCGCTATGGAGTAGCACACCAGCTTGACATATTCAAGGCCTTTTCCTTCCTGCAGCACCTCCTTGTAATGAGTCACATATGATTAGTAGTGACAATAGTCAACCACTTGATGAACTCATAGTGGTGCAGATTAAAGCAAAACTTTGCAAATAATATAAAACAGAAATTCGATTCGAAATAGCAACTTAAAGGTTGCCTGCTGCTATTCAAATTCCATTCAAGGTATCACACTGGATACTGACCATCTAAACTCATGGAGCCCTGTGCTCATACACTGCTTGTCACCTTGATCACTATAGGGTAGCACGCCAGCTCAACATATTCAGGGCATGTTACTCCTGGGAGCACCCCCTTGCAATGAGCCACTTATCATTAGTAGTAATAATAGTCAAGCACTTACTGCATTATTAAACTAATAGTGGTGCAGGTTTATCAGAACTGTGAAAAGAATATGAATGTGTACATAAACAAAAATGTAAGCAAAATTTATTTTTAAACTGTGTGACAACCTGAAAGGGGCTGGCTGCTATTCAAATTCCATTTAATGCATCACACAAGATACCGAGCATCCTTGAATCCCTGTGCTCAAACAGTGCTTTTCACGTCAATCACTATGGAGTAACGCACCAGCTCAGCGTACTCTGGGCCTTTTCCTGCAGGCGGCGCTGACTTGTTGATCTCTGGTGAGTACGGGGTCTGCATGAGGCCAGCCAGTGACTCTCTCTGCTTCCTGACCTGCTTAGACAATACATGAGCTGTGGTTACAACACTGTTTCCAAAAGTCCCGTCCAGGAGGTCCCATTTGAATTGCACTGTTTCATGTTTTCCTTGCGCCTAAGTCATATTGTTAGCAGAGTTACATTTACTTATGCACTAAGAGGGACAGTTCTGCAGTAAATCACATTTCCAGTTTTCCCCTTGACCCAGATGTAATCACTCAGCCAACCTTGGTATCTGAGGTTTGAACATATAAAGCTAGGATACAAGTACACTGAAAAATTATGTTTACTAGATTCATATGTGTACATTATCTCTGCATGAATAAAATACAACACAATATTGTATTGTATTGCCAGTTTCCAGTTTACATGTTATAGTTGTTGCCAACAACTGTGAATTCCTCTCAAGTTTGGAAAATTCCAGTGTGTAAGATGAACAAAAATGGCTATCAAAACTGCTATAATGGTCTAAACTAATTGCACTGATACACACACATGTATTTAAAAATGAATGACTGTATTAACATCTTCAATTAACTTCAGTTAGCTCTCCAAAAATAGTTCCTCAGCTGGGGGTGGGGGTTCCTTGCTCAGTGGAGACAATCATGCATAGAAAATGCTGTGTGTTCTAATCCCTGTTATAACTCAATATGTTGTAGTAGCAGCAAATGACTGCAAGATGTCTCTCTTGTTGTGGAGCATCCAGTAGCTGTAAACTAATACTTGTGTTAAAATTAGTTTTAAGCCTTTCTTTGGCTCCCACCCAGTGCCAGAGACAGAGGCATGAATTACGTTAATGTAATATTTTATTCATGCAGAAATTACGGCCATTCAAAATACATCACTTTTTTGAGTGAAAATAAGTTTTAAATAGCCAACATTGGCACTGTACCATCTACAAGCCTGAAATCACACTCCTACCTTAAACCCCCTCTGAGTTTGTATGCAATCTCTTATTGCTTGATTATATAGATTTTGACTATATGACATACCATTACAAGGGACAAAACTATAGGCAGGCCTTAATTTAGGTTTCAAGGTTGTCATTACAGTTTGAAGTTTTTAACAGACTTTATGTCCATTTCCATGATAACAGTAAATGTCACAGTGCCAGAAGATAACTACTGAGCTGTGAAAAAGTATTATCCCTTTCTGATTTCTTCTGTGTTTCATATTTGTTGCAATAAATTGCTTCAAGTCTTCAAACTAAACTGAATATCGATGACAACAAAGGAAACACAACTTCCTTTACTGATGAAAAAAGCCAATACCAACTTCTCCATCTCAATCGATAAGCCAAATTTAGCTGATAATTAGTGTCAATTAAACTAGACACACCCAGGCCTAATTACCTGCTGAAATATCTCAATAAGCAGCACGTTTGTCATGATCAAAAGAGAAAGTAAAAAAGATGTGAGAAAGAAAGGTACTGGAATAAATCTAGGGTCTGGAAAGAGATAAAAGGCCATTTTGATGAGTGAGCCCTCTAGGGGAGAAACATCCAAATGACTTTTACTACTAAATGGAAGACTTGGAGCAGTGGTGAATCTTCCCAGAATTCCTCCAAGAGAATAGCAATTAGGGAGTCACAAAGGAACCCAGAACTGCAGGTCTTGCACACCTCAGATAGGGTTAGTGTTCATGATTCCACTATTACAAAAAGATTGGGCAAAAAATAGTATCCATTTGGGGTGGTCATGGGCTGGAAGTCAGGAAACCAGCCTTGTGACCGGAGGGCCACTGGGTCGATTCCCTGAGCTGACAGTAATGACTGAAGTGCCTTTGAGCAAGGCACCTAACCCTCAATTGCTCCCCAGGTGCTGTGGACAGGGCTGCCCACTGCTCTGGGCAAGTGTGCTCACTGCCCCCTAGTGTGTGTGTTCACTAGAGTGTGTGTATGCGGGTGTTTGACTTGGATGGGTTAAGTGTGGAAGACAAATTCCCCTGTGTGCAAAACACAAATGGCAAGAAATGGCTCAAAAACTCTCTACTCAGAGAATGATTGGCCTCACCTAAGAGTTCAAAGGCCAGTGCTGTTCAAGAATAACATGAAGACTTGTCCCAGTTAAAAAAAAAAATAGCTTGATGACTCGAACCTTTTGGAATCATCTTCTGTGGGCTTATGAGTGAAAAGTAGAACACAGGGGTCTCAGTATATCTAGCATATAGCCAGTGCATCATTCCACAATAAGAACTTCATAAAAACATTAAAAATGATGGTGGTAACCTTCGCTGCTTGCCACTGAAGCTGCTTCACATTGCTGGACAGGTTCTATGTAAGTGATGTTTAGATTTGTATCTAAGTACTGTAAGGGACTTCGCACCTAAGTTTTTCACTCACCTTCACATCTGTGAAAATGTGACGTGACAATAAAAGTGATTTGATTTGATTTGATTTGATTTGATTTGATTTGATTTGATTTGATTTGATTTGATTTGATTTGATTCTGCAGGGTTGGCAGTAATCAAGCCTGGATTTGTCTAGTCTAAAAGTGGCATTATTATGCTTTTCTGGTTTGCAAACTTATAAAGCCCTAAGTATATGCCAGAGGAAGAAATGTTTTTTTTTTTTTTTTAGCTGTGTGAAGTGCCTCACTGGATGTCCAGCCCTTCTCTTGGCTACAAGGTGACATCATCATCTAACAGCAAGCTTGGCATGCCCTCACACAACATCCAGAGAGTTAAAACAGTGAAAACTTACCATTCAGAAACTTCCTGCTCCAGTCTAGCTTGTGAAGGAGGACTAGGTCTACCAACTTGTTCTACGTTACTTTCAGTATTGGAACTGATGTCATTGTAAGAGAAGCCACAGAGTGGGGAGCTGTCCTATCACTGGGCTCACTGGGACTCATCAGGAGGTGGGGCTTAAAAACATAGGAGCTCAAACAGAGTGTTTCAGACAGTGGATGAATACAGAAGTACAGTATGAGAAAATTATTTGAATCTGGAAAAACTGAAGCACGTAACTCTATTTTAGTAGCTGGAATATGGTCCCAGTGATGATCTTAATTAAGATTTATGCAGTGAAGTGGTCAATTGCATAACTAAGGGGGTAATTCGCTTTCACAAAGGGCCACTTAAGGTGCTGTAAAACTTCTTTTATTAAAAAAAAGAATTTTGGGTGTTTTTATGCAAATTTCTTGATTATATACATTTTGACTATATGACATACCATTACAATGGATGAAACTACAGGCATGCCTTAATTTAGGCCTTAAGATGTTTTTATAGTTTGAGGTTTTTAACATACTTTATGACCATTTTCATGATAACAGTCACAGTGTCACAGTGCCAGAAAAGAACTACTGAGCTGTGAAAAAGTATTATCCCCTGTTTTTGTGTTTTGTGTTTGAAAATAATTGTGTTTACTCATGCCCTATTATATTACATATTTGTGTGAGGATCTGAAACCATTTAGTGTGACAAATATGCAGAAGTATCAAAGGGGGAAGGTACATTTTTACCGCACTGTATAGTTTGTGTTACATTTTGATGGATTTGTATGTTCAGATAAATGTTTTCAGATAACTTGTATAAACTTTTTAGAATTAGAATTTTTTACTTTTGTTCCATTTAAGTCATTTATTTTCATTTCTGATGTCACCACCTGGATTGATTTGCTCAAACTACTTTATCTTTTATTTCACTGATGTGATAAAACCTTTATTTGTGTATGGATTTTAGATACTCTCTGATCATTAACTACAGATTAAGCCATTAATGAGCTTACTTAGCAGGGAAAACATCAAACAGTGCAGTGAAGTCTCCATAACTGGGTAAGACTGTGTTAAAATTATAATAATGATAACTATAATGATGGTGAACTGGGCAAACACAAAGACTTTACCACTGTAAATACCTTGTTAGATGAGCGGCTCTCTCCACCTTGTTTGCTGTAATGAATGGAAGATAGGAAACTGTTACATTATGACAAATGCAGTTTAGTTTCATAAAGAACGACAGTTTCATAAGTATGACAGTTGATAACAGTTGAGCAGATGCAGAAATCGCAAGTTTCCAATCTAGTGCTATGAAGGAACTGTTTTGCTGAACGAATGGTGTAGTTGTGGTTAATGTGGCAATGTGTACCCAGTCTATATAAACCACTGCACATCCTGTTTATGAATAGCATGGCACGTTATTGGTCTAGGTGTGCCACCTTGCTTCCTGTTTTGTCTATAGTCTAACCTATGTTTTTGAGCCCAACAAAGCAGCTGTTGGTTACCTGTACAGGTGCTACAATGAAGACCGACTCACCAGATCACGCAAACTGTGATGAACAAGAAGAGGGTGATTGCAGAAGCAGAGGAGAAACAGATCAGGATAAATGTAACTGTGCACAGAAAAAAAGAAACAACATGAAAGACCATGCAAACACGACTTCAGTGTGAGGAATGTAAAAATCTTTTAAGGTGGCTAAGGTGAGTGCGACAAGGCCCAGTTCCTCAAAAGCATCATAGCGAAGTTAATCAGAATTCATCAGATTTTATCAGAAGATAAATTACACTCAGTTTTCCCCTTTCTCTAAATGTAGTAGATCGGCCAAGACAGGTTCAGTGTCTAACCTTGAATAGATTAGGTTGATAGTTTGGCACTGGAGCTACAAGCCTATAGAAGGTAACAACTATTGGAAGCATACTGTACAACAGTTGAAATGGACATAACTGATATACAAAATCCAGTCTTCAAGATGATTCAAGCTTTGCCACATCATTTTTGGCTTCAGAGGTCAAACATGTTTTGGCTGATCGCGCTACGGTTGGTGGTGAGTTGATAATTGCATGTGATTTTTTGGTGCATCGTTTTTATATGAACTTAATGGAAAATTTCAACAACTCTTCAAGATTTATGCAAAATTAAATAGCAAAGATGTAAACAAGTCATTCAGAGTGGCTTGATGAGAAGCGCTATGTTCTAGAAAAAGTTAGTCAGAATTATTTACAGTGGTGGTGATAGGAAACAGATGCTTTTGAAACAGGCTTTAATGGCTATAAAAAAATCACAGAAATCTATTATATAAAAGAATTATGAACATGCTGCCTGAGGCCTGAGACAGTGTTTCACAACAGCTTTGAGGTAAACGTTCAGTATAAAATAGTAATGGGAGAATAAATGTTATTTTCCTATATCATATTTTATCCTGTATCAGTATTTTACCATTATCAACATGGCACAACTCAGAAGACTTATGTAGGATCCCTACTATGAGGCCTTTGAGGAACTTGGTCTTGTTATACTCAGCTGTCCACCCAAACTACATTTAGTTAATAGTAAATCAGATTTACTATAAAAGATATAACTTTAACTATTTAAAGGGCTAGTGACTCTTGCAGTACTCACTGGTTTGGGTTTCCTGGCTGGGTATGTCCACCTGAAAGAAGACTGTGGCCTTGTGGTGGTACCAAGAAGCGTGGCATGTATACAAGCCAGAATCTTGCTCTGACACTGACTCAGCAAAAACCAGGGCCCCAGCAATAGTGTGCGCAGCTGACCCATCAGCCCTGAGATAAGATGAAGAAAGCAGTTCATTTTAACAGAAGCAGTGATATTCAAGTGATAGTGTATAAATATACAACCATTACGACGACTGCCCTTAATTCCATGTCAACCTTGCCAATGGTGTCTGGACAGACTGTCATGGAGTGACTCAGAATGGCAGTAGGTCAGCTTCAGTGACGAGTCCCACCTTTGTCCTGATGGAGACGACCAACGAATCCGTGTGCGGAGGCACCATGGTCGTGCATCACACCCAGAAGGCCTGGTGTCACTCCACCTCCACCTCTATCGCAAAATCTGTAGGAACTGTGTGAGAATATTCAAGCTACATGGGATAGATTATCGCAGGACACCATTAGGAACCTCTACAACTCCATGCCAAGGAAGATAAAGGTTACCAGGAACAATAAATTATGATAAATGGGCAATATTTATTGAGCTGCACATACAGAGTGTCTCTCAGTATGGTGTCAGGTCAGCTAACCCAACATGACAGACATTTCGGCATGGAGTTGTAGACGTTCCTAATGGTGTCCTGTGATAATCCATCCCATGCAGCTTGAATATTCTCACACAGTTCCTGCAGATTTTGTGGTAGGGCCTTCTGGACATGTGACATGTAACAACAAAACGTTCATCTTGGTGCTGACCATGGTCCCTCCACACACAGATTCATTGGTCGTTTCCACCAAGACAAAAGTGGGACTCATCACTGAAGATGACCCGCTGCCATTCTGAGTCACTTCATGACACCATTGCAGTCCGTGGCGACGTTGATGTGATATTAGGCAGTCGTTGTAACGGTCTGCGTGCATGTAGTCTGCCAATGGTGCTGATACTAACAGGATGACTCATGGAGGGCATCACTGCGGGCTAAATGTCTGCAATCATGGCTGCTGAGTCAGTCAGGTACAGTGATAAGGCCCGTCCTTGCTTATGTCACATGTGCGGTCGGGCGTGAAACTTGAATAAATTTGCATGTCTCACAATGCCAAACCTACCCACCAACCCAGCAGGACCTGACAAATTATTAAGCTTCAACACTATCAGTTGATTCCTTCTGGGTGCAACTATTTGTGTGACTATTCTTTTGATGATGTATGTGCTAAGGTGTCTATGTGGGTAGATATCGGGGACGGTAATCTGTAAAATGTTTATGAATACTGTGTTGAAATGAATACTTGAAGACTTTGTACGGCATACCTGAAACATTTGAAATGATATGCTGGTGTGTTTCCATTAACTCTGAAAACAATCCTCTGACCAGGAAGGGCTTTCTGCAGTGCTACTCTGTTCACTGCAGTATATTGGCCATGGTTCCCCCGCAATGGAATGGTTTTATTTAAAACCACAATGGAGGAGATAACTGCAGAGGAAGCAGATTTTATCTTCCTTAGTTAAAAACATTAAAGCAGTCACCACATCAGAACTGCTGATTTTTAGCTACAGCTCACTGCATATCGTCGCTGTCCAATGAAAAACATGTATCTCCATTTTTGTCCATTTTTACTTTTATGCATTATTTGACCAAATAAGCTGCTGTTTACACTGTGTGAACATCTCACAATGAATGGACCAACAGAAATGGCCCAAAAGTGCTTGGAAAGACGTCTGGTTCCATTGACTTACATTAAAATGAAATTAGGTTTTCGTCCTCTCCTGTAAAGTTGCCATTTTGGAGATACTTGTTTTACTTTGGACAGCGACGATATGTTACAAACACCGGGCTCATGAATGGATAAAATAAACATTTATTGTACTAATTAAAATCACACTTAAAAACAATTGTTAGTGTTGTGGTGAAATATTCAATTCAGTATTCAATATTCAATTCAATCAGTGCAATTAGTAAACGTAGTGCAAAATATAATCCAAATGGCATTAAGACTTTTTTCATGAGTACATACTTACCATATTTTGGGATAGTTGCGGTTCTCCTTTCCTCCTCCCCGTAGTCGTTTCGGATCAAGCATGTCAAGTTCTTCCCCTCACACTGGTGCAGTTGAAATTCATAGGTAGCATTGACCAGGACTTTAATGCCATCATATGTAGGTTGAATGCTTGCAGTTATTATGGTGGTATTGTGGTCGGAGATGACCCACGAGATGTTGGGTACAACCCCATCACCCCTGTATTCACACACAGCAGCCCAGAGTGTAGAGTCTCTCAATGGACCAACGCCCAAGTGACTTTCAGGAGGGCCTACGAAAAGGCACGTTATTGCAGTCAATAACCAGTTATTATTTTATGCCAGTTAAAGTGATAGTCTGGCAGGAAAAAAAATATGCAAATTTGCCTTTACTCCAATTGTAGTCCTTTAAGCCAAGACACTATTGGTATCTTCTAGTCTGTTTTTTTTTTTGTTTTACACAGGAGCTATAAGACTAATGTAAGTACAGTACACCAATGGAAACTCGTGTTCCTTCAACTAGCATCATGCAAAGTGCGACACAAACCTCAAACCACAAGTAGTTCAAGTCTTAATTAGTTTTGCTCCTGTGGTTAGGTCTACAAAAGTATGAATGCTGAAATGTCACACAATGACAGAAACAATTCTATATGAGATTACTCAACAACTAGACCTGATTTGACGCAGGTGGATGAGGATTTGTGTATGATATAGGCATACAAAAACTTCCATTACGTGTTAGCTACACAATGCCTCGTAACTCCAGTGCAAAATGAAAGAAGCAAACTTTGGAGACCAAACATGTCTTGGCTGCTCATCTAGATTTAGTACAAGGAGTTGTCTTTTTTGGGGTGTTTCCTTCTCTTTTTTTTATTTATTTCATTTATTGATTTTCTACCCAATTTAGCAATTACTAAGTCCACCCACTAGCTAGGTCTCCCCCTTTCACATGATGCTAGCAAGGTAGGAGGGTAAAGACAAGCACATGCTTTCTGCAAGACCCACGAAACACCACTTCGACACCTCAACACTCTTGGAGGAGAACCTTAAATACCAATTATGCCAAGCTGGTTTACAGATGCCCGTTTTGGCTATCCTCACACTCAAGGCTGAGGGAGAGAGAGGGCCACCCATTCCACAAAGAGAGAGGCAGAGTCCAATTATACTCTCCTGGAGTCACGCATGGCTGTGGCATCACTGATGGTTGAACTTTTTACACTTTAAACACTTGAGTTGTATGTGTATTGTAACTATTACAGAGCAAACAGTGAGGAATGTAATCTATAGACCACCACAATACTACATCCCATTCATGAATCAGTGCATTGGTATAGAACATACCTACTGAGGGGACACGTAAGCTTTTCCGCTCGGGTCTCTGTAGTCCCTGTTGCTTCAATACACAGATCACCGCGCATCCAGCATAGGCCTGAACAGAAAGATGCGCAGAGCTCCAAACTCCCACAGCATTTCCCTGCTGACTTCCAGACACTCTCACAACATTACTAAACTCAGTGGCATTAATGGCATGTCTGCAGTCATCTGTATCCAATGCAATGGTGGCAGCAGGAGGTGCGTTGTCTGCACTGCAGTTCACCTCCAAATATGCAATACCATTCTCCCAGACAGTATTAGACTGCAGAGTAATATTGATGGGGACTGCAAGGAACACAAAGAGTACTGAGTAATACAGTGATGGTGTTTACCTACAAAATAAATATTATTCTGGGTTTAGAGTCTGTTTTCGATAGCTGTGTAAGTTATAAAACAACAACAATTTTTGTGGAAGAAGACACTCTTCCTCCTTCCTATCTAACTCCCATGTATATTCCATCTCTACTGTCCCACCATCCCCCTCTGCCCAGTCATTTAGTCCTAGGAGGAATGGTCTTGTCTTCTAAAATCATTAAGCAAAAGCCATCTAGGAAGCTTATCCAGTTGCCAGTTCATTAGGTACACCTACAATATAGGTGAACATTGTAGACATACTGTGGCAGTTGATGACACAAACCCAACAGGGCCTGACAAACTATCAAGTTTTTGGGCCCGGCTCATAGTTCAGTCTGGAGTGTTTTCTAATTGTTAGTAGGCGGAATATGTTAACATGAATCTGTGCAATCTCAAGCTCCCTCTCTCTCTCTACCAATGTTGTAGTCTATAGCTGCAACTGGAATGGCCTCTAGTTTAAGGAGTAGGTGAAGATGCCCCTGGACAAAAGCGGAGATGAAGTTCAACTGTACATCAGTTATGCCATGGATGATAAAAGAGTTGTGTTGGATTTGTGGAAATTAGAAACTTTAAGCTCAGCTGTAGTGTATTAAGCATATCTGCAAGTAGCGTGTTGAAACAAAGAGCTTAGTACCAAAGCATAGCACTGTAAAAACTACGCCCGTCTGTTGGTCCATGCTAACTTTTGGGCTCTAGTTTCAAACTTAGCAATACCTGTTGGGCCTGGTCAGATCAGGTCTCAAAGTAGTGGTTACAGATTGCGTGTATAGATTATATGCAGTTTCAGGATTCAATTTCAGATGTGTGCATAGACCTAATAAACTGGCAGTAATTTCTGACTTTGCGAAATGAAATTTCACATACCACAGGCGGGGAGAATGATTGGTCGCCTCTCCTGGCCATCTAAGGTTAAATGCTCGACCACACACTCAACTCTGAGCTCTTGGAAGACACAGAAAGGCAGGGATAAGAGACTTCGGACAGTCTCCGAACCATTGGAGGAAGTAATGTTAGACTGTATTTTCGCATTAAAGTCTTGTGGAAGAATCCATGAGACATTTGCAGCGGGATAGGCATTAGAGGCCAAGCACTCAATGTAGGTGTTGCCAGCTTCTTCCCAGAGATGAACACTTATGTTTGGTGGAAAGGTTGCTTAAAAGAAGAAATAAGAGTAAGTAAGTGCTCTTACATAACTCTGACATCTAGGGACTTGTTATAGAGTTGCCAGCATGGCAGTGATGTATCATACTTTAATGGTATTTAAGGGACTATGAAGCCTGCCTTGTACCTGGTAATAAGACTCTCTGCATTACTTCAATGTTGAACTCGAGGAATGCTGTGTGCCTGTGGTAGGAAGCTTGGCATTGGTACTGGCCAGAAAGGTTAAAGCCAACAGGGCCTTTTATTAGGATATGACTTCCAATCACATCCACATCTTTAGGCATAGATTCTCCATCCCTGAAGCCAGTGAACACAAACATTGCCTCATTATTTAAGTAACACTTTATAATGCTTTATACCATAACATGTTACTTTCTGGTTGCAAAAAATGTTTTCCCACGAGCTTGCCAAGAACAAAAAGCATATTACTTTGGTCTTATACAGCTTCCTGTTTAGTTTTGCATTGACTAAAATGTCTTGCTTATACATGTACAACTCTTGATGATGTTGCTGTGACCTCTTATTTCTGTCCAAGGATAAGCAAGTGGCAGAAGTCAAATATGTCTTTATGTTTAATGTAAGGTAATGTACATAGATTTTATTGTTAGCAAGTCTGTGTTTTAGCTGTGTTTTAAATACTTGAGGTTTATTTATTTATTTATTTTTTGTATGATATCTTCATGTGTTTTAGCCCATCGTGACCACTTTACTCTGCTGAGGTAGGTTTAATGCAAACTCAAAAGATCAGTAACAGCTCAGATGGTAAAATGTCATTTTTTAACATAGCATTGATAGATGTTTGTAAGTCCACATGTTTAGGCTAGCATACGTCTAAAGCAGTGGTGCCCATTCTTGGTACCAGATTTCTACCACCCTGCAGAGTTTTGTTCCAACCCAAATCAACAACCCTTGATCCAGGTCTTCAGAGGCATCTGAATATTACAGCCAATTATGTTGGATCTGAACTCTCCAAGGTGGTAGATCTGCAGGACAGGATTGGGTACCCCCATTTTAGAGTATTGGGGGTCATTTTTGCCTGTAGTTTGAAAATATCTGTATAAAGTAAAGACATTTTGTCACTAAAATAAAATGTGCTATAAAAATAAAAATTGTTATTTCTTGTAATAATAGTAGTAGTAATAGTAGTATTTAAGTATTCAGGATTCAGCGTATCATTAAAAAGGTTGTTGATCAACACTCCTTCTTTATCAAACTCACATTGTATCCATAACTGTAACCATAAAACAAAAGTTAGGCAGTGGGAATTCTTACTTAGTGCAGTTGATTTTATAGCTTGGTACATTCCCTTTAACTTCCATGCTGATAATGGTATCACTGCCCCCATCTTCCAGTATCAACAAACCATTCTCAGAACTATGGTTTTTCAGCTGAAGAGAGGTGATATCTTAAAAAACAGGAAGAGATAAAGTGTGGAAAGTAAGGACACACTCTGTGTAAGTCATCAGTCTAGATCATCATGCTGATACTCACAGTATGTCGGCAGAGTGACTGTTCTTGTGTATTTGCCAGGAAGAAGTGGGTACCCAAAAATGCAGGTGACATTCTTCCCCTCGTAAAGATCTAATGGAAACCAGTAAGTATTTGCTTCTGATTCAGATCCCTTGTGTGGCGTGTTTGCAGATGGAGGCAAGATCCATGAGATGTCTGGATGAGGCCTCCCTCCTGTTGCTGTGCAGTTGACCTGAAAAAAGTGTTCTCCATCCTTTTGTTGCACCACCATTTCCATGGATATGTTGGGTGAAACTGTAGTACAAATGGGAATGAATGAATATGCTGACTTTATTAGTACGCCGACTACAAAGGTGTGACTGGCAGAACTAGTTACTAAGTAACAGAATATAATGTGACACTTTACATTAAGTATTGACTAACTAACATGAAGTAATGCATCATATAGCATCGCTACAGTGCTTAACTAATCTTAAGCAAACATGTAACAGCTATATGTTTACATGCATTACTTCATGTCAACTAATGCATTACTTCATGTTAGTTAGTCAATGTGAAGTGTACCTGAATATAGATAATGCCAGCAATATGCCAAAAACCAAATCACTGTTTGTTGTTCTAATCAATTAGAATCATTTCTAACATGCATCAATGCATTTTTACACTGCTGATAGAAGGGAAAAACAACTGAGACACATCTAAAAAGCCACAGTTTACATAAACATAAAGATTTTATCAAGACCTTGTTTTTATCTATAGGTTCAGACCAGAAGTAGAACAAAGTGAGATAAAAACTTCACAAGTGACGAAAGATGAATCATTTCTTTATGACAGGTGTACACTTTCCACCCAAGAGTCTGCAGATGCTTTGTTTTACAAAAGGGCTTTAAAGTGCATAATACATACATAACATAAGGTATTACTTCTGTGATGTAATGACATGCCTATTTTCTATGTTGATTTTATTGTGTATAATGTATTCCCAAACCTTTCTACTTTTCAGTGTACTTTTGTTTGTGTGTGCCAAACAGCTATTCATTCATATCCTGTGCCCAGTTTCATGTGCTGTGAAGTACGCTAAAGAAACCACTAGCATCTCGGTTTCTAATGCTAGATAAGTGCCAAGCAGTAGCTTAACGGTGTGGGGGGGGGGGGGGGTATATTTATGGGCAGACAGCTGACGTGAATATTTAGAACCAGACAGGAAACATATGCAGACAGAGAGAGCCCCTGGAGCGTGGTAGTGTGCAGTTTGGTACTCATGACAGACAGAAGGCACACATACACGCTACACATGACGGTGTGATATTTATAGCTAGTATTTAGTGTCACAGTTTCTGCATTACTCCATGGTTAAGACGTAAACAAAGTCATTCAGAGTGAAATGGTGGACTTTAGAGAAACTCACAGACTTGAATACTTTTACAGTGGTGCTTATAAAAACCAGGGAGTGCAACTCTTAAAACACAAATGTAGCCATTTTGTGTATTATCCAAAACCACCAGTGAACCTACACATGTGTGACTTTTATATGTATAAACAAGAAAGTATCTTTGCCCTTCAGTGCCTTGCATGGATCACTCTGCCATGAACATGCTTAAAAATACATAAATAAAATCAAATTTAGACCAAAGCTTAATCTCTAAACTGTCAACACTGTATACAATGTCACGGATCAGGCAGCACATTCAAAACCAATTTACATAACTTTCCGTGAGGGAGCCTTTAGAGATGTCTTTAGATTTCTGGTTCCTATCACCACCACTGTGACAATTCTCACATTGTACTTTCTCTAGAACTGCACATTTAACATCAAATCTCTAAATGGCTTAATTTACTTTATTATGCAGAAATGCTTACAAAAAATTGTGGAATCAAAACTTACCAAACGTTTGTAAAGTTATATCAGTCATCCTGGGTTCAGTCAAAGCTTGATGCTGGACAACACAGGTGACCCTACTCTCATCATTCAGGAGGATGGGGAACGTCAGAACACTAGTGGTATTATATGTGTCATTTTGATGGCTGGAGCTTGTTGTTTCAACGGAGAAAACATCTCCACTCAGAGGAACCCCACGAATCTCCCAGCGGATGTGGGCCTTAGGCTTAGCATTGGAAGCTGAGCAGGAGACGGTTTGGTAGTGAGTTCCATTCAGGAATTCTTCCTCCACATGCATGCTTATTATGGGTCGGGCTTAGGGAAAAAAACAAAGGTGTTTGATTTCTATGCTCTGTAACTATATATCATCATGAAAGGATCATGAAACTTTCATATTATGCACCAATATGTGGAGCCATACTTACATTTCACACTCTCATAACTATATGTAGTTTTGTAGTTGTTACAGAACAGTTCATATGGGTTCCAGTGACAGTCCTGACCTTTACGGCACCTTATACTGAATTTTATTCTGAGTGAAAGATCACTGACCTATACAGCACCAGTGTATAATCTGAAATTACATAGATTTATGAAGACACTTAGGCCTCTTTGGCCTCACTCTATTTGGGTTGGTTAGATGCCCCATCTCTTCCTATGCTATCTAGTGTTGATATCTGTTAGCTAACACAGAAGAACTTGCAGTTAGTGTTCTCCTTAAGGTGTGCTGAACTATTCAATGACACTGTGTTAGTGGCAGTCGCTGGCTTTACATGACTCAGGAAGCTTGTACTAACCTCCCACCACTGGTAGTATCATGAGATCATCGGGGAAAAATGCCAAAAAAAACAACAAATAGCTGGTAATGTTTAGAGTTTTACCCCCCTTTGGTAAAGATTTGAACTAGCCAACAATTCACAGACTGCTCACATGCTTCATGTGCACAGTGATTAGAAAATTACGTACATAAGTCGTGTACTTGAGCTAAAGTAGAGATACCCATGGTAAAATATTCCTCCAGTAAAAGTAGAAGTTCCCCCCTTTAGACCTCCACTTCAGTAAAAGTACTGAAGTATTTACCTTTAAATGTACTTAAGTATGGAGAGTAACAGTAGCATGATTTATTATGGCACTAATGTCCTATTATCGTTTCTGGAACAAGACTATTAATCAACTCCCTGTAGGTGAAGAGACTCTCTAGTGTCACTCTGAGTCCACCAGTCTTTCATAGAAGGTCATTCATTAGTCTGACACTGATGCCTATTTAAATGATCGTAAGCACAGAACACTAAAGGAGAACAGTTTCCATTAGGTAGAACCAAGCTCTGTCCAACAGATCAAACCAAGCTTAAAACAAAGTGACCGCTGTGCCCTGATTGGTGGGCTCGATTGCGTTTCTTTAATTTTGACATATTACATTTTTATGCACACGTAAGCCAAAAGGAAGGGCAGATTTGGCCGTAATGTAGTGGAGAAAAAGTGAAATATTTGAGTTTGAGAAGTAGAGGAGTTAAAGAAAAAAAGTCACCCAAATGGAAACACTTCAGTAAAATTACATTTAAAAATTACTTAAGTACAGTAACATTTACTTTATTACTGTCCACCACCGTCAGATAACACCAAAGTATTTAGGACACGGCCCACTCCTTATAATATAAGCAAAGCTCAGGACCGCCCTCTAGTCACCAGAACACATTATTAAGTGTTAGTTGTCCTTACTATTAAGTATTTAACGCTTACCTCTTTTTATCCATACTCACCAACAACTGTGAGGAACATGGTGTCCTTTATTTCAGAATAATCTGAGCTGAAGGAGCAGGCGTATTGTCCCTCCATGTCTAGGCTGCTGATCTTCACCTCCACAGTAAGGTTGGTGAGTGATACTGGAGTGGAGAAGCCGGGCATGCTGAACGGTTTGCCACCATATTTATAACCGGTCATTTTCATTGCACTCGTTGTAGAATGAAGGCGGTTCCAGGAGGAAAGAATGATGTCGTCTTGGCCAGTGTAAAGGCATCGCAGATACACTTCCTCTCCCAGCACACCCATCACATTCTTATCAATTGCAATGGTTCTTGAGTTCAAATCTAAGCAAAGAATATATATAGGGTTTAAGGGGTTAACGAGAGAACGAGACAAATACAGGTCAGAGAGATCTCTTTATATCTTCCTGCATTGAGTGAGTGTTACAACAACGCTGAGAACTGAGGCCTTATCAATGTATCTGTTACTAAAACTGGCAAGGTTGAATGAAACGATCTTTTAGAGTAAACATGGTAATAAAAATGAAGATCTTTTGTTCATTGATCATTGTCCTCCCTTACCCCGACCCCACCCCCCAAACCATCACACACATTCCTTCTATTGCTACCATTCAGATAAGTGTCAGTGCTGGGGACACTTAATAAATTCTGAGATGTCGTCTGATCAGTTGTGCTAAGGCAGCCATAAAAAAGTCTGTGCCTAACAAATTTCTTCAGTACCCTCTGCTGTCTTGAGAGAACTTTGAAGGGTGCAGCTTCCAAGCCAGCCAGGGAATCACTCCCTTATGAGTTCACAAACTCTTTCAGTTTGTAAAATCACTACCTATACCACAACGTAACAGCTGGTGGGGAAAGCACCTCACTACTTAAATGATATGTAGGACTTCACTTATTGAAAGAGTGAGTGCCATTCTGAATGCACTGAGTCATGTGACTTTGAGGTGTAAAGCCATGATATTGGCTGGTTTCCAACGGAGGCATTCACGTAGTGCAGCAAACCGCAGCGTTATTACCTGGCTCACTAACGAAGGCGATGTTCAACTTAACCTTATATGGACATCTGCATTCCGATATGCGTTTAAACAGTGCACTTAGATGAATGTATAAAGAGTTCATTACATTGTACTCAGTCCACAAAGTGCTGGTTTGACTGAAAGTTTTAATTGTAATTATGCAAGTATTCAACGGATTGCAGTCTCTAAATGACTGATTGCACATGTGCTCTTGCACTGTTGGACTAAAAACCTGAAACCATGCGTAAGACTGAGAACCCCTTTTGTAGAAACTTGGATAAGATGGAAAATAAAGCATGTATTGGACAAACATCAATGTTTTGCTCTTCAGTGCATGGCTGTTGTATTACTAAAATGGTGTCATTACTCTACGTTATGTACCAATGAGTCCTGCATGGTTTGCATGCAGTAGTTTAATGTTGTAGTCCCAAAGCTTTAGACCATGTAGAGTCAGTGCAAAACCCGTTATACTCATCACAGCATACTGACTAGAGGACAGCTATCTCAAACTATCAGTTTCAATTGTCAAGTCAACAGAAACCAGTCATAATTACCCTCAAGAACACACACCTTCAGACACCTTCAAGAGTTTCAGTGTATAGAAGTGGGGATGCACTGATTTGAACTAAAACTCCACTGGAAGGATAATGCTTCACTTATACTATAAAGCTCCATTAAGTATGCATGTGATTTTATTTACTGAATCCACTCATGAAAATCTAGGTCCAAAAAAGCATTCAATAACCCTGACATATCAAATACATCCAGAATATCTGCAGTATTTTATAAAATTAAAGAATGAAGGTTTTTAACTTACCTTGACCTTCCAAGTTCTGAAAGAGATTTAAGAAAACCCCTAACAGAACCACTACCACCAAAGCCATGGTGAAGTCATTTAATGAGGACAGATGTGATGCTGCAATGCTGTTACAGATCAGGGAGTGTATGAGGAGAGGTTAGAGTCAGCTGTTCAGGAGTATTTGAATAGGTGACAGAGAGAGAGAGAGAGAGAGAGAGAGAGAGAGAGAGAGAGAGAGAGAGAGAGAGAAAGAGAGATGACGTGTGTGTATTTCAAACCCCAAACCCCAATATAGGCCAGCACTGTAAAACCCACAAAAGTTTGCCATCTACCTTTCTTTATTCATTCTTTAAAAAAAAATAATTTTAGTAAACCTGAATGGGACTTGAGAAACCCCAGTATTATAACAGAGCAAACACTCGAAATAATAAAACTGAACGGAAGATACTGGATTACAGTTAAACACCAGTAATAAAACATATTTCTGTATGTACAATCACCTCCACTCAACATATAGGCGCACTACAAGTCCAGTTCTACAATTGCTGACTGTAGTCCATCTGTTTCTCTACATAGTTTTTAATCCCCTTTTACTCTGTTCTTAATGATCAGGACCCCCACAGCACCCTACAGAGAAGGTGTTATTTAGGTGGTGGATCATTCTCTGTACTGCAGTGACACTGATGTAGTGGTGGTGGGTTAAGTGTGCGTTGTGCTGGTGTGAGTGAATCTGACACAGCAGTGCTGCTGAAGTGTTTAAACACTGTGTCCACTCACTGTCCACTCTATTAGACACTCCTACCTTGCTGGTCCAGCTTGTAGATGTAAAGTCAGAGATGGTAGCTGTTGCTGCAGAATTTGTGTCGGTCATCCTCTAGTCCGTCATCAGTTGTCACATCAGAGATACTGAGCTTTTTAAACACTCCAGCAGCAATGCTGATCCACTCACATCAGCACAACACACACTAACACACCACCACCATGTCAGTGTCACTGCAGTACTGAGAATGATCCACCACCCAAATAATACCTGCTCTGTAGTGGCCCTGTGGAGGTCCTGACCATTGAAAACAGAGTCAAAGGGGCTAACAAGTCAGGTAGTTTTATTGTCAGTACTTCAATATGTACAAGACATACAGAGGATTGAAATTGCGTTACTCTCTGACCCAAAGTGCAGCACATAAACATTTAACGATAAATAGATTACAACTAAAACAAGAACAAGAGTATATTGAATGTATTAAACACTAAACATAAAATAGACGAGCGCAAGACATACGATAAAATAAAATAAGGGCCCTGAGATGAAAATAATGAGACAGTAAGACACTGAAGACAGTAAGGGTGATAAAGTGACATATGCAGTAGCAGAATTAAGATGTAGGATTAAAGTGGGTATGACAGTGCCAGTATAAACAGTAGTGCAAACTGAAAAGCATTAAGGCGGTTTTAAAGTGATGAGTGCAGAGCAGTTCTTGAAAAAGTCAGGGTGCTGAGTTTGTGTGTGTGTGTGTGTGTGTGCAGGGGGGCAGAAGGGGGACGGGGGTAGAGCAGGGAGAGAGTTCAGCATCCTGACAGCCTGGTGGACAGAGCTGCTCCTAGACTCCGCAGTCTCCTCCCTGATGGCAGCAGATTGAAAAAGCTGTGTAGTGGGTGGGTAGGATCTCCTGCCAAGCGGAAGGCTTTACGCGTGAGGCGGGAGCTGTATAAGTCCTGAAGGGAGGGGAGAGAGGTGCTGACAATCTTCTCAGCTGCTCTCACGGTGCGCTGGAGGGTCCTGCGGCAGGATGCTATGCAGGTCCCATAACAGCGAAGAAGTCGTTCAGATTGTTCAGCAGAGAAGTTTTGCTGCTGCAGGTCTGTGGAGGGAGTTTGTAGTCCGTGATGGCCTGTATTCCCCGCCACAGGCTCCGTGTGTCTCTGCTGTCACTGAAGCGTTGGGCTATCCTCCTGGAGTGCTGCCTCTTAGCCTTTCTGATGCCACGGCACAGGTTGGTCCTAGCTGTCCTCAGGCCCGCTGGGTCTCCTGCTGTGAAGGCAGCATTTCTAGCCTTCAGGAGTCTGTGCACCTCTCCTGTCAGCCATGGTTTCTGATTAGGCCGAACAGTAATGGCCTGAGGTCAGTTAAATCATCAATGCACTTGGTGATGTAGGCAGAGACAGTTTCTGTACTCCTGACGATCTGTGGTGTTGTTGTGGGTAGCAGCCACTTTAAACATATTCTAGTCCGTGGTGCTAAAACAGTCCTGAAGTGCCTCTGAGGACCCATCCGTCCACACTCGTACCTGCTTTAGAGCTGGTTTGGTGACTTTAAACAGTGGTCTGTAAACTGGCATTAGCATAACAGTGATGTGGTCAGAGGCGCCAAGGTGGGGGAGGGGGAGGGCTTTGTAAACTCCTCTCTGGCTGGTGTAGACCTAGTCTAGTGTGTTGTTTCCCCGTGTTGGGAAGTCAATGTGTTGATATAGTCTGGGTAACGAACTGTTTGGGTCTGCATGGTCTACAAATCTCATTCAGGGTGATTTGGAGTGAAATACTCAAATTTAGAGAAAATACTAGAGTCTGAATTCTTCACAGGGGTCACTATTTTACAATTCTCCACAGATATAGATATAAAAACACTCAGAGGACACATGTAGGTTTGCTGGTATTAACAAACAGTAAATACATCAATACCGCTGATTCCCATCACCACCACTGTAAAGAAATCAGTCACCGGTTTCTCTACACTGAACCATTTCACATCAGACCAGGCTTAATGAATCTGTTTATGTCTCAATGAATGAATAATGCAGAATTTTCAAACTGGTGGTATTACCCTTCAACTGCTCTGTCGAGTGCACCTAGACTGACATTTCCTGAACACGCTTAGTTCAAGCTTCATCCTTTCAGGAGAGCTTTCGGTTTTAGTGAATGAGGGGTAACGTCTGAGGAACCCAACACAGAAACTGTTGAATCATCAGTTAGTGGAGTACAGAAATGAAGCCTGAGGTTTCCAACGATAATCTGACTCATTCAACGAATAATCAGAGAGGGGTTTCAGTCTACGGCAGACACTATGTTTTTGAGGTTTCTCAGTTTCTTACTTCGAATGGAGTGGAAACGCCCACATGTGCAGTAAAGCGAATCAGCAGTTATCTAAGTCCCGATTCAACAAACTGCCTGTTGGTTTTAATACTTTACAATACAAGCATTAGTGCTTTGTGCTGTCCAGAGTAAGTTCAAACTGCATACCCACAGTAAAAAAAGTGTTTTAGTGCAGAGGCAGAGCCTTATTTTAGCCACACCCTTGTAATTTAGAGCAGAAAGTGAGACCCTGCCCTTACGACCACATGGTGGTCAGTTAGAGCCGATTGTTTTGAAGTAATTCTGTCCCCAAGTCTGAAAATCAGTGTATAACATTAAGATATGTCACTACCAACACACATATCGGCTTCAATTAATTATTCATTTGGTTTCTGTGGGCCAAATTGACACATCTCTGCCAGAAGTGCATCTGTTTTAAGAGATATGGGCCAAAATTAGCATGTTTTGATGTGGCAACTTCGGGCTCACGTGGAGATTGCCGTTGCCATCAACAGGCTAGCAGGGCCATATGTTTGCTAAAAGTGGCCCACATCCATATGCTATCTGGGTCTGGGCCAATGTTCAAATTGGGTCTCATACATACTATCAAACTCACTCTTCACGCACTTCACGCACACTATAGAAGGTTTTATAATCAGGATGGAGCAGGACTATTCAGACCAGGACATGGGAAGGAAGATAAAGTTTACCAGGAACAATAAATGATGATACATTTAGACTGATATGGGCAATATTTGTTGAGCTACACCATACGTCAGGCTGCCATGTTTGCTAACTTAACATACCAGACATCTCAGTATGGAGTTGTAGAGGTTCCCATTCAGCTTGAATATTCTCACACAGTTCCTGCCGATTTTGTGGTAGGGGTGGAAGCGGAGAGACACCAGGCCTTCTGGCACTGACCATGGTGCCTCCACACACAGTCGTTGATCTTCACCAAGACAAAAGCAGGACTTGTCACTGAAGATGACCCGCTGCCATTATGAGTCACTCCATGACAGCCTGGCACAACACCATTGCAATCAGTCAATGAAGATGAGTGAGCCAGTAGCTGAGGAGGTCCTACAGGCTTGGACTTTAACACCATGGTTTAGAGATGATGTGCTGTTTTTTTTTTTTTTAATACGTCTTAGCAAACTGTAACCCAGGCTTCCTGTTTTTGTGGCTAAGTAGTGGTTTCCATTTTGCAGTGTAGCCGCTGTGTGCCTATTCTGTTTCATAAAATACTCTGTGGACAGTAAACCTACACCTCCCTACTAAAGAGTGTTTCTGATCTGTCGGACAGGGATATTTCTTTCCTTAAGTCAGCTGTGAAGGCCTTCATTGGCCTACCAGTCCCTTTACAGTTACTAAGCTAGCAAAGTCTTTATTTCTTCTTAGTAGTGTGGTAAGCGCCATTCTCTCCTACTTTTATTCTTGTTGTTCATCCTTTTAATGGTTTCCTTGACTTTTTCTTTATACCTGTAGTAATGAAGCAATGAAACACACTTGAGTAATCACAAACACATGTGAAGCCCTGTGTCTAAAACATTGTGGTGCAGTAAAACATACAAAAAGTGCTGTAATTTCTACATGGTAAAATGAAAAAGTATTCCACTGCAAGTATAATCTACTGCAGGTACTTATTTTAGTTCTCATTTCTAGCAAGTTAGCTAGGCTACATAACAAACTTATGATGAAGTATGCTATCAATGTTTAGCTGTTTCGCATGCAATTTCTATTTACCTTCTAATTTTGGTATTCCTCAGTTACACTGGTCTGCCTCAGGGTGATGCTGGATCAGTCATGGATCAACTACTGGTGATAAGAAGACATGGCAGAGCTTCTTCAGCAGACCACTGGGCAGCACAACGGTTCAAAATTAGGTGCGCAAACCAGAATGGAACCTGTTCCACATTGCTGGAAAAGGCCTACTAGTTGGTCCTTCACACCCTATCAAATGTAACTATGCCCGGGTACTTCTGAAAAACTTTACAACATGACAATTCAGTAAATCTGAAAACTTGGCCAATTATCCCAAGAAACTGGTGGAAAGAGTAAATTGTTTCTCAAGCTGAGGACAAAAGAGGAGAGTGTGTAAGATCTACACTAATATGTGGAAGACCTACCAAACAAGAAAAGAGCATTTCCAGAGGAGGAAATGTTAAACCAAGCATTTTGTTGCCATTGATGCACCACTATGGTGAGTGAGCAGCCAGTCAATGCTGAATTAGTAAACCAGCATGGATTAACAAGCCAATTAGGGACGCCCCAATTACCAGGGGGTATTTTGCACACTGATGAGACACATGGTGCTTTAAACAAATGCTCTTTTATTGGACACAGCAGCACGGGAGAACTGACGCTCAGCGCTGGCTAAAACAGCCAGGAAGCAGACAGGTCATGTCTTTTGTTCATGCATAGTATATACTGGGACCCACCTCACTTACCCACAACCTGAAACAAAATAACACAAGCAGCACATGCACTCATTTAAAAGACTAACAGCAACAACTATTTATTAGAAGTTTCTCCGGTGAATCTTGAGGCTGTGGACAGGCTCCGCATGGCCGTCCAAGCCAGTAGCTGCTACAATACATTTTCTAAAATCTGGGCAGTTTAGCTTCTTTGTTTCCAATGTCTAATAATTTGCTAGGTACTGTATAAAAGTGTTCAGGAACAGTTTCTGTTTCCTACATTGACAAACATTTTGAGAAAGGAGTACACGTAAACATGCTTTGAATGGAAATGCTGGTGATGCCTTTTTCCACCATGGAGAAAATGAGAATGGTTCTTAACAGATTATTAGTCAGTAAGAAAGTTGAGACGAAAGTGTGACTAAAGGGGTTTGAACGTTGGCATAAAGAGGGTCTCACACCTTATACCCACAGACGTACACACTCTGCAGTCTGCTAGTTAACTAAAGTAAACAGGAAGAAGTGTGAACCAACTAACCTCAGCTTGGGTTCCTGTTGTGCCACTGCTAAGAAATCCTTTAAAGGCTTTTGTTGGGCTTATGCACAATGCATCTTAAGTTTTCTGTACTTCTGTTTACTGGATACCCACATCAAATCACTTTTACTCAGAAGTGCAGAAGATGTCCATTGTCCTAGAAGATGATACTGTTCACACAAGTGCTCCCAGACATCAAGGTGTAACAATGCTCTGACTGCACTGTGCATTCTGCACTGTCAAATATTTTCCCATGTGGTCTTTCTTTCTCTTTCTCTAGATAGTAGTTTATAGTTGATATTTGCATTTAGAATAGCTCAGAGAGTTTGCAGAGTGGGTGAATGGGGCTCTTCAACAGTACATCAGTCATAATCACACTTTGGATGATAAAAGAAACATAGTGGGTTGGTGGAAAGGTAACAGCAAATCATTTATCTTGCTTGTTAAGCTCTTCAATGTGTTGAGCTTCTCTACAGTAGCAACAATAGCAAGAGGAACTTCAGCACAGTGGGGTAAGGATGATATTGTCTACCTACATTTCTGTGTTTCATTACTTATTGAGCCTTTTTCTCTCATTGTGTCTTTTGGTTCTTGACTTTTGGCTTTGTTTTTTTGGACTTTGTCTCTGGACTGCCCTTTATGTTTTTTTTTTTTTTTTGCTTTGTTGCCAACATTGTGCATGTTTTGGGCGACACCTTTGGATTGTTTTTACAATAAACCTTAAGCCTCATCTGCTCAGGTCCTAACTTGGTCCGAACCTTACAGTTTACTTCGGCCACATGGAGGATGGCAGAATTTGAGGCTTTTCAGCAGGCGCTTCACCATCAGGGACAGCTGTTGGGTCAGCACCAGCAATTGCTGGATAGTCAGCTGGTAATTTGACTCACCAACAGATACAAATTTCTCAGCTCCTTGCTGGCATCAGGGATTTGTGATCCACCGGAAAGTGGATGGAATTAATCGGCTCTGCTGGTGGCATTTATAAATGGACTGAATGCCAATGTTTTGACTGGCTTCACCTGCAGAGATGAGGGCCTAGCTTTTGGACCAGCTTATCACTATGGCTATTTGTATTCACTAGCTTCTAAGCAAACGTAGACCACATAGGCAACCCTTTGCTCACACAACTCATTCTCGATATCTGACTGTTGATCATTTACTCAGTGTTGTGTCTACTGCCCCTGGGAGAGAGCCACCAGTGGAGCCTATGCAGTGTGACTTATCTGAGGAGGAGAGACTTTGAAGACGTTTGGGGTCAGTGGGGTTGGTAAAGAAGTCCTTCCTCATTCCTGTGATTTTGTACTGCCAAGATCTTTTTCTTGTCGTTTCAGCACTTATTGACTCTGGAGCAGGGGGACATTTTCTCAACGCCAAGGTGGTTGAGCAGCTCCAGATACCTTTAGATCCTCTCAACTGCCCTCTCAAGGTCGCTGCACTGGATGGAGAACATGTGGGACTTAAACCCATTACCCACATAACTCAAACCAACAGATTGGAGGCTAGCTGTTTGCACTCTGAAATTATGTTCTTTGTCATTGACTCCTCTGAGTTATCTCTGGTTCTAGGTATGCCCTGGCTCAAGAAGCATAACCCACAAATTTCTTGGTCTGATCAAACTATAACTTCCTATTCTGAGTTCTGCCAAGATCAGTGTCTTCAAATGCCTTCAGTAGCGATCAGATCTACTTCTATTAAAAGCCCAGAGAGTAAGTATGAGATTCAGATACACAATGAATATGCAGACCTACTTGAAGTTTTTAGTAAAAGGAACGCCACTAAACTGCCTCCACATCGTCCCTGTGACTGTACTATTGACCTTATTGAGGGGGCCATGCTTCCCATGTCTTGTATTATCCCCTGGCATAAGAGGAGAAGAGAGCCATGGAGGAATATGTAGAGGAAGCTTTGGCTCAAGGTTTTATCCACCCATCTACATCTCCTGTTGCTTCTGGGTTCTTCTTTGTTAACAAGAAGGACGGAGGCCGTAGGCCATGATATGGGCAATATTTATTGATAAGTAGTGTCTCTCAGTATGCCATCAGGGCACCATGTTTAGTAACACACAATTGCAGTCTTTGGCAATGCTGACATGGTGTTAAGGGCAGTCGTTGTAGCGGTATTCATGTATCCAGTTCTGTGTCGTGCAGTTGTCTGCCAATGCTGCTGTCACTAACAGGATAACTCATGGATGGCATCACTGCTCTCTGAAAATCCACAATCGTGGCTGTTGGGTCACTTAGGTACACTGATAAGGCCTGTCCTTGCCTATGGCACATGCACGGATGAGCGTGAAACTTGAATCATTTGCATGTCTCACAATGTCAAACCTACCCACCAAGTTTCATTCCTGTCAGTTGATATCTTCTGGGTGCAGCTATTTGTGCAATAATTTTTTTGACATTGAGTGTATGTCATGTTGAGGGTGGTACACGTGGCCCAAGAGTGCAAAGAAAGTGTAATCAGCAAGGTGGACCTGCAGGGTGGGAATTCATATGAAAGAATCAACATCCAAGCAGATTATGGGAAAAAATACCTCAATGAATACAATACTTTTGGGGAAAGAGAGTGACAGAGAGGAAGGAATTTCAGGGGTTGTTCTACCTCTTTCCACAGCCTACAGTTTCCAAACTTATTCAATCAAATCTCTTTTACTTTTTTCCTTTTCTTATTGAGAACAGGCTGTACCTAAGAATGTGCACAACCTCAGTGATTCAAATATTACACTCTCATATTGATGTGATTTTGTTAGTGGAATCACGGCATGCATATCGTAAATAGAACGTATCCAGTACCGAAGGCTGTATTTACATATATTTATTTCTAACTGGCATCCTGCCCACTCTACAGCAGATGGACCAGTTGTGGGTGTCCACAGTGGAGAAGGAGCCAAGGTATTGCACACCATGCCTGGCTAAGGCCTTTGCCATTCTCTGCCACATAACCCTCTCCAGAACTTAGAGGGAAGCTTTGCCCATGCCAATCTCCACTGATGCCCAACCTAGGAGTCCACCTACACCTCAGCCAAAGAGCTGATATCAGCAGAAGATTTTCATCACAACCCAGGCTCAAGCAAACAGTCAGCCACTGCATATGCCCTTGGTGCATTTACTTGTTACTTACTTGTTGTATGGACAGGCTACATGCAGTTTAATTTCCAACCGCAGCACATGGCCAGGACTGCTGTTAACAAGGATATAGGGTAAAAATAATGAGCTTTTGATGTAGTCTTTGGACCATAATCCCAATAACACACCAAACAATTACTGTTTCTTTCCTACTGACGGTACTACTTTCGATAAGGAACTACAAGCAGGGGGCAGAGTGTTTGAGGGTTGTTCGGAGTGCTGATAGCCAACTCATTTTCCCTTTAAAGGCAAAGTTGGACAGACATGTGCTCGCCGATAGCAAAGCCAGCTTTCCTGCCAAAGCCACAAATACTCACTCCACAGTGAGGCGGAAGTCAATGTTAGAAAATTTTGGGGTGGCAGCAAGGTGGCCAATCAGATTTTAAAAGCAGCATTGACCAGCCTGCCCACCTTTTAGAGCCATGCTGCTGTAGTATCACTGACTTGGTAGTGGTGTGTTAATGTGGGTCTTCGCTCGTCTGCCTTCACATACATATGAAACTAAGTGGCATCCCATTCTTAATCCATAGGGTTTAATATGATGTCGGCCCACACTGTGCAGTTATAACAGCTTTAACTCCTCTGGAAAGGCTTTCCACAAGATTTAGGAATGTGTTTATGGGAATTTTTGACTATTCTTCCAGAAGATATCACTCCAGAGAACACATCTCCAATGTTCTAGAGTCCAGTGGTGGCGTGCTTTACACCACTGCATACGACACTTTGCATTGCACTTGGTGATGTAAGGCTTTGATGCAGCTGCTCGGCCATGGAAACTCACTCCATGAAGCTCTCTACGCACTGTTCTTGAGCTAATCTGAAGGCCACATGAAGTTTGGAGGTCTGTAGCGATTGACTCTGCAGAAAGTTGGTGACCTCTGCGCACTATGCACCTCAGCATCCGCTGACCCCGCTCTGTCATTTTACATGGCCCACTTTGTGGCTGAGTTGCTGTTGTTCCCAATTGCTTCCACTTTGTTGTAATACCATTGACAGTTGACTGTGGAATATTTAGTAATGAGGAGATTTCACGACTGGACTTGTTGCACAGTTGGCATCCTATCACGGTACCATGCTAGAATTCACTGAGCTCCTGAGGGCGACCCTTTCTTTCACTAATGATTGTAGAAGCAGTCTGCATGCCTAGGCGCTTGGTTTTATACACCTGTGGCCATGGAAGTGATTGGAACACCTGAATTCAATTATTTGGATGGGTGAGTGAATACTTTTGGTAATATAGTGTGGTTCTGGGCTTAAGTACGTAACTATGTTTCACCTTTTTACCCCATACAACATAACATTCCACTACAATGTCAGTGTCACTGCAGTGCTGAGAACGATCTTATTCCTGCTCAGTAGATGTCCTGTGGGGCAGCACTGATGAACAGGGGACTAACAGTGTATGCAGAGGAACAGATGGACTACAATCTGTAATTGTGCACCTGTAGTGTAAGTGGGCCTGAAAAAAGGAGTGTAAATACAAGGTTGGTGTACCCGATAAAGTAGCCACAAAGTGTATATATGCACATTGTAGGTTTATAATGAATGACTTTAGCCCTTTTGCACAATTTATCAGCCACCTCAATTCTATTCTGGCATGAGAATAATCTATGCAAACAAAAATATCCAGACGAAAGTGTTCTTGTGTTCTAAAACTGACCACTTATAAAGAGCTAGAGGATGATAAACAAAAACTGTGTGCAGAAAGAGACGTCTCTACCATGTCAGTGTCACTGCCTTGTTGAGAATGTTCCATCACTCAGATAATAATGCTAATAATAATAGTAATAAATAATAATCAAATAATGTCTGGCCAGCAATGATACTGTAGAATGGGCTCAGAACTAGAGAAGGGAACTAGCACATAGGAAAATGGAGAAGGTCACCAAGAGAAAACACAAACCAAAGAGGGTGAATATTTCAGACACGCTAATTATGCCGGAAAATACACAATTAACCACAAGCAACACGTTTGCACGATCTCAACTTAGTTAGCCCACAGCATTCTGGGAGACCTCTACGTGCTCCTCTCTACTTTTCCAATTGGGCCAAACCTTAAGCCCAGTGATTGAGCCACAGTATTATGGTGGTCTCTTTCCATCGAAAGTGGATGCCAAGTTATGCAGCAACAGATGAACTACAGTCGGTAACTAAGCACCTACAAATTGCACCAGTATGTTAAGTGTGCTTGATGAAATGACCAATGAGTGCAGTTAAAGGCTGATGTAAGCATTTTACAGTGCTCCTCTTACTAAACATACTCAAGCTCAAACAGACTGCAGTGAATGTGTTATAATGTTATTTATGGTCCTACTGGAAATTGAGGATATCAGTCACCAGAAGCAATAATTGAGTTGACACTGGGGTGGCGGGTTTGATTAAATGCAAAGTATAATCACAATTACACCTCCTTTTAAAGGAGAATTTACATGGTGCTGACAGAAACAGAAAATTCACATGCAACCCAAGGAGACTAAGATGAACTGCTCACATGCGGCTAGGAGATGAAGAGGAGTTGCAAATCAATACAATTTTTATGAGCTGAATCACACATAAGGGTAGGCCGACAGCAAATGATTTTTAATCCTGCCCTCCCCGGGGACGTTCTAAATCCATAGTCAGCACTTTGCACAGCCTGGTCATATAGGTATCACATATTTCAACAAGGATGTTCAGATTTCAGCTAGATGCTGCTTTGAATCCAGACTTTCTTTAAAAGAAATCACCATGGTTTGTGCTGTTACACTTGCCTATGCAGAAAAATCAAAGCACAGACGTCATAAATAACCTACTGTGTGGATTTTAGTTCAAGACTGCCATCTATGGGCAAGAGCTATTCACAAGCAGCAGCTGCAGCAGTGATTCTGACACGCAAGAGGCAATCGCTGCAACTGCAGTCATGAGTACCTTGCTTTAAAGAAGGTGAAGTAAAACACTCTGATTTATTCTAACCACAATCAGCACATTGTCTATAATAAACTATGGGCCATTTCCCATGAAGGCAGTCACTGTAATTATGCAAGAAACAGACTGCATAGGTAGAACACTGCACTGCACTGCTGCAAGTGTTTTGTCAAGTCATTTGCATTATTGATCCAACTTTAATGACTCCAAAGTCAACTAACTGTAAAGGTCAGAAAGGGCATGCACATCAGCAGCAATGTTTATGCTGGCTAGGAGTGTTCTGCAGGTGACTTAAAAGAGTAGTAGCAATGTCGATTAGCTACTTCTGACCAGAATTAGCATGATCTGCAAAAACTCACAAACCACCTTTGCACTGTTTGGGCAGTTTTTATCCATTTTAACCAGAGGTAGACTTAGAGGGTCATCATATTTTCAAAGATGTGCCATAAGGTGGCCAGATTTCTGAAATGAAGATCAGGGGAATTTACATTTGGCAGTCAATATATCATTACACTATCCAGTGTATTTATCTATGAAGTAAAAAAGGGGATAGTTCCAGTTTGATGTATTTTGACCAAGGCAGTTGTTGTACTGTAATAAACTACAGTGAAGGTCGTCTGACGAAATCAGGTACTAACAAAGTAACGTTGTGAACCATGTCAGAATATCATGCAGTAACTGAGCCTGGTGAAGCTATAGTAATCTCAGCTTGACACTTTTTAGAAACAGTTGCTGAGTAATAACGGTCTCAAAAGTCATAGAGATACATTTACCATAAAAGATTCATGGGTTTGAGCCCATAATTCATATTCATATTAAATATGTTGGCAGTAAAAAAAGAGACCCATGGTTATGGAAAACAAGACCATAAACACATCCCTGGGCTAGCGGTAATGGTAGCTTATAACTACACTGCATTAACTAGCTAACTACAGTATACCATTACATCAGCTTTAGGGAGACAATAGCTAGCTATCCTCGCTGTGCTGCAGAAAGATGGAGTACACCCCTAATGACAACTCTAAAAGGAAAGCTGCAAGGTGCGGAGGTCTTTGCTGTTCAAGTCTGAATGTGTCTTGTTCACTCCTGTTCAGATTTGACTAAATCTGTCTAAATGTGAAAAATATTAATAACAGGGATCATCGCTATGTTCTTAATAATGATCCTTTATCTGCAGATGTCCTCTCACTGTCCATCTACATCTTGCTTTTTGAGCCATCTACTAGAGAAACTCGTTTTGTTTTTCCTTTACTTCTTTTCTTTACCACTTAATCCATCCATGGAGCTTCTATTTTGGCTCTCCTGGTCACTCCCTGCTCTCCTGGTCAGACTTTCAAAGCTCTCTCTGCTCTCTTTAATCCTCCTCTCTTTTATCCTCCGTTCCTGGTTTTCTCCCTCCATCCTACCAGCGCTCTTCTCCTTAACTCCTCGCATGCCTGTACCTTAGATTATGCCTTCAGAAACTTCAGAAACTTTGCTTTCAGCTGCAGCTGGTATAAAGCCTTATCTCTAGTCAGCTCCTGTCGCTCTCTCTTTCCTCCTTCTTCTCCATCCTTATCCCTCTTCAGTTGTATCTGACTCTCCTTCCTCGTCATTTCTCTTTTTCTTACTCTCACCTGCTCCCCCTCTTTGAACTCATTCTCTAGGATCTTCTATTTTATCCCCTCTTTCTCTATCTCCTTCCACTCATCTTTCATCCTTTTCCTCTCCTCCTACATGATCCTACTATTCTCCTCTAGCACCTTCAGTCTCTCCTCTGCCTTCTTTAAGTTCATTTATCTTCTTTGTCTCTTTCACTGTTCCTCTTTTTAAATCCTCTCCTGTATTCATTCAGGTCCTTTCTCTCTCTCAGTCTGCAGGCTCTTCCTGTATTCTCTTCGTCTCGGTTCTGTCCCTGACTTTCTCCATCTCAGAGAGATTGATCGCCATCTCCTTCCACCTTTTCTTCAGCGTTCCTTGCTCTTCACTCCACCTCCTTTCTTTTGTTTCTCGTCTTCCATTTTCCATCCTAATCATGTCCTTCTCTCTGACGTGCTACTTTGTCAGTATCTCTCTTTTTTTTGTCTCCCTCATCCAGTCTGCATTTGTTCTCGGCTTCTTAATATCATTCACCCAGGAAACTTCTGCAAGCTTGTCTTAGCCGATGGGCTACATCTGCTTTAAGGAGAAACTTATGTAAATGAGATTTTTTGCTGGATTAATCCTTTAATAAAAATGCAGAGCAGGTTCTCTACGTACTCCATTGTTCTGGTGCTTATATCTCCAAGCACTGATGCTGACAAAGCTTTTCCTGCTTAGTTTCAAAGTACTGAAAGTCAGCGGTGACAATTTTCAGCCTCAGCATAATATCATTACAGTTTACATTTTAGAAACCAGGATATTTTAGGAGAGTTAATTATAGGGTTAAAGAATATGTTCAAAAATCTGAACACATTCACTTTCAACTTGCCACCATTTCTGACCATGCAGCTTTGGTTCTTGCAAGCCGTTCATCAGGCATCTTGAAGGAACTGCAGAGGTCTCTTGCTTCCAGTGTTTTCATGTACGCAGTGCTATAATGATTGCTGTCCACCAGTTTTAAGAGAACAGATTTCTTTACGCCGCTCTGGGTCTGTGCCTATAAGCACCAGGCACAGTGGATCACACTGTGAGTGTAATCGATTTTCTTAATGGGCCAAGGTTAATTACGAGAAATTAGTCATTTTGCTGTTGTGCGTACATTAGAACCTTGTCGGTCCCCTTAATCAGTGATTAAGAGAAGAAAGAACAGGAAATTAAGGGAAAAAAAGGAACAGGGTAGGGTATTGTTGTGATAGAACACTTACAAACGCATTGTAGCACAATATCTCTCCACAATAAGCAAAGAAAGAATTGAAAAGAAAGAAAGAAAGGCACCTGATTCTGCATTCTGATGTAGCTACAGATGGGAAAAGTATATTGTGCAATGAGAGCTGTGGTCTACACTCTGTCAAGAATTTGTAATTGTGGCGCCTAACACGTTGCGACAAAAAAAGGACTTTCCTCAGTCTTTGCTAAATGACAGACTGCCACAGTGGGAAGGCCTGGCCTTCTCATCTCCTCCAGCTTCCATTTGGAGGATGGAGCTTTCTCCAGGACTCCAGCAGAAACCGGCAACGGAAAACCAAAATGACGCCATAAAGTTTTAAGAGATAACCAATGCTCATGCAACAAATGCTCATACGCACAGCCATCTCACATAAAAATTAGCGATTGCCAAGATAAACACTAAGAGCATCCAGCTGAGACGCCCTTTGCCCCCCAACAGCGCCGTTATGGGGGCCTCTGTATTGCTTGGTTTCTCATTAAAACACCCAAGGCTTATCTGCTATGTAATTAGTGACTCACACTTGTCCTGCTACCGCTTAATGGTGTCCAACGTTTCGACCCGAAGTATGAGATTCTATTCTGAGCGTGACATTTCCCCCTCCTAATAATCTTTGGAGCCAGAATTTTTGGGTCAATAAAAATGGTCTGACTGGAGCCAGACATGGGGCCAGACAGTTTTATTGCGTTCTGCTATTATACAAGCAGGCCGAAATGAAAGTGCGCTGTCACGGCTCCCGGCCTGCGATCCCCCCAGCGCTGGAGTGACACGAATACATGGCCCCTCCAGGTAGCGCTGCCAGTGGTGAATTTAATAATGTGGCCGAGCGTCCAGACATTGCTGCTGCTGGGGGGGAATGCACAGAGCTGCCGTAGAGCCTTTGTTCTGAAGGCCCCAGAGCAGCTACTTGTAGACAGAGCTGACTGAGAGCACTATATAAGCGCGTGATTTACAGTTGGTGGGGTTACAGCCATGAGCTAAAGGGCTTTTGGTCCTGTTTCAATGATTTAAGTCTCAAATTCATCTGAAAATGAAGTGTTGCCTCATGGGGGCCCTGCAAACAGTTGCAGGCTGGAGCAAGTGCTTCATGCTGAGTAACCATTACTTCCTATTTCATTGCTCACAATGCTGATTTTGCACCAGTTATAACATTCTACAGATTCCAGGTTATGAGGAAGACAGCACAGTTATGTAATGATTTACAGGTATGCAATTAGATTTACATTAGATTTACATTCTTTTAAGATCAGGCCAATTTTGACCATTTGTTATGGTGTCAAGAAATAAACAACACAACAAAAATGGAATGAGGAGAACGTTAAAACAGTGGCACCTTAAAGCAGCCGAACATGAACACAAGTTGAATCTTTGAAACCAGGTAACAGACTGTGATTGGCCTGTGAGGAATGAATGAATGAGTGATGTAGCATTGGAGTCTTCCTGGCTGAACATGTGCTAAAGCTTTCATAACCATGAACAGTCATGTCTTGTATATGGTTATATATAGGTCAAAAAGGGTTCTTCTTTTGGGGTTGAATCAATATCAAAAAGGTTCTGTAGAACCACATGGAATACATTATTTTATCAATTTGAAGAACCATTACACCATACAAAGAACCTTTTATGCATGCAAACGGTTCTTTGAGAGTTGATGGTTCTATATAGAACTATTGTCTTTACTGCAGAGCCCTTGAAGAACCATCTTTTTTAAGAGTGTACAATACTGATCTCTCCTAGCACCCATGTCAGATTCTAGGAGCATGTTAGTGCTGAGCTAAGTTTCAGTAAAGGGTTCTGGCAATGAGCTGACTAAAACTGAAACTCATTAGCATTGATACTATGAATCACTGAGGTATGTAAGAGTTCCAATGTTTATCTCAGAATTGGTCCCACAAGTGTAAACGTCATGTAAAGGAGGGGTCATTGCAGCAGGATGTAGGTGCCAATTTGGTTTATTAAAGTCCATAACAACAGAGTCCATGATGTAAACGGCAAAGAAACAAAGAAAAACAAGGAACACAAGTGACTAGAAACTGGGAGTTAAAAACAAATGGGTGAAAACAAACCATGAGCCAAAAACCAAGAGCAGGAACAAACAAAGGAGCTTGACTGTAGGATGATAGGCGAACACAGACCCGGGCTGGAAACCCTGGAGAACAGCAACAACAACATGCACGACAAACAGAGGACTGGAAACAGGAGGTACATAAAGGCACACTTGGAACTAGACACACCTGGGACTCCCTGCAAAGGGGGGCGAGGGGCAATTCACTGGTATCAAGTGAGGGGCGTACATGAGGGTGGAGCATGGAACAGCAGCAACCAAAACAAGAGCACATGGCAAGGAAAAAACCTAAATGAAAGCACATGGCAAATGATCAGAAGGGGAAAATGTGACATGTCATTGGTTAGTCCCTTTTTCAGTTCCTTATAGTGTGTTAGCAGTTAGACTGCTACTGACTTTGAATGCAGGTCTTGCATAAGTTTCTATCCAGGTCTAGTCTTTACTAAGTCCTTAGTTAGTTTCAAAGTGTCCTTTTACTACATATGCCACAAATTAAACAGTAACAACGAACTACTGTGTGCATCGCTTAACAATGATGATAACATGCTCAGAACCAAGTGATAAATGCACTTCCACAGGAATTTTTTCCATGTAAAACTTGGAAACCGGAATGGAAGAGAATGATGTGTACAGGTGAAAACAGTAAAATCTACTAACTATTGTCTGTTTATTGTTTACTATTCCCTTGTGACAATTAAATATGCAGCTTTTTAATACGTTTCTGGCTCACCGATACAACAGCAGCCTACGTTTTGACCATTTAGCAGCTGCTAAGTCTCACTGAACTTGAGCTGAGTTATTACCAGGGTCATGATTGGAGCTGTAAGTAAAATCACAGCATTATAACATGGTCTTTCTGTGCTTTCTGTGTGCTTTCTTTCAGTTTCCCTAACACTCACACCTGCTTAGGGCTGATAAATACTTAGTGACTACTAAGCTTAATGTTAAAACTAATTTCAGCTCGAGTTTTGATTTGTTATTGTAATGTGTAAACCTTACATTACAATAAGCACATGATACAACTTATCTACAGCTAGTGCAACAAGTCCCAGGTCCTTATGTTCTAACCTATGGTAGAACATGCTTGGCTGTGGCTACCTCAATAGCAAGGACAAAAATGAATCCTGATTGAATATATTTCTGTTGAGTGTTTAACCTTTTTGTTTCAATCAAACCATGCCTGTATTACTGCAATACCTGCAGAGTTTAAAAACAAAAAGCTTGACGATTATATTAAATAGAAATGGGCATGTATTTCAGGCCTAGAAGATTCTGAGTTTCTCAATACTTTTACTTTAACCTTATTAAAAACAGCTGAGCTCCAAGTTGGATGTAATAGACTCTATTAAATCTAGTCCGTAACCTAAATCCAATCCTCACCTTAACATCCATCCCAATTCTAAACCCAATTCTAAACCCGATGTTGTAGAAAACGAACTCGCTTTCACCAGAGTTTGTTAATAATTTGAGCATCTGTAGATAATCTGTAGGGGCCTATCAAAATAAAGTACGACCCAAAAAATGTAAATTTAGAACCCACATTTCCGACAGAATTCCTCTGCTTGTTTCAATTAGCCATGTCTGACAAATAATTAAACAAAATGTAGAAAGGCGAAGAAGAAAAAGAAGTACCAGGCATTTCATGGCATGTGTACACAATGGGGCCCAAAGAGGTTTAACTCAATCAAACTGAAGTTTGTTCAATGGAAGATTTCTTCATTCAACTTCAGCCAAATAGGATGCACGCAAAGAAGCTCTGATGCCAAAGAGCATCTGGTAGTACGAATTTCTGGAAGGTTTTGCAACAACAGTGTCGTGCGTTGTGTAATGAGCATTTCGAGTTCACCCCTGAAACCATATCATGCTAAAACAAGAAACACAGTGCGCTCTATCTTGATTTTGCCTTTGAAAGATTTCCCAGAGTATGCTTCACGCAGGAGCAAGACCAATAACATTTAGTTGATATACAAAGTCGAGCAATGCTGTGCCAGCAAATAACATTACTTCAAAAGGGGGTAACCTGATTTTCCTCTCAGTCTTGTGCTGATAAGGGACTTGAACTAGTCGAGTTTTGGCAACCGGGAAGAAAAACCTTTACAAAGACAGGAAAGACCTGTATTAAGAGGTGTTGATCGTTTCCTCTGCCTTGTTGCTCCTTCCCTCCCGGCGCCTTTGTGTTCTTTTTCCGCAACCATGTAACTTTTGAATAACCCTTGTGAAGCTGCTGGTATCATAATGAGAAGTAAATAGACTGGTCAAGGCCAATATTTCTTGGAACTGCTTCTAGAAAAGGGCTTGTTACCTGACTCAGGTGTGTTAGTCCCTCTGGCAGATGATGAAAAGGATATGTGGTGGATTACAGGACCACTCCATCCCTTCAACAGTCTTAGCCAGTTAAGCCTTAAACTCTAGGCCTGTTATATTAACCTTAAGACTTATCCTGTATCTTCTATGAATTATTCAGTGACTACTATGGAACTAATATATTACATATGTTAATATGCAGTAATGAACCATGACTTTAAGTGCTAGACCTTCAGTTGAAGCCATAAATGTCAAAACAGTCAAAACAGGAGGGAAAAAACCCACTCACATTTCAGTGGAATTTTGTTAGTTAACAGAAATTTGCATGAACATTTTTAGATTGAACCTAGACAGTTGAGGCTTCTACAAACATCCCAAATTTAACGTGATGCTTGTGACAGGCATATTAGCATATGTTTTAGCTGTAGCTGTCTGACAGTGACACTTTCAGTGGCTGGTATAGAGCTGCTGCCACCATTTCATACAGCCCGTTGATTAGACCACTACTCACATTCACAGTCAGTGACATTATATAGGACCTTCAGAAGGAAGTCTCACAAAATCAGTCCTGTCAGCAAGAAATCAATACATGGTTGGTTGATTCAACTACCACTTTGAAATCATGCTGATAGTTAATTTAAAGTGTTAGGACTTCTCTTCAGCTCTTAAAGCTCAAACCAATACAAGAGCTCACCTAGCTATGTATAGATACCATGAAGAAAAACTATTTTTAATTGGACAGTTGTTTTACTTTGATTTAAGATTTTAACCTCCTTCTTTCCATCTTACACTTAACAGTGAACACTTACAAGAGTAGTATTACAATGTTCATAGAGTTTAAATATAAGCATGATCCTATGAGAGTAAGGAACTGAAGTCTGGACCTGCTAACTTACCTCGAGTGTACAGGTTTAAAACCAGCAGAATATTGACCTAGTGAGATCTAGTGATCTAATGAGAGCAGTTGCATAGCTTTCTTAACCACTCTGTGCGTCAGAAAAAGTCACTAGTTTCATATTATTGGTCATTTACTCTCTTTACACTACTAAGCCCCTAAAAATCCAAGACTCTATTGAAGACCATGGTTCTCAACCTGATGCTCAAAAGTAACTTGTACTAGTCATTTTGGCAATCAGGAAGAAAAAATATTACAAAAGGATTAAGAGGTCTTGATTGTTTCTTCAGCTTTGTTGTTCCTTCCTTTCTAGGGCATTTATGTTCTATTTCCACGGCATATATCTTTTGGACAACTCCGGTGAATTGTGAGTTGCTGGGACCAGCATGAGAAATCAACAGACTAGATGAGGCCAGTCTTTCTCAAAACTGCATCTCGAGAAGGGCTTGTTACCTGACGGTGCGTTAGGGTCCACTGGCAGTTATTAAACTGCACATCCATTCATTCCCAGCAGAATGGATGAAAAGGATATGTGGTGGATAACAAGAGAACTTATATTCATTCATTAACTTACTATTCTGTGCCTTCTACTGATTATTCCATGACTGCTATGGAACTAATATATTAGCTATGTAAATATACAGTGATAAACAGTGACTCCTAGTTCTAGGTCTTCAGCTGGAACCATAAATATCAAAACATGAGGAAAATAGATTTTTTTGCCCTAAAATCTGATTGGTTGAGCCACAATCAAAGCCCTTGTAAAATACAAGATATGCACACCTCAACAACTGAACTGTTTTAATGTGCCACATCATGAAGACACCTTGTGCTGTCAATGAAATAATCTTTCACTGTGACCACCAAGTGTACTGATGAAGTAAAAACCCATTGTTGTTTAAACTGAGGTGCTAATATCTTATTTTCTTAATTAGTACTTGGCTGGTCAGCTTTCTAACAGGATTAAAATGCTAAGCAACGCTATCATTAATGTCACAGACTTCTGATGTTAATAGTACTTATGATTCACTGAAAAGGTTCAATACTACAGTGTAAAGAATGTTACTTGAATTGCTGACATGCTTCAAATGTCTGTGTTTCAGTCAGAAGTAGTATCAAACCCAGGCTGAATCTCAAACAGCTCCATACCTCCTAAATAGTGTGCTATGTAGGTTTTGAAATTCTTGCTTCTACAGCCAAACAGGGCACTATTTGTTGAGTGTGGATGTGGCTGAATCCAGGAACCAATCTTTAAATTCCTATACAATGCACTATATAGGGAGCAGGGAGGTGTTTGAGCCCCAGCGTGGGAAGAAGGGTGCCGTTGATTTATTATGGCTCTAATGTCCTATTATCATGTCTGTAACAAGACTCTTAATCAGCTCAGTTTATGTGTAAAGACTCTAGTGTCAGTCTTGGTCCACCAGTCTTTTAATAGAAGGTCATTAATTAGTCTGACACTGATGTCTATTAAAATGATCATAAGCACAGAACACTGAAGGAGAACAGTTTCCATTAGATAGAACCAAGCTCTGTCCAACAGGTCAAACCAAGCCCAAAACAAAGTGCACGCTGTTCCCTGATTGGTGGGCTCGCATCAAGCTTCTTTTGTTTTTACATGTTACATTTTTATGCAAACATAAGCCAAATGGAACAACAGATCTAATGTAATGTAATGGAGTACAAGTAAAATATTTGACTGACTGTATTTGACTGTTCTATTCTCTTATATATTAAGATGTCTTTAAAGCTATGCCATAGAGGAACCACTTTGGTTTCCTGAAGAACCTTTCAGCAGATGCTTCTTTACAGGAACCTTTTCATGCTAGTGTGAACAACCTTTTTAAAGACCCTCCACACAACGTCAAGGATCTATACCCATTTTTTTCTAGGACCATAGATCCCATTTAGAGACATTTATTTTTGAGCCTGTACAGGAACACAAAGTAAAAGAATTAAACATGTGTCCAAAATCATGGTGGTCAGTAATGTAGTAATAGCATAATATGTATAAACTGCAGCTTCAACAATGTTCAACTTTCTGTTTAACCTACAGCTCCCCCATTTCTCTAGGAGAAACACCCACTACAAGAACACACTCAGATCATCATGCCCTGCCCACCTAGGAAACAGAATACAACAAAGAATTGAACTGCATAGGAACCACTGAAAACTGAACTGAAACACTTGTTACAAGAGAACTCTACAATTGTACAAACGTCAGGACTAGGACATAGAGAAATACACTTTTCCTTGAAGAATCCAACTTAAGAACCAATCACGAGAGTAGACCAACAGAGGGCAATTTACATGCACGTATTCTCAGTTTGACTTTTGTTTAATACTAACAACCACAGAAATCAACAGACTGATTTTACATTCCTCACATTTGCCTTCACAACCCCTGTAAAGGTCTCTTGGACAAATCCCACAGGTATCAAACTGCTCTGACCTGGGCCCCTCACAGTGCCGCGTCAGGGTCAGTCTATTCTCCTTCCTCCAGCCCAGCGGGAGGAACAGGCCCTAACTCCTGACCGTCACCGCGGGAGTGCAGCACAGGCCAGTGCTAAGTCCCTGTAATTAGGACTTCATGCTGCCTGCCTTTAATAGCTTTAAAAGGCTGGCTGTTCCCCTCCAGTTCAATCATATGTAATTTATTAGGTTTGGCACCAGCACTGCTCGGCCTCATCTCCCTCTCAGCCATTGTGTAACGGTTTAACAGTAGTGAAACGGGTTTACAGCATGCGTGTCTCAATCACTGCTCTCATCAATGGGCATTTAACAAGTAACAGCTAAGCACTACTGTGTCAAACGGTGCTAGGACTTGCTAAAGACAAAGTCCTAACAAACAAAGTCTGTGTAAGCTTACTTAAATGAGCAGTGTGTAAGTTTTTATTAGTGTATGATTACCTGTAATTACAAATCATTGTGTTTTTGGTAACTTGAACGAGCCCTTCATATGTAGACAGGAGGGGGTCATCTTCCAACTGCGACTGCTATGTAGAGCTGCAATGTTGCTACGGTACCCCAGAACAGATAAACCATACACTGGCTGTGTAGTGGCTTTCCTGTTTTTAGGCTAAAGCGCGAAGCTTAAACTTGGTTGCGCTAACAAACCATCTGCAAGACGCAGAAAGAGAAGGATACTTGTCGAAATGTTCTACCATAGAACATTTACTGGTAGCTCTGTGCATAAAACCTTAAAGAGTGCAGCATTCACACACTTGCGCTGGCATTCAGGCTCATATTTGCAGGTTCATAAGCTTCCACCATTTAAGGTGGTACAGGAAAATTCAAACAAAAAGCTGGCTGTTTCCTTATTGAAAAATGGTACCAACATTGAAAAAATAATTAGGATGTTTTAATAGTCTAAATCAGCATATGGGGGAAAGTAGTGATATTAAAATGAACTAAACATTAGCTAAACATTAAAAACACGCTAAAACATTTAATGTTATTATTGTTTGCTATATTAATGATGTGAGCATGTTAGGTAAGACTGCTCAATAAACAATTGTGCTGAATAAAGTGCTGAATGTGTTGTTTAGTAGGTTGCAATTACACACTGCTCCTTTAATGATACGACACAGTTTGAGGCAAGCATGTGATGATTTAGGCATGCACAGAGCCTGAGTCTAATGGTGGCTAGAACTATTAGTTCTTATTAGCTACATTAGCCCTAGCAAGTGCTAAGGCCAATATGATGAACCTTACTTCAACCTCAAAAACCAACATGAATTAAATGCAGGAAGTTTTTTCTAACCTTTTCCAGACTTTTTGGAGACCTTTAGCTTCCATAAGCAGAAAAACAGACACCCACACACACACAGACAAACATATGCATGCCTAGTGCAGTAAATCAGGTCATTTCACTCCACATAGCATTCGTGTGCAGCGTGATATCCAGCTCCTTCTGCCTTCTGCCTTCTCATGTACCTCTGCTGTCCACCTGTTCTTGAGTGACAGCAGAAAGCAGGTGGGACAAACATGTTAAAATCCTTATGACAACACTACAGCCACTGAATATACAATGTTGACTACAGATGGCAGGCCCACAGGCAGACAAAACAAAACATGCTCAGCACATGGCATGGACCTCCACACCTCACACGCTGTAGTCATCTCTGGAATTTCTGCTCCGGGGAGACAGCAGCCCGAACCAGGTTGCCCTCCAGTTCTCTGCTCTAAGCCTCCACGTGCTCCCTTTGCCTGATTGTTTCTTAAACTCCATGCATCTTTTCCCATGGGTAAGCATGGTGTCCTTTGAATAAGATTTACCTTCACTCAGGATTATACCAACTCAACTTAGACAGGGAGTAGGGGGAGGGGGGTGGCTGTGGCAGGGGTTTGCTTGGAGGAGTGCAGTCTAAGTGAAGGCGGTGGTTGATGTCAATTATAAGATAAAATGCTGCCCACCCATTGTGTTCACAGGCCTTACATGTCATGATGCCAATTAGAGTCCTGGTCATGAGAAAGGCTTAAAAGCACACATGTTCTCTCGGTGCCAAAAACTCCAACTACTGGAGAGTTGTGTATTATGAAGTCCAGACGGTGGCTGTCACTGAACTGTACCCTTATAGGGGAATTTTACAAAACTGTTGCATAATTCAGTCACTGAGAAGTTATTCAGAGCAGTTTGATATCAAATGCTTCAAGGTAAGGACACTTTCCGGCTCAGATAGGTTCTGTGATAGGAAATTTTATTTACTATTAGAAGTGACCAGAGAACCACACCTTCTGAGTTTTTATATGCAATTCTGATGATGGTAAAACAGTGTTAAATTAAAATAAAAACATTTCTTTGGGTACTATTTTGATTTAGAATACCCTGCAAAATGAAACAAACTGAAAACAAGCTAAAACCTTAAACCATTGTCTAAAAACTAGCATAAAACATGTCCCAAGCACTAGCCAATATATTCACAACCATTTCATGTAATAGCTTTTAGAGGCATTAAACACTCTGTCCTAAACTCCTGGTTCCTATCACCACCACTATGAACAATTCTGTGAAGTAAGTCTGTCTAGAATGGAACATGTCACATAAAACCACTCTAAATAACTGTAAAATACATTTTACCAATGTACTTATGCACACTTTATTGGGTCACTGGACAAGCCAGCAAATATCTCTACTTTAATACAGGTTAAGTATATGTACAGAATAATAAAGTTCAGCTGAAGGACTGACACTCGAAAAACTCAACTTTCTCTAATCCTAATGGCCCAGAGAGGGTTTGGCTGGGAATTCTCACCAGCCAGTGAGAATCTTCTAAAACAAAAACAGGCAACAATGAAGCACGTCGGTGAAACCCTTCCATTGTCTTAGCTCTCACTCCCAGGGGAGTTCAAAGCACAAAGAAACTTTTGTCGCTGTTGCCCTCTGTGAGGGGTTCACACAAATAAAACCTCTCAGTTGGAAAACAACCAGTGTCTGCTGGTTTCATTCAGACATGCCACCTCTCTTCTGATGCGCCCTGCACAATCTCAGGCTAATGACTCAGGGACCATCTGCACACTGAGTGTATCATATGAAGTGCTGAGGTGAGCTATATGACCCGGGTACATGCAAGCTTTTCCCTCTGCAGACTTGTGAGAGTGAAAGTGACAGTTGTTCATAAACTAGAAATGTGGTAAAAGTGCTGAAAATGCTGAAGGAAAGGTAGATGTGCAAACACAGGTGAGGCAGGAAGAGGCTGAGCTCAGTGTTCATCACAGGAACTGACTCTAAATACTAAGCAGGCTGTGGGAGTTGTTAGGTAAATATTAGAGCGAAGTCGGAGGTGGACCAAAGATACAAATCCCATGCTCGGTTGTGACTCTGCCCTGGTTCCTGAAGCCAAATCTCTATGGAGACAGTGCTTTTCTGCTGATGTAAGAGGAGCCTCTTCTAACCCCCCCTCTGCCCTCCCCCCCTCACTCTCCAAACACACTCCCACGGTCAGACCTGTGGCACTGACCCAAGCGGTAATCTGGCGAAAGGGCTCTCTTTCCTCACAGCAAGTGGAGTTTGCAAGGTGCAAGTTACGGCCTGAAAGATCCCAACAGGTCCAAGACCCCTTAATTAATGCTTTGGTGAATTCTGACCTTTCACATGCGCACAGGAGGTCCTGGAAAAATGTAAAGAACATGTTATGATTATTGCAGCTGTGTTTATCCTCAAAATGGTGAGCTTCTGGTTTGTTCAGTGCTCTTAACTAACTATAGCTGAATTATATATTCAGACAAAATGTACAGAATGCTGGCAAAACACAGTCCAACCTAATAAGACCCTGCAGCACACTTTTTTCCCCCCTTTTTTTCTTGTCAGAATACATCAATAGACTGCGCTTTTATCATGTAATCGAGGTTTAAATCCAATCAATAGTCCAAGTAGAAAGTTACGTTATATCGTTATCTACGGTTAGCATCAGGCCTGTGCACAGGCATTTTGGAGGACTTGAGCTAAGTTAAAAAACGCAGCCTGAGCAGAAAAATGAAAAATGAATGCTGCATTTGACATGTCTCAGAGGTGGGAAGCTGAAGATGGGAATTGCAGCATTTTTGAAGCCTCTATGAAAGCAAAATCATTATAGAAGAGACTGTCCACTCTACAGCTATCTTGCAAATACTCCAAGCAGTTATTTCGAGTCATACCAGAAGAAGAATGGGGAGGGACCTCGAGCATTGTGAGCGTGTCCCATTCCAGCGAAAACAAATATTGTTAGCAACAAGCTAGCCAGCTAACATATTATCTTTAAAATGATAACTGGTTTTTACTGTCTCTGAATGGTGAACTTAACCAACATAACCAGCTGCAATATCTGAATGTTCACTAATCTAAAGCAAAAATCATTTAATAGAAGAAAAATGGTTCTTTATTGATACTGTGAGCAGGCATGTTGAGTTGATGTCATACTACGAGCTTGGAGTTGCCATTCTGACTTTACAAGTAGTGTTTCCCAGATAAGAAGTTATATATATATATATATATGTATATATAAGTGGAGGGTGATACCCTTCTGGTGCTGGGACTAAGAGTGTCCAGGTACGGATGATGTGGAGTGCAGTGTTTGCACTGGTTCTAAGTAGCTCTCTCAAGATGTGCCTAGGCAAATAGTGTGACAGCACCCCTGTACTCCACCAACCGTCAAAGCAGATCCTGAGCTGGACCAGGTAGTTTTGCCTCCCCCAACTGCGCCGATCAAGAGGTTCAGGCAGAAAGACTTCACTGGCCATAGTCCCATAGCCACCCATAGCGTTGCTTGCTCACAAGACACGACAAGGGGATCTCAACCGCAGCGGTCAGCAGCTACCTCCTAGTGTACCTGTGCTTCTGGCTTTTGTAGCTGCATATGACCAAATTCATGCACAGAAAAGAAGATCCCTGACCAACCAGGCAGAAACTCTTTAAACATCTGCTCAGAGTCACAGTGATTCACATTACAAATTCTACGAGCAAGACTCGGGACAGGACTACAAGGATGGAAACACCTTCCACCTTAGCAGGCTTGACTGTGTTTGGTCTGCAGATTTTCCTTTAGTAGGACCTTTCAAACAAAACCACAGCAGTTCCATCCTGAACAATGCAGGTCATTTGTAGAGTGAAAGTAAATCATATCTTTAACTATTTAAAAACAAATAAAATAAAAAGGAATAAAGCCTAAACATCTTTGTGTTGGCATCATAGTGGAAGTTTAGTTCATATTTAGTTCAAATTCTCACCTACAATATATTTTGTGATGTGATTTTTTTTGCACTGGAAAGAGTGTTATAACTGACAGAGCTGCAGCAATGAAGAACTTTCCCAGTGTAGGATAAATGTAAATATCCTGAGCTGTCAAATGCTACATAGTTGAAAGCTGCATACTTGCTGGTCTAAGCTAGTCATCCAGCATAGTCATAATGGTGGACCAGCATACCAACAAACAATAGACAACACATGTTGGCTTTATTGGTGACCAGTAATGCTGCTCTGTGCTGGCAGTGTTTTCCTGCAAATTTCAAATGTCAAAATTTCAAATTTTCAAAAAAACTAATTTCCCATTTTGATCTTTTAGTCAAATAGATTAGTGAGTTAATATTTATAACAATTGGAATTTGGTGTAGCATACACAGAGACGGCAAAAGGCTGGTGTATGAAACAGTGTTCTGGTTCAGATTTCAAACATCTAAGGCAAGCATCACCAGTCTTACCCCCCAACAAAACCTCATATAAGTAGACAATTGTTCTTTGTGGATAAGACTGGATACCCTGATGAAAAGACCTTTAAGTCAATCGGCAGTAAGGAATTGAGGGCGGAGTCCGGCACCGTTTGCTGCTTTCTCTGCTCAAACACAGCAACTTAACCTACCAATTATGTGATGAGTTGATTTAGGTGTGTTTGAGCAGGAACCCCACTCCCCCAAAATCTGCAGTAATCCATCCTTCCAGGTCTGAGTTCCCCACCTGTGATTATAGGTGAAAACCACAGTGTGCTGAACAAGTCCACCCTGAAGCCGCAGACGTTATAAAGGAGGTTAACAGTCACGTGCTGAATTATATGGGAACACTTGTAACGGGGTGGGTGGGCATCTGTTTAAGGAGAATGTATCATCCTTCAATACACTGAGCCAATCAGTTTGAGGTTTAAACTGCAAGGGGAAGAGCTTGTCTTTGCTTTGGAGAACTGAGGAGATTTTATCTATAATACAAGTGTATCGGACGCACATATGAGACCAATGACTTGGGAAACTGATGAAGTTATAGTTGACATTCTATTCCATTTTATTCCATTTTATTATTTTATTTTTTGTTCCATACAGGTGCCTGTATGAGAAACTTGAAGAAATTAAAATGTAAAATGACATTTGGCACAGGTTTTGCCTGGCCTGCCGCACTGGTGTTAGATAGCAAGTCAAATATGTTTGAACGTTACTGTGACATTTGGTTTTATCGGCCTCTCTTTTTCAAATAGACGTCTGGCCTTGTATGATTGTAAATACCTGTGTGGCAGCATTGCCAAGATAGCGGAATGAACAGACTATCCCATAATGACTTCGCTAAAGTTTGTTTAGCCTAATGAAACTTAATGAAATGGTGCTGTGGGGTTTATTCAATTGGTCATGGCAGCAGCAGTTTGTCAGTGCAAAGAAATATGGTGAAACCAGCTAAACAACCTTTAAAATCAATGATTAAACTGGTTGTTCACTTTGTAACTGGGGTGGAGATATTTGAGAAATCTATGCGACTAATATAATTGACTATTTGTGTGTTTGCTGTTGACAATTTCAAACTCCTTGATTCACTTCGAATTAACAAGATATCTATATTTGTGTGAACATAACTGAATGGACACGGGTGAGTTTGACAATGTGAACAAGGTAGTTCATTATTTCTGTCGCAACAGCAGCTGTTTTGATAAAGTTTTGACTTGATTTTTTGCCTTCCTTGTGGTCCACCTCGAGTGTGTTTACATGCACTTAATAATCCAATTTAAACCCAGTGTTTTCCCCTTATCTGATAACTCAAGTGCATGTAAATGTGGCAAACAGATTACTGACAAAATCTGATTATCTGCAGGTATCAGACTTTTAAGTGTGTGTAAATGCAGTCTTAGTTGAGAAGCTTTATTTAGAGCTTTGCTTCTAGCTAGTAGCATTAAGCTTTAGGAGATTAGTTTTCTTTTTATTCACTAACTGTCTCTACTACTGCGAACCATTTGAAAATGTTTTTGAAAACATGCAGGTGAGAAAAAAATGAGAGGACAAGGAGAGGAGAGAGATGTGCTAAAGAAAGAAAGATGAATGGTTGGAGTGTAGGAATTGAATAAGAATACAGAAAATCAGTCGCTGCTGTGGTAGAAAAGGTCATCCCTCACCAACCCAAGGTAGAAATTAAGCTTAGGACAAGTGTAAAGCTTTTAGTTCTCAAATTTCCTTTATTTTTTTTGATGTATGAAATACACTGGATGTAAGCACTTACTGGTTCATTAAATATTATCTAATGGCTGTAAAAAAATCTTTGAATATTTACTGTTATGTTTCAGTGTAAAAATTCACCAGAAACTGTGCAAAAGAAAAAAAAGACAACCACGTTGGGTTTCCCCACTGAAACCTAGCCATTCCCACTCCTGGGTGTACATGTGAGGCATATGGTTGCCCCACTCTTGTCCTCTCTTGCTGCATTTCGTTACTTCCAAACCCATGAGCTCAAACAATTTGTCGGTTCTGCTGTGTCAGCCATGGCCTTTGATGTGCACTCCCCATTGCTTGGCTTGTGTTCATTAGCCAACAATAGTTTTGATCTCTCTGCCTTTCTTTCTTTCTAGGATGAACATGAGACCAGGGTGGCCAGCACCATAACTATAATATTCCTTTTTTTGTACTTGTTTTCAATACAAGCAACTGTAACCCATCAGGGGTTCTGATTCAGGGCCAGGGGAAACACAAACCACTCTCACACAGCTCCAAATGGAGTTTATTAGGGAGCGTGCCTGCAGTGGATTTAATGTTAAAAGACAGTTTGCTAAGAAAGACATACAGACAAATTCCCTCCAGCCCAACCCAAGTGTCCTGGACCGGAGAAAAGGTCTGGGGTGTTGGGAGGCACAGCCACAAAACACACTTGTTGACAGATTCGGTGGGAGAAAAGAAACTGGGTGGAAAGCATGCGACAAGCAACAGATTAGCTCTTAGAGCAACAGAGGGGAAGCAACTTGAGCACACCCGCCACCCCCCACCCCCCAACAAACCATAAAGAGGTATTTACTCCTAGGCTGCACAAACAGGCCAATGACTGATCACACTAGGGTTACCTCTGTCAGGCAACAGGACAGCACAAGAACCATCATGCTTTCCACAGTACACTTTGGCCACCAAAGAAGTGAAAGCACAGCAGGGGGTGGGATGTTTATTTCAGGCGTCGGAGGTGATTCAGCCATCAGTCTTTTCCCCCCTCATGGCTGAAACCTGCAACCATGCATGGCATCACATGAATACCTGTGGAGTGAAACTCTTTTCTAAAGATAGAGCACCTACATTTGTCCTAAAATCAACCTTTTAAAGGACCACCACATTTATACAAATGTACTAATGAGGCATTAGTATCAGCCATCTCAAAGCCTGAACTCGTAACTCTAGGTCACATCAGCAGGAAGCACATAAGCAAGTCTATTTCAGATGAGTCAATGCGGTTTAAGGGGAGTGTGTTATTGTTTAGGCATGCAGTTTGCACTAGGGTGGGCGATACTGGAAAAGGAGATACTTAAAGGAGCAATATGTAAAATTCCTAGTTGAAACATTCCAAAATTAACTACAATTTTCAACAAAACGTGAAGAAATAACCATGTACATATCATGCTGCAGTGATATCTACTGAAGGTAGCATGGTAAACAGCTAGCCACGTCCTGTCCTGTCTGTAATATAGTGACACATATCGCCATAGACAAAATACACACAGACAACATGCGCTAGTAGTGTGACCAGGAATACAGACACTTTAACACAACATACCTAATACAGAGCTGCCCTACATCCAGTTTAACAGTTCTACTTATACTCTATTTGTAATGAAGCGTGCAGATGGTCAGTGCATATGGGTAATATTCACTATATGCTCTAAAATCTCAAAATTGATCACAATAACCATAAAATAGCCATTGTATAGTCCACCTCTAGTTTGCACAGTGCTGACTGGTTGGGTATAAGTCTTTAGTTACATTAGCCTCATAAATTTATTGCAAAACTAAATAAGTCAATGTAGGACAATGTAGGAATTGACTGGGATACATTTAGGATAAAAGGAAAACATTATCCAACTTGATTTTAGTGGAACTGTTCCTTTAACAAAAGAATGCTGAACAGATCACACTTTTAATCTGGACCATGGCCAGAGCTTTTCAGGAAAACAGTTAGCGGGTGGCGCCATTGCAAAAAGATCACAGCACTTCGACCAACAAAAAGCGAAAATCATTCAAGACCTCACTTGCGTGGCTCATCCTGATCCGGTGTGGTGGGGCAGGTGGGGGTGGTATGTCAATATGGAGAAGAAAAGACAGTGTGTTGTATAGCAGGGCAGTGCTGATGTGATCGATTTCCCCTTAGTGCTGAGGATCTATTCTCCCTTGCAGTGATGGAGTAGGTGCTGACTTGGGCCTAATGGAAGGTTATGCAGGGTCAGGAACTGATAGGCACAGGTGTGAGAGGTGCACGGCCATGGGGGTGGCTGATGATAGAATCGTCTTTCAGCTGTGACAAGATACTTGTAGGGCAGTGAATAGGAGAGGAACCAGACTTTATGACACACATACATGACACACATACACAGAAACACATACAGTCACCAGCCTCTATATTAGAAGCCTTTGATTCAACTCAATCATTTAACTACTAGGATTTGTTGGTGGCTCTGACCTGACCTCCTAAACCAGAACTGATGACCTCAGCTGTCGCCTTTTATCAGTGGTCAGTTTCTGTGCACAGAACCGCTCTTGTCTGACCATGTTCCACATAGCAGTGACATTGACGTCTGAAGAAACAGCAACAATTTTGCTGTGCCTGATACACCACAAAGACAACATGCCTGTTGTCCATTCTGTCATGAGAATGGTCCACCACTGAAATAATATTTGTTCAACGTTTGACCAGATATTAAGCCAGTAAGAAGGACTGGCTTACAAATTGTGTATGACAACAATTGGACTATTATGTTTTACCTCAACTCATCATTAAAATACCCAGTTGCACCCAGTAGGAAGTGTTGGTTTGCAGTGCTACTCAGAAGGAAGATAAAGGTTATTGATATGGGCAATATTTATTGAGCTACACATACAGAAGTAGTGTCTCTCAGTATGGCGTCAGGTTGCCATGGTTGCGTCAGGTTGCAACATGACAGACGTTTTCGTACAGAGAGGTTCCTAATGGTGTTCTGTGATAATCCATCCCATGCAGCTCGAATATTCTCACACAGTTCCTGCAGATTTTGCGGTAGAGGTGGAGTGACACCAGGCCTTCTGGACATGTGATGTGACAATAAACCATTCATCTTGGTGCTGACCATGGTGCCTCCACACATGAATTCTCCACCAAGACAAAAGCGGGACTCGTCACTGAGGAGGCTGCCATTCTGAGTAACTCTATGACAGTCTGGCACGACACCATTGCAGTTTTTGGTGACGCTGACGTGGTGTTAAAGGCAGTCCTTGTAGCAGTGTGCATGCGGGTAGTCCTGGCACTAATGGTGCTGGCACTAACAGGATGACACATGGAGGACATCACTGCTTGCTGAATGTCTGCAAACGTGGCTGTTGGCTTATGTCACATGCATGGCTGAGCGTGAAACTTCATTTGCATGTCTCACGATGTCAAACCTACCCACCAAGTTACATTCCTGTTGGTTGATTCCTTCTGGGTGCAACTGTTTGTGCAGCTATTCTTTTGTTGATGAGTGTGTAAGGTGAACCTAAGTGGACGTCATAAAGCAGCCAGTGAGTAGAGGTTCAGGGTTGATGTTTCTTATACAGTGGATGGTGAGTGTACAGCTACTGTGCTTTTTCCGGCCATTAAAGAGGAGTGCCACAGGGCTTTCTAAATCTCTGCATAATTCTTTAGATAAGATGTAAACAAAGTCATTCAAAGTGGGGTGATGTGAAATGTGGCTCTCTGGAGAAACTTTTCAAGTCAGAACTGCCCATAGCAGCGTTGATAAGAACCAGATGTCCAGAGCACTTAATGCCTCTAAGTTCAGACTGCCAGCCCAAATACATTTTTTTCATATCCAGTTTGTATCCAGATTAAATTTTGATAGTCTGCACAATAAAAACCACATGGAATCCGATTTTTGCATATAACTTCCAAACTACGTAGTTACTGACACTTATGTCATTCCCACAGTAGCCCATGCACATTTGGTGATGTCTGGACACACAAATGGGAACTGATCACTCACAAATAACAGTGTGGACGTTCGTCTCAAAAGACCTGATTTGAGATACAGATCTGATCCGCCTTTAGTCTGAACACAGCCTAAAAGCCCACTGACAGGACACTGAAATGCTCAAGACACTATTATACAATAAGTCTTGAGATCAGCTTTTGGCCTAAATTAATTTTTTTATTTTTTTAAATACATTCATGATGCCGACGTACATACAGAGTGTTCTATAACAAAATGACCGCTACTTTACTATCAACATTGCATGTTAGCACTCAGAAGCCATGTGTAGGTTTACTGGTGGTTATAGATGGTAAATAAAATACCATATTTGTGCTGCAGACATTGCAACCCCTGGTTTCCATCACCCCCGCTGTAAAGAAATCCCAGTTGGGACGTTTTTACAATGCACCATTTCACAGCAAGCACACCAAATTACTCGATTTATATCTCAGTGCCTGAATGGTGCAGAAATTTGGAGTTGCCCTTTAAGTGCGGACATGATACAATCAGCAAGTCATGCACAGTGAAAATACAGTTGCTCTGTTTCTCCATTTCTGATTTTGTTTCTGATAATTCAGTTCAAATGCAGCATTTAGTTTCCTAGTGCTGTTCCAAAACACAAAATTTGGTGTGCTTGATAATTAAGCTTTTACAAACCCAAATTTTAAATTGGAACAGTAGGACAAATAAAATAAGAGACTGACTTCTCACCACTGAGCGTTAGTGGGTAACCTACAAATCACAGTTTTCAGCAGCTGGCTTTCAGAAACTTTCCCGGGACATCCATGCTAATTTCCACGAGACAACACTAAGAAACATTCTGCATGTATTACAACAGCATGGCTGCATAATCAGAGAGTGCAGGTATACAACTGCCTCCCTCTTATTAAGCTCAAAACAATCAAGGTCCCATGTGATTACACAGCTGAAGACTGACCCAAAATGTATGCTATCAAAGCTGGATCAGTTCCCAAAGTGTTAAAAAGTCTCGTTAAGAAAGGTGATGTATCTTTTGTATGTAACTTGTTGGAACATTTAGTATATATGTATATTTACCAAAAACACTGATGTTCATAAGACAGTAAATATCGAGTTTTTGTGCTGTTTTCCATGTAGAACAGAATTACAGACAGAATTACTAGCAATACTACTCACTGCTATCTGGTTTTATTGGCACATACTTTTTCACATACTATGGATTTTTGGGATTGTACATAGAACATGGAGTGACCATAGAATGAGTACATCCGTTTTTGCCCTCAGGGGTTTTGATATGGCTTGCGGTTTCGATATGTACTTTCGTAGCGTAACTTCTTTAACAGATGCTCGAAGTTGCTGCAGGATTAATTAAGGGTGTTTACAGGGCTGTTTGTAGACATATAGCAGTTACAGTTATTTTTACAGTTTAAAAAATGTCTTGTATTCTGTCAGGATACAAAAGATGTTTCTGAACAGGATGCATGTTCAGTATTAGTAATAATACTTGTGTACATCTGAGGAAAACTTCTTGTTATTAAAACCCTCAGTGCCCTCAGCGTCTTCTTGGTCATGAAGTCACCCACACTGTCACATGCTCAAAGAATACATATTTTTATTAGAAACCAAAGTGAATCTGTCCCTCACTCTCAAAATGATTGGTGAGACATCAGTCATTTGCATAAAGCTACTATGTACAAAATAATCGACGCTTGAACAGAAACGTAAAAAACATAAAACAAAAACATGAAACATATAAACAAGCGTTCACATCCTCTGAGCAAGTGTTTCTGACTTCATAGAAAAATACAATTTATTCTAATGCCGAATCAATCTCCGCCAACATATTCACAAGCAGAAATATTTACTACAACTGGCTGACCTACTACTGCACACAGTACTACTGTACAAAACATCCAGTGAGACTTCAACAAATGTTCAGCTACAACTACAACAGAATGAAAAAAAAAAAAAACAAACCACATGATCATACATTACACATAAACTGATCTTCCCACTACCCAAGGCACTAATCTGGTAATACCGCTTTGTTCCTGGATAAGAACAGATATAACAAACATATATAAATAATACTTTTAATTTCTGTGTACAGTTTAAATTAAGTGAAAAAAATTTAGTCAAACGCAAACATTTCTTGGAGCATTGGACATCTTGGACATTTCTAATTTTACAAACATAAGTAAAGCCTCGTGTTGAGGGAAAAATAAAATTCTAAAGAACTGCATGGAGTGCTTTTTATATATCAAATAAGTATTCAGGAAACGAGGCTGTGAACATAAGTCTGAATAATTAGCAAAATGACAAATAATGCCTTTCAACGCAGAGCATGGTTAAATTACCCCACCTTAAAAACAGATGTCCTAGTTATATTTATTACTCAAATAAGAAAATTAAGTGTGCACTTGCAAACAGATGCCCAGCCCATGCTTGAGGTTGCACTAGAATAAAGCTTGATTTGAAAGCATCAACCGGGGGGCTGAGCCTTAATTAAAAAGCTGGATCTTTGAGGTGAGGCCTAACTTTGAGATGCAGTCTGGGAGGCACATGCAGCAGATGTGCAGCGTAAGAAGTGGTGCGTTCTTGGAAATACGAACCCTTCCAGCAAATGAATGGGAATGGAAGTACAAGCAAGGGTGGAGGAGGGATAGAGAAATCAGAATCAAACGGAGTGACAAGCTGCAAATACCACAAGTGCCAGCAGACCTCATGGTCTTTTTCTGATCTGCTGCTGCCAGGATCCACCTCTCCATGGCTCCTCTCAGGCTGAATCAACTAGTGTTTTATTGCTGCTGATGGAAGAACTTGAACTGTTTGCTTCTATCTGCTCTAACTTACCCATTAAAGAAAAGAGAAGAGCAAAAAGTCATACGCTCCAATATTTCACGCATCAGGCTTGCCTTATGTTAGAGAGTTACTGACATACAACTGAACGATAAATTAAAGGAAAAACCTGAATAAATAAATGAAGGAACATAACGAGTGAAGATTCTTCCAGACAATTAAGCAGTGAACATCCTACCATCCTCGGCGATTTAAAAACATGCTGGCCAGGCCCAGCTGACTTCAAAGAAGGTGACTGTTAAAGAAGGTTTATTCCCAGCTCAACTAGCAAGTATTTCAATGGGAACAGTGACTAAAGTGACACCTGCATTTACATCTATGGGCAAGATGCACAGTGACTGTGTTGTACGTACATTAGTGCAAGATGCCACAAAAATACAAGAGCAACTGTTCCTCAGAGGACTGAGCATGTGGACGATCAGACTATCAACAAAAAACAATGCTAAATGTAAATCATATGCTGTGACCTCTGCACTCTCCAGATTGCAACCCACCTGAACTCTTCTAAACATAAAGGTGTCAAAAAGTGCTACTTGCACGATGCCATGGAACAGTAGTCACCAACCCCCTTCCTGGAGATCTGCTTTCCTGCACAGTTTAGGCTGTGTTCAGACTGCAGGCAGATCGGATTTGTTTCCCAAATCAGAAAATTGGAGATGTCTGTCTGCACTGTTATTCGTAAAACTGGATTTGTGTGTTCAGACATCACCAGTCTATCTGCATGAGTTGATGTGGTATTGGCGTAGACGTCAGTTACTATGAAGCCACACTGGTGACGTGCCTTTAATACACAGATGCAGAAGAGACGGGCGCATCATTTCGCCCTCCAACAATCGTTCCATCTAGTCACGGTTCAAAACTCTTTGGCGTGCTTCTGTCGGTCTGGATTTGACATTGTTGTTTGTCACGTTATGATTGATGCAAAAGACACTTTAAAATACGAATTGAGCCGCAAGTCATCTCAAAAGATTTGATTTGAGAAGCAAGTTTGAACACAACTAATATGGTTTGGATACAATTTGTGAAAATGGGATTTGATGTTTTTTCTGTGGAAAATCTGGTTCCATTCTGGATTGCCAAAAATCGGATATGGGCTGACAGTCTGAACAAGACCTTAGTTCTACCCTGCACCTATTATGCTGCCCCTGTTTTCATCTAAGGCTGATGCATGTGATTGAGTCAATCAAGGACATCTAAAGAAACTCATTAGCTAGGGCATGTGTAGCAAATTGCAGGAGGACATTGGACACTTTTGGACACCTGGATACTTTTAAGAACGTTTTTTGGTTTCCTGAAACCAGGTTACGGAGAACAGATGTTTATAAATGAGATGTGAGTGTTAAGAGTTTTATGTTTAAAGAAGCTCCACATGATGTAAAGGTTCTGGGAAAACCCGAGATTCTTCACACCCACAAATCTCTTTAGGAAACCCAAAGTAGTTCTTCTATGGCATTACCCAAAGCATCGTTTGCGGCACAGCTGAGTGTAAGGGAGATTTCGCCTCAACATTTTTTGGAACATTTTTTGGAATCATGCATTCCATCCCTCCAGTACAGTTCCAGAGACATGTAGAGCACTGAAGCTCTTCTGGTTGCCCAACACCTTACTAAGACACTTTATCTTGGGTTTCATTCAGTCACCTGTCTGTAGGTCTTCATGTCTTATGAGTACTTCATTAAATAAGAGAGATATCCCATCCTGGATAGAGGAAGCTGACCTTTCAGATGAGGCAAAGCTAAAAGAGAAACTCCTTTAGCAAAGTTTTACATAAGAAATCAAAACAGCAAATCAAAAACAGAAACATATTCGCATTCTCTTTACAGTCCAGTGGAACTGAAAACCTTTCAGCCTTCAGGCGAATTCTTTTGCTGGACAGAGTCTTGCAAGTCCCCAAAGAGTTTGCAATATTAAGAACACTGGTGAAAAGACACAGAGTAGTTGTGAAATAATAGAAGTTAGTTACATTTCAATGCAACAGTAAGGCAGCACTCCTTTCTCAGAAAACATTAAAGGCAGTCTGATGGACTAAACATAAAGCACTGTAGTATAATGCGTACATGGAAAGAGCAGGGAATATATTCCACCTGGTTTACAACTTGAAGTCACATGCAGTGTGGTGTCTGGCAGGGATATGTACACACAGAGTAGCTCAATTTTAGCAAATTTGTTTTCATGCTTGAGGCCACCCTGTGATCATAACCGCGTAAGCCTCTCCCTTTGCATTAAAAATACAAACTCACAGGCATATGCTATGGATTAGTGATCCGCTGAAGACAAACGTCCTTCAAAGATGACAGCTAGGAAATAATACATCTTTTCATTTGCATGATATACAGTCTTATTCCTCTTGCGTTTTACAAGTTTGGTAATACTGTGTTTCTTAAATTATCGTCTTCCAGCAATGCCTCTCTCTTCTCTCTCTTTTTCTACACATACCATTCCCTGCGAGAGATCACAGATCCATCCGTATGAGAGACGTAGTCACAGTCTGTGCCGTTATCGTAACAGCTGTCTTGCAGGTAGGGGGTGCCATTGTTCAGTGTGGGGCCTTGGACAGGAGGCCCGCTAGGGTTAATGTTGTGGCTGTGCGAGTCGGAATAATAAGGACACGATCTCTGGAGGCTGTCGCCCCAGCTGCCTTCGTCTTTGGTGTAATCAGGGTAGATGACGTCTCCCTCAGGCTTGGGCTTCAGATCCTGGCTGCCCTTGCCTGAGTCGTCTCCGAACACATCGTGAAGCTCTTGTGGCTGGAGCACGTCCAGCTGTGACTCCTTCTGCATGTCGGATGGACCCATGTACTGCTTGGTGTAGTAGTCGCCACGGAATGTGCGTCGCTGACGCATGTAGCACAGCACCCCCATGCCCAGCAGCAGTGCCAGGAGCAGGATTCCACCCATGGCCCCGCCCACCACGGTGCCCACAGTGCCGTCTGCCATAGAAGCCAGCGTCGGGGAGGTGAAGTGGGCGTGGCGCTGGGTTGGAGAAGTGCCAGAGGAGTCGAGGACCACGGCCCTACTGGTGGTGGTGGGAACGGTGGTGGTGGGTGGTGGCTCTGGCAAGGAGAAGACAGGATAGAAATGAATAGGTAGAAATGAAGGGCAGTACTGTAAAAATCATCTCACCAACACAAAGCACATAAACTGACATTGAACAAAATAAACTGTCAAGATTACTCCAAAACACAAGGATTTGTTAATGAACTGGTTAACTGGATTAGGTGAGACACCAAAATGTACAGGGCAGGGATACAGCAGATGCAGATGTTAATGACTGGCAGAAAGAAGTGATTGTATTTGGGCATTCCAAAGGCCACAGTGCGAAGGAAGTAGCTGAATTTGCATGTGTATGGAAGCGTGCAATCATACGGGTCAACCAGGCAGTGACAAAAACACCAGTCTACAGGAAACTCTCCACAGGATTGTCCCAGGGAAGGCATCCACCAAATCTGGCCCAACTGTGCAATTCTTTGATGCAAGAGTGGCTGAACACTGATGTTGCCTACATCTAGAAAGTGTCCAGTCCATGCCAAATTGAATCCCAGCTGTTATTCATGCTTGTGGAGGTTTTATAAGCTATTAGGTAGCTATTAGGTATTAGGGGGCAGTCGTGGGCTGGAGGTTAGGGAACCAGCCTTGCGACCGGAGGGTTGCTGGGTCGATTCCCTGAACTGATAGTAACGACTGAGGTGCCCTTGAGCAAGGCACCTAACCCCCAACTGCTCCCCGGGCGCCATGGATAGGGCTGCCCATCGCTCTGGGCAAGTGTGCTCACTGCCCCCTAGTGTGTGTATTCACTAGTGTGTGTATGTGGGTGTTTCACTTCACGAAAGGGTTAAATGCGGAATACAAATTCCTCTGTGTGAAAATCACAAATGGCACAAAATGGCTCAAAAACTCTCTACTCAGAGAATGATTGGCCTCACCGATTTGATTTGATTTTACTCACAGGTGTGTATTTTTTGTCCGGTGAGATTACATGATATTGCATACTGTTTACCACAAATTTGGCCATGATTTTATTGGAATTATCTCATACAGTGAGACACTCTGGAAACACTGGAATCTATTATGACAGTTTAGAGCCGGTGTCAGAGAATCTTGCTGATCAGGCAAACAGTCAGCTAGGAAATACAGCATATTAGTAATGCTGGAATGAATTCTGGATTCAGAGTAAAGCAGAGTGCACACTGCTTCATTTTAGCCCTAATTTTCCAGTCACAGACAAAGCACTGAGATCACACTTGTGTAGTGTGAGCAGTTCAGTGATGCAATTTTCTCGGTCTGCAAGCTATTATAGACACCTTTTAGCAGGAGCAACTATCAGTAGCTAATGAGAGTGCAAGAGAAAATTCTTGAGTGATGCATGAGCAACCAAAACAAAACCAAACATGGTGAAGGGGCTAATGGAGAAAACATCCACAAATACTGCTCTCTGCCCCTTTGGTCTAGTTTGAAGTACTGAATATTCACAGTAACTTTCTCCTCTGTGCTGTATTGGCCTTCCTTGTGCTATATGGGCTCAGGAAACGGAATACAGGGCATACAGGGGTACAGGGTGGCGGAAACAGCAAGTCTCTTCTTTCTGCTTAGTGCACACACAGCAACAATTTTCTCAATCTCCAGGCACGTGATGGACACTTCTTTATTCTGCATTTATTCTGTGAGGCAGTGGCATTTGTCACCAGGTGTTTTTTTTTTTTTTTTTTTACCTGCGACAGCTCATCAGTGTGAACACCATTATGCCGTCAAACAACTGGTTGCAAGTGATAAATGTCACGTAGTGTAAGCAACACAGTGATTCTAAGATTTTGAAAGTTGTGAAATGTCCACTTGCCATAAGAGCACTGGGTTTAAGTTTCAGCAACAGGAGGGAAGCAGTGTTTTGCTCCTCCACACTCATAAAAATACAATAACTGGTAGTAAACAATGTTAACTACTGTGGGGTTTTCTTAAAACGTGACTCGTGGGCTTGGTTTGCCTTTTACTCCCAACCTTTTAAGCCACGTTCAGAAAAAATCTTTTGCTGAGGAAGTTCAAGTCCAAGAATTGAAGTCACTGTTTGGACTGTGATTTAAAAAACACTACACGGACGCAGGAGATGAGGGGTTCTCAAGTTCCAAGAGGACAGAACAGCAGGTTTGCCAGACATATAGCTTAAAAGCCGTCCTGGACACTGTAACTACTGAGTGTTTATCCAGCTTGCAAAAAAGAATTGAATATTTTGTCATTTTGTCAGTTTTTCCTCACTGAACATTTCTAACATGCATACTTCAATAGCAACAGATGTAGAGCACCACAAAGGCTACGGCATTTAATATTCCCTTTCTGACAGGAGGAACATCCTATTACGTCCAGACACCCTCAATTTAGTCCAAAGAAGAATCATATTCTGGAGCCCACTGTATCACACAGTAGGTCTAGCCTGTATACTGACAAATCAAAAGAACTGGTGCATGATCTGTTCCCAAGTTCATGCAGGAGGGAGGTCGAACTTCATGGCTCTCTGGATTCACAGCTGGAGAGGACGAATTTCAAAAGAGCGAAAGAAAACAGAAAACAAACTAGGTTGACACTCTGGCCCTGAGCATGACCTCCAAAGGGTTCTTTGCTTTCGTGGAGTCTCTAGTTTGTTTGTGTAAAAAGATACTGAGAAAGCACAGAGAGAAACTTGCTGGTGTGATTTTAACACAAAAGAAAGAAACAAAAACCTGTTACTTGTTACTTTAGAGCAGTTTTAATTAGAATCAAGGCTATTCATCTCCTATTGCCAAGCACAACTGATTTTGATGGAGAAACATCAGCTCACCTCGTATCCTGATCTGTACATCCTGAGACCTCAGACCCACATCATTCTGAACCTCACACCGATATGTGCCAGAATCATTTTTCTGCAACGGACGAGTGAAGACCAAACTGCCATTTGCTGTCTGGACTCCGGCAGGCATCTGCATGTCCACCCTGAGAAGAGAGATTCCAATTTTTACTTCAAGCGCTTTTGATAACTTTTTGTAAATGCGGGTGATATGGTAAAAATGCATATTTGGAAGACATTTTTGCAATTTAGTTCTCCCAGTTCCACCCACTAGCTAAGTCTCCCACTATCACACAAAGCTATAGGAGTGAGGACCAGCATTTACTCCTATGGCACACGAAGAAAGGCTTATCCTCTAACGCAATGCCATGGTACAATATGATGTGTATGGAGGAGAATGGCAACTGCCATTTCTGGCTGCGTTGCCTCGTAGCCTGCTGAGTGATAGGGAGAGGGAATAATTAGAGGGTTACACCACTTGTATCACGATCTGTATTTGTTTTGAAGTTTACTAATAACTTGGAAAGGAGCAGAAGTGCTGCACTTCAATTATACGTACAGTAAATATTTTTATCATACTTATTGTAGTTTAGTGTTCCAAAAGTACTGATGATAACCCTTTCATATAAAAAAACCCTTAACAATATTTTGGAAATCTTGCTATTAAAAGGTCACTGATGTAAACAAAACCTGTTTATGAACACAAGGTTACTCCTGGTCCATCTCTGTGAATTGTGGGGATCTTTTAAAACTGCACCAACTGAAAGACAGGATGACATAAGTTGTGCCAGCGGCAGTTACCTGGTCCAGAGGAAGAGATGAGGTAGAGGATTGGCATTTGCTCTGCAGTCCAGCCTTGCATTCTGTTGTCCCACATACCAAACCTCATCCTGGCCTACCACCATGACATCTGGAGCAACTGGAACAAATAATGTCAAGAAAAAATGCTCTCACTGTTCATCACAATCTGGGATGCAGATAAACTTTCAATGTTCATTTGAAGGCATGGTATGTTTTAACCACACTGCAAACAGAATCTAAAATATGAACTCAACACTGGAATCATCAGGGACAAATACTGGCTTGACACAGAAAAGGTTCAGTCTCGCAGCACAATTGGATGAATATGCTGCACAATCCAATAGGCAGAAGCTGAAATTGACAGAGGCTTGAACTGACATATTTTTGTTTTACGGTTCTTTAAAAATGTTTTTATGGAGTTGCTGCTTGGATTTTTATTTGCATTTTGACTGTCCACAAGTATGTATGCACTTCTTGACACCGCTTGCAGTGGCCTGCTTTGCATGATAAATCTTTTGGAGTAAGATCTAGTTGCTGTGTGAAAAGTGTGTATGATAAATGTATGTGAAGCTCAGGCACCACATCTCTAAAAGTTAAGACACAGTTTCATTTATTTAGAAGTTAGTAAGCAAGATACCATCATATGTTTGTAGGAGCATATCACTTTGCTTTAGCTGAATGTGAAATGCCTGCCCCTACAAAGCACACACAAATACCAGTCTGTGGTGGGTTACTTTGCATGTCAGTCAAATGGCCCTCTCATGTAAAAGAAGGGAGTTCTTTGCCACATTAAGCAATGAAATGCATCAGACTCTCTGACCATAGGAAACGTGGCCTGTGAGACTGGTGCAGAGCAGACTCAGTCAAGCTTTTTACAACAGGCGCTGTCACAAAACAGCTTTACAGAAATCCGGGTCCAAGCCCCCAGTGAGCAAGCCAAGAGCGACAGTGGCAAGCAACAACTCCTTAAGAGCAAGAGGAAAGAAACACTAAGGGGAACCAAGAGTCAGGATGGGTACCCATCCTCATTTGGTCAACACCATCAGTCAATGTTACCGGTGAAAACTACTGACTACTCAGTGAGAAAGAAACTGGCGGTAACTGACTTAAATTTGGAGGTAATGTAAACAAACTAATAAAAAATCAAATAGTTAATAATAATATATATCTGATATACTGACTACTGCGACACCCTCCAAAAATATCTACACTTTTGTGATAATCATGTGGTGGTTAGTACACTTTCAATGTTACTTATATTAGAGTTTGTGTAACTGATTACCAACAAACACTGGAAATGCCCACCCTTAATGCCCAAGGTATTGGGACCCATGCACACAGTGCAATCATATTTTCACTGCAGCATCTATATTCATCCACTGTGAAAGGCTTGCAACCAGTTTCTAGTAACATGGAAGACGTAGGAGAGGCATGTCTTATCTGTGCTAACAACTATACACCTACCAGCTGGTTTTTGAATTGCAGTTGCATTGCAATCTCATGCACGTTCACCATAAAGGTACAGTCATCTCTTTTAACTTGTTATACAGCTGCTTTCATCTTCCCCCACTGGATTTTTTAATAAACACTATTTTGCACCAAGATTCTGGAAATACTGTTTGCTGAATTAGAGTAGTGTCCCAAAAGGTTTGATAGAATACAGTACCTTGCACAAGCTGTTTGAGGGGTTTTACTGAGCACTAAAGGCTTCTCTGTGTATTAACCTCAACCTCATGTGGTTCCACTCCCACTGCGAGACCGGCTAGGCTATTATCAATATTTCATAAACCATCTCCATTAAGCAGCACTCTGTTCAAACAGACAGCAGCCACAGTTCAGGATGCCAAAGGAAGTGCACATCCAGGATTATAACGTTTAAACGAGTCTTAATGGTTTTATGAGCATGAGAGTGCAATGGGGGAGTTTCATACCAGGTTGTGGTTATAAATCAGGTATGCTGCTCTTTCTAAGGCCTTCTTCATCAATAGCCATGCATACTTTTAGAGTCATACAAAACCATAAGAGCTATAGCAACATAAGCACTTTCACAGGGCACATTCATCCTGGAATGACATGTGTGCTCATGAGACTGCAAGCAAAAGCGTATACAGTAAGCTTCTACATCATATATATATATAGGTTATCCAGTCAACGGTTCCAACTCTTCTGCAATTATAGTCCTCTCAATCTCAAAACACTGTTATATTGTGAGTTTGCTGATTAATGTCCAGTGCAGCTGGACGTTACTCATATTACCTGCATCAGTGTTGTGTTATGCTTGTGAATAATGCTTTTGATTCTATGTACTTTAGTGATAAACAAGTGAATCGCAATTAATGTGACTGTAGATTGGCTGCATTTTAAAGGACAATTGTGCCAAAAGACTAAAGATTTAATTAAACTGAAACTTAATGTAAACATTAACAATGCCTGAGAAAGGAGACCGTGGCTTGGTAACTCACATTGCACGTCGAGTACATAGGGAACGCGGAACTCCATGTCCAGGGCTGGGTGGTGCACCACACAGGTGAGAGTGTGGCCGAGCGCATGCCTGGTGGGTGTCCAGATGAACTTCACATGTGTGGTGGCGGTGCCATTGGCCTCATTTTGGGTGATCTCCTCAGAACGGCCCAACAAATCTGACTCCCAGAATACTTTAGCTGCCGGACGGGCCCTCTCAGCCATGCAGGTGGCCACAAGACTCTCCTCGTCACCGTCGACCAGTGGAGCAGGACCTGGCGACACGTTCATCTTTGGCTCCACTGAGGGTGGAAAAGAGACAGAAAGTCAAAATGGCAGAGACTGGAAAGACTAAACAGGACAATCTATTAGGGGTGTAAAAGACGGATTCATATACTGTATGTGTCTGCAAATGTGCCGGCAAGTTACACTAAATGTGAATCAGAAGGTCCATTACATGAGACGTCCTGTATGTAAGCTATTCCAAACACATAAAAGATAATTTTGTATAACAAAATATAGAAATTGTCTTTTCACCAGATTCCACACCTACAACAGACAGATGTTGTGGGCACCAAAATGTGAATATAAAAACAACACAAAAAATGAACTGAATTATGGCATTAAAATCAAAGAACACATTACAACTGTAAAATCCATTACAATAACATATACTGATATCGATCCATCATACAACAAGCTGAATAAATAATAAGCATTATAAAAGAAAGGAAAACATGTAGACTGAGAGCTTTAGCCTTAGTGTGCTCTGCTTGGCAGGTGGAGCTGATTGATTACCCAGACTCCACAGGCTCTTCATTAAGAATGCATGATGCCAGCAATCACGTATTATGTGAGAGTGCTGATAGGCAAACGGTTCTCTTCATATCTGCACTGAATGTGCTTTTACAGGCTTCTTGTTTGAGAGGAAAATGGCAGAGTATCTTGATGCAGTGCTCCAAGCGAACAGAACAATCCATTTTAAGGGTATCATTATTAGGTTCGGAGGAACCAAATTCTGACATATCAATTTTGATGCTCTATGGAGAATATATTGCTTGAAGGATACAAATTAGATGTACTGTAGCTTCAGAGATCATCTAATTTGTTTAGAAGTATTAAAGCGGCAGTCAAGATTATTTTATTTCAGTAGTATTCCTGAGTGGGGAGGGGACAAAATTTTCCAATAAATAACATAAATGTGCTGGTGCGACCATTCCTGAAAAGTCTCATATTTTCATTCTAATCACAGAGTGCTCTCGTAGGTTTTAGCCGGAGTGTTTCTGCTTGTATGTGCTCACGTCAAATGCACACCCTCTAAAAAAGGATGTGCCACTGAGCAACCGCAGTGTTGCTAATGGTGCTAAATACGAGAGCTACTGCGAAAACAGAGATACCAATATGGCAAACGGAGCCTTCATCTGCTCATTTAGCAATTGTCAAACCAAAGAAACACAGAATTGGACGTGAAGAGAGCTAGCAAGCCTAAAGAGAGCCTGGCTAAGTCCTTGCTAAAACAAGGAAAAACTAGTGACTCTAGTTTTATGAGATCAAGATAAAAAAGAAAAAAGATAAAGATAAAGATAAAAAAAAATTCTCAAAATATCTTGAAACAGATGCTGTATTCAGTGTTCGGATTTGGACACATAACACGGATTTAGGTTTAAACACTGGGACTGGAAAAAATGGATAAAGCAAAATAATGGAGGAAAAATAAACTGTAATTTGCTAATTTGTTAATTGTAATGTTCCGAACTTACAGTCGTACGAATGCTTGACCAATACATCGTCAAAATGTATGTCAAAATAACAGAAATGACAAGGGACGTGTTATAAAAACTCACTTTTTCTGTTCTTAGGCTGCCCATCAACACAAACTGTGAAATGAGACAACCCAATATAAGAAAAATACCCATGTGAGTCGCTCCACCTACGGCTTTAGAACTACCCTCACAAAGAGGTGTGACTTTTATGTGGAAGAAGAGGTGATAGCTTTATGTGGAAGCTGAGAGCTACTTAGGGGAATTGATCTGTAATCAGCTGCACTTGATTGGACACGTCCAGCTACAGTCCTTGTAAACATGTACATGCGTGCTAACCACTTTGATACTGAGATGAAGTCAGTTCTTGTTCAAATTGTCCCATTCCACCTTAAATGGTGCAGCAGTTAAATTCTGTCACATCAGGCTACTCGTCCAGCTTCTCATTTGAAATTTCCCATTCTACCTTCTGTTAAGCTGTTAACTGCTGCACCATTTAAGGTGGAACATGAAAATTCAAACAAAAACGATGCTGAATAAGTCAGACTGTTTTGTCAACCTGGGTTAGCAGAAGGCAGCACTGGCAGAAACACTTTAAAGGAGGATCAATACCCCTGTCCGCGTACTGTCCGTGGCAAAACTGCAGACAAGGGAAATGTAAGGCGGGTGGCTCATTATCAGTCACTCAAACTGACCTGACAGTCATATTAGTCTAAACCAGCCATGAAAACTCTGAGCAGTGAAAAACGTTCTGAAACTAATCCCCTGTAGTAGGATGTGGAGCGGCATCGTACCTAGGAGTAAATTTGACTGATTTTAACATATAAATTCTTGTTAACTCTTAGACAAAAGGTCAGGGGCCACTACTGTGGATTTTTTAGTTCATAGAGTTCAAAAGCAAATAAAAGTCATGTCATGAATTTGTAATTCCTTTGTGTTTTTATTTTTATGTAAGAAATGTTATTGCTTACCATACCGAGGTCGAAAGGTCGGCACATCCTTCTTAAAATGAAGCCCTTAATAAAAACTTTGTCCATCATTTGTTTGGCTTCTTGCTCTGGTATATAGTGCTCGAACGATTACTATTTAATCTGTAGATGGTACCCAATTATTATAGCAGTTGTGACAATTCACAGAAATCAATGCGTTCTGCATCATCTGTAGACAAAGGCTATATTGAGGCTGATTGTTTTGGTTAATAACAGTGATCATTTACATACTTATTAAACTTTTTTCCATTGGCCAAAAGCTACTAAAGAAAAAAATGTCAATAAGGAAAAATAAACCTACTTTACTGCACATAAAACATGGCTCTCTTTTCATGTTTCGGTAACATTATCTTAGTTCTGATTGGTCCATAAGGATGAAACACCATATCTTTGGATTGGCCTAAATGACTGTGAACTGCTGTAGTGCTGTCTTTGCTGACTCTCTCAGGACTATCTGAATCCCCAGTCAAGATGCACGAGAGTGGCATGTTAATCATCCAAAGCAGCGAATTTCCCTGAAAGGCACCAAGTTTGGCTGTAAGCAAACAATCATTATTCATATTTATCAGTGTAAAATTAATGTCTTAAATATGAATATAAAATGTTTTAGCTGATGTTAATTATCTGCAAAATTATCTGTAAATTGAACAATCAATTTATACTAATACTAAAATTATAGTCATAAATACTCCTCTCTTGTGTAGTCAGACACTGCTGGCCTGCTACAGTCAGTTGTGACCCTGATTGAATAAAATGTCATTCATTAAAAATACATTACAAGCTACAGTTAGCCCCCTAAATTCGACCCGTGAATCCACAAATGCATTTGTAGGCATGATGGATTTCCCATAAGTCTTCTTTCACCTGTACTTCTCTACAGAGAGTTCAAACAGCTGTGCTACTTCCTGTAACAACTTGGCCATGTGGCTCAGGAACGTCAACCTCGTCCAGCAGACAAGGCCGTCTGCTCCAGGCACCTGCCCCCATCCTGCTTTTCCTTCCAAGCAACCCTGAGGACCCCCTGCTCCAAATATAGCTCTTTGACTGGAGTGCTCCAGGCCAGACAGAGCTCTGCCATCTGACTGCCAGAATGGCACCACCCTCTCATTCATCTTACCAACTCCCTGTACCCAGATGTGGGTAATAACTAGTTACAATTGCTGAGTTACAAATGTACAGTTTTGTTGGAGTTGCAATTCTCTCGCTATGCTAAAAGGCTAACACTTTTACTTCTACTCAAGTATATTTGCAGGAAAGTCATCTATTTTCCACTCAGTTCCAATTCTGTTCAGCTGGTTCAGGGCCTAGAATCCTACATCTCACTTTGTAAGCCTTAGCATTTTACTTTAGACCAATATAATAAAAGTACCTAATAAACTCTAAAGTCTAAGAAGCTCCATTACATAAACAATTCTACTGAACTGCAGTTCCACAAAAAATATGATTTAAAAACACTATGAAGTATTCAGATCTTCGATATTAAGTAATATGTTCTGATGTATTTAAAGTCAAGGAATTACTAGGGTCAGTAATAAGCTAAATATACATGGACATCATCATTTATAGGGTGCTTTCTATTGAGACGGCCTTCCCAAACAGTAAGCTGCACATTTTCAACAACTTTATATATATTATATACATAAATATATCTAAACTTTTATCAAAAATGCTGTCCCTTTTTCATGTCTCTAGACAGAAAGTGTTTCAGTCCACAGATGAAGCCTTATTTTAGGTACACCCTTGCATTTTTGAGCAGCAAGTAAGACTGCACCCCTGTCTCTCATGGCCACATGGTAAGCAGTTCCTACTATTTTGAGGTAAAATGTGTCCCCAAGTCTGAGAACCAGCATGTAATATCATGGACACTTATGACCGTCCTGTTATGACTGTTTTGGTAGTGACTAAACTGCATGTTTATTCATTTGTTAACAAAATAAACATGAATTAAACATATATATATGCAAAAAGGACCAAGTCACTTTAAGGTCCAAACTCTGAACCAGTTTGGTAAAATGAAGCACCTTTTTTTATTTCTTTCTAACTTATTTAAAGTAGGATATTTAAAGTTTATATTGATAAGTTTATTTTAATATGGCTTTAGGCTTCTCTGCCCACCTCTGCCTGTACCATCCTCATCACATGGGATCTCTGTTGCTGACAAAATGCTTTCTTTTCATCGCCTTCCTGCCCCACCCCTGCCCTTTGATAGAGCAAATTGAAGAAAGCTGGTGAGTTTGACAGCTGGTGGGGGATGTAGGCTGCGTGATGCGGGGTAACGATTTCCCGTCAGGAGTGGAAAGAGGGAGCAAAACTGCACTTTTCCCACCCACACTGACAAGCAGAGAAGTGCACACACATTTCTGCTGCCAGGTTGCACAGTATAGAAGCTGCAGGGCTGCACTTGGTTAAGTGCTCATTCATAATAGGAGCCATCCGGTATGAACACTGTGCAGCGATACCATTTTAAAGGAGCCGCATGTGGTGATAATAGTAACTGGTGTAACTGTTTACTCAAAAATGTAACAGTTAAGATGTTATGTGCTAAAGATTAGATTGGATTTTTCATGTAGATTTTACCAGTTAGCTCTGGGACAGAAGTGAGCAAGTGGTGACTGTAGATTAAACACTTATCTAGTTTTGTATATAGACACTGACTTTTGTGAGGTGGCAAATAAAGTATCCTTCTGATGACTTCTGCATGCAAATTATATTTGTGCAAGCAACTCTGCACAGTAGAATGATGCACCACCACTCCTGTGCCAGCTAAAGATTCCTGCACTTTTTTTCTGTCATATGGGGAGTTTGGTTTGCAGTTCTGGTCAGCACACAGTTTTCTGAGTCTTCAAGATCTTGCCTTGGTTTTCACAGTACCCCTTAATTACCATTTCTGTGCTTTGATATCTTTTTATAGCCTTCCCCTACACTTTAGGCATTAATTAGCATCATTTGCAAATCCTCAGCCAGCTCCTTAGAGGAGCTTATGGTTGTTGAGTTAATGCAAGGATAGAATAGTCACAGAATTGACTATGCTCTGGAACCTTCTCCACTGACAATTCGCCTAACCAGTGCTAGTGAGCCTATTATGGCCTAGCAAGCTAATTAAATACTTAACAGCTTGGACATTGGTCAAACCTTTGCACAAACTATTTTATTTTTTCTATTTGCAATGTTATAAAATTATACATTTTAATAACTATTTTAATTACATGTTATTACTATTAAATATTAGTAGCTGGAACAAAATTATATAAACATCAATATCGCAGGTTGACATGCAGGCCACATCTGATGTTCTTTATGGCAAAAGTTTAGCCACTGAAAAAGTAAGGACAAACTCAATATGCAATACTGTAGAGTGTTTTGATTCCAAAGGATTGGCTAGATTTCCCTCTTTGTGGAAATCCTCAAAATATAATAACTGAGTCATCCATATGCCCTGCAGCTGAGAAGCTGAAACTGCATAGTCAGTATAAAAAGGCATTTTATTGAGGAAGCAGTATCTATCATGGTTTGCCTTGCTGTGAACTGCCTCGGTTTTATGCCTACCAAATAAAACGAGGATACTACGGTTCATATCCTTCACGGACGTCAGAAACATTTTGCAAGGAAATGACACAGTAGCAATGAGCTTTTTTTCTTTTTCTCCTTGATTTTTCCTCAAGCAAATTAGGGGTGCAGAAGAGGGTGTTTCCCCAGCTTGCGTACACTAATTATAATCTACAAGAATAGCTCATTCCAACACATGTTCTTTTGCTATATTACAGCTTTGTAGTATTAAAACAGCTAACTAGTTTTAAAAACTAGTTTTTCATTTTACAAACAAGGCATACTGAACTATTTACATACTGTAAATTAAAGAAGCATTAAGTGAAAAAGTATGCTGTCCACTGTTTATCCCTGCAGATGTTCTGGCCACTTGCAATTTCCATAAATCATTGCAGGTTTCTGTATTCAAAATTTTATAACTTTTCAGCAAGGATGCTTATGAATATCATTTATGGGATTTGCTGACTAATCACAGCATGTAGAGAGTGGACCTATTTAACAGATGGTGGAGAAACAGATGGTAACTCAGATGATGTACTTTTGTGGGTGGACAGGAAACTGAGATCAACCGTGAACAACGCAAAGCAGGACGATTTCACTTGGAAAAAAAGCAGGTGCTCATTTTTGTTCCCTATCGACTCCATATAAATATACATGAAATTAAAGCAGTGCTGTGTATTACTATCAGAGTATTTTCCTATCCACTTGCTATCAGACGACATTCAAGTTTGCATTAATAAAGATAATGAACACATACTTCCTCAGCACTGCTACTCTATGCTAAAACAGAGACATAGTACTATATAATGAGGAGGAGGCCGTTCACTGGTCAAAATATGAAAGAAATAGTTCATGAACATGTTTAGTACAAAGACACACCTTTTTGGTAAAGGCAATAGCAAGGTAGAAGCTGCTCTCGTTGTGAAGATATGTGCATATGCAGCCAAAACAACCTGAAAAAAACAGTCTGTGTGCTGTTTGAGCCTTATGCAATTACCAAACACTCCAAAAGTTTTTGAAACGTTAGTCTGGCTTTCAGGTAGATAGGAGCCTGGGGTGTATTTCACAAAGCAGGATTTCTCAGCTTAAGCCAAAAGTTGAGAATTGTCCAATAGGAACGTTTGGAAGGTTTTCAACCCATGTTATGAGGGTAACCAAGAAATCCTGCTTTCTGAAATTCCTCTTGATCCTCTATGACTGGAAATAACTGGCTGGGGGAGTTAAGACCGCTGCTGAGTGGACAGAGTTGCCTTTGACTAAAGCAATTCTGTAGAAATCTGACATAGCTTGTATTTATTTGACTGTTTTATTCCATTCTTAACTGTATTTATTATGTTATCTTTTTCTGAATCGAATATAGTTAAATGTCATTTACAAACATTGGATTGTTGATTATGGCGAGGTTTCTCAATCAACTAAAGCTAGCCAGCTTCTAGTTTGAATTTTCAGTTCCGCTTTATGGAGAAGAAGCTATGCTAGCTTCTAAATCTGTATCAAAAGTGTATCATATTATTGTCACGTACAGTCTAGTCTTGCCCCTGTTTATTTCCGGTTTCTCTGGTTTTCTGTTTCTGGCTTTCTCTGTTACTATTATGATGCAAATCTTACAATATGTATTTTACTATAAAGAGGCCATATCGATACATGCTCAATATTGATGCGTGACATCAAAATAAACCCCTGTTTTGCCACTGTCAAGTGTTAGACATAAATACAGGGACTGCTAAATGAATTCAAAGAATAAAGACAATTGGAACAATAACTCGGGAAACTTAGAGCTACCCCTCAGGAAGAGAATGAGACAGTAAACCATAACAGCACAATATTAAGCAGCACTTAATGAATCATTCATTAGGCATTACAGGGCTTCTATGTTGTAAGTTTATGCATGCTGGCTTCTGGACAATCTTCTTCCCTTCCACTTTATAAACTAATCAGCCATTCAGGAAGGGAGTGCTCGTGCCTCACAGCTGGATTGTTCACTGTTCATTCATGGTTCCACATCTGTTTGGCTATTAGGTATTCTTGCTTTCCATGAGGCTTAACAGCACAGAGATGAGCCTTCTCACCGGGGTTCATATTCAAATCCCAGCTGTGCTGTGAGTTGGCCATTTCTGGGGCTGTTCACTAGTAAATATCTCAGCTGTTAATTAAGTGGGAGACATACTGCTATAAAAATAAATACTGGTGTGATATTCTTCCATGAACTACATTTGAACATATCATCAACACAGCGGTAAGCCCAAAAACCCAAAACAAATTCAACTCAAACAGCTTTAATAATTCTTAAAAACATTTTTGTGCCATTTCAAATATCAACAAGGTATAACATTTGGATGGGGTACCCAAAAGACATATCTTGCCTCATGCCCATACTCATACTACATACCCATGACGTCCAGAATCGTTGAGGCCTGTGTGTTTCCAAGCGGAAAAGTGACCACCTTGCAGATGTAAGATCCAATATCCGAGAAGCCCACTCCCTGCAGGACTATGGAGGCATCCTCAACTGAAGGTCTGACAAAGTGGATGCGATCACTGTACTCGTGCGCTACAGACATGCCAAATTGAGGGTTGAACACGGCCAGGGTGACCATTCCTGTGGGCAAGATCCGCTCCCAGGAACTCTGGGTAAGGCTGAGGTTGGTGCCCACCTCCACCCGACAGCTCAGCGTGACGTTCTTCCCAAGCACTGCTTTGATGATCTTTGGAACCAACACCTCATTACTGCACACACCTGCAGAGAGACACAATGATCTGAGCTAACAATCCAAATCAAAGTAAATCCCAAATCCCCATAAAAGCAGAATGCCACTGATTTTGTAGACATTTCTGCAGTAAGTACTTGGGATATAAACAAAGTCATTCAGAGTGGTTTGATTAGAAATGCATGATGAGAGTTGTTCACAACGGGAGTGATGGGAAACCCGGCTTCTAATAAACGTAAACATCATAGAAAGTTATTACATAAGCGGACACAAATACGCTGCCTGATGCCTGAGACTTTGTATTAATGCTTGTGGAGTGTTGGGTGAAAGTGCTTTGCAAGAGGCAGCCTAGTTTATACCCACAATCTATCACGGTTCGGAAGATATCTACTTCCAGCATCTCATACTTGTTTCTGGTTTAAGCCACACCCATTTCCTGTAATTGAAAAGGATATCAGAACAAGTATAGTCCAGAAATCAATATCGAAATCAAGGTATTGGTATCGATATCCACAAGTTCTGAATAATACCAGCTCTGCTTACCTACTTATGCTTCAATACCTAAATGATGCGGTTAATAAATGGGAACTCAGTATGAAAAGTCTAATACAACATACAAAGCTCACTAATTTTACTGCACTATTAAACCAAATCATCATCATTTGCACTTAAAGACCAAACAGTCTGACTCTGCTGAGTCTTGCTGACACAACATCCATCTAAGGAGATGTGGAAAGGTCAGAGATACAGTAAAATAGACGGAGATCTGGTAAGGCAGATAATGAGGGTTCCTGCGTTTCTCAGCTGTAATTATGCCTCACGCAGGAGGCCTTCTCTGTGTACAGTCAGGGAATGCCACACCAGGCAGTCTGTGCCACACACTCGTAATGAGCAACACACACGCTCCCTTCTGCTTCGCTGCGGGACGCAATGACTGTCCTCCATACACTCCGTCTGAGCACCTTGCCTTATAAAAAGTTCTGGAACAAGATTAAACATACGTGTCTGCTTGGAGAGCAATCCCCTTTCATTTAATAGGTGTTTCTAATCTCTGTCTGTGCTGTGTTTATTTGAGCATGCTGGAATTCATTTCTGAAAACATGTCAGCATGATTGTCTGGGGCGCTGGTGGTTTTTGGACCGAAGTAATTAAATAAAGGTGGAGGGTGTTGTTTAAGATCAGACACAAAAGAGGAGATAGCCTAGCAGATCAGACACAAAGCAGGAGACGGCCTTGAAGATCAAACGAAAAAAAAAGCCACAAAACTAGCCAGTCATCAAGGAGAACAGTTTGTCTTCCAAAAATTTACTCTCAATTCTTTTTTAATCTTGAGCTACATGTTTTCCAGAGTCTGGTCGCGCACAATACTAATGAAAGCCTGACAAGTGAGGTTTCCACAGTAAACAACACACTGGAAGCTGAAACTCGAGTCTCATGCAGGAAATAATTCTGCTCCTAAAAAAATAAAAGAGGAAAAGCCATCTGCACTAAGCATGCAAAGCCGAAATATAGAGAAAAAATTACAGGCTATAGCTTGAGAGTTGTACAAAACCCACTCTGGGACCAAAACTGTGCAGTCCAAATATAAATCACTCCAGTGAGTCATTAAGACTCGCAAATGGCAGAATGCAGAAGGAGTTTGATCATGTGACTGTGCTCTGCTCCATTCAAAGGTGGGGACCATTTCTGACACCACATGTTAAACAATTAATATTATCAAAATACTTACAAAAAGGTACATTTACATTCACACAGCTCAGCTAGACCTAAATTCGTTGGTCTGTGAGGGCACGTGGTTGACGTTCTGCAATTCAAGCAGCTGGGTACAAGTGGTAAGCCTCGGCTATTATATCTCAAATATATGGCTACTGAGGCTCTCCCCTACCAACTCTGTAATTGCAAGAAAGAAAAACACACACAGAAGGGTGTGTGTCAGCCTGAGTTTGTTTCTCTTCATGCTCCATTCGGGACAGAATCAGAAAGGCGTACAGTCATGATTCCAAAGAGAAAACAGATTAGAACAAGGTTCAGCAGGAGCAGTCAACCTCTGGATCTGTTGTTTAATTAAGTGTTTATTCTGAAGCATTTCCTCACTTCTGCCTGGCTCCTTTCAAAGAAATTCCATGAAACCAGGAGACAGGAAAAAAGAGTCAGTCTTGCCCATATGAACCTAAAAAAAACACAATGTTGTTCCAGTTTAGAGTGATACAAATCATCACCAGGGGAAGGAATAGGCGTCAGTTTATGGGCAGCCTATAACAATAACATAACTCATTCATTTACTTTCTGTGTGGGCTAAACTATGCCGACTCCTTGATATGTGGGGTAGTTAGGTCTAATACCTGCGAGTAGCAGATAACTATCACACTCTGTAAGCCATGCTGGTACTGAATGTGCTACTGTTTTAAAAATCAGATTTACATTGGGGATCATCCAAGACGTTTGTTTAGTTTTACATTATTGGGGCAAAGAACATCATATAGCTGAAAACAGTAATGACTAGGGTCCGACTGATTGATCGCTGGATACTGACAACCTGTATGTTTATTGGTATTGCTACAGGTATTGGTTAGCTTTTTTTGGTGTTGCCAGGATTCAAATATACAATCTCCTCTCCTGATGGTAGGGAATGACCTTCGATCCTGTGCCACTGGGGAACCTAATATGAGACTCTCCCTGTGCCACAGCAATACAGGCTGAACCAGTGAAATTGAAAAATCATCATCAGTAGTATAGCATGCCACCAAACCTCACCTTGAGTTCATTTACAATATGTATATTATTTAACTCTATACTATTGAATGGGTTTTTGTTGTTTTTTGAGTTTAACAAGTCAGACAATTAAGAACTGACAGTCATATTCAAAGTACTGTCTAACTACTGCAATATGAAGTTGCAAACCTAAAACAGGGGCTCCCAACTGTTTGTAAACTGTGGTTCCCACAAACGACCACAAATGTTTGTGTAGGTTTTACATACATATTATATTCAGTCTCCAAGTGTACAGTACTTGTACAGCACTAGTTTACTCATGTTCATTTCCCTTGTGTGCGAAGCTTAGCACTAAGTATTCACTGCTGTATTTTGGTAATGCTTGTTTATCTCAGTTTTCTGAGTATTGGTATAAGGTGGCCACTTCACTTATAGATGGCCTAGCCTCATTATCTTTCATTTTAAACAGACCCTTTCAACTATTTATCTATGATGAATAAGCTCCATATGATTAAAAACTTGTGTCTTGATTTGTTCTGAATATATAAAGATTAGTATATAGCATTTGCCAGAACAATCAGTGTGCTTGATTTAATGTGGTGATGATGACGCAGGCCCCATAATAGTACCACCACAGCTCACCAGGGGACCATGGCCCACAGGTTAAAAACAAGTTGAAAACCACTTATTTGAAAATCATATTAGCTAGTTTTATTACATAATAGCATCCAGACATTTGTATTGTTATTGGACAAAAGTGCTCATATTAGGCGGACCCCTGTAATGATAGCTGGTAGGATATAAGCCTTTATGACTTGCTAGCTACATTAGCCTCACAGCTCCAGCGCAAATAGAAGCAAAGTTCAGAATCCCAAATTCTTATGGCTGATTGAACATATCTGGGGTAACTACTGTTCAGAATGGTCTGAACAGCATTACTCTACGTTTTGCAGTTGTCTCCTCTGTGCTGAATCGTAACAGCAGCTGTCACCTGTCCTCTACTCAACACACATCACACTACCGCTGATCTTCCACCCCCACACGCTTTACAAACAAACGGCGTGCAAGCATCTTCTCTTCACCAAGGACGAAGATTAATGCTGGCAGACGGACAACACTGCTGCTGTGACGGCTGCAATAACACCTCGTGTAAGCTATGAACACCAGCCTGCTGAAATACTCGGCATGCTTGGATAGTTTGTTCAGCCAAAGATGCCACACGTTCCTCCCTGCCTTCAGTGTGCCATTTGCCACGTGGTCTACCTGTGTTTAGCTTTCTAAGGCAGGTGGCAGGGCCCTGCGATGGCCAGCCCAATACTTTTCTTTCTGCCGGATCAAGCGAGAAGAAGCAGTATACTGCTGGTCCCCTCTTTCCGCAGTGCAGGACAGATGGCTTCTGCCTTGGGTACCTGAACACACGCCAGAGCAGCAAATTGGCATTCATATATCATTTGCTTTAACCATGGAGTGCAACAGATCCAAAATAGAATGCCCTTTGGATTAATGAACACCCTTGGCAAAATAAACAAACAAAGCGGGCTTTTTGTGTCTCAAAGCAACAGAGAGTAGCCTGTCTCAGTCTCAGTTTGTTTTTCTCATGATTTTCCTTTTTGCAGGGGTGGAAAGAACATTGAAAATTCCATTTTAAGTAAAGAACGACTGTGGTGACAATTCACTGAAGCACCAGTAGAAGTATTAATAAAAAAATATAATAAATATAAACAAAAAAGACAATAACAAATAATAACAATAACAAAAGTAACTCTGAGCTACCTTAGGTTAGTATTCATAGACTCTCCGTCTATGTGTGGGTGGAGTACCTGTGGCTAATATTCCCCTAACAGAAAGAAGGATCAACTTCAACTGGCCTGGCTACCTAAACCAACTCATTAGCTTATCCTAAATGTTAGCTTGCAGTAACAGTAAATTAGCCAGAACACTAGCAACAGAACATATACGCAACAGTTTTAGTGTTGACTTTAGCTTCAGTTTTAGCTTTAGATGGTCATTCACTACTGCTCACCAACAGTCGCTGCTTTTAAGACACTTTTGGAGGTCAGACAACCTTTGGGAGCCTGTAAAACTAGAGTTATACAATAAACAATTTGTTAATCATTGTTACATCACCTGCTTTTACAGCACCGTTACTGCACAGTCCTCTAACCAATCACAATGATGTTTACTGTGTGCTGTGAGTATCTTGACCAATCACAGCTCCAAACAAGGAGTTTCAAAGTTTTTAGGGAGCAAGGAAGTCATATGAAAGGTAAATTCAATTTGTCAGTATAATACAGGCAAGTCAGATTACTGTTTCACCAGTGTCTTTTTAATGTCCTGAAATATATTCACAATATCATAGAAACACTGCAATACTAGTGTCCATTTCATGCACCCACTCTGTAAACTTGAGGAGATGTAGGAGCTCTTTGTGATCAACGAGCATAACCTGCCTTCAAAAAGCCACAAAAATGTTCTGCAGAGTCTGGCTGAAGCAAGTCTAGCTCTACAAGTAAGACTGGAAATTTGTCAACAGGAAGTGAGTGGTTCCGTGCGACTGCCTTTAGATATCTAGGGAAGGTAATGGAGTGTAAATCAAAAGATCAGTGAAGTGAAAGGCTAAGATGAGTGGAAAAGGAAGGAGAAATGAAAGGAAACAATGCAGGATCAAATTAATGATACAGATATGCTGGCTCTTTGAAGAGAGGGCCTGTGTTAGGTTTTTTCCCCCTGCTGACATCACTAACTACAACAAGCTGTTCACAGGCTCCCACTGTAAACCTGAGCTGGCCATTATACATTCCAGCGCTCATTACACTGTCCAAACGCCCCAGCGTGAACTGAGCTCTGCTCCTGACCTAACCATGCCCTGAGACATCTTAACTACATCTACCAGTTTTGTGCTGTCCCTCAGGGCCTACATATCTGATCATTTTGAGGGGAACATGATGGAAAAAAAGCCCCTTGTTTGGGGGGGTTGGTTGAAGGGAGGACAACAATGTTTCAAGCCCTGCCAAAGCCCTGGGAAAGACCACAAAAAGCCACTAAGACCTGGCATGCATTGGCCTGTCCAGACCTGGCCATGTAGTGGAAACATGACTGTGAGCAGAACTATACTTTCAAAATGCTAACACTGTATTTATAAGGATTCATAATATTTACCCCACTGCTTTACAGGGGAATCCCAATTATTTAACTTTCATATATACACAGAAAACTGATTTTGTTCTAAAACTGAACTGGCTGAGCCACTATAAACTACTATAACATACACTCACTGTCAAAAGAATAGCTGCACCCAGAAGACAGTGTCAGATTGCAATGCTATTCGGAAGGAAGATAAAGACTACCAGGAACAATAAAAAAATTCAGATATGGGCATCCCATGATATAAACCATCCAGTGCAGCTTGAATATTCTCAAGCTGTTCCTGCAGATTGTGCTGTAGGGGTGGAGGTGGAGTGACACCAGGCCTTCTGGATGTGTGAAACTGTTCATCTTGGCACTGACCACAGTGCCTCCACACATGGATTCTTTGGTCATCTCCACCAAAAAAAACCCACTGACGTTCTGAATCACTCCATGATTGTCTTCCATGACACCATTGCAGTCTTTGGTGACGTTGACATGGTGTTAAGGGAGGTCGTTTTAACAGTCTGCGTGGATGTAGTCCTGCGTCGTGCAGCCATCTGCCAATAGTGCTGGCACTAACAAGATGACTCATGGAGGGCATCGCCGCTCGCTAAATGTCCACAATCATGGCTTTTAGGTCAGTCAGGTACAGCGATAAGGCTCCGTCCTTGATTATGTCGCATGCGTGGCTGAGCGTGATAAACCTACCCACCTTGGGTGACTTTCAAATCTCCTATACACATACGATTGTACTCATGAACAGAGTTCTATTACGAACAGAGTTCTATTAATAGTGAAAGTCAAATCAAATCGTTTGGAAGTATGCAGCCTCCTGCATATACATAGATAAGTACTGCAAAAACACATTAACAGTTAGCAATGCAAATAAAAACTTTTTAAAATGTTCCCATCATACCTCATCAATCAGTGAAATCAAGAACACTCATACATTGCTTGTAGTGTGCCAAGAAACTTTGTGCAGTTATGCCTCTATTAGGAAGAAAAACAAAAATACACAGCATAGTTAATGCAAACTAAATATCTGTAGACATAATAGAACATGGCTTTAAGCTGGTCCATTTTCTTAAGATCAACGTGCTATAAGCCTGAGTTAATGGAAGGTGTGCCCTTAAACAAACTGCATCACCTTCAGCCTTCGTTCCCTTCCATAATGCTGATGAATGACACTTAGGCCTACAGAGGGTGACGTGCAGCAGGCTGGAATTGATGCTGCAGCAGCCGATACCGTTATTAGGCTGTACTGAACAGATAAGATCAATGATGTTGCTGACAGTTTGGCTATCATTTAGGCTAGTCTTGTGCAGAGTACTGTGATGTAAAATCAACCAAAAGGTGCATTATGTGTGCTGACAATTTCACTGTCAAAATAATACCGAGAGAAAAACGATTTGCTAAACATGCAAAAAACTACTAGCAGTCTTGCACTTTTGCATTAGCCACAAACTGCTGGTGGGAACTATGTTTAAGAATCTGTTAATGGGATTTTCACCGATTTTACAACCTTATTATATAATACAATTGTTAATATGTAAACCGAAGCCACCCAGAGTGCTTTGAAGTGAAAAGCTCCATTCTAGAAGAATGGTTCACAGGAACCAGATGTCCGAAGCATCCGATGCCTCCAAAAAATCCTGAATGAAAGTTATTTCAGGAAATGTTAACAATAAGATATCTGATACTTGAAATATTGTTTTGTGGCAGTTTTAAGATCAGCTTTTATGGCCTTAAACATATATTTTTTTCAAATTTGCCCCTAAAGTACCAACATTATATATAGCAGACACATAAACAGGTTTTACTGTTTATTTAGGGTTGCCAATAAAAATGTTTGACTTTGTTTAGATGTTGTGGCCCCTGGTTCCTATCACCACCATCCTGAAGAAATATGTTTCTTTTCTTTATAGTTTCTTTACAATGCACTATTTCCCATGTAACTACTCCAAATGACTGATTAATATCTCTGTTGAATTACACTTTAAAATCCTCTTTATGTTGAGTGGGCCATTCACTTTTAAACCAACTTGGCCTGTGTTATGATTCCAATTATGCGTGCTGAGCATTGACTGTCAAAATAATACAGTAAGAAAAGCTATTTGCTAAACATACAAAGTACTACTAGCAATCCTGAACTTTTGGAGTAGCCACAAACTGCTAGCGGGAACCATGTTTAAGAATCTTTTATGGGATTGTCACAGATTTTACAACCTTCCTGTATAATTCAATTGTCAATTGTGAAAATATACAATGCACTATTTCCCATGTAACTACTCAGACTGAATGATTAATATCTCAACTGTTGAATTACACTTTAAACACATTAAAATCCTCTTTATGTTGAGTGGGTCATTTACTTTTAAACCAACTTGGCCTGTGTTATCATTCCAATTAGAAGCAGGGAGATATGCAGTACTGAATATTTCAGTTGCACAGCCAAAAATGAAAAAAAGCTAAACCTAACAGCTTGTTGCTTCCCAGTATTGTTTTGTGGTATGCAATTCAAAATAAACATAAATATTCTCTGCCGGGCCTCTTGCTACTCCAAACTCAATCAGGATGTGAAGTTAATGGTTTTACTAAAGAGCTTTTCTTCATGCTCCTGCCCTTTCTCCCTTCCTAGTGAGCTTTTCCACCCATTGCAAAGGTCATTATTTAAAGGAAAACATCAAAAACATCAGTGCCAAAGGTATCACATGCGTTACAGCCCACTCTTGCCACCAACTACAGCACAATAGAAGCACTTAGCTCTGCTGATTGAAAACAACAGAGCCTACAAACATACCAACAAATCACCTAGACGTACCCACTGGGACACCATTTGACCTAATCTGCATAAGCAATCCAAAGAAAGAAGAAAGAGGTTGAGGCAAACAAAAGACGGGTCTGTGCTGGTTGATTCTCCCATGCCAGTGTCATTCATCCTGCTGTGTCAGTGTGCAATAGTTAATTTGGGAGCTCATTATCAGAGGTCAAAGTTAAAGGAGTGGCCTGGGAAAACTGCTAATGTGACTAGCATTGAATGAAAAACAGCAGGGCGTGAAAACCGGCAGCTAGCATGATCACGGTAACTTCTGGCATTACATTGGGAAGCATTAAACCACATGATGTGGCTGTATTGGTGTACTGGTGGCAAGACCCTACTAGGGCTGCCAAATAAGCGCTCAGAAAACAAATATGAATGTTTGTTACTGCTAGTTTGTGACATGTTGTCTACAAATGTCTTAAATTACTTATTTTTGCATATTGTTTAGAATAACTTTTCCATAAACCCGCAGGCCAGTGAACCAGCGAGTTGCACTGCTTAGCCAAGCAGCTAAACTAGGCTTATTTCACTACCTTATGTGTATACCAAATCAGTCCAGCCGCAACCTCACAGCTGTTTCTTTTGACTGAACTGAACTACGCTCTGTACCAAGCACCTAATGTTCTTTGCAACCACAAACCACACAAAGCTGTCCATAAAAGTGGACAGACAACCAAGTTAAAATTATGTTTCAAGATTGAAAAGAGACATCTTTGACTTTTGTTGTAGTCCAAAACAATGACTGAATGTTCGACATATAAAACGCTTTCCATAGCGCTTTCATATAAGACCTTTGAGAAATGATTTGCCTGGTTTAGCTGAAATATCCATCAGCAATTAATGCGCTATCCAAGGCTTCTTGTCATGTAGCACAAAGATGCACACCTACAATAAATACAATAGGCACTTATCGGATCACTTGTAGGTTTCCACACATGAAAACTCATCACCTTTCAGTCAAATTCCCCATCCTGAAAGATGAACATGTCCTTCACTTACATGGTGTAGTTTTGATGAGTTTTTAGTTTTGGAAAGGGGAGTGGTCTGCTTCCAGAAGAGAATCTTGAAGGAGAATCGCTCCTCTCCCCCAAAAAATGATACCTGTAAATGATCATTGTCAGCAACCAAGACAATCCAAGTTGAGGAATTACACTGATTTCTGTGAACTGTCGTAACTGTTAGAACTAAAGTACATACAAAACTACACTGCAAGTGGCAATCAGCGGGGTCCAAACACTACGAGCCCCTATGGAGCCAGTTTTTAGAATGCCCCAGATTCATCATCAATGTGGGGTCTCTCTCCCAAATGTCTGCCAACTTTGGTACAGGGTATTGTAAGCAACTCAATTTCAACAAAAGAATTTATGATTGCACATTCCTGGAGGGACTACACAGCATAATTATTAGTTTACGCTACCCAGGATCAAGAACTGAATCGAGCCGCCCCTAGTCGTTACTGAGAAGACTCTACACACTTATTACAAATCTGATGAAGGCTAATGAATAGTGTGGTTGTGTAAACCAGTGTCACAGTTCATAGGTTATATCAAAACCACCACTTAAGTGAGCTATGGAACAGTTTTATGGAACATTCACACATACACGCCTTTACTAAATCTGAGTGAAAGGATGCTGCCTTAAATTAGCGGCTGTTTACATGCAACCACTCCTGTCCTCAAAAACGCACCGAAAAGCAGACTGCACTTAACGGAGACACAAAGAGGTGTTACCCTGGTGCTCGGAAGGTTTTCAAGAGGTGGGAGGGTTGCCAACAAAGACACAGTGGAAAGGGGACAAACCAAAGAAAACAATGTGTCACAGAGCCAGCGGATTGCAGAGGCCAGGAAATACAGCGGTTTGGTCAACATGGCACACTACAGGCATTCTCTTGGTCACAGGGCGTTTACTTTCCCGCCACACCCTCTTTCCCCCCAATCAGCCATACTCCTATGAATGGCAGACCAGTGCAATAATCAGTATTGACGCACAGTGCCACCCACCTTGAAGGCTTTTCAGGCCACTCCGCAGGTTTGTTTAGATGCCAAAGTCATACACTGTCTAAGATACAAACTGGACAAACTTTATTGGCAAGACAGAAGAACGCTCTCCCCCAAAATCCAGCACACAGTCTGCACTCTTACACTTATTTACTCCCTGAGGCTTAAACCTTCATACTTTAGGCCTGAGCATGTGGAACATTAGGCTAACAGACTGCCTGAGCTTTCCAAACATTTTTCTTCCCACGACACCACAGCAACTCATTTTGAGAAGAAAGTTTGAGGAGAAAAAGGGTTTGTGACTTAGATGTTCCATAGTTTGTTTAGATCAACTTTAGCTAGTAAAAGATGATTTTGCAGACGAGGCTGTGATTCGGGATAGGACTGGCTTCCACAACGTTAAATGTGCGTTTTGGCCTGGCTTGACTTCAGGTATAGGGTCAAGACAGCATGCACGTAGCACAAATTGAGTTATTGCAGGAGACATAAATGAGGAAGTGTGTCAACGAGGTCAAGTGTATATCCTTCTTGGTTTTAAAGTTTTGGCTCAGCAGAAAGGAGTCCTGTCACACAAAACCCACTGAGTACAGCAGGAAATCCTCATTAACACATAGCCAAGTTCTGAATTGTTATTTCAAACATCACAGCTGACCTGTTGAAATGACTACGCCTACAATTCCTTCTGGTTCCGTCACACCTTTGCAGTTAAATTGCATAAAGCAGTATTTGAAGCTTGATACTAATGGCAATGTTCAGGTGTTCCTGATACGTGTGTGGGTGTTTTGATGAATGAAGGCGCGATATATGTAAACAATTCTAATTATTAGCTTTTATCAAAATAACACAGGCAATTTTTTTATACCTTGGCACATTAAGAGTTGCTCAATTTTATGTGCACTGCAAGCAAAATCACAACATACAGCAATAACGGCTGCAAGATATTTTTCTATAATACTATACAAGTATCCACAATGACCACTGTTATACAAGTATCCACAAGGAACACTGTTACACAAGAATCCACAAGGAACAAGGGCTGTTATGACAGGTCGTAATCAAAATACATTACACATGGCAACGCCAGAGCGGTGTTCTCCCCCACATGATTTTCATACCTGAGTCTGAAAAGTGAGTGATTCAACCACTCGCCTATACAGCTACTTGCAAAGCACAAACACAAGCACGACAGTAGAAATGCTCCAAATGTGTTGACTATTCTCACCACATGATGCCTATTCTCATCACAGGGAGCTTTTTAAGAAATGAAAGATCTATTCATTGATTTTTGTAGCTCTTCAGACAACAAAACTAACCGCACTGTCGTTTCAACAACCATACAGTGCACAAAAAATGCAATGTCAGTAGCTATTAGTACAGGTGGGCTATGTGATGTCCTGAAAGATTTAAACAGCATGCTTTTCTGAGCATATTGTGGGTATCTGTAGAACACTGACCAACTGTATGTTTCCCTACATAGAGAGCAAAATTATTGGACTGACTACCGTATGTGAAATGATGAACAAAATCATTATATTCTGAATTTTTTATTGCTTTTTTGGTGGCACTACTAGTGCACTGTGTGTCAAAATACTGTCATGCATCTTATGTATCGTGCCATGTTGTCCACCACTAACTGTAAGTTTTATTTTTATTTTATTGTTTTAATTTTATACTTCACACAATAGTGAATGGTTCTTGGGTCGTTTCATCATCAAAACAAGAGGTGAAAAAATAGCTGAACCAACCGACAGGAACGACATTTGGTGGGTAGGTCTGACATTGTGAGACATGTGAATGATTCAAGTTCATGCTCGGCTACACATGTGATGTAGGCAAGAACGCGCCTTATCGCTGTACCTGACTGACCCAACAGCCACAAATGCGGGGATTTAGCGAGCAGTGATGCCCTCCATGAGTCATTCTGTTAGTGCCAGCACCACTGACAGACAACTACACAAGGCAGGACTACACGCACGCAGACCATTTTATTGACTGCCCTTAACACCATGTCAACGTCGTCACGTCAAAGACTGCAATGATGTCATACCAGACCGTCATGGAGTGACTCAGAATGGCAGCAGGTCATCTTCAGTGACGAGTCCCGCTTTCGCCATGACCAACGATTCCGTGAGTGGAGGAACCGTGGTCTGCGTTGAGATGAACCATTTGTTGTCACGTGTCACACCTCCAGAAGGCCTGGTGTCACACCACCTCCACCCCTGCTGCAAAATCTGCAGGAACTGTGTGAGAATATTCAAGCTGCATTGGATGGATTATCACAGAACACCATTAGGAACCTCTACAACTCCATGCATGCAAATCATCGCTGTCCAATGAAAAACATGTATCTCCATTTTTGTCCATTTTTACTGTTATGCATTATTTGACCACAGCAGCTGCTGTTTACACTGTGTGAACATCTCATGAGGAATGGACCAACAGAAATGGCCCAAAAGTGCTTGCAAAGACGTCTGGTTCCATTGACTTACATTAAAATGAAATGAGGTTTGAGTCTCCTGTAAAGTTGCCATTTTGGAGATACTTGTTTTCCTTTGGACAGCAACGATATGCATGTTGTGTTAGCAAACATGCTGGCCTAACGCCATACTGAGAGACACAACTTCTGTATGTGTAGCTCAATAAATATTGCCCATATCAGTCTAAATTTATCACCATTTATTGTTCCTGGTAACCTTTATCTTTTATCTGAATAGCACTGCAAACAGACACTTCCTTCCTGACGAAAATATTCCTTTGCTGATGAGTGTATTTTGAGTTACTTCACATATGTCCAACCCAAGTAGCCAAGATAACTATACTCTTCTATATACTGTGCAGATGACTAACATAGATGAAAATTTATACAAAACGCTGTGCAGAGTTATATAGAGCTGACATAAGCTCTAAACTAAATGGCCTGCCAGTCATGTTCCTGCACAGAAAGGCTCGTTAAAAACTTCCACAGGGACTAACAACTACAAAGACTGAATGGAAGGGCACCACAAACAAATGCGCTCATTGTTCTGAAACTCTGGTGGTACAATGGAGAAGGACACTGCAAGAACAGTTTGAACACATTACTGAATCCTAAAGGAAAATCCTCTTTAGCTTAGACACCTTTAGAAAAGGTGTTGCACTGGGAAACTCTGGTTAGGATGTTATTTTATTTAGGGTGCAATGTACCTTGAAAATAACATTTGAACTGACATTCTGTAAAACTTTACTATTCGCTATTTGCACAGGTACGCAAATTTCATGCCGATGCCCATATCTGGTATTTATATGTCTGATATGATGTACATATCTTTCAATGCTGAGGACAATGCGGACATACGTGCTTTTCTAAAATGTAAAAATTGAATTTGCATAACAGAGCATTGCAAAATTCTGCTTTTAAAGGACACAATTACTGCTTCATCAAATGTCAGTTTAAAATAACAGTCAAATAGATGCCAATAAATGCTTTTTCAACAGTTAGCTAGTGCTTATTGGATTACATTATCATATTTTTTGGGGCTAACATATCTGAATCTGTTCAGTGATTATTTCAGTAATTCCTGAACTTTATGTTCTTATGTTAGCTGATGTTATCTGTATCTTCTTTGGCATTATTTGTAATATTTTTGCTATTTTATCTTTCTTCCACAACACACTCACAGCCACTGATAATTTTCTTTTTACTCTAGCATTTTGTTGCTTTGGTTCACATACTTACAGCTTACAAGGAAATCATTAAAATAAAGAGCTTCCACATATTAAATCCGGCATCACTGTTTATATATCCGCAAACAGAAAACATTAAGTTTTAGTCATTTTAATTATTTCAAGTTGGGTTCCAGTATTTGTCATGTTAGTAAGAACGATCCATTAAGGGAAATCAGAATGCCCCAAATGTTTTCACTTCTGAAAAGACCACATAGGAAACCAATTCCAGGCCATATGGTGGTGAAAGTAAAAATAAACACAGCTAACTCTTTCATTGTTAAGTTGCATTGTTTTCCAAAACAGGCTTTAAAAAGCATTCAGAGTAGCGCTGCACAACATATGATTTGCTAATCATTACAGTGATGTCAACCCTCAGAATACTGATTTCACCAACGTCTGTAGTATGCAAATAATCCTGTAACCAATCAGTGAATGTTTTACTGTGTATTGGGAAGCATCCTGCCCAATCACTACTGTTTCTTCGAGTGACTGGATGACTTAAGGCATTCTTGTGATCCATTAACCACAATTGATTTCGGTCAAAACCAATGTGGGCGATCTTTCTGTACGTCACATTAAACATTGAATTCAAACGATTTTTCAGAATTTCAACATAATGAAATTATTGAAATGTAAAACGAAGAGTGGTCTGATGTGTAATGCTCCATTCTGAAAACTTGCAGAGTGAAAATTGATCACAGTGCTGGTAACAGGAAGCAGATGGCTGAAGTGTTTAATAATAATGGCTAATAATATGCTGCTTGATGCATGAGAAATTGTTTGCGAGTAGTTTGGAGATAAGCCTAAAACTATTTATTTTTTTCATCTATTCATGACCGAAAGGTACATGATAGTACCCGAACACTACTTTTTATTTTTAGATTTACCACTATTTTATCGCTGTTTTAACATATACACATACAAAGACATATGTAAGTTTACTGGCTGTTTTAGAAAATAAATAAAATGCCTGTATTTGAGCTGTAAACATAGACACTGGTTGCTGTAGACACTGAGTTCCCATTACCGCCACTGTAAAGAAACCAGAGTTGATGTTTCTTCACCCGGAGCCACTTTCACATCAAAGTTTTCTTAATAACTGTTTGAACATCTCAGTGACAGAAATATGCAGAAATTCAGAAATATCAGTGGAAAACCCCTTTTAAGGGTTCAGCAGATTTTCTGTGGATCACAATAATAATCACAATAACAGCGAATGAGACGCTAAATCAGTGCTGTGTCTCTTTAATCCCGGAGTAGAGCCATGATCACCGCAGCCAGGCGCCTCATTGCCAGCACTGGAGGTCACTGCATTACACTCTCTAATGGGCTGCTCCAATAGTCACAGTCCCTCTAAGTGTCACATCTGCTGGAGAGGAGACACAAAACACAGCAAAGTGCTTCTGTGGTCAGGTCTTGTGCCCCAGTGTTCCGCCGCAGCCCACAATAAAGCCTAAAGAGTCATTTGCTGATGGCCCTCCTTCAAAAGAGCCTTTTAACTGGATTGGCAGATTTCGGTCTGCTCCACAGGCTAAGTGAGATTAAAAAGAAGTACAAAGACGGAGCAGTGAGACGCAACAGGACAAGTTGCAAAAGCAAGGTAAGGCTGTGTGGTTTGTACTTTTTAAATTAAGAGTGCCTCTTTACAATAGACCTACTTTTCAGTTCAGAAAGATGTCAGAGTTGAGTGAAAAACACACTGAATATGAAAATGAAATGAAAAACAATTCAGGAAATACAAAAAGCCTGACAAAGTTGATCTGTATATAAAATAAATATTATTATCGTTACTGTAAACTAGCATTAGCCTGCGTCATCTGTCCTGGTACTGTACTGATCCCTTACAATTACACATGCCATACAATTACAATATGCCATAATTCTGTCACTGTGATTGCACGGGTATGTCAAATGATCATTTTATACTGCAGATGACTGGTGTGCTGCATTATCATTGCCCTGCGTCGTTTAGTATTCACGTCAGCGCTACACGACAGGTGCAGTGCTCAGTAGCAACAAAATCATAGCTGACAGCTGTGTCCCTTAAGAACTTCAGTCTGTTTGCAGGTGTTACATTATACACTCATCATCAAAAAATAGCTGCACAAATAGTTGAACGCAGAAGGGAACAGCCAACAGGAATGAAACTTGGTGGGCAGGTTTGACATTGTGAGACATGCAAATGATTCAAGTTTCACGCTCGGCTATTACGCATATATCGTAAGCAAGGATGGGCCTTATTGCTGTACCTGACGGACCCAACAGCCATGACTGCAGACATTCAGCGAGCAGTGTTGCCCTCCATCCTGAGTCCTCCTGTTAGTGCCAGCACCATTGGCAGATGGCTGCACAATGCAGGACTACATGCAAGCAAATGGTTATGATGACTGCCCTTAAGAGCACGTCAATGTCGACAAAGACTGCAATGGTGTTGTGCCACTGTCATGGAGTGACTCGGAATAGCAGCGTTTCATCTTTAGCGATTAGTCCCTCTTTTGTCTTGCTGGAGACAACCAACGAATCTGTGTGTGGAAGCACCGTGGTCACCTCCAGCTCAACCGCAAAATCTGCAAGAACTGCGTGAGAATATTCAAGCTGCATGGAATGGATTATATGTAGTACGTTATTTTACGGTCTTGCCATTTGGTGTCCAAAAACAGTGGAAGAGATCCAATGCACACAAACAATCCCACAATGCACTGCAAAACGTAGTATACAACCAATGTACCCTAGCGGAGAGTGGACTACAATAGTAGTATCCTTAGAGTCCTCTGATCAGACCTATTACAGGTGTAAGTAAGCTCTTCTCATGTGTGGACTCAAACACAGTGGTTACAGTGGACTAATTACATTATATTTCTAGTGTTCTGTCATAATTTGCTGTCACAGTAATGACATAGCAGTTACATAGTATCCAAACTGGTTTACTACCATCACAAATTCTGTCACCTATAACAGTGATCTATACAGTGACCCAGATTTTCAAGTGCATGTGCTCTGTGGCAGGGGTGCTCAATCCAGCTCCTGGAGATGTACCACACTGCTGAATTAATCTCCAACCCTAATGGAACACACGTCATTCACGTAATGAAGGCCTTCAAGGGGATCCGAATATTAGACCCAGGTGTGTTGGATCTCAACTCTCTGAACTCTCTAGGACCGGGATTCAGCAGGATTGAGAACACCTGTTGTATGGGATCAATTTATTCGCCACTCTCTCTATTAGGATACCAATCCCAATATCACAAGGAGCTTAGATGATCAGCCTAGCTAATGAGTAAAGACATGGCTTGATACTGTAGTTACAGGAGAAAACGGAGGAGAACGAAAAAAAGCCATGCTGATCATTTATAGACTTGCCAGTAACAATTTTCGTTTCTCCTTTATCTCTGAATCTACACACACCTACACACACACACACACTGTCTTTTACATGAAGCATATGATGGCCTCTCTGTAATGTGCAATGGTGTCTATATTGGCTGATAAGGTTTTACAGTAGGACGAGTGGGTAAGGCTCATCTTGAGCAGCAGTGTTTATAGCAGATCTCGTGCCCCGAAGAGTTTCCTTACCACACCTGCGTTTAATAGCCACATGCTCCTAAATCTTATGATTAACTGAAGTAGGGGGGGTCACATGTTGCCTAAGCTATTCTTAAGGGGTTGCTAGATGTCTTGAGTAAGCTCTTCAGAAATTACTTCAGCCTATCAAATGGAACCAACAAAGACCTAAAAAGACAGATTAAAAGTAGAGTTGCGTTTTGTGTCAGGGGAAATGGGGAGGAAGCCAGTGAAAGTGCTCTGGAGATTTTTGAGCTGTGTAAGAGAAGTAAGCCTAAAGTGTGGTCGTATTTTGTTTTTGAAAGAGTGCAGAGGGATACCTGAAGACGGTCACTCTGTCTGCAGAACATGCAGAAAGAAAATCCCTGCGAAAGGGACAATGCTTCAAATCGTATGATCACTTTCATGACCACTCACTACTATAGAGCAAATGTTTTCTGATAAATTGTGCTACCCCTCTGTTGTGTATGTTTACAGCCTACCAGCACTAAAACTATGAATTCCACCTTAAATGGTGCCGCAGTTACGATGACTCCTAAGATGCCAGAATGTACCTGATACTCTATTTAAGGTGTAACAGGAAAACAAGTAGGAAACTGACTTCACAGCCTCATATTAAAACTACAAGTAGGACAGTTTGAAAGTCTAAATGTCCTCATCAGAAAATGTTACCAGTATTAAAGTAATAATTAGGATATTTTGGTGGACTAAATCAGCTCATCAGGAGAAAAGTAGTAATATTAGCCTGTCCTGAGTCTGTACTGAATTAACATTAAAGACACAGTAGAATGTTGGAATGCTCTCATGTTTTTAATATTAATGCACATTTGATATGGCTTTCATATGTTTACATAATTATTGGCTGTGTTATTATTACAAGGTTTACACAAACAAAAAGTTCTGCTAATTGTATATACAGTTTTCTATATGAAACTTGGTGAAATGCTTGCAGTTTATGTGTCAGTACTTTCTGGACATTTTCAACACATTTTAACAAAACTGTGATGGTACTGATAAACATGGTCATTTTGGTAAATGTGATCGAGACATCAAATTTTCCTACTGTTTCATCTCTACTTCTAAGTTAAACCAGAACTACACACTTCAAGGGTTCTTAGGTGAAAGCAGTGGGTCTTTGTTAGAGTCCCTAATGCTTAAATGGTTGTTTGCATGGTGAAATGGTTCTTCTGATTGATGGAGAATGTGCTGTACATGATTCTATAAAGCATCAAAAAGGGTTCTGCTACTGTTAAGATGTTTTTGGTGCCTTTACTACAGTAAGCCATCCTTTTTAAGTGGACAGACACACACTGCTGTCGGGTCTCCTTTTTTGTCAGTTCTTTTATTGATATAATTTGAACATGTCGATGTCATGATAAATGCATGACAGGAATTGATCCCAAACGACTTAGAAAAAAGTCTGGTTACAGTGACTTACATTGTAAGTACATTATGTTTTTGCTTGACCCTGCAAAGCTACTATTTTGGAGATACAAGGTTGATACAAAGTGATATTAGGCACTAAAGCTCTCTTTAAACAAACTTTAAACATAACATAAAGTTAAAGTCAGACACATGAGCAACAAAGCAGTCCAGATGCTGTTACAAATGGAACAGAACAAAATTAAACACAAAATACTAACTAGTAGACTAATCATGAAGGACTGGGGTGAAGGTGAGTCTCCTTTACGCACAAATATCCTTGAGTATTAGTAAAAGCATCCTCATTTCAAACCTACTAACCCATCAGAACAGTACTCAGGCATGCAGAACTGGGTAGAAGTATCCAGTTGCTTTCCACCTCTGGAAAAGTTATAATCATGACAAGCAGCCCCACCACCCCCTCCTTTTCCACCTCCCCTAAAGCTGTGGGCAAATTTTGACCACCTCCATCAGTAATGTTCAGCCTCAATAAGTGTGTACTTATGTTAGGACAGCAGAAGTGACAGATGCATCTAGCATCCTCGGGTCAACAGCTCCAGAATCTGCTGCTGCAGTGAAATTCGTATTCAGTCCTACATCCTGCACCTACCATCTACATCACCTCTCCTATTCTGAACCTGGGTAGCCGAGATACAATACTCGTTCTGGCTACATTCCTGGCAAACATCTTACTGTAGTTAGCCAGCAACAGTCCACTGGGGCGATGCGACATGCCGCTGTGTTTACGTTTGTCTATAAGACCCCAGTACAGCTCTTCTCATCCTTCCATATCTGATTACTTGCCAAAAAGTTTAGTTTTTGTGCTGCTTAGGCATTTTGCAAGAACATGAAACCACTCATAAATAGTCTGATTAAGCAGGCTTGGTGGCTTTAACAAGGACAGCAGACGAGCTAGCTGGCTACCTGCATGTTTGACCCATAAGTGCTGCATTTCAGATAACACACATTAGCTGTAGCTAAATTTGAATGATTTGAAGCCAGATAACTTGGCTAACATTACATGAGCTAAAGGTCCAGCGTAACTAGTGTAGCGTTAGAAGAAGTTCAGTACATTCAAACTGTACCGCAGCTGCCCAACCTCAGTCTTCCACAAATCCCATAAAGCACTTCTGACTATCCCAAACATTCCACAAAGGATGGAGAGGAACAGAGCTAACGTTAGCTAGCGGAGCATCATGACGTGTATTGCGCTGTAACGATACACACCGCACACCGTTACCGTTATATGACGCCTGCTGCCCACCCAGCGAACTTGAAGCTAAGTTTCAGACAAGTTAGAAGCCGTGCAGAAGGACTAAAGAACACGAATAACCGAAGAGAAACAACCTACCAGTAAAGACGAATAAGAGAAGAGCGAGATGAAGTGATAGTGCTGTAGCTGCTGAAGTATTCCCCACGGTAAAGCCGCGTCCCTTTGCCATGATTTCTGAACGCCGACGCCGCTGCGTTGCTTGGTCGGACACACGGAGCCAGAGTGACCGCGCGGGATGGGCGGGGCCACCGCGCTTATGGGCGTGACGTTTGTTCAGCTCAGCGGGGCNGTCCCTAAGGAGTATCACTGAGCTTCTGTCTCATTTGACCTGCCCCATGAACCACAATACATACCGTTTTTTCACAGTCACATATACACTTACATAACTGTACTTATATAACTTAAAATATAACTTTGTATATATGCATAACAAATCATATACAGTAAATGCACTCATAGAGCACTTTATTAGTAACACCTCCTTCTTTCTTCACTCTGTCCGTTTTATCAGTTTCACCTATCATACAGAAGCACTTAATCTTTCTACAGTTACAGATACAGTTATCCCAACATCATCTTGTCCACTGCAGTGACACCGATGTGGCGGTGGTGCGTTAGTGTGTGTTGTGCTGGTGTGAGTGGATCAGATACAGCAATGCTGCTGGAGTTTTTAAACACGTTTAAACACCTACGTATATATATATATATATATATATATATACGTTGGTGTTTAAACGTGTTTAAAAACTCCAGCAGCATTGCTGTATCTGATCCACTCACACCAGCACAACACACACTAACGCACCACCGCCACATCGGTGTCACTGCAGTGGACAAGATGATGTTGGGATAACTGTATCTGTAACTGTAGAAAGATTAAGTGCTTCTGTATGATAGGTGAAACTGATAAAACGGACAGAGTGAAGAAAGAAGGAGGTGTTACTAATAAAGTGCTCTATGAGTGCATTTACTGTATATGATTTGTTATGCATATATACAAAGTTATATTTTAAGTTATATAAGTACAGTTATGTAAGTGTATATGTGACTGTGAAAAAACGGTATGTATTGTGGTTCATGGGGCAGGTCAAATGAGACAGAAGCTCAGTGATACTCCTTAGGGACAGTTTGCTGAAAGCCTCTATACATTTGTAAATAAAAGTTTTACTTAATTAGAAACCTGAAGAGCTAAGGTTTAGAAGCAGTACTCAGATTAAAGCACACACCAGGGTGGGCACATACTCCATTATGCCTAGGTTTTATCTGCGCCTGTAAAGAGTGACGAATGTGCAGCTGAAAGGTGCCATTTGCTCAGATCAATCACTTTTATTGCAGCCCTTTCTATTACTTTTAGTCTAGAAGTTTATTTGCTTTATTCGCCTTAAGTTGCCAGCAAACTTTACTGGAATAGTATCACTAACGTAGTATTACCTCGCGCTTCGACTGAGTAGCTCACAGATATTACTGAGGGCGTGTCGTTATTAATTAGCATTTTAAATAATCCAGAAACGTGATTGGTTGCCACTTAGTCGCTCTCTCACCCTCGTGCAAAAAAAAGAAAAAAGAAGATAAGCTGTACGAGTTCGCCATCTGGTGGTCGATTCGACAACTGCAATCAGACGGTTTTATTATTAGTGTTTAATTGACGTGTTCAGCCTGTACTGAACTATTTTTAACGGGGCGCCAAGCTTGGGAGTTATAATGTATTTAATTAAGTAAAGACACACTTACTTGCAAAAAATTACAACAATAAACAGACACAAAAAATCAAGCTATGGACATATTATGAAATGGATATGTATGTAAAATTATCTAACATATTCCGAAATGAATACACACTGAATGAATGAATACTTTAATTTATTTACATTTTATGAATACACGTGGGATATATACAAATATACAAATTAAAGGGAGATCCTGACAAAATGAATGAAGAAACACGACAAGTGCAAATGCATCCAGACAGGTGTACTTATGATACCATTAAGGAGGAATTCCAAAAATTTTTCAAAATCTCAGCAAAATTAAATGGGTAAATGAACTGGCTGTATTTGCGATGGTTTTCATAAACACCACTGTAAGAAATCCTAGTTGGTAAATTTCCTTACAACAAACCATTTCACATGAAACCATTTTGAATGATTTTGTTTTGGTTTTTAATATGTCAACTGAATTGTGCAGATATGACCTGGATTATGCAGATATGATAAGTAATAGTCAGTAATAGGGTTAGAATTGTAGTTGGAAGTGCACATTGACCATGAAATATTAGTGTGATATGTAACAATATGTAGTGTGATGGTCTTGCGAGTGCTCTGACATATTAACATGATTTGAATAAGTAAATAACCAAACAAACAAATAAATAAATAAATAAATAAATACAACAAGAATAAATCCTGATTCAATAATCATTTACGTTTGTGATTATGTTCTTGTTCTGTTTTACATTAACGGTATTTGTCAGAAGCTCTTAGCCAGAGTGACTTACAATTAGATAATTTCTTAGGTAAAAGTAGCATTACGTTTCTTGCCCAAGGACCAAGGGTAGGATGCGTGCCCAGGTAGGGTTTTAAGCCCCAGTCTACAGCACGGTGGGTGGAGATGTTGCCCACTAGGCTATACCAGTGACTCTTATTAAGGTGAAATATGCTATCATATGCTATAGTGTCTACATCTTCACTGTTTGTGTGTAAGATTTGAAGATGATTGTGTAACATTACTTCATCTCTTTTCCTACCAAGACAGACTGAGATGTGTTGTAAAATGGAATGGCAACATAAATATCCCATAATCAATAACAACTGAAATGAGAAAACAGGCCTGGAATTTATTTATCTTTGTACATATCCAAGGGATACTCTAATGTTTGCATCTCCAATTAATTGTCCAATTTGAGCCACTTTCCTATCCTATACTTGAGCCACATCTCGCCTTGTGGTTTGGGGCCCCCAATTGCACCTGGCAGTCAGAGGCCCCTGGACCTTGGTCTAGTGGCACGTTCAGTAATCTGTTTTAAGGCTTTAATCTATGATGAAATTTTTTTAAGAGTGTTCTCTTCCAGGACGACAATGCCGCCATCCACATGATCACTCGTGTTCATGTTGATATTGGGTTTTACCTTTGGTTTATAAGGTCAGAAAGCATTTAGGCTTTTTTCACACTTTATTGTGTTGCGGATTTGATTGTGAATGATAGAATTTCTTTTTCACCCATCAATCCATGTTTAATCACCTGTAATAACGTGCTTATTTAGTTGTTGAAAATTTAGTTGTATGATTATTTAGTTGTATGAAAAATGATAATCAAAAACTTAAAAAAAGTATTCAGGCTCTTAGACAGCAATTACAACTTCACATCTAAGATACATCTCAAAGAGCTGGGCCACTCAAGGACTTTGAGAGACTTGCCACAAACTCATGTTATTTTGGCTGTATACTTCGAGTCATTCTCATGTTGAAAGGGTGAACTGTCTCCCCAGTTTGAGTTTGCATGCACTCTGGAGGAGGTTATCTTCAAGGATGTTTCTGTATTTGGCTGCATTCTTCCATCTCTTATTTCTTAGCAGTCTTCCTGTCCCTGCACCTCTACAATATGATGCTGCCACCACCATGTTTCACAGTAGGGTTGTACCATACAGGTGAGGTGCAGTGTCTGTTTTTCACCAGACGTAGTGTTTGCTGTTCTGCTCAAAAGTCACAATTTTGTATCATGAGATCAGAGCACCTTTTCTTTATGTTGTGCTCATAACAAACTCCAACCGGGCTGTAGTGTGCCTTTTACTCAACAATGGCTTCCGTCTTGCCATAAAGGCCTGATTTATGTAGTGCCACAGAGATGGGTGCCTGTCCAAGATGTTGTTCCATCACTGCTCAGGACTTTTCAAGCTCTTTTAGAAGACCTCCTGTACCCAGCCCCTCCCTGGGCTAATGTCCTATTTGGCTGGACAGCCAACCCTAGGAAGCCTCAACGTTGTGCCAAGCCTCTTCAATATCAAAATGATTGAGGCCACTGCGTTCCTGGGAACACTCAAAGCCATAGATGTTTTATGGTCTTGCCCTGATCAATGCATTGCCACAGTTTGATCATTAGGGATCCACAGACTCCACATGGCTGGGTTTTTAAATTGTAAATTGTGGCCCCTTATAGACTCATGTTTTAATTTAAATTGCAGCATGTGAACTGAAACTGAAACAATTGTAGACAAATCTCAAGGATATTTAAAGCAAACAGGATGCAAATGACCACAATTTGGAATGCCACTGAAACAAGTCTGAATATGTTTGTGAATTAGAGATTTCAGTTTTGGATTTTTTATTAATTTTCAAAGAAACTCTAGAAATGTTTTACTTGGTCATTATGGGTGATTAAGTATATCTATTTAAAAGCAAATCCACAACACAAAGTGTGCAAAATGTCAAGTGCTCGTTTAATATACCCTACATTTATAAAAACATCAGAACCACAATGTTTACAATATAAAAATTCATTGAACCATCTTAAAAATGAAAAAAGGCATGTCAGGACATGTTCAGTTTTAATGCAGTAATTCAAATGGAGCTATACAGTGACAACTTTCATATTTTATTATACAGTATTTAACTTTTGGCGTTTTATTTGAACCCATTGATAGCTGGTAGCACATACGAGTTGTTTTCAGTTAGTAATCCCTTTTCACAGGACTTATAATTGAATTACATTTGAAAATAAAATTGTCATTTTTAATTATATTTTGAACATAACTATTTTATTTGTCTACATTATTAAACATATCCACCACAAGGAGACTCTAGACCTTCAGGTTAATTGATTTAACACATGTAGCACTTACACTTACAAGGCCATGATTAAAAATTTACTAAGTTTTAAAGTAGTTTAATAATCTTCAGAAACCAGGGGCCCTTCATTAAAGCCCAACACATGCAACGCTCTGCCCTATGCAAGTTCTCTCCAGCTGTTATCTAGGGCTGAGGAAGCTCACCAAGAGAAAAGGACTGATCTTCTCTACAAATAAAGCATTTTCTAAGATTTTGCATTCCATGTTGTCTTTGGCAAACATACATCACCAAACTATGACATAACTGCTCCCCCACAACCAAGTGGCCAAAGCCAAGAATAACACTATAGCAAGCAAGATTCAGCCAGTACACCAAAAAAATAGTACACACTATTTTCTTAGCTACAAGTTGCTATATAATTTCCATCAGCCACCAGACATTTATAACTAATCCAGATGTTAAACCTTAAATTAGTTTCTCTTTACCTACATGTGGTAAATACAGACCTTACAGATATAACCATAAATCATAAAAGAAAATAACACTTAATTAGATCCTACGTCACCATTTACTTCCCTCCAAAATAATGAAATCACTTTTCCAGACTCACTATAAAAACAGTAGCTTAAAGCACCACCTACTTAAATAGTCTTCTACAACTGATTTTTTGGAAGCTTGTAGCTGTAATGAAGTTGCAGTGGATGTGTGGTACACTAGTGCAGACAGCGAGAACAAAATAAGTAGAAAAATAGGGTTTATTTATTTCACATAAAGTTACAGCAATACAATTCCATTTCTCAATTACCTCAGGAAAATGTGCACAAATGAACAAATGCATCTTCAAATTAGTTCAAATACACAAACATGAGTGATTTTCATGTGATTTTTAGCTTGTGTGACAAATACATTTTCCTGTTCAGTGTGTTTTCAAGGTATTTTTCTTTTCTTTTACAAAATACACACATACCTTAACAAGATGACCAGAAATTGTGTTGTGCTTTTTCACCATTAAGCATTTTGGCTTAATTAGCTAACTGAATGTTAAATGAGCAGAGGATATTTCTTGAATAACACAATCTAAGATAAGCCTGGACAATTCCTTTCTAGATCCAGTTTGAAATGAACCATAAATACATTCTACATTCTAGCTCATAAACCAGGACCTCAGCATGGCTCAAACTATTCACACTCATTGGTTTCCTCAGCCATGCTCCTTCGGCAGTGTGCCTTCAGGCAGCTGGAAGGCTCCATGATGCTCTAGATGAGCAAAGTTAAATACAGTTCTTCCTAAGAAGTCTTTTCAGTCTTCACGGAGGTAGGCCTCAGGAACATCTTCCAAGTCATGCAAATTGATGCTGGACACATACTCAGCCATTCTCTGGATCTCCTCCGCTTTAGTCTCTGCCAGGCTCTTCTCTGCTGCCAGCTGGATTTTCCTCATCTCCTCCACCTTAGACTGCGCCACCTTCAGACTGGTTTTTAATGCCATTGATGCATGTTCCGCTCCTGCAAATGGAACAGTACAGGGTCAGTTATTTGAAACTAGAATAATCAATGGCCAAAAATGCTGCTGGAGGCATGTTGCTTATGAATACAGACCTGAATTGTAAGCTGCCACAGCTGACAACTCGCAGATGTTGACAGCATTCATCCAATTTGACTCAAAACGCTTGCACTCATCCAGCCTGTCGCTAACCTGTTGAAATAGAGAAAGACAATGAGTTTTGCAACACATAACGGAACTCGATGAATTCTGCAACATACATACACATGCATATATATGAGCTACATAGTAATGACTACTACTCATTAGTACTACTACTACTATAGGCCTTTCCCAAATTCCTGGACCTGGAGTACTCCCGCATATTCTATTGCTGATAATGCACCTGATGATGCAGAAATGAGAGAATGTTTTGTGTGCTATAGCAGAAAACATATGAAACTGTGCAGAGCTTTGTACTCCAGGACCAGGATTCGGATGCAGTGGAATAGAATACAAGCATTAGACATTACCTCTACTCGCTGGCCAATGATCACTTGCCAAATGCTGTCTTCCTCAGCAGGAGTGAGTTTTCCTATTGAGTCCAAATAGCGCTTCTGAAGAGCAACAAGGGTGTGCAGAGCCTGAGAAGATATGAAGAAAGTGACATTTATTACACTATATTTTGCTAATTTCTAAAAGAGATTTTTCAATGACAAAAATTATTATAATATTCAAATTCAAATCTTTCTGTTAGCTAAACAGAAACCAATATTGTTATTTACCTTTGTATAGAATGTAAGGGCATCCACAAGGGCCAGAGTGGTCTGGGAAAGGTAGGTGTTGGCGCTGTCTGTAACCAGGCAGGATGCCCGCCGAATGAGAGATTCATGCGAAAGGTTCTCCACCTGCTGGAAGAAAAAGGTGTCATCAGCTCATGCTGATTCTGCTCATTCTGTCATCACACTTGAGAATGTTTACTATAGACTGCCCTCATATGGACAGTTGGGTGTCCCATTCACTGCATTAAGAGCTCTTACACGTAGTACTTAGTACATTCTTAAAAGCTTATCACTTTTGAAAAAAAAAAAATGATATTGGTATCAACTGATGCAGAAGGTTTCAAAAGTAAGTGGCATGCCATCTAGAGGTGGTGTGATATGGCTCAAATATAATATTGCAATACTTCCAAGGAATTGCCATGATACACAATGTCATCTGATCAGTTAAGACACATTTCAAAAGTACTATCCAGAATGGTTAATACAATGATGTTTATTGAATATTTTGCATGCTGTGCTGCACTAAACCAAGTTAAACCAGACTAGTTTTGCTCTCTCTATAATGAAACAGACAGCTGGTCAATGTTGTGCAAGCACATTTTCAGAAAGATGTATTGTGACATGATTCATTATGATATTGATACACTGCATATTGTCATACTGCCCAGTGCTAGTGCAATCATAAGATGCAAGTGCTTGACAACCTCATTTTGCTTTGTGTGTGTTACTTATACATTTTCCATCTTTTCCATATCCATTAGTGATATTGTGTTTTTCTTTTTGTTTTACTTGCTAGTAATGAAACAGAAAATCAGAAATAAACTAAATAACCCTATAAAAACTAATCAGTTACAGAACTCCGGCCGTATCGTCCTACCTGTGTAAAGGGAACTGCGCACAGTGCGCTTCCAACGCTGAACGACACTGCATCCGTTCTCCGGACTGCGGGAGCGCGCAGCAGCTGGCGGACTGATTTCCTGTTACTGCAGAGCGAGGTGCTCGCTCCCCTTTAGACAGAACAAACACGACATTTAGGACCAGCACATGAACCAGTAGGAGTTTCTACAGGCTTCGCAGCTCTACATCACCAATCGACAATGACATGGTAGCGCTGAAGGAGCAGTGTCACACAAACTAAAGTGACACAATTCAGCGACAGCTCTTGTACCTCTTGCGAGACGATACGTTACTGATAGGCGTCGGACTTCTTTCCGTGTACTCAACTACATACATACACAAGAGCGAACGTCTGCGTCCGCTTAAAGAATTAAACCCACAGTGAACAGTCCTGTATCTACGTTGAAGAAGTATTTACCTGAATAAATTTAAGCATGCAGCAGCTCGGCGGATCGCAGCCATGTTTGCTTCGCTGTGGAGGAAGTCGGTCCGGCTTTGAAAAAGGCCCCTGGACACACACAGCCCGCAGTGTCTGAAAGCTTGCATTTCTCTGTCTTGGCGTTTGCTCTTAGTGGCTAGCTGTATTTCTTCTGTCTTTCGGGTATATGGCCACCCAAATTAGTCAGTGCTCAAAAAAACTCGAAATCCTGTTTAGTTCAGCTGCTCTCAGTGAGTCTGAAGTGGACACTGTGCCAGCCTGGTATTTATACGCTGAGGAGGCGCTGTTGACCCCCGTCCAGGTAGTTTATTGACCAGTGTACCCGAACTCTAATCAGAAAGTCGTCGATGGCAGTTCAAGGAGAGACGTGCTTTGACGCACAAGCCCCACACACACTGCGTCAGCATAAAGCTTTGGTGGTCTGCTAGCTAACTAGCCGGGCCTGTTCTTTAGTAAACACACCTGGGGCAAAGGCTGAACACGCCGGTCCACTATCAGTATAAGCAACAACGGACAATGAACAGCACACAAAACAAAACACGCCAAGCCTACGTGCACATAAGTTAATCCAAAGGGCGGGAATAGGATAAGAGGTAAGGGGACATTGCTGTCTGACACCTAACGCTTGGAAGCTGTCCAGCTGCAATAGAGAGTAACGGTATACATCTCTCAGGACACAACAGCATACGCACTGTTGTGATCCAGAGGCAGAGATATTTAAAGAGGGATTTCACGGATTTTTCAAACTTTGTGTATAATCCAGTCATTGTGATGTGAACAGAGTCATGTAGAGAGATTTGATGTGAATTGGTGCATTTTAATTAAACTTACCAGCTCAGATTTTCTTTACAGTGACAGTGATGGTAACCAGGGGTCGCACAGCGTGCTAGTTTAGCCATACTGAATAGCTAGTGAACCTATATTGTGTATACTATATATTGTGAGTGTTTTATGTGTACTGGTAAACTAGTCTTAAGATTGATGGAATTCTTCTCCATGCCAAACAAATCGTGTACCCGTTAATTCGCTACAGTTATGCTTCTGTTAGGGCTGAAAAATTAATCAAGTTAATATTGAAATAGCAATTTAAGAGAGCACAAATTTGAAATTGCAAGAGCTGCAATTTTTTTAAATTACGCCCTACACTGATCAAAATATTGTAAGTGGAGAAATTTATGGCTGAAAAATTAGTTGTTTTTATATGAAAATCATAGTTTAAGGGAATGCAATTTTTAAATTGGCAAGAGCTGCAATTTTTATAACTACCCACATTTTTAACCATGTTGTTATAATACATTTAAGTGGGAAAACTGAAGCTAATAACACAGAGCTTGTGGACCACCTGTATTTGAGTTAGAGCAGTCAAAAACTACCCATGTGCTGCATACATGAACACTACCAGAATTAACTATCTGGTGTGTTTTCTGGCTACGTCTGAGCCTCAAACTAGAAAGAAGTGAATACACTTGTTTTCTCGGCTTAAAAAGGCCGGGGGGTCAAATTATCACAACTTAAATCGCAGTCATAAAGTTGCAATTAGATATTTTGCCCTAGCTTCTTTATACAGTTATTGGTTTGATAGTGAACACAAACCAGAATCAAACGTGCAAAAAAAGTTCTTTTTCCTGTCTCTTTATGGCTGCCTGTTGGCTGTTGCATACAGAGATGTGTCTGTGCCTTTTAAGAAGGACAGAATCTTAAACATTTCCTTGCTGTTGGGAAAATCCACTAAACTGAGATTCCTGAATATGCTTTTCAATTAGCTAGTCTAAAGAACAAAGCACTAACTCAATAACAGCTACGTTTCACCCGTACCTGCTAAAGGGAGTGATTGCTTGGCTGCACAGGCTGAAGATGGTGATTTAAAGAAGGTCAAATCTTGATAACGTGAATGAATGGCATTTTATGCATCAGCCTTTTTAAAAGGGGAAACATTTTCTACACAATTTAACCATTAAAATGTAAACAAAGTCATTTGTCAGTTCTAGAGAAACTTGCAAGAGTCAGAATAGCTCATAGTGGTGGTGATGGGATTATTCTTTATATTAAATAAAGAATAAATTAGTTACAAGTACACTGCATGTTGTCTGAGACATTGTTTTATAAGAGATTTGAAGTTCTAAGATTTTGTCTTAAATGTATTTTTTAAAATATATTCTTGGCAGAGATTGTAGAGACTAGTCCTCCGACTTTCCCCTCTCCTGTAAAGTTATCACTTTGGGGGCACACAGTTTTGTTCCAACAGCAATGATCTAAATATTTGGCAAACATGTGCAGGTTCCCTGATGGTTTTGGATAATGAAAAGACTGTAGACACCACAACCATTTGGTCACCGCCACTGTAAAGAAGTCAGTAAGTTTCTCTACAGTGAACCACATCACATCAAATTCCTCTGAATTTGTTTACATGGGAATGCTTACATTATGCAGACTTTCAAAAAATAGATGGAATTCCATTTAATTTAGAACAATTAACAAGCTAAAGAAGAGTTATTTTGATTTCACATAGACTTTTAGTTTGATTAAAGCTTTGTTGCCCACTCCGGTACTAATGAAAAGTAGATGTACTGAATACTGAAACTATAAAATATAAAATACCTTTGGTATAAACAACAAAATTGTTTGTTTTATCACTTTTTCCGCCCAAATTGCTCATAATCTTTGAGCTAACCATTTTTAGGAATGACTTGGCGGTACCGTAAAGCATTGGCCAGAATGCATGGTGATAAGATCAGAAACAGAATCCATTAAAATGTATGCATATAAAAACTATAGGCTGTCAGAATTTAACAATTGGATGCTTCAGAGTTACAGATTTGTCTGATTCTACTCCGGAAAGCTCTGCCTTGCTAAGATTTGTAACAGACAATTGTTTAATACTGGAAGAAAGCCAAATAAGCAGATAAGATAAAGTGCAACTTAATCAAGAAAGACACAGTGAGTACAAAGGGGTCATCTCTACAATAAAGCATTAGGTAAATAACTTGGGCATTCACTGCATTGCTAGACACAGGCAGTTCTCTCCTCAGTACAATCACAACAACGTGAACACCAGATAGCACCCTCAATAGAATAGAGTCCACTGTGACATACAGAATTCAAAGGCTTCAGCAGATAAGGCACTTGAATGATTGATTTTCTTCTTCAAACGTTCAATAGGGACCATCAAGGCACTTCATATCAAATTGCTAAGGCTTCACACCATGTTCACACCATATTTCATTGATCCTGAAGGTACTGCGTAAGAGGATAGAAGATGATGTCTGTGGTGGAGGCTTGGCCTTCTTTGTTTACTAACAGTTTTGGAGGCAAGGAAAATGAACAGTATGTACGGTATTATGTATTTATTTATTTAAATGTTATTTTAGTTTATTTTATTTTATTGAGGCTCACCATAGATTAAATTCGTCTTTAATCTAAGAGGACACATGATCACGACTGAGCAGGTTTTATTATTACAAGAGGGGTAAAATGATGTAGGTAAACTTACAGAGTTATAGTATAACTTAGAGTATAATCTGCTATTGTGGAACTACAAAATGCACCAAAGTGCAGTTGGTAGAATGGACAGTGACTGTAGACACAAGGTAAGCACATAATGAAGTGGCCAATAAGTCAAACATTTGTAAACATCATCTTATCCAGTGTTTCTGTCTAAATCAAGGGTGTTAAAGGGCCCATGTCATGGAATTTTCCTCGCTTTTTGAATTAAAGGAGCCTGAAGCAATATGTAAACATGGGTAAACTTTCAACATTTATCATGTTATTATATTTATATAATATTATTCACTCCCCAGTCCATATATGCAAACCATGCTGCAAAAATAGCCTGTTTTGAATTCACTGTTTCTGTGATGTCACTGGAACCAACTCATTTACATATTATCCACCTCTTCAGGCTACAGTATGTGAGCCCTGCCCACTCATAGTGAAGTTCTATGGAATGTTTCTGAGTGCTTTTCGGAATGGCGCTCAACACAGGACAGCCAAGCAGAACAGAGCTCATTTATCTTAGATCGGTCTTATAGGCACAGTGTTAAGGAGAGGTTGAAGAATGAGCATGTAAAATGACCTGTTTGGTACATAAAGCCACACAAATGTTTTAAGTTAACATCTAAGAGAAAAAACAAAATACATAAAAATGTGGGACATGGGCCCTTTAATATGACTTTGTTTCTTCTTTGCAGCAGTAAGTCTGTACTGTTTTCTGAAGGCGTTATGGCAGATGTTGGAACATTGCTCCGCATATATGATTGCATTCTGTCACAGGAGCATTAGTGAGGTCAGATAATGAGGTTGAATAAGTATGCAGCTTTAGCTGATGCTTTGTATTGGGCATGGAGATCTTAGGCTCACGTGCAGCTGCTGCAGAGAGTTCCGTTCTACTGCTAGTGCTTTTAATTGAGATTACACCAGCAGTGTATGTGGAATTGAGCACCTGGGTCAACAATTGGTACCTTTGAATTAGCTAAATTCACTAATTAGAGTGTCTGGTGAAATGACCAGGGCTTGATATGTCTTGAAATCATCAAGCCACTGTGTGAGATGATACAAGTCGATCTTAAGCAAGTTCACAGGATGTGAATATGCCTGCAAATGGGATGCAAATATTTTTTTAGTATTACTAAAAAAAAGTTTTGTACTGAACTTTCCGTCCGGACAATCTGAAAACAAACTGCAGTGCCTGAGGGACAAGTTTGGTTTAATGGTTGAGAGCACATTAGCCTGATATGTTTGTTTTGCATGTTGGGCTTATAATTAACAGAGCTACCTGCAGACTGTTTAGATGGGCTGCTTTGAGATACACCTTCCTGACCATAACAAGCAAACTCTATGCAGGCACAGAGACACAGATTCGAAGTTGTTATGCTACTGATAGACCAAATCTGAATTCTTTGGAAGTGCTTCATGTTTGCCCTACATCAGAAAACTAGTATGTATAAAAAGGTAAACGCACCATGAAGTGTAGACGTGAATTGTCATTTATTGAAACCAGTCACTTTGCTACCAGCCGTAGTCTCTGTTAAGTTCAATGGCATAATGAACTGCACAGATATCAGGACGTACTGGCCGTAACCCTGGCTGGAAAATGTACTTTGCGTCCATGAGGAGGTTTCAGCGTGATAATGACTGCACAAAATCAACAAAAGTACTGAAAAGCTAATCCACATACTGCAGTGATTATTTTTTAATAATTGAATCTCTCTTTGAATTCCTTTTTAAAGTCTTTTAATCTTCCATTGTCATCAACAACAATAATAATAAATAATAGTAATAATAATAATAACGCAGGCATACTTTCATGGAGTATGTGCACCCACAAGAAATCAGCTGACAGGAATGAAACTTGGTTTGTAGGTTTGACAACGTAAGGCATGCGACTGATTTTAGCTTGACGATCGGCCGCTCATGTGATGTAAGCAAGGATGGGCTTTGTTACTGTACCTAACTAGATAGGTTGTCCTGTTGCATGTGCTTTCCTTTCTAAATGGTGCTGTTGTGTTGGTAGCATCCTTTGCAAGTGAAGTGTGCCTCAGAGAAGAGTTAGAAAGCAATTTGCCATATGGAAAATGCAGATACTACCATAGCATGCTGTTAGTAGCAGTGGATTGAAAAAGACACACAGAACGACATGAAGGATCTGGGAGACCTACATGAACCACAGAGAGAGATAACTGACAAATTGTCCCACATGCACGGAGTGATCCAACAGTCTTGATTGTGGACATTCAGAGAGCACCTGCACCTTTGGCAGGCGGTCGCATGACGCAGGACTACATGCACACAGACAGTTCCAACGACTGCCGTTAACACCATATTGTCATCGTCATCGCCAAAGACTGCAATAGTGTCACGCCATACTGTCATGGAGTGATTCAGATTGGCAGTGGGTCATCTTCAGTCCCGCTTTTGGCTTGGTGGAGACGACCAATGAATCCGTGTGTGGAGGCACCGCGGTCAGTATCAAGATGAACGGTCTTCATGGGATGGATTATCACAGGACACCATTAGGAACCTCTACAACTCCTTCTAGGTGCAACTAATTTTTGGATGATGAGTGTGTCCTTTCTGTGAGGAGTTTGCATGTTCTCCTTGCATCTGCATAAGTTTCCATCCACAGTCCATGAAATGCAGTCAGGCAATTTGGAGATTCTAAATTGCTTCTATGCATGTGTGTGTGTGTGTGTGTGTGTGTGTGTGTGTGTATACGTTTGTCTGTGTGTCTCTCCTATTGACCTGTCCAGGGTGCCTCCAGCCTTCCCCCCCAGTGAGAGCTGGGATAGACTTCGGCACACCCCGCAATCCAGGCTTAGATGAATGAATTTACTTTGATTATTTTTATTTTATATGAATTTTTTATTTGTTATTTTGTTATTATAATTATTATTATAATGCATGTTTAGTTGAGGATGTTTTACAGTGCTGTTGTTCTCTTTCTCTGTTCTGTTCTCTAATTCTATAATATATTTTACACAAACAGAAAATGATGATTTTTTGGTATTAGCGGGTGGAGTTTAGCTCAGTCTGCTGGTGTGTTGAATTTTATCCTATTCTTATCAAATACCTAATAACTATCATAATACTAAAAACTAAAACTGAAACTGTGTTACTTTTCAGAAAATAAAAGCACAAATAAACCTATTAATGAACCAATTAACGTTTAAAACCACTAACGGGCTGTTGACTCTTGTTTGGCTATAGTCTGGCTTTTTGCACTATTGTACTGAGTATTAATATGGAGTGAATCTGCTACAGCATCTCAGCTACAGCTACATTTTAACAGAGACTGAAAAAGATACATTTGATAATCATTTAAACTAGCAATTGTGTGGTGGGATGGTGTTGTGGTGCAGAGTTATCTCTTCAGTGGCTAATCAGAAAAAATAAGCATAACTAATAGATCTTGCAGTGATAATGTAAGAAAACAGGTCTGGAATTAACAAAAAAACCCAGAATGTAGGCACGGGGGAAAAAAGTAAATGGGCAGGTAGCTTGGGCCCAGAGTTGAAGGCTGTCCAATAGTAAAGTCTCTCAGCTATTGTCCTATTGGACAGATTTGACTTTGTTTTCTGTCTAAACAGAGAATTCCTACTTTGTGAAGTACTGTGCCTAAGAGGTCAGGTAAGCTGCTTGACAATTGATTCATTTACCATAAACATATACCATTATTCACAATCAGGAATAGCGAAAATATAATATTGTAATCTCATGACATGTCTGATCCTATCAGAGCATAATGACATTATGCTTAAGCACAGTCTAAATTTGTGGTTCACAATACCTGTGCTAACAATAACAGCTCACATTTTACTACTGTACTGTACTGGTCAAGGTACACCATGTGATGACCCCACACGCACTACATGGATGTCATGTACAGTATGTAAATAAACAGGAAACCCAGTGAGACTCTAGCAGAATGGGTCTAGTAGATGTAGGTTTATAGATAATCTTGAGCTTGTACATGTCTGTTGCTGATTATACATGTTTCAAAAACCTGCAAGTAAAGTCTGAATGAAAGTGGTTCCTACTGGGAAACACTACAACAAGAGATTGTATATGATGGCCATAATCAGTCATGCAAGTTTTAATTTTGTGAAACTTTGACTGGATTTCTTTACCCTGTTTACTAAAACATGTCCCTATTAGATTTCCATTTCATTACTGTTTACTTGTTTCCCTGTTATGAGTCACCTAAACAAACGTGGCTTGGACACTTTCGAGTGCAAGAAGGCTTCGTGGTTTGGGGAACCCCAGCCTTGTGTGTCCTCCATTTTTCATTTCATTGTTTATTCTCTTACCTGCAAGACGCCATTTCGGTTGCACTTGTGTTAAAGGTGGTCAAGAGCCATCTCTTAGCACTTCTCACCTTTGAGTGAGTGAATCGCAGTCCGATCACAATGGGCCCAAACACACACCTTTTCATGCAGTCAAGTGAAGTCCAAAAGTGATCTGAACAGGCCCTTAAAGGAGCATTCTGTCACCAGAAGTTGTTTCTCCTCAGTGTTAGCGTTAGCAGATGTTTACTTACCAGGCTAAAATACATGTTGCAAGTTCAGCGTCAAACTTCAAACTTCTATGCCAAGAGTGTCTCCAGCGGTGAAAGGCAATTCCAATGTTAATTCTTGTTTTGCTGGTTACTTGCCAAGAGCTTCAGCCATCGCTGCATTTACAGTTAGATATTACTGATAAGGGATTACAAACTGGAGCAGTGCTACTTTTTCATCCTCTCATGTTGGTCTGAAGGAAGGCGATGCTACAGTAACTATGAAGTGCAAAATGGAATTATAAGACAGGATCTGGGCTAGCTGTTTAGCATGGTAACTTTTGTAGATATCTCATGATACATAGACATTCTTTACATACAGTTGATAATTATAGTTACTGTTGCAATGTTTTAAATTCAAAATTCTACATATTGCTCCTTTAATGCCTTATGTTGTCTTGTCCACTGCAAAAAAAAATTCTGACAGCTCTGACAACACCTGACTTTTTCTCAAAACCTGTGGCAGAAAAACAATAACAATTACGCTACTGAGTCAGCAGCACACAAAGCACTGACTGGAACATGAGTACAGTATGTGCATAAGTCTTAGGCTGACATGAACATTGTGTAAAACTGTTTAAGCAGACAGTAAGCTTGTTTTGCCATTAAAACACTGTATTGCATTGAAATACATACAGATAAACATAAACCTAATAACATTTAACACTAATTGTGCATTAAAATATGTAGACGTGTGTTCTCTGGAGAGGATGTGTTCACTTATTCTCACTTACATAATGAAGAAAACATGTGAGTGAACCAAACCTCACGGCTGATAAGTATACTCTTGTAGAGTACCCTCTATATAACGTTTACAGTATCATAAAGCCTTAAGCAAGCTGCTGGTTGTGTGCAGCACTTCTTGCAGTCTGTATCAGTGAAGCATATCTGAGGAGGAGCAAGCTTTTTCACCTCGAAAGCAACCTTTTGTGCCTCACAGAACAAATAGCAATAGCAGAAAGCCAGAACATTGTGGGGAGTGTTCAGTTAATGATCGATAGCTATGCTAGCACTCAGCAGGCACAAACTGTTTAACCGCAGTGTTGGGAAAGCAAGCAAGTTTGGACTGAACTTTCTAACAAACAGCAGTTAGTATGTTATTACCTTGCATACTGTGCTGATACTGATCCTTATTAAAAAACAGACGTTTCTTATCTAGGAAGAAAAACTCATGGGACACTTTATCAATTTATCTACATCTGTTGTTCACTTTCCTTTTTCCATATAGGGGCATTTTGTGGTAATTACAGGTAGTAATTACAGGTAGTCAGTTTGCTACACTGCATGCTCTGTTAGCCCCTTTTACCCTGTTCTTCATTGGCCAGGCTCCCCACAGGACCACCACAGAGCAGGTATTATGTGGGTGGTGGATCATTCTCAGCACTGCAGTGACACTGACGTGGTGCTGGTGTGAGTGGATCAGACACAGTGGTGCTGCTGGAGTGTTTAAACACTGTGTCCACTCTATTAGACACTCCTACCTTGCTGGTCCACATTGTACATGTGATGTCAGAGACGATAGATCATCTGCTGCTGCACAGTTTGTGTTGGTCATCCTCTAGCCCTCCATCAGTGATCATAGGATGCTGCCCACAGGGCACTATTGCCTGGATTGTTTTGCTTGATGGGCTATTTTCAGTCCAGCAGTGACACTGAGGTGTTTAACACCTCGTATCAGTGCAACACGCCACCAAAAATGATGGCATATTTTATGTATTATTGTTTATTATTTTATTTACTCAGTAAATAAACCTGAACTGTTCAGTAACAATAGTAGCAAAAACTATCATGCTTAGTGTGTAGAGAGGTGTGCATCCTGTAGGAAACGTTCAATACTTTTCACTTCCGACAGTACATGTAGTTTGACAAGGGGTGGTCTAACTTTTGCATACGACTGACCCCAGTATGTTAAACTTATCAAATGAATAAAAGTTATGACCAGGAGTTCCAAAGTTTTGCATGTGGCTGTCCAGTCCTTTATAACAGCAAATAAAACTGTTTTAATATCAATCATAAATACATACACTTAAGACCAAATACAATACCACAAGCTAAAAAATGCAGATACCTCACCATGCTTATCTGCTGATGCAGCAGCAGATGTGTCCGAAAGTCTATATGTCAGAAAATCTTCTCAAGGGAATGTTCCTGAGCTGAAAGAGGAGCCAAGGAGAGGATGAACCCAGGTGTCAGGGGGGGACCTGGATCTGGTGACAGGAAGTGCTGGATCAGTCAGAGCAATGCCTCTGAAATGTCAAAGGTAATTCTGATAAAACTGGGTCAGTATTTCTGGAAAGAGCATACTGTGGAACCAATGGTGAAGTGGCTAGTGAACTCTGGCACTGCGTCATGCCAAAAGTACTCAGTGGCAAGATCTGGGAGGTACACTATATTGCCAAAAGTATTCACTGGTCTGCCTTCGCATGCAAATGAACTTGAGTGACCTCCCAGTCTTAATCCATAGGGTTTAATATGATGTCAGTCCTTTGTAGCTATAGCAGCTTCAACTCTTGTGGGAAGGCTTTCCACAAGGTTTAGGAATGTGCTTATGGGAATTTTTGACTATTCTTCCAGAAGCCCATTTGTGAGGTCAGACACTGATGTTGGACGAGAAGGCCTGGTTGGAACAGGAAGGGGCCATCCCCAAAGTGTTCCCACAAAGTTGGGAGCATGAAATTGTCTAAAATCTCTTGGTCTGCTGAAGCATTAAGAGTTCCTTTCACTGGAACTAAGGGTCGAGCTCAACTCCTGAAAAACAACCCCACAGCATAATCCCCCCTCCACCAAACTTTACACCTAGCACATTGCAGTCAGACAAGTACCGTTCTCCTGGCAACCGCCAAACCCAGACTCATCCATTGGATTGCCAGACAGAGAAGTGTGATTCATCACTCCAGAGAACATGTCTCCACTGCTGTAGAGTCCAGTGGCGTCGTGCTTTACACCACTGCATTCGACGCTTTGCATTGAGCTTGGTGATGTAAAGCTTGGATGCAGCTTCTCGGCCATGGAAACCCATTCCATGAAGTTCTCTACGCACTGTTCTTGAGCTAATCAGAAGCCCATATTAAGTTTGGAGGTCTGTAGTGATGGACTCAGCAGAAAGTTGGCGACCTCTGCGCACTATGCGCCTCAGCATCCGCTGACCCCGCTCTGTCATTTTACATGTTGCTGGCATTCCCATTCGCTTCCACTATGTTATAATTCCACTGACAGTTGACTGTGGAATATTTAGTAGCGAGGAAATTTCACGACTGGACTTGTTGCACAGGTGCCAGCCTATCACAGTACCATGCTGGAATTCACTAAGCTCCTGAGAGCGACCCATTCTTTCACAAATGGTTGTAGAAGCAGTCTGCATGCCTAGGTGCTGGCTTTTATATTCCTGTGGCCATGGAACTGATTGGAACACCTGAATTCAATGATTTGGAAGGGTGAGTGAATACTTTTGGCAATATAGTGGTAGGTATTGTGTCACAGTAGCGTTTTCATGGAAAGCTGAATCTATCATCTGTTAATATATTACTGATTCTGTTTGCTGCCGCATGTGGTTTCTTGTTGACAGCAGGTGGGAGCAGTTATAATGGTTTTTGCTTCAGCCATTGTTGCATTTTTTCCTCCTTTTATATCTTCAACTCAATGCTACAGTGACTTACTATCATCTTTGGAGGTACAAAGTGGTATTGCATGCTAACTTTAGTAGACTTCTGTTGGACATGATACCTAAACATCTTTGATACACCGTCAAAGTGTTTATTCATATTTGGTTGATAACTAGTTCATTTTGGAATGTTTTAAACCATAAGTTTTACATATTGCTATTTTAAGATATTGAAAAATGTGATGTGTGAAAAGGTAATGGTATGTTTTTTGTATGGCACATGTTTTATGCATTTATTGTTTTAATGTTAAAAATGAGAAATTTGCCAGATATTGTTTATTGTCTGTAGAGGATTTGTTAACTTTTCACAACTTAACAAAACAATGTACATTGCAAACATTTGCATATGTGTCAGGGTCCGGTGAAAATATCCTAAAAAATAATCCTTTTGAAGGATTTATTAAAAAGAGGCGCAAACCACGGAGGTAAACACAAAAGCAGGCGAGAAGTCAAGGAAACGGCAAACAGAAACGACGAAGGGAAATCCAAAATCGTAGTCAGAGAACAGGCAGATAAAGTCATAAACAGAAATAACAGCAAGAGTAAGAAACGCTCGGTTACGCACTGGCAAACAGAAACGTTACTTCACACAGAGCAGTCAGACAGAGCAGTTTATAAAGGAAGTAACCCAGGTGTATCAAGTCAGTATTTGGGTGAGGTCGGTCTGGGATTGGCTGCCGGCTGCGAGCGTGAAGTCACATGATCGCCAGAGGGGTTCACCTTTTCAGCCTACAGCACTTCAGCCCTGAATGTTTCAGGCTGCCTTCTGGGCGATGCATAATACTGGCAGTATGTATCAGTTAAAATGCACAGTGACAAACAAAGCTTGTTTATATATAAGCTGATGTTGTTAGTCTGAAGTGTGCAGATGTTATTCTTATGGATATTGGGATATTCTGTGTTGGGCTGGGGGTTAGTTGTGCTGGGTTACTTGCTGTGTAGCGGTCCTCCCCTGCTGCTGTGTTCAGTAACAGAGCATTAGTTTAAAGCACTATGCTTACCATGTCTTTCTACACCAAGGCTGACTGGTGGTAAACAAATGCTGGGTATGTAGTATTGACAGCAGACAGTTAAGTGCAACGCAGCGATTTCTGCCATTCCCCTCTTTCTCTGCTGTCATAATGACTAACTACAAGCTATGAAAAGAGAATGCCTTAACTGGTCATTAAAGGCAGTACAAATTATTATTTCTTTGCTTTTTTGTTTTTAATTAATAGTTAATTTTGGAATGTTTTCATCAATGCATCTTACATATGGCTTTGTTAACTATTGGAAATTCTGGTGTGGCCTGTAGAAAAGTTATGATGCATTCTTTTGTTTTTTTTATGGCACATTTGAATTTTTTTCGAATATGTAAAAGAAAATTATGCACCAAAATTAGCAGATACGTCGGCACAGTAACACAAGTAGCTTGCTTAATTCTAGGGGTTGGAAAATGGTGAAGTAAATATTAATTACCACACAAAACCATTGTAAGTGGACCTCAGGGGAAAAATCTAATTCAAGTAAAATGTAAGATATGGATTTGTTGTTTCCTCATGTCCTCAGCAGGTGGCACTAGAACGCACACTGTAGAGGATCTGACGGTGTTAGAATTCAGGCCTTTGGGAGACATGACACCAGGTGGAAAGCAAAATGTCTTGCGTATTTATTTTTAATGGCCACTCAGACCAAGAGAGGCAAGGACCTCATAAGCACAGGACAGGACAGGAGATGAAAAGGAAGAGAAAGAAGACATGCCATAATGTTTAACAAGGTTGTATTTGTAATGAAAAGCGTATAAAGCAGGGACTCATCCGTGCTCACACTACCAACATCCATGATCTCACTACGATCAAAATATTTCCATGGTATAAGATACTGAGAAAGAAACCGAGGACAGTGTGCGCCCAGTGTTGTCTATCGATGAGGACTAAGACTGAGAATATAGTGTATCATCAAATACAACCAAGTCCAACAAATCTGTTTTGTCCAGGTAGAGGTATTCATTGGAGATCTAGGCGGCTGAGAGGTGAAACAGATGCATCAGTGTTGGAGAGCTTTCAAGACATTGCTCACCAACTTCAACACATGTCTGTGTAAGAGTTAGCAGACAGACAGTTTATGAAACTATGCCCTGAAAACGTTATCATTCTCTTAGGCTCTTGTAGGTGATTGAGGTTCCGGGGCTGGCTTCAGCACCTGGCACACTTGTAAAGACTTGCCAGGATGCTTTATTTCTGTCTAATATTATTTTTAAACTTTCGAGATTGAAACAATCATTTTAATGCATTATCATATACGCCCAAGCCTGTTTTAGATAGCGCAAGTCACCACAGACTGGGACTACATACTGACTGATTTATGACTGGCTGACTTTTTGTTGTCCTCTCAGCTGTCTCTTGAGGGAAGGAAGCAGCTTATTGAACATACCCTCATCATTGAAAAAATTAATGGCACCCAGAAGGAATCAACCTACATGGAATGGAACTTGGTGGGTAAGTTTGACATTATGAGACATGCAAATGATTCAAGTTTCACTCTCAGTCGCGCATGTGACATAAGCAAGGACGGGTCTTATCGCTGTTCCTGACTGTCTATATAAGGTCGTCCTGTTGCACATGCCGTCCATTCTGACTCTCACTGTGGTATTGGTAGCATCCTTTGCAACCGTAGTATGCCTCAAAGAAGAGTTTGAAAACAATTAGAGCAGTTGGAGGAGCTGGAGAGGGGTCGCATCATATGGGTCCGGGAAGCAGGATGGTCTTCTTGACGTATTGTGTGCCATATTGGTCGTGTGGATATTACCATAGCACGCTGTTGGTGTGGAATTCAAATTTTTAAACTTTAAGAACTTTAGGAAACTTCTCTTTAAAGTCAGAGTGTTAACAAGCAACATAATAACGTTACTGACGGCTCTTTCTATTCTTGATGTTTACTGTATATGATAACTGTGGTTGCCAAGTTGTTTGGGTGGTCCGATGAACAGAAGGCCAAGTGGTGATGCTTTGTATGACTGATGCTGCATTAGCTTGTCTGCTAATGTTATTACATTGCATCAGGGAACTGTGGAGATGTTTTGGCTATTGTCTGAGCTCTGTAACCACCAAAGACAGATAGTGAAACCATTAAGAACCTTAAATAACGATACTGAAACTTTATCTAGACAGACTTATGCTCACATGCCACCTCCTGTACAAGACCAGTTGCACATCCAAAGAGAACAGGCCATACTGAGCAGGATGCTGCAGGCCCCTTCACCCAGTGGCTGTAGAGGGGCAAAGATTCATCTACAGTGGCCCAGCTGGGAAGAGCTGTGTCTTCAAGCTGGAAGACACAGCAGTCCATCTCTACACAGTGACTGTTGAGCTAGCATCACTAAAGCTAACGGTGACGCCAACAGGGGCAAGACAATGATCCAGAGACAGAGGTCCAACCTGGACCTAGAGAGTACCACGTTGAGCTTCAAAGCTAGGCAGGTGGTGATGAAGTCACCTGATGCCCAATACAAAGATCTGGTTGGGCACCAGGATAGGAAGACTGGGAGAGCTTGGAAGCAGTGGATCGAGATGATGCCAGTGGAAGACACTGCAGAGAACCACGCTGGATGGCCCAGGGGAGAAGTCTCATGGCAAAGGCTAGTCAAAAAAAGATGTCAGTATAGGGGACGTTCAGTAGATTTGTGGTTCCTTGGTCCATTTGTAGAATGGTCCAAGTATGCAACTTTGAATTCACCATTAGCCATGGGCTACCACCCCATTTTGACCTACCCTCAACAAAAAACAACTCACCCCCAGCACACCAAAATACACCAGAAAACACATACAGTCTTCCAACTCTGCGAGCATTCTAAGGCCATGGCCAAACATAATAAGGGCTGGAGAGAACCTGCTTGATTAAACCAGTAGACAAACCCGTCTACATGTTGCCTCGCTGTCCAGGACCACATATACCTCGGACCATTACTGATTTAATCCATGGCCTTGAGCACAGAGCAGTTCCCGGCAGCGGTGTTGGAAAAGGGGTCCATTCATAGCTACTTTTTCCATTGGGACACTGGAGCAAAGGGACTGCAGCAGTGTTTGCAATGGCTGCAACGACTCTTTCTTAGCTGGACAAATGTCACAGCAGTGCACGTAGAGCTCTATGTCCAGGTAGCATCAGTGGAATCTCTAAGGCATCTACTTCAGGGATTTGCCCACCCTATGGTTTGTGGTCTAGATAATCTGGGATACCTGCTCCAGAATTGCTTGGACCATATTGAAATCTGGTGTGTGAACCACATTACTGAGATATCATCAGCAATATTAATGGGACACTTTTCTGTGAGCCAGTTTAATGGTGTGGCTATGTTTATAAAGTGCCAGAAGCCAAGACAACTACACACAACACTCTGTGCCTTGGGCCACTGTTTCACCATGTCCACCCTCCCCAGGTCTGTATTCACCCTTCAGCACTGCTCACTACAGGAATCATGCATGCTGTTGAAGGAGGTTACATTTCTTAGGGTGCAGCTAAAGGTTTGCAGACCTGACAGCCTGGAATGACTGCTCCAAATCTTGAAGCACCCCACTGAAATCTGGTGCATGGGCCAGCACATTTTTAAGATATCATCATCATCATCATCATCATCATCAGTATTATCAGTGTCGTTGTTAGTTATCCTAACCTTTATAATGTCTGCTTTCTAACATTGCATGCAACTACATGTTCTTACAGTATACTGGCCATGGTAAGGTATCCCATGTAATACTAATAAACACATTTAAATAAGCTACATAGAATTTATAGAAAGTGTTACTGAAAACAGTAACAAAGCTTAACTTTCTGGCCTAGGACTAGGACTTACCTCAGATATATGAGGTAATACAAGGTTTTTCATTTTCTTGGAACCTACACACAGTCTTTTTGTGTATGCACCATTTTATGTATCAGTACCTTTTTTTGTAAATAAAGGAATGAATGTGAAGATTTCTAGTATAATTTGTTTCATAATTTGGCATGTCATCATGCAATGTAGGCCATACTGTACAACATATACCATATGTAACTGTAGTATTGCATAAAACAATAATGAAAACATATGTTCAGAGGCAGAGAAAATCATGATATCAGTTAGCATTCAGAGAGTGGCATGGTAATAACACTTACAAGAGAACTTTTTAACAAGAAGCCACATTTAGTTCACTGGATTGCTGAATTGTATGAATGAGAAACATGATTCATAGATGTATGCACATGAAACAGATAAGTTGCTATTTATTAAATGCAAAAAGTCATAAAGTGTTGTTTACACTGATAATTCAGGTGTTTGGTCATTTATTTTCAGATGAGACGTAATTCTTTTGGCATTTCATGTAGTATAGCATGGCAGCATAAAATTTCTCATCTTTTAAGCCATAGACAAGAGTACTGACTGCTCTGGCGATGACGTTGAATGTAATAAAGTTGAAAAAGCGGACTGACAGATATAACTGAATGTCTATCTCTATGACTACTGTTTCAATATAGGGACAAACAATCTCAACAGTACACAGGATAAGCTGAAACATATGCAGCGAGATGGTACGCACACCCTTCCCTGCTGACTTCTTGTCAACAGAGGCCGCTCGGGCAGCAAGCACAATCATTGAATAGCAAAATAACTCAGTGAGTAAAATGATGATGAAGTCAGTAAAATAAAGAATACTCCTCAGTAGCCGATGCCATTGCTCTGGTGTCATGATCTCATAATGACAGAAAGTAGGCTCTAAAAAATATTCTTCAGGAACAGTTGCAACAAGTATAAAAAGATCCATAAATGGCTTTATATAACTTACGATCCAGATGATAAGGATAGCAGTAAGAGTTCTGCTGGTGGTGGAGATAGCACTGTGTCTTAATGGCATACAGATGGCTACATAGCGCTCCACACACATTGCAGTGATAGTTAACGGTGTGCATGAAGTGATTGCATCCATGAGCATGCAAAACGGAATACAGAATGCCGTAGGCAACAATACATAGTTGTGTGAGAGAAGTACCACGATATCTGTCAGTAAAAGAAAAATCACATCAAGCATTAAAGTATGGGCGAACAGTATGTAACGCGTTTTAGTTCTGAAGGTCTGTTTTCTGTAGAAGGTGAAAAGCATGAGGATGTTGATGTACACAAACGGCCACACAAAAATCTGGGTTATGGTCAATGATAAATCCTTCCTCAGTGGGTCAAAACTGACCAGTTGCAACGGGTGAAAACCACTGCTTTCATTCCGACTGCTATTACACTCTGATGTGCACATCTCTAGGAGGAAAAACAGAGTTATTATGTTGCTCAGAACAACATTGTGTGACATAAAATACAAATTTGACAAATATGCAGAACAATAAACTCAGCAATGAATCGATTTAGGATGCACATGAAACAGATATGTTAGTGTTAATGTTAATTATGACTGATAATTTAGTATCATTCATCACATGGAAACAAACATAAAACTTAGTATTTATATTGGGGCAGCAATAATAAAAATGGGAAAATTACATCAGAAATTGTATGTGCAGTAATGTATTACCTGTGGTAATAATGGAGCCAAACTGTAGAGACACTCATGGCGAACAGCTTTATATATATAGTGTCTGACAAAATGTAATATGCAATTCTTGATGTCATAGACACACAGTGTTTACTGTCTATGTGCCACAGGTGGATGGTTGGGGAAGCATTTGGTAATGCAACATATCCACATAAGATTTGAAAGAGCTAAAAATAAGAAAATCCCTAGTCAGGTATTCCAGAAACCGTGTGCCAGCAACATCACTATGAAGACTGAACAAACATGAATGTGGTTGCTAAGGAAGTATTTGGTAGACACCAGATATTGATATTAACCTGGTTTCTTTCAGTCATGCACCTACTGGACACTTCATTAGCTACCCCTTCTTATATCTACACTCATTGCCCCACTTACCATGTAGGTGCGCTTTGTAGTTTTACAATTACAGACCCTAGTCCGTCTGAGTAGGTGTATACTTTATGTCCCTTCTTCAACAGTCAGGACTCCCACAAGACCACCACAGAGCAGGTATTATGTGGGTGGTGGATCATTCTCAGCACTGCAGTGACACTGACGTGGTGGTGGTGGGTTAGTGTGTGTTGTGCTGGGGTGAGTGGATCAGATACAGTACCTGCACTCCTCAGCAGCACGAAGGCAGTGAGACAGGACATCAGCAAGGTGCTAACTGGAGAAGTTGTACTACTGTAATGCTGCAATCAACCTTGCTACCTGACTGCCAGGCTTTATGAAATGCATGAGCCAGGTCAACGTGGCATGATCAGTGTTCAGCATGAGGGGACAGTGGTGACTGAATAGTGTTGATTGGAGGACTATTCTCCGTTAGACTAAACTCCAGCAGCACCGCTGTGTCTGATCCACTTGCACCAGCTAAACCTCACCCCCGTGTCACTACAGTGTTTAGAATGTGGGGGTCCTGACCATTGAAGAGCAGGGCAAAAGGGGCTAACAAATATGCGGCGAATGAGATGGACTACAGTCTGTAACTGTAGAACTACAAAGTTCTCCTAATTCTCAAAGACTGCTCACTAGTGTTTTAATAGTAACAATGACCAAAGCGATATGCATTTAGATCTATGGGAAAGACATCAGTACATAGGGTTTGAATTTTGAAATTGATGCCGGTAATATGTCATAAAGAAGTTGGGACAGGCTCATGATTACTACTGTGTTCATCACCTCTTCTTGTAACAGCACTCTTTAACTTTTTTGGGTTGATATAGGATTTTAGCTGCTCAACCGTTCGGGGTCTCCTTTGTCGTATTTATCATGTCAAAACACCGAACTGTGACTTTTCGGTGTTTCTGTGACTGCTCTGCACTGATCACTTTAAACAGCCTTAATGTTATTCAACCTGCACTACTGTTTATACTGGCAGCGTCATACCACTTTAATCATGCATCTTAATTCTGCTAGTGCACACGTCACTTTATTGTCCTTATTGTCTTCAGTGTCTTCTTGTCTCTTTTATGTCTATCTCAGGGCCCTTATTTTATTCTATCGTATGTCTTGCATCAGTCTATTTTATGTTTATTGTTTATTACACTGAATATACTCTTGTTCTTGTTTTAGTCGTAATCTATTTATCATTAAATGTTTATTTGCTACACCTTGGGATGGAGAGTAACGCAATTTTAACCCTCTGTATGTCTTGTACATATTGAAGTACTGACAATAAAACTACTAGACTTGACTTGAAAAGGCGCCAGATGTTTTCATTGGGTGATGGGTCTGGAGGTTGGGCAGTTGAGCACCTGAATTCTTGTAATACAAATCCATGGTGCTGTAATATGCATAGCATGTAGTACACCCTGCTGCTTCTGTTCCACTTTGCCTGTCCTTTTGTTTACCTGTGTATGCAGCTAAGAGTAAGTTTATCCATAATGTGATTTAATGTATTTAATGTTTATGTCATGCAGTTAATGAGCTAAATGAAGTATTGTTAAATATTGTTAGCATATTAGCATTATGATTAGCATCACTGGCTAGGTGGTCAGTAAGATTGGGTTTGTTGATGTGTCATTATTAGCAATTTAACTCACTATTGTTTACTGTTCAGTTATTAGTTGATGGGCTGAGATGTTTGCCTTACAGAACCACACACACATGTGAGTTACACAGAACATACAGTCTAATTACACAAATGTGCATGTACTGGATGTGGTACATTGATACAAACTGAGATTGAGGATTAAAGAACTGATGGTGAAATAGTCACCTGAAGTGATGTTCTTGCCAGGGGCTGTAGCTTGGCAGCTGATCAGAACCTGAGGTTATCACTTCACAAATGTCTTAACTGTTTTTAGTGATTATTTATGACTTAAAGGATTAAGTCCAGACTTAAAATCTGACAAACTGCATTTACAATCTGAATTTTCATATATGGGTTATAGTACTGTATCGCTGTATGTCCAATGTAGACTGAAAATGGTATCTAGCGTACAGAAACACACAAAATGGTATGTAGGAATTGCTATATGAGTTTTAAACACATAATGAAAAGACGACAGTAGCAAATAAAAGATTACATTGCCTGCCATATGTTTAAGATTAATAAGCTTTAAGACTTTTTCCTAGCCAGGAAGCTATTGTAAAATTATATAGAGAATATTACATGTTAGGTTTTTACTGTGATTATAAGAGGTGCCATAATGGACAGGGCATGCCTCCTCATGTACAAATATTTTTTATAAGAGAATTTCTATCATAATGGCCATCATAACATGTAACTTGCATATCATCACTGTCTAAAGGAAACAAAGTATCTCTGTACTGGCAGCTTAACATTAGAGGACTGTTAGTTCAGACTCTGTAATTTCAGTGTAAGTTAATGTAAGGATATTTTATTCCAAGCACTTTTGAAGCATTTCTATTGATTCAATCATCGTCAAATGTTCACACAATGTAAAGACAGGTAGAAAAATAAAAATCACAACAAATGGAGATGCTTGTACATACCACATGCAGCTCCCTATTAACCACATATACAGATGCAAATATTGTACATGCTTAAAAACAATAATTATGAATGAAAACACAACTTCAGTGCTTCCAAAACAGCATGAGGGGTTCTATTTTGATCAGGCACTTGCACTAGCTATGTAAAATATGTCAGAAAGAAAAAAACTGGTTGCACATTATGAAACCTCAAATTAATTATATTGTAAATGCTTTTCCATCACATGTTAATCTATGGGCTTTAATTCTGATTTACAAACCAGATTTATATATATTTAATTAAATGCTTAGGTAAGTATATAACACGCACAACAAACACATTTCAAAAGGACTTACTGTTTTTTTTTGTACTGCATGTTTTTATGGATGTGAGTCTCTGTTTTCAGACGAGATGTGATTTTGCCTACATCTGACGTTGTACAACAGGGCAGAATAAAATTTCTCATCTCTTAGTCCATAGACAAGTGGACTGACTGCTCTGGCGATGACATTGAATGTAATAAAGTTGAAAAAGCGGACTGACAGATATAGTTGAATGTCTATTTGTATGACTATTGTTTCAATATAGGGACAAATGATCTCAATGGTGCAAAGGATAAGCTGCAGCATATGCAGTGAGACAGTACGCAGACCTTTACCTGCTGACTTCTTGTCAACAGAGGCCGCCCGGGCAGCAAGCACAATCANTCCTTTGGCCTGCCATGAAGAGTTCACCTTGCATTTACAGACTTGACACACTTTAGAAATGTCATTCTTGTACTGTTGCCATCTTAATGGTACAGCTTTAGTAATTCCTGGGAATTCTAGGAATGTTGCTATACTACATTACCATTATTTACAGCACTAAAAGAATCTAAATGAATCACACTATTATAAACCACAGTTAAAAACTAATTGCTGCCCTAACTGGTGGTGGAATCTGTAGCAGCAGCAAGTGCACCCAAAGACTTCCTATAATGTTTTTTCTCTTATTATTGAGGAGGTTATTTGGTCATTTGCTATAATTCAGTCACATGCATTTGAGCATAAACTTCCTGTTTAAGGTCATGCCTCAGCATCAAAGTCAGAACTTTAACTAGACCACTTTTGAACTTTAATTCTGTTTTTCTTTCAAGCCATTCAGAGGATGTGTGTGTGCTCTTGTGCTTAGGTCATTTAGGAATCTCACATGGATACTATTTCTGCCTAATCTCTTCTTATAGTGGAATCATGAACACTGACTTTATCTGAAACAAGTGAGGCCTGCAGTTTCTTGGAATTTTCTGGGTTCTTTTGCTGTTCTTTCAGGAAATTTCTGGCAGGCTTGCTATTTCTGTGAAGACCCACCACTGTTCCAAGTTTTCTCCGTTTGGAGGTAATGGCTCTTACTGGTGTTTGCTTGAGTCCCAGAGCCTTAGAAATTGCTTTGGTTTTGGGCTTTCCTGACGTTAAAAGGGTGTCCACCTCCATTTCTAGAGCACACACTGGTGAGTTTGTTGCTCAAATGCACCTAATCTAATTAGTTAGCAGATTTAGAAGGTGTGGTTGAGAAGAGATATCCCCAAAATGTGCATGACCAAAACTGGACAGTCCTGCTTTAGACGGTCACAATGGTTTTGCTCTATTAAAGCGGCAGTTTTGATAATCTCAAATTGGCACCAGGAACCCAGAGGAACCTAAAGGGACAAATCCACTGCAGGCCACATAATTGGGACATCCATGCTATTTTTAAAAATCAGTGTACATAAAGCACATCAGATGCACTATGTGTGAAACTCATCAGTACAGCCCATCATATCACTTGTCATATTATAATATACTATTGTAAACAGGATTGTTTTTAATGCATATTTATACAGTATTTTAACCCTTTTTTTATTAAAAACCATACACTCTAATTACTACACTATCAGTGATAAACACAGTGGTGTCTAGAGGATTGCAAGAGGACTGTTCTGTGAGCAAACATTACATCAACATGTTTACAAGATAATTATGTGATATGTTGATAAGAGTTGTGGGATTATTCTCCTTGGGGTCCAATCAAAGCAGAAAGTCATTAAATGGCCATTTGTTTTCCATCCTGCCATTGTCTAATTACCAAAGGTAGAAGATGATGGTGTGCTGAGACTCCTATTGCCAAGCAATCCGTAGAGACATTTTCCACATCACTAGATTTTCCAAACAGTAAACACAATATCTAATTATATACTTATGCATAAGAAAGTGTGTTTAATAATTTAGAGTCTGCTTAATTACTTTCATGTAATTAGCCACATAGGACGCTGCTGAAATGTTCATTTAGCTAACAGTAGCATATGGCCTGAATGTTGTGTTCATTATACATACTTTAATATGGTCAAAGTAGAGCAAAATTATGAATGCAAAAAACTTAAACTTTGTTTCGAACTGTATTGTAATGTGTTCTGAACAGTCCAGTAGCAAGGCAGGGTGGCAAAAAGGAAAAAAGGTGTGTGATGCAAACACTACATGTATAATCTTCTATGGATAATATAACACTTTTTATTTTTCAGCTTCAAAACAGAATAAAGGTGAAAAGTTAGTAAACAAAGGCTGATGTATTTCCTAATCTTAGTGGTAAATATGGACAACTGCACCCTAGATTTGATAGCTGGTCCTGTATTTCAACAGATCATCACTGCCCCAAAAATCCAAAATGATAAAAAAAGGTCATTTACCTTTAATGTAAGTTATTGCAAAGGGACTTTATTAAGGAATTATGGAGCTTTTCTGTCCACTTTTTAGAATATGTTCACACAATGTAAAGAACAGCTGCAGTGCTCAAATCTGTTTATTTGGACAACAGCAATATTTTAATTGTAGTTTCTGAGTGTCTTGTGAAGATCTGCAAGAGTTTAATATACTTTAGTATGCAGACATAGTGGCATCATCAGCCATTTAAAAATCCACCACAAAAAGCTGACTGACTCACAGGTGACACAGAAGTAGGTTTTTGGATATCAGCTTACTTATGTAAGTAGATTTGATTACATGACCTCCATTCTGGCTCAGGTGTCTTTTTTTCCCCCAGCCTGCCAGGATCAACGCACTACAGCAAACTGGTAGTTGTGTACACCGCTGTGTCTTGCCCTCATGAGTGACGCATGACAGAGACTGGATGAGGGACAAGCTTGTTTTATGTCTAAAGCAAGGTCTAAAAGCAACCTTGTTTGCCACACAGAACAAACACTGTAATTAGGCCAAACCACAGAGGTGTCAGTTAATAATTGATAACCACGTCACTTTTCAGAAAGTTTTAGCTTTAGTTTACAAATTCTTTAATGTGATTTTTGTGAAACTTTGGGTCATTCTTCTGAATTAGTTTTTTGTTTTTGTTTATTAAATACCTTTTATAGCAGGAAGTGAGATTCTCATGGGCACATGGCCACATCTGGTCAGCAGTTAGAACTCATTGTTTTAAAGTAAATGTGTCCCACAGTTTAAAAATATGTGTTTTTGTGTTTATCTCAAAATTAGCTTTTTTGCTGAAGTTTCAGTAGTAGTACTGAAATAGAATGGAATCATTAATTAAATTTTTAAAAAATGGGTCATTTATAGCAAAAGGATTTTAAGTCAATCCATGTCAGTTAAAAGATGACAATGTGTTTTCAGCTGTAGCTTTGAACCAATTCAGTAGAACAATCCACGTAATATATTAAGTGATTTATATGTAGTTCTATCATCCAGATTCAGAGTCTATGTTTATAGCTGTTTAGGAGAATTCCAAATTTTCAACATTTCTGTTTATACAAACTGTTCAAATATAAAATATAAAATCATTCAGAAAGGTTTGGGGCGAAAAACATACAGAGTTCTACAATGGTGGCGACAGAAGTCAGCTGTCCAAAGTGTTTAATGCCCCTAAAAGCTTTACCACTTTCATTTACCACTATTTCACTATTATTGACATTATATTAAAATTCACTGGCCATATGTGGGTTTAGTGTTGTTTTACATAGTAAATAAAATGGCTATATTTGTGTTGTACACATCACAGCCCTGTCAGTGAATTCCTCTACAATGAACCATTTTTCACCAGACCACTCTGAATTACTTTGTTTACATCTCAATAATTGAATCATGCAGTTATTTTGGACAATTTGTTTCCTTCTTTATTCCTTCAATTCCTTCTTTAAATGATATTAGAACAGAGTGTATCTTTCTCGGCACATTACTGTTGTTGCACAAGTCACAGATGTCTACATATGTCTATAATAACCCTTTAAGCTTGGGCATGTCTTTGTAGTTTTGACTTTTTATCTCTGTGATATAATGCATGGTCACATCTTCTGACTCAATAAAATCATCAATTCAAGAAATGCTTTTCAGTTGTAACAGCTTCTGAACTCAAAAAGGAAAGACAACACACACACAAAAACTGTGTTAACATTTTAATACAAACAAAAGTTTACACTAAAAGTTCATTCCCAAGCAACAAGTGTCCACTGACTGTCGACCTACATTCAGTGTCCTCTAGTGGTAAGACTTTGTAGTGCAGAAGACTCTGAAGCAGTACAGACTGATACCGGGATTTCACAGGAAAGTGTTACACACAGAAACACATATGGTGAAAAAAGCTCTGATTCTGTCGTTTAATGTGGAATTAATGTGTGTTTCAATGTGTATAAATCTACTTTTTTCTGTTAAAAATCAAAGTGTCCAAAAGATGTTGCAAATACAAATAATGACAGTTCAAACTTAATTCTACTCGTTTTTGTTCTTTTTGATATAAAGTCATTTTTGAATCTGCCGTGCTGAGGGTAAAAAGTAGCACTGACATTTACAGTGACATATCCATATCATTGATTTATGGCAGCTAAGAGCTAGGACTGTCCTGAGATACACTCATTATTAAAAGAATAGCTGCACCCAGAAGGAAGTGTAGGATTGCAATGTTATTGGTAAGGTAGATAAAAGTTACCAGGAACAATAAATGATGATAAATTTAGACTGATATGGGTAATATTTATTGAGCCTTACATACAGAAATAGTGTCTCTCAGTATGACGTTGGGCTGCAACATGCCAGACGTCTCAGCACGGAGTTGTAGAGGTTCCTCATGGTGTCCTATGATAAACCCATGCAGCTTGGGTCAGTCAGCGATAAGGCCCATCCTAGCTTACGTCACATGCATGGCCGAGCTTGAAGGCCTGTCACTCCAAGTCAGTTGACCAATACAGGGCCAAAGTGAACATTTGTCTCTAAGACCTGTCACTTAAGAAAACGTGCAAAAAGTCAGATACAAGAAAATCTTTCAGAAGCAAAAAATATATCAGGAAAATAAAAAAATAATAATAAAACAGACTTTTGCTTGTGGATTGTATTCATTAATGTGAACTTTTGGCACAAACCTGATATTTATAACACGTCATGAATGTGTGGTGCAAATTGAAATGCAGACTACAGTGGAAAAACATGAAATGCAACATGACCTTACTTTTTAATAGGGACTTGCAGAATACCGTGCCAGCAAACACTGGAAAATGAACAATACTGCTGGAAGTAATGTGTTGTGACAATGGCATGAAATTAATCTATCCTCTGAAAGTCAATTTCAACAGGATCCTATTTCCCTCATGACCTCACATTATGATTCTGCAGCAGCTATGGACTATATAAAACTGGCTAACCAATCTCAAAGTGTCCTTTAATTTCTCTGGCTTCAGAGACAGCAGGGTAAGTAGATATAGTTAGTTAGTAATTTGTAAATAATTGTCTAATAATAATCTTACTGTAATTCTGTGTTTGAGTTTTCATTTTAATGAACTGAATTTAATGAACTTCTTTAAGTTCCATCTACATTTTCTCAAACAATCAATTTGTGGTGAATTGTATTTATGCCTGTTCTGATGCTTAGTTGATTGGTTTGACCCCAATCTCTTCATATTATGTTTCCTTGTTTGCATTTAGCAAGTTGTTCTCAGTCACATTATTAATATAATTTGTTTTACATTTATTAATAACCTAAACTGGAGAACTTCCAGTACCCGTTAGCATGGTGCTAACAGTCAATTAGCATGCCAGTTGATTATATGTATATATATATATATATATATATATATATATATATA
>CM067488.1:7877429-7916963 GCA_034552555.1 Semaprochilodus insignis
TATATATATATATATATATATATATATATATATATATACACACACATGTGCATACACTGTACACTGTATTTTATTTTTTTTCCCGGCTAATTTTTATTTGTATACATTTGCTCTGTTAAACATATTGCAAATATATATATATATATATATATGTATTTATGCAACAATTATTTTCTCATTTGTTTTACAGCCTCGTCACTGCTAACAGCTCTGCAAAGCTTTTGGCATTATGCAAAACCTGAATGATTTTCCAGGCAATGCAACATCCAGCAAAAGCGTGTCCATCGGTGTGAAGATATGCGTGGTCATCCCGATCTTCTGTGTCTTCCTCTACTGCATCCTCCTGATGTTGCACACCTTTGCCTCTCACAGACAGTTCTTTGACAGCTCCCGCTACATTCTGTTTGCCTACATGCTGGTCAATGACACCCTGCAGCTGTTCTCCTCTGTGCTGCTCTTCCTCTTTGTGATGGGCAGTGTGAACTTTGCCATCGTGTTCTGTGCACCGTTGCTGTTCATGTCCGCGGTTACCTTCCAGAACACCCCGCTCATCCTGGCCACTATGTCCCTGGAGCGTTATGTGGCCATCTTCTACCCGCTGCATCGTCCACTCTCCTGGAGGCCTGAAAGGATCTGGGTGATCATACTGAGCCTGTGGATAGTCAGCTGCATACCGCCCATGGTGGACTTCATCCTGATGCGACCCAAGGCTGACGTAGACGTTCTGACCACCCCGGTGCTCTGCAAAGTGACAGTCCTCAACTCCTCACCTGTTCAGACTTTGTTCAAAGTGGTCACGAATGGCCTTTTCTTCGCCCTGGTGGCTGTTGTCATTCTGTTCACATACATCCGCATCCTTCTTGAGACTCGCAAGATGCGGCAGGACCGCGTGTCTGTCAGCAAGGCCCTGCACACTGTGGTGCTCCACGGGTTCCAGCTGCTGCTGAGCCTGATGGCCTTCACCTCCCCTGTCACGGAGAGCTTGATTGTCCTGCACGTCAGCTGGCTGCAGGAGCACATCCCTTTCATCAACTACTTCTCCTTCGTCTTGCTGCCTCGATTCCTAAGCCCCCTCATTTACGGCCTCAGAGATGAGAGCCTGAGGAACCACATGAAAAGAGCCATGCCTTGCTGCAGGGCTCGAATTAGTCCACATAAGCAACCAAAACACTGAAATGAAAGATCTACTTTTTTTTAAACACAAAAAACGTGTGCTGTAATATTTATATTCATTTCTAGCAAAAAAAAGACCTGTAAGACATTAAGAGCCATAATGTCTCATTATTTGTGAGAACCAGGCAATTAAATTGAGCTTGGATGAATTAAACCCCCTAAAAAGTGTGATGTTAATATGAACAGACATATGTTAATATTTACATTTCTAAGACTCATCACCCCTCATTAAATGAAATGTTGCCAGCCATTACAATTAATTAAATACAATAAAACACAGATATGTACATTTTTTTAGGGAACAGAAACATGAGCACAAAGTTGGACAACTTACATTTTCCTTGTTTTACAAATCCATTTTAAAGGTCATTTTCAAGTGAGATCATTGCGCTTATACAGAGCTATACACAAATGCTTTTCCTGGAGATGTTTGTCATTGCAGGTTTTTCTCTTCCAAATGAAACTTTGTAAATACACACTAAGAGGATGATGTACACTCTCAGGCAAAAGAAATAGCCAAGTACAATGGCTTTTACTTACTTTAACTTGCCTACCTTTTAATTACACCATGCAGAATACCACGCCATGCCACATACAGAATACTATGCCAAGATAAAAAGCAAACGATCCATTACATTTAATGTCACTCAGTCTCTTAACTGAAAAACAGCACATGTGGATTTGCATTGTAGGAAATGAAATGCTGAATTCAAGTCAGAAAGGAATACAAACCAACCTGAAATGAATTTCAACCGTCGAGCTAGACTACATCCCACAGTAAGCTCAGAACGCACCCAAACTAAATGCAAAAGGTGTTTGTACCATAGTGAGAACTTGTCACTGTGTAACTGCAGTCAGTCTACTGAATTTGGGATGTGGTTGAGAAAGCAGTCAGACATAATCGCTTGCAATCCAGAGAAAATGTCTTTTCACACGCTAGTATCTGCAACTGCATCATCCTCAACTTTCTTCTCTGTGGCGAAAAAAATATTTTACAGCTGTGGTGATTACTGACTGCTCAGGCATTAAAATCTCAGGCATGTCCCAAATTCAGTAGAGGACTGCAGCTGGACAGTCATTCCATTGCCTGAATTTGGTAATGCAGTGTTAAACCTACAGAGGAAGCGGGAATGCAAGCTCAATACTGAACCTAAATCTCTTTGATAATACCTGTGCAGGCAGAAGCGACACCCCCTATTGCCAGTACAATGGTTTTGACTGGTTGTTTTGGCCTGGTCAGAGTCCAGATTTAAACCCTATAGAGAATACTTGGTCTCACATTAAACACAAACTAACTTGGCAGTGTTTTTCAAGTGTTTCTGTTTCTGTCAGTAAATTTACCCATAAAACTAACGGTAAAACATTCCATACTAAAATATTTTATCTGTTTGTTTAATGATTTCAAATTGATCAACTCAAATCCATTTGATTTCACAAACATAGTCATGCGTGGTACAGCTAGCAGTGAGATGCTTTGACGACTACCCACAAAACAATAAAATCATATAAAACAGAAAATCTTAAATAGAATAGAACAGAAAATATACATATCTTACATAAATATAAGAGCAAGATGTTAAGTAAAGAAAGAATGGAATGTGATCACAATATATACACTAAATATGAATAAATATACAATATTGAAATTGTAAAAGTGAATGTGCAACATAATGCTGTGCTTTTCAGCAAAAAGATATTTGTTAAGACCATTAAAAGCTTGCTTTTACATATTTAAATATGTTTTGCCGATTTAGGCATGGCCCATGTTTGTGCCTAGGAGTGCTGGCAATATTTGGCTACATTTAATTTTAGATATTTACAATCCCAATACTTTTACTTCCACTGAAGTACGTTTGTGAGATCTTTTACTCAGAGTTTATCATTTTTAAAGGCTGAAGACTGTTTTGCTGTTGCCCACTAAGAAGCTTTAGTATTTTATTTTAGACCAGAGAATTACAAAAAGAACAGCACCAAAAAAACTTCATACTAAGATCTCTATGGATTATTGATAGCTTTGGTATGTCTTTAGCTGTTTGTAGACTACAAGACACTAATGCCTAAGACACTGATTTCTGATAGTTTTGTGATCAAGTTTGGGCTTAAAATGAATTGTATTCATTTCATGAATCCATTCATAACACTATTTTAGCATCATTAACATTACACATAAAACCCAGAAGGCACGTGTAGGTTCACTGGTGGTTTTGGACACTAAGTATTTGGATGTGGACATGGTGACTCCTGATTCCCATCACCACCCCTGACAGAGTCTGTTAGTGTTGATACAAATTAAAAGATATATCTCCAGTGCTGTTCTACATGAAACTTTAGTAGTTTTTGTATTTCTTCAGCTGTTTTTCAGCTTCTTTACTTGAATCGTTATTTCACTGGAGGGAAGACTCTGAAGCATGGTTAGGGGCTACTTCACTCATCTCTGGGTGTTGGTTCCCAAGCATTTGTTGCCGCCAACAGCTGTTCTTCAAAGAGCTTACTCAAGCTGCTGCATTTAAAGGGCAACTCCCCCAAATTTTCAAACATTCTACATAATGAAGTGGATGACACGCAAACAAAGTAATTCACAGTGTTTTTTGTGTGAAATCCTCCTTTCAAGAGAAACTTGCCGAAGCAGAATTGTTCACAGTGGTGGTAATGGGAACCAGACATCTGAAGAGTTTAAAGCCTCTGAAATGTTCCCCACAAAAATGTATTACATAAAATGGTTATAAATATGTATTCTAATACCCGAGGCATCAATTTACGATGGTTTTGTGATCAAGTTTGGGCTTAAAAGTTTAATCAGTTTATTCTAATTCATTCATGGAGGAGGGGTACACACAGGGTGTTGTGAGGCAAAATAGTCCCCAAAGAAAAGTTCAGATTTACCGCTAATTTGCTATCATTAATTTTACATATAAATACTCAGAAGGCAGGTGTAGGTTCACTGGTGGCTTTGGATAGTAAATAAAGTGGCTATATTTGTGTTGTAGACATGGTTCCCATCACCACCACTGTAAAGAAATCCGAGTCTGCAAGTTTCTTTAAAAGTGGTCCACCTCACATTAAACCCACCCTGAATGACTACATCTCAAGGACTGAATCATTAAGGAAGTTTGAAAAGTCGGTGGAACTCCCCTTTAAACCAAAGCTTATGGCACTCCTTCACTCTTTTATCCGAGCTGAAATTTTTGCGGTAAAATGTAAACACATCACTCTGTGAAAGACACATTTTCAGTAAATGCATTTCCCGCTTGTTTAGGAACTTTTCTGTGTTTTAGTCCCCCCACAGACGGCATAAGCTAGACCCCCTTTCCTTATTGAAGGCTGAGCCCATGAGCCACTGCACTGCTCACGTTTCTCTGCTGCAAAGAAGGTGGTGTTTGGAGTCTCAGCCTGCAGTGAGGGAACATGGTAGCAGAGAGAAATGATTAGCCGTATTAAACCGAGGGGAGGAAAGGAACAAAAACCGTCCGAGCTGCTTTCATTCGCTCTTCAAAATGCCGTCAGTCCGAACTTTACGTCTGTTTTCTCTGTGGTTTGTGATCACTGTAGCTGACAAATCACTCGGGGAGATGTTCACCTCGATGATGAGCGTGAAGCAGGCGATTTTATCAGAAAGGCAGCTCATTGGTTATTTAAGGACGTACATTGACCATGAAACCCAAAGACTTGAGGACATTAAAAGGTAAGTGAACACGTTTATTTGTTTACACGCATGTATCATGCATGATCTGTAACGTAGCCTGCACATAATAAAGCATGTTTAACTTTAAATAGCACCCGCATCATTTTAAACTGAACAAGAAACTAAGCAAAATTAAGAATTACATTTTAATTGAGAATGATCTGGTCAGATGTGGCAGCGAGTAAACTTCCAAATGAACGTCGATAAACTCACGTGCAATGGGAATATCATCTGTTCCTTCAGCGTTTTTTGTTTCCCACCCGTATTCCGATAAGCCCCGCCCCCTTTGCTGCCATTGGTCGAGTTACTGTCTGTATGAACTACTAGCCAATCCCATCGCACAATGAGAAACACTTTTGGCCAATCCTATGGCAACAATATAATTTCTTTGTTAAATGATGGCGAGAGGAAAACGGTCGGTCTGATTAATTCGCGTATTTTTCCTATTACATTAAAATTAACCCTGGCTGTTAAGACTTGAAAAGTGTTTACATGTCCAGTAATATAAGTTTGTCATAATATTTGTCAATAACATGCCAAATAGGCAAAATCCCTCTACTAGCAGGTCGTCGCACCGTGATGATGTCATATGGTTGCCAGAAAATAAGGCTGCGCCTCAGTTGTGTACTACACACTGATACTACACAGTATATACTATGTACTAATTTTAATGGTTTGAGTTCTGCAGGCTAGTACACAAAATATTAGCATACTGCATCGTTTCTTACTAACAGGAAGTGATGAAACTTGTGTCATACCCAGCTGCACTCTGAAGGCTGCTTTCACTGTAGGCTAAACAAAAAAACCCACATTATTTACTGGAATTATTTAATTTTACAGGCTGTTCTGACAGATTTGCATTGAGCTGACATTTATACACCATTTCCGCTCCTGCTACCACTGCAGCCACCATTGCATGGCTGTCTCCCATTTATTTCAAAATTAATTGTCCAGATGTGAAGCTTCTCCCTTTCCGTTTCCCGTTGCATTGTGGGAGAATAGTGTCCATCTTTTCCATACTTAAAAATCGACTGGTTCTAAGTGTGTATTGGGGATTTTTGAGTATGCTTATCTTTGACATTTGTATGACACAGTATGAGCGTAGTATGATCGTACTATATCGTAGCTGTCAAAAGAAAAACGGGTATCTCCAAAAAGGCAACTTTACAGGAGAGGCCAAGAACCTCATTTAACTTTAATGTAAGTCAATGGAACCAGACATCTTTCCAAACGATTTTGGGCCATTTCTGTTGGTCCATTCATCATGAGATTCTAACTCGGTGTAAACAGCAGCTGATGTGTTCAAATGATGCATAAAAGTAAAAATGGACAAAAGTGGAGATACATGGCTGCTAGTAATTTTTTTGTTCATTTTTATTAGGATTTAGCTTGGTTTATAAAACATATTTGGTACTGGAGGTGTAGCTACACCATTTTGGGGCCTATATGTCTTACATCAAGGGTTCCCTTTTAAACAAGTAATTGGTTGTTATGAAACTGAACTGTTACAACTGTAGAGTATATTCTTCTAGGTTCTATTCAAAGGTTTCTGCATTTCACAATGGGATACACAACAAGCTAACCACGGCCCTAGCTAACCCACTGGTGGCGTTCACACTCATCAAGAGACTGCAGTCTGAGTGGCCGAATTTAGTCTACAGCAATGAAGCTGAGGAAACCCTTCAAGGTACCCCTCAAACTCTAAATCCTGTTATCTACTTTCAGATGTCTTCTTGACCCTCTAGCCCATCATCCCCCTTCTCCTCCTTTTAGTCTTTATTTTTGCTTTTCAGCCCTCAGGGTTAGTTACAGTCAGATGGAAAGCAGTTTGCCCAAACTAGAAGACCTCCAGGGAGCAGCCCAGGGGCTGATGAGGCTCCAGGATGTCTACGCCCTTCAAGTGGAGGGACTGGTGAGAGGTCACTTCCAGAAGATCTCTAATGGCAACACAGTTGACATCTACAAACCACCAGTGTCAACACCCCTCTCTGGTGATGACTGCTTCCTTGTTGGAAAGGTGGGATACCTTGAAAGTATGCTGTTGCTTTGAAAGCCTGTTGGGCTTGTTAATTTCTGTGCTCTGATGTGAAAATGGCTATCAGTTGATGCGCCGTGTGGCATGAGTTTGTGGCGTTCTCATGCATTTTGGTAACACCTTTCCATTGAGGTAGAATGAGGCTTTAATCACATTGGCTTTAAAACGTCTCGGGCCAATACGACTCAAGCGGTTGGGTCAACTGACGCTCAGGACATTCTGTGCTTGCTCTTCACTTAGTACATCAGGGGTGCTACTGCTCAACTCTTAGGCCTTGAGCTGTAAATGTTCATAGTGTATTCAAATAAAGTTATGTATAGTTTATGCATCTGGCACAAAATTTCATGACATTTATTTCCTAACTATTTAGGGTAGCGTGGCCTGGCCTGGAAGAGTTTATTTCTATAATTATTTTTATAGAATTAATGCACACAGCAACAATTAAAAAAATGCTTTCATTTTGAAACAAACCAATGTTATTCATGAAATGTGACAATTAGATTGGATTTGTCATTGAATTTGTCGTTTTGTCATTGAGATTCCCTGAACCTTATTGCCTGTGGAAGAAATAAACATTAAAATAAAAGTCATAATTTCTAATAAATGAATCTAAAGTGTTTATGTAACATGGGTTATTCATAAATGTTGCCCTTCTTTCTTGGGAAAAATTCTGAATCGTGTGTGTGTGTGTGTGTGTGTGTGTGTGTGTGTGTGTGTGTGTCTGTTAATGAGGTCTTGGGTCTTCGCCTGGGCCCAGTTTGTAGCCAGCTCTGACTCGAGCTGTAGAGTTGCTGCTTATTTCTTAAAATTTGCTAACCTTACTTCATTAGTGGTGCAGACCTACAAGTAAACTTTTAGCTGTAGATTCTCTAGTGGAACTTTCCTCAGCTTTGCCTATTGTCAGACTGTTTTGATCTCTCTCAGACTGTTCTCATTCTTAGGGAAATCCTGAGCTACTGCTATTAAAATAGTTACTTCCTCACAGCATGAAATATGTTGTGGGACTGAAGGGAACGTTCTGACGTTCTGGAAGATGTAGATATTTAGACATTCCCATCTGAGCTCACTGGAACTTCCTAATTGACATTCCATATTGAGTAGGCCCCGGTTATACGTTCTCTCTCCATCTTGTGGTGTGTTCCTGGCTGAGCTCCAGCCAGAAGGGTTTGGGAATTTGTGCTGAAAGCTGAAGTTTCAGGGACAGTGTGGAAGCCTGTACAGCTTTCCCTTGATTCTTGTTATAAGCAGACTTGCTGTCACTGGGAGAAAAGTGAAGACAAATGGACAAATTGTTACACAGTGACACAGGAATACCATATTTCTCAAATATTATTGGCCCTAAACATGTCTGCATGTTTGCAGCAATAGTTCCAAGAGTGGTTGATGTTGTTATCTTTGTCATCTGAAATGTATGCATTCTAGTGAAAGAGATTTAATGCCACGAGGAACTGTTGTCCCAAGCTGACTAATATAATGACAATAGCCCTATGTGTCTGTCTAGATTGGGACCTGCCAACACATGCCAAGGCATTCACAAGTCCTTATTATTGGATCTGGTTCCAAATGATGAGAGCCTCCAGCTCTCGTAATACTGGTGTTCTCTTTTGTTTCCTGTTCAGTTCATTATAGTGTTCTCTCTTCCAGGTGGCATATGATGTGGAGGATTACTACCACTCTGTGCAGTGGCTGGAAGAGGCAGTGCGGCTATTCCGAGTTGTGAACTGGAGCCCGGAACACGAGGGCACTCTGGAAGATGCCCTAGATCACTTAGCCTTCTCTCATTTCAAGGTCTGTTATTCCTAAGTCTTAAAAAGAGTGTTTTTTTGTGTTTATGCCAAAGCAATTTTTAGGCTTTGTAGTTTACATTATTAACCCTCTTGTTTGCATGACTTCAGACAGGAAACATCTCCTCCGCACTCAGTCTCTCTCTGGAATTGCTGCGTCATGGTAAAGTTATCCTTTTAAAATTGTCAATGGACAGCTCATAGCATGCCATGTATAAGATTAAGCAGTAGCTCAGCAAAATATCTCCTTCTGTTATCTATAAAAATTAATACAAAGTTAATTAATAGGATATTAATAGGATATTAATTAATAGGCATGCATTACGTATTATCTACATTAGTCTCATAGCACCGACCTCTGCAGATCTAAAGAAGCAGACTTTTAGATCCCAGTCATATCTTGGCTAATGAACTACATTTGGAATAAATCTGTATATCGGATTTTTTCCCCCCCTAAATCCTTTAAAACTTGTAGAACAACTGGTGTTTCCTGAATCACAGGAAGGGATAAAGAATACAGAATAGACACTATATGGCCAAAAGTATGTAGAAACCTGATTATCACACCAGTATGAGCTTGTTTGACATCCCGTTCCAAAATGTTCCAAATTCGCAATTTTTAAATTGTCTTTATGGATCTTCTTTTGTTGGTGGAGGAAAGTCACACCGGGACAAGAAAGGACCTTCCCCTGTTGTCACAAAGCTGAGGGTACATAATTGTGGAAAATGTGTTTGTATGTTAACATTATCCTTCACTCGAACAAAGGGGCTGAGCACAAACCCTGTAAACCGGCGCTAGACCATTATCCCTCCTCTACCAAACTGTTGTCACTATGCATTCTATTAGGTAGCATTCTCCTGGCATCCACCAAACCTGAATTTGGCCATTTGATTTCCAGTTAGTGAATTGTGATTCATCCTTCCAGAGAACACATTTACACTGCTCCAGGGCCATCTGCCGACATGCTTTACACCACTCCTGCTGACACCTGGCGTTCCCCTTATGATAGGGGATTTTTACATGTGATGTGCTTCTATTCTGTAACAGTCCTGTGTTTAAAGTCAATGATCTCTTCAGGATGACCTATTCTACTTGCAGTGTTTGAATATGTAAATTTCATGACTATGTGCTTGATTTGGTTAGCAGTGGGTGTGGCTGAAACAACTAAACTCAGTAATTAGGAGGGATGTCCACATACTTTTGGTCATATAGTGTAGATATGGGTGCTTTCTCTTTCCTTTTCTAATCTAATCTAAGCTGTTGTCTGTGTTCACTTTAAATTTGAATCTTTTAGATCCCTCAAACAAAAGGGTTTTGCACAACGTGGAAAGGTATGAGAAGCTGCTGGTTGAAAGTCCTCCCATGAGTCCCGGGCCAGTTTTGAAGAGACCCAGTACCAACTACTTGAGAACCAGGAACACTTATGAAAGGCTTTGCCAAACACGGGGATCCCAGGTATAACCTTAATGTGTGATAAGTAGCTTAAAGACCTGTTCAGTCATCTGATCCATTGCAAGCTAGGCTAGGCTGCAAGCCAGTAAAGATAAAACTTTAGTAACCCTTTAGTGCCTTGATACATAGCATTGACAGAGCCATGCTATAAACATATCATGGCAGATGTGATATGCTGCCTTGAGTTGACAAATTATCTCCAGTAATACAACAATCTCATGTAGAGGTGGGAAATGTAATGATATTTTATTTTATTGTCAATGTGATCAATTATATTGCAAAATGCTTTTCTGAGCATATTGTAGATATCATCAGTACTTAAAAAACACTGATTAACTGCATTTTATTTTAAAAGTTAGCATAATTCCAAAATCCAGTGTTCATATCAATTTAGTGCATTGCAGTTTGTCAAACATTGCATTAAAATCATTGTAGGTGTTTTATTATTATTGTGGCATTTGTATATGTGGTTTACACATATACAAGTTTTATTTTGTCTGTCTCAAAGAATAAATGCCTCAATGCCCAACATCTACCTTGAAAATGTCTTGAAGCATTGTTGCCCCCTGCCCCTAGACTGTATCCAGATCATTTTGCTACTGTTCCTTTCCTTCTCTTCTCTCCCTACTGCTTCTCTCTGACCCTTGAAAAATGCAGAAGAGTCAAAGTAAGGAAAGAAGCAGTGGGAATGGAGAGCACAAGCAAAATTGGGGAAATTTGACAGCTGATTCATTTTAGCCTCATGAAATTTGGTGTTGACTTTGGATGAAATGTTGAGTTCGCCTGAAAGCAAGCCCTAAGCTGTTACCCAGATCCAACCAATTTACATTTACCACTGGATAGGATGCACTTAAAGCACCCTTCTGCTAAATTACAAATATGTGTAAACAAAGTTTCCCCGGCCAATTAGAAGATTAGCATTAAGCAAGCCATCTAAATTAATGACGGCAGTTAGTTTTAATTCTTCTCATATATACAAGAAAGTGGCCTCATATTTCTCTGCTGCAGGGAAAGTTGGCACATCCAATTGGTAACCTCTCCTCTTTCACATTATTGCTGTTGTAAAAGTGAAACAGTTATATTTGGCATTGTACAGTCATGTGATTTGCCCTTTGCCAGCTGCACATATTATTTAAATTAGAGGCCAGTAATGGCAGTATAGCAGTCTTTTGAAACAGCGGCCCATTTTAGAGGCTTCAGTGTCTTCTCGTTGTCCGCCTCAATATGTGCAACTCGTACCATATGAGTTGAAAATGATATCTATGAAATCGTTCATTGTGATAACATTTACAGAAATGGGTTGTGCTGCAGGGCGTGGGCTATAGAGGAAGATAGAAGGCAGTTTTTTTTGCTTGGTTTTAAATTGAATAATAAGGCTCAGATGTGTTTCTCTGCTCACAGCCAAAGCTCTATGAAAACCCCAGCCTGTTTTGCGACTATTTCACCAATGGTAGTCCTGGTCTGTTCCTGCAACCCATGAAACGTGAGCTCGTCAGCCTGCAGCCTTATGTGGTGCTATTTCATGATTTCGTCACGGCAGTGGAGGCCCAGAGTATCAGGGACTGTGCAATGCCAGGGGTGAGTCATTGCTACAAATAGCATATTAAAAGTGGTTGGTTCTTGTTTTTTGCTCTTTCAGGCAAATTAAAACGTTTAACCATTTATTCATCTGTAGTGAACATATCTACTATGCTCCTGCTGTGGTGATCGAGTGATAGAGTGTGATTTGTTTAGTTTAAAAGTTGGGAAAACCCCTTCTGATTATGTATCTTGATGTTTTGGAGTGAATGCTTAAGGGCAGGCTGCTTTTCCCACTAGCTGGCTGATGCAGAAGGAAGCCCAGATGCACTGTAAAAAGGGAAAGTTGGGTCATCTTAAAATTTTAAGGCAACTTATAACACGGTCCCTCAAGCTGAGTGACTCAAAAAGCAGTGGTGTAAGTTACTTTAAAATATGGATTTATTTGTTGAGCTCTGTGGTTATACTAGCAATCAGGTTTTCATTATTGCAGCTGTGCGGTTCCAAGTTTTTGCGTGACAGATTTATGTAATGCGTGCCGAGTACTGTAGCGAGAGAACCTTGATGAATGAAAGCACAAAAAACAAAATTATAAATTCTTTCAAACCAGACAGGCTGTGCTACACAATTCTGCACAACATGACAAATAACAAATTCAATGCAAGTTTTTGTTTAAGAAAAGGGGACTCCTCAGACCAGATGACCTTCTTCCTTTGACTGGTCTGAGATCCTGCTGTTCGCTTACTGTTCAGTATATCCCAGTTCCTGACATGCGCCAGTGTTACAAGAGAGTCATTGTTATTCACTTAATCTGTGAAAGGTTAAATGTCTTGGCTCATTGGTATATAACTTTAGAATTAAAGTAGCCTAAATGTTTCTTTTGACAACACAAACAAGTACAACTGTAGCGCAAACGAATGAGACTGTTTCGGTGCAGTGTGGCCTGTGATGGGAGTGACATCACAGATAATAAAATGCCATTTTTTATTTCTCAGAAACAGTACCAGCACAACGATGTTTCTTGCATCAAAAACGCAGTGAAAGGGAATAGTGATGTCTTCATTCCATTTCTGATTGCATTGAGTGCCAGCTTAACCAAGCCTTAATTTGAGATATACATACATACATACATACATACATACATACATGCATACATACTTTCTTATAATTTGAAATTATAATGATTGTTTGATAGTGATGCTCATAATAAATCAATGTCTGAGCAAAATGAATAAATTTCTCCTCTTCGATTTGATTCAGTTCGTTTTCAAACCCAGGTTTCACATGTGACTAGACATCACATTTTGCTAATGCTGTCAGAAATTTTTGTGTTTGATGTGAGCTGACTGCTCAGCTGAAAGCAAAATACGTTCACTTTCACCTCTGGATCTGTGCATAGAACAGAATCCTTCATAATGTGCACCTTTACAAGCAAGTAAAAATAAAATGTTCTATTTATTCACATCAATTAGCTGTTGTTGAAAATTCCTGAAAAGTGAATTCTCAGTAGGGTTGACCCCAAAAACAAGTATGGCAATGCAACAAAAGTTGAATAAAAGCCCAACACCAATCACTCTCTCCACCACAAGGCACTGATAAAATACATGAACCTTCTCAGTTTTGAAACCTTCCTGACTGTTAATGTACAAGAGTAGCAAGACTCATATAATCAGTATGTCTGTATGCAGAAGCAGTGAAGGTACTAATAATTCTAATTAGAGTGAGCTGAATCCAGTATGTGATGACACAGAGAATGTGCGTTTTCCTGCAGTTTTAAAACTTCTGCTTCAGTTTCAAAAGAATTAAACTGTTCTTTTTCTACCAGTGGCGAACCGTAAACTTTGAGTTGAGCCTTTATTTGGACTGCAGATGTCAAAGCTTGGCACTTTCTGCTGGCATCCATATGGAATTCTAGTACATTTAGTCACTTCACATGATGATTTTTGACTGTAGATTAAACACAGTAACTATGAGTAGAGAGGTCTGGCATATAGCCACTGCGGTTTTCTTTTTGTAACACCCCTTTGATTAGGCTGAGGCCTGTATTCACATGCAGGGACATATTTGGGACTTCTAGAAAGCCTAGTTGTTTTTTTTCTTTTAGTGCACCTATTGAAAATCAAATAGCTGGGTTAGCCTGACAGGTGTGGTCATTCATTAAAGCTGCTGACAGCAAAAGCTGTGTTAACGCTGAGTATGTCCCCATTATTACAGATAATAATGGACTAATGGAAAAGAAAAAGAATGGACTGTTCCGTGTGTGAAACCCCAATATGGAAATGTAGATGCTTTGTGATTATTAAGGCTTGGACAGTATGCCCATCATTTTGGGATTGCGGACAAGAGCAGTGCAGCTCCAAAGCACTCTGCGAAGAAGTTCTGAACCGCAGACCATTGCTGGCTGGCTTTCCACTCCATAGATTATGGAAACTATTTATGACAAGTAATGGCTGGCCCACAACATAGAGAGAGCAACTCTTCCAAGTTTCTGCTCTGAATTGCTTATTCAGGGAACCACAAGAAAATAAAAAGAATCTTTTTTGTTTTGTGGTCCCTTTTATAAAGTCCATCATCACTGCCTTCATCTTTATGTTACCTTCTGGTGATGCTGTGGAGAACTGATTGAAAACAGCTGTTGTGAATGAGTCATTTAGGAAGTGTCAGTTGTGCCAGCACTACCATCAGTTATTCCTCTCAGCGTTGTTCCACTCTGTCATCTTTGTGTGGGTAGATTGAACAGTGACTTGAGTCTTTCCTTCACCACTCTTTGGAGGAGAAAAACATAACCTAATTTCCAGTAGTTGGGTTTTAACTGGGTACATTCCTGCCCATGAAACTGCTGCACAAAGAAACGTGGGAAAATAGTTGAACCGTTTAATCTACTCTACTTCTGTAATTAGGTATCTTTTCTCAAATACTGTATATTTTCACGTACAATTTCTCCTAATTACTGAGTTCATATGTTTCACCCACATTTGCTAACAGCTCTATAAAAGGACATAACCAGAAAAACTGTATAGAAAAACAGTGGCTAATGGGCTGGTCAAACTGCAGAGCTCAGTGACATTAAACACGGGCTGTCATCGCTAGCCACGCAAGTCGCTTTGTGAAATTTCTGCAATGCTAGATCTTCCCTGGTCAACTGTACAAGCTATTATTGTGAAATGTAAGTGCCTAGGAACAACAACAGGTCAGCCATGAAGTGGTATACCACGCAAGCACATAAAAATCACCTGTCCTAACTGTGTCTGCAAGTAGCATCAGCAGAAAAAAACTGTGTTAGGATCTTCATAAAATTGGCTTTCTATTGCCAGGAAGCTGCACACAAGCCTAACATCATGTGTGAGAGCAAGTATCGACTGGTGTGATGTAAATCAAATGGTGCATAGTGCAGACAGGCCGAACTTATGAAGAAACTCCACTAATAGTTGCAGTGTAAGTTTATTTACCATTTACTGGGCAATATACCATTATGGAATAGTTGGCATTCACAAAAAAGTCAAAATATTAAATCATATATCTTGATATACCTTCAGGTTTCTAACCCACATTATTTCATTCAACACAGTTTGAAATGGATTGAATAAAAATAATTTTAATTAATTAATTAATATGATGAGCAAAATATTTATCATTTTTCCAAGTCGGAGCTATAAACACATGTCAGACTTTCAACTGACTTGGACTTTGCTTTTCCTTTTGCTTTTGACCATATACCTTAATTATTTTAGAAAAGACTAGGGTACAGTCCTACTTCCTACTCTAAAATGCAGGGGTGTGGCTAAATTAAGGCTCCACCTATGAAATACAACTTTGTGTTGCAGTGGTGACATTAAAACATGGGGCGGCAGTTTTTGAATAAAGTTGTTTTTTGTTTTTTTTTTTTGTTTTTTTTTAGAAAAATTTAACTCATTGTAAATCTAAATCTTTAAATTTTAAAATAGGATCAATTGAAAAAAACAACAGTAGAAAAATATAAGTATGCCGGAGAAGCGGTTTTCAGTGTAAAGTGGATAATGGAGAAAAGTGAAAAGTGAAAGTGACATGGCAGTAACAAGGTACTGTAGATACGGACCTATTTGGCGCAGTTTTAACAGCAGTGCGTTCTGGCAGTAAAGTGACCCGTGTGAGCTTTTTATATTGAACAAAAACATATGAAGAGAAGTAAACTTCAGGCCTCAGTTGCATGATTACACTTGTTCTGAAAGTGTGTGCATGCTCAGAAACATGCAGTATTGCATGCAACAGTTAAGGCAGCATCATGCATATTTTCTGTAGTCGCTGAATGTATTGCCAACAACACACTGAGTAAGATAGGGTTAATACCATGCAGACATTTATGACAGCAACCTTAATGTGGTCCGTTTCTACTGGTTTTAGTGTTTGTTGGTGTGCAGTGTTCTCTTTGGAACAGAACCGTATTTAATTATTTTCTGTTTTGCATGTTCTTCTTCTTTTAGCTACGGAGATCAGTTGTGGCATCAGGAGTGAACCAGACCACGGTCGACTACCGCATCAGTAAGAGGTAATAAATGTTGATTACAAGCCTTACCCCAGACAACTTCTCAGGGAGTGGCACTTGCTGCCGTCATAATAGAATTAAACGTTAAACTGCAGCCATAGATTATACGTTTAGTTTCAGTATAAGATGGACAAAATAGCACAGCACACAACATTATGGGACTGTAAAAAGAGAGTTTGGTACAGACATAGTAAGTTACACAAAATTACAGTGCTCAAATAAAAGCTGCTTCCCAAAACACTAATCTCTATTTGCTGTATAAATATGGACAATGTGCCATTTGAAATAAGTTATGGTTCTGCTCCCTTAAGTGTATTAAAGCGAGCTCTTGTTAATTCTTCTTTTATTGCCATCTTTAGAGTAATTCTTAGTAAATAGGTTTGAAATGTGTTTTAAGGAAACTCCGTTATTTACTATGAGGCCAAAGGTACGCAGCCACATTCATCCCTAACAAGTGTATAAATTAAAGGACATAGCCATGTGGTCTCCACAGACAAACACTGGCAGTGCTCAGTGACCTAAAACATGACACTGTCATAGGATGCCACCATTGCCAAAAGTCAGTTTATGAATCTGGACTGGTCTCTGGAGCAGTGGGAACATGTTCTCCAGAGTGATGAATCACACTTCACTATCTGGCTGCCTAATGTAGAGGTCTGCGTGGGACTCATTTGCTTAATATCGCTCCCACTAGAGTTCATCCTGCTGCCGCCAGCCAAAAATCTGCACCATTTGTCCTACTCCCACCACAACATAGACGTTTTGGCCAGCTCCTGTCCGCCGTTCCCTGTAAGGGTAAATGACCTCCAATATTCCTCTGAAAATGACCGCGGTATGTCAGACTTGCCTTTAGTCAGCCTAGAAGTTGTGTATTAACATTTCTTTAGAGCACTTATCACAGCTGAGGCCAACCATCTAAAGCTAGCTTTATGCTTGATGCAATCATGGCACCTCAGACCCTATGTGCCTGTCATGTGTGCTGTTGCGGAATGTGGCCATGCACCTCAGAAGTTGTGTAACTTGCCATTTTGAAGGAAGATTTGCTTAGCAAGTTGACTGTTGCAGGCGCGTATATGAGAACTCACATCATATAATTGCACAGAGAATACTGCCTTCTACCACAAGTACGCCGTTCATGTGTTGTTCACATCATTGCTTGCATTGCAAGTATTAAGAATGAGTTTATTGTTTTCTTATTGATTATTTAGCTGTTTGCACATTATGTTAATAAGCATGCTAATTTTTTCCAAATTATTATCATTTTTATAGAATATTCATTTGTGGGATTTTTCTATGTTTATACATTATATGGACAAAACTATTGGACCTACACAATAACCTACACATTACACCTACAGGAGCTCTCACAGCTCCCATTGGTGCCTGAGGGACAGATGACACAACATGGTTTTAAGGAGCTTGCTGTGGAGAAATTCCAGTAGCTTGCACATAGCCCTGACCTCAACACCGCCGAACCCGTTTGGGATGAATTGAAACATCGATTGTTAGCCAGGCCTTCTCGTCCAACATCAGTGGTAAAGATTGTGTAATAGACACAGAGTGGGGGGCAACTCCATATTATTGCTCAAGATTGCTGAATGGGATTTCCAACAAGCTTGTATAGGGTGAGATGGTAAGGTAACTGTATAGCACATCTCATAGCTTGTTTTTGGTTATCTTCCAGCGCATGGCTGAAGGCCTCTGCACATCCCACCATTAGCAAGGTAGACCAGCGCATTACTTTACTAACAGGCTTGAATGTGCAGCTTCCCTACGGCGAACATCTGCAAGTAGTGAACTACGGCATTGGAGGACACTACGAGCCACATTTTGACCATGCTACAGTGAGTAGGTCCTTTATCTTTGGTAAGAGTGCAGAGAGAGTAATCAGACATCAGGAAAAAGGATTTCCGTAGCTCTCTCATTAGACTGACTTTAATAATGCCATGCCTTCAGCTAAGTCTTTAAAAGATAAGGTTAATATTAATAGTCGTAGATTGGATCTCCCTCTCTGGGTGATTGTACCTTTTATTTGTGCTTGATTTCTTTGACCCAACATAAGGACCGATAATGATGCAGTGCTTTGATGATATCATCTGACAGTCTGTTTAGTAGGTCAGAATGTTCTCATAAAGGCACACCCTGACTTAGTTGTGGAAAATATTAGCACTTAGCGAGTGATTGATGAGATTTTCAAGTTCAGGCTGGGTAAAATCCAGACTTGTAAATTGATCTCATGTTTTTTCCTTTCTCTTTTCATCCTACTGGCAGTCAAACTCCAGCCCTTTGTACAGACTTAATTCTGGAAATCGAATGGCCACGTTTATGATATATGTAAGTGAATCATGTCTTATCTTCTCCTGCCTGAGCATGTTTAGTACTACTGTGTGCATGCTTTACATATCAGAACAGATCAATGAAGTATGTAAGATTTTCCAATAACGTAATTCAGCCCAGTCTCCCAGTATCCCCCAAAAAGTGATATACAGCTTTTACTCCAAGGAAAACATTCCTGTCAGTGCAATACGAGAGAGTCAGTGTGTGAGTTTTGGACAAGCGACAAGCTCAGCTGTGCCATGGGCTATACTGAATGATGTGTTTGCTGAGATTAACACTGAGTGAATGTGAACATTGTGATGCATTGCAGCTCAGCTCTGTGGAAGCAGGAGGATCCACGGCCTTCATCTACGCCAACTTCAGTGTCCCTGTAGTGGAGGTACTGCCACTGTCACGCAATCAGCACAAAGTAATGCATTACAGTAACATCATTATGGCTGCAGTTACTGAATGTTTTCGTTTTTGGAGTATTTAGTTTAATGTTATCTCAAATATTCGAATATTCTATAAGAATTAAGAATGGCTAAGATATGTCTTTCTCTTTAAGGATAAAATCTTTTATAAATCTTATTAGTATTCATTATTAATATTAATATACTATTATTACGGTTGTTATTTATTCCTGAAACTTAAATACTACAAGGTGATGGTCAAGCATCACTGCTAGACATAGCATAAAATGCTGTTCCTTGGGATATTGGCCAAATTGTGAATAGGCTGCTGAGACTCTTTGAACGTGTGCTGGGTGGTGCAAGAAATCCAGGAAAACAGCGTTGTCTTAAAAACTGTTTGATCTACTTGTGTGCAAAGTGGTAGCCATGTTTTAAATTCTATATGACTAAGTTTCACATTATATCACTCTATATGACACAACTTCACAGCGTTTTAATCGTTTTATTACATTGATACAGGCCTGACATGATTTTCATTCAGAACTTTGTAAGCTTGAAATTTTATTCTTACAGATTTCAATTCACAGCAGATGTGACTAGTTTCAAGGGCTGCAATGTAAAGAGATGGGCTTGTTTGTTTTGTGGCCCAGCGTTTCGAAGGTTTCATTATAGTATGGGTGGTTGTTGTTAGAAGGTATCCTGTTACACTGGAGGCTTTGTGTCAGGGACATAGATGGGACTCTAGTAAATGAGCTGTTGCTGAAACACTACTGATGCCTGTTGAGAATTTGACCCCTTGACCTTTGTGCCCTGTGGGCTTTCACCACCTGTGGCTAAGCCTTTTGGAGATGGGTTATCATAACAGTTCTGAGAACTGGCCTATAATCCATCTTATCTATAAATTACTACCATTTCTAAAACTTAGAAACGTAGGAGGTAAATAATGCAGAGATTTTGCAGTTCTTGCTGGAATGCTGCTTTGGTGCATGTTTATGTCTTTCTTCTAGAATAGTGCTCTCTTCTGGTGGAACCTTCATAGGAATGGCCAAGGCAATGGAGACACTCTACATGCAGGCTGTCCAGTCCTCATTGGCGATAAATGGGGTATAATTTATTTTTTTTATGATGCAATTATTTATTAACACAAATTATAGTTTTTACTATGTTAAAGTTGAACATTTGCATGACATAATGTCTATTTGTACATTACAACAGTGCTGAGCAATAGTAGATGTAACACAACCTCATATCTACAATTATAAGCCATGTACAATCTTCAAAGGGATGCTGCAGCCACTTTGTAAAAGACTGTCTGGCCAGAACCTCAACCATTTTGCTAGCTTTCTCACAGCAGCTGCTGACCTGCACATATAAGAGACCTGGCAGATAACTCGCCATGTATCTTGTATGTGCAGTATTACTGTGAATTGTATTTGATTCAATTGCAAGCATGCCATATTTGTTGTGTGTTTTACTCAGAAAATCAACAGAACTCTGGGAATTTGACCAGGAATGTTTAAACTTTTGCATATGACAATAAGAAAGATGGTCTGTGCTCTCTGATCGTCAATGTTACATAAGTCTGCAGAGCAGCATGTTGCAGCCATTGCCTTGAATTGCCGAATCTTAGACTTCTGTTTGCAGAGTCAACTGAACTTGTTCACTGTGTCAATCTTGCAACACTTAACACGATACTCAAAATGTTTACTTAGGGTCAAGCAGAGTATAGATATGATGCAGGTGCTCCACTAACCTGACTAGACCTTTTTACAAAGCTGCATATATTTCTACATTGCTCTCTTTGTAATTAGGAATAGTTTTTTTGGTTGTGTGTCGGGTTCAAGGAGTTTCTTTCTCTTCTCTTTCAGTGGCTAACAAATGGGTGCACGAGTATGGGCAGGAGTTTCAACGACGCTGCAGTCCTGACCCCGAGGAGTGATGAGAGATTCTGGGACCGCCAGGAGTACAAGAGCCAGCGTCCACAATGGAGCAGTGCAGGACGAACAGGAGGAGGGGGCCTGTCTGACTGTACGAGTGATTTAAGACAGCAGCACCAAGGAGAGGGGTGAACTGCATAGACACTGGTAAAGCGACTGAAAGTGTGCATATCTGGCAGTCAGCCACAAAACCAAGCTGGCCCCTTTGCTCGTGCTGTAGAGGCAGTGAGCACACACCGCTTTTCCGTTAACTCCAGAAGCCTAAGACCACCTCCAGAACCAGTTTGTTTTCTCAAAAAAGCAGTGCATGCATCGCCTTTCCCATGGAAAACAAATGCACTGTGCATGGCACTCTAAAACTTGAGTGCAATATTCAGCCTCAGTTGGAATGATGTGTTTTTTGGTATTTGGAATAATGAACAGCTGGCAAAAAATGTCAACAGTATGTGTGTATGTTTTTTTTATTTATGTTTTTCTTGCATCCAGAGTCATCCATTTGGTTAATCCCAAAAAACTACCATCTGTTTTTTTTATATGCATGCCAAATCATGGTCCACTTTAAGTGCATAGCACTATATCAAAAGGGAATTCCAGCGATTTTTCGAAATGACTTAATAATTAAATTTTTAAGATGTAAAGAGAGTCCTTTGAGCCTGTTTACACTTTGCATTAAAGGGGCAATCTGTAATTTACTTTAAAACATTCCAAAATGAACTAAAATTATCAAGTAAATATTAAGAAACAACAACAGTATGTCAAAGATATCTAAGTAGTGTGTTGCAGAGATATCTACTGAAATTAGCATGCTAGCCACCTAGGCAAGGTCTGCCCTGTCTTGTAATACCACTTTACTACCTGTAGAGACAATACTTCTTCTTGTAGGCTCTTGGCTTGGGGAACTCCGACCTTGCATACCTTTTGTTTCCTTGTTTATTCTCACATCTGCTAGTCAGAATGCCTTTCCACTCACGTAACTGTAAACGGATAACAAAATATATTCTGTTTACACTCGTATTAAATGCGTTCATGATCCATCTCTGACCACCTCTGAATGTTATTTGAAAGGTTCTTTTGTAATCTGAGCACAGTGTGTCCTGGGGGTCATCATGCAGTCAAATAAAATCCAAATGTTATCCAGTCACTGAAGATATGTTAATGCTAAGTGTAAACAGGCCCTCAGAGTGGTTAAATGTGAAATGGTTCTTTGTAGAGAAAACTTACTGACTTGCTCATTTCTTTACAGTGATATTCATAGTAATGAAGGTTGATGGGCGATGAAAGTAATTGCTGGGTTATACAATATTGTTGCACGTGCTGGGAGAAATGAATCCTGTCCAAATACAAAAAAAAATTATCACGGTGGCACATGTGCGGTAGACCGTAGTGTTTACGTCTTCATTCAAATGTTTTGTGTAAGTTTACATGGAAGTTCTAGACAGACATTCACAGTCAGTAATTTGTGGCCTGTTCTAAGTGTGATTTCTGCGGTATCGATAAACATTAACACTAACCAGGAGCTGCCACACAAACTAAGTTCTGGAGTTTACGGTAGTTGTAGCCCATCAGGTAAAAGAAGAAAACAAATACACATTTTTGTAAACAAAAGATCTTGCAATATACAAAATGACTAAAAGTTGTTTAGTTTGGGGCTGTAACTTATCATCAGAAAAATAGCTGCACTCAGGAACCAACCGACAGGAATGAAACTTAGTGGGTAGGTTTGACAATGTGAGACACACAAATGATTCAAGTTTCACACTCACACTCTGCAAGGGCGGGCCATATTGCTGTACCTGACTGGCCTAACAGCCACAGTTGCGGACATACAGCAAGCAGTGATGTCCTCAATGAGTTTTCCTGTTAGTGCCAACACCATTGGCAGACAGCTGCACTACACAGGACTACATGCATGCAGACCGTTAAATCTGCAGGGACTGTGTGAGAATATTCAAGATGCATGGGATGGATTATCACAGGACACCATTAGGAATTTCTGCAACTCCATGCTGAAACATCTGGCATGTTGTGTTAGCAAACGTGTCTTCCTTCCCAATAGCATTGCAATTTGATACTTCCTTCTGGGTGCAACTATTCTTTTGACGACAAGTGTATAAAGCCAGTAATGATTATTGGATTTTGCAGTTTGGCTGCTGAAAGAAATAAGCCCACCCAAAACACTTTGAGAACTTTAAGAGCTGAAGCACCACCATCTGTGCCTGTGTATACTATTACTTTAGCCTGTATGCTATTTTTAGCCTGTTTAATTTTTTTAATTACTTTACATTTGATGTGTAATGTTTCTAATGATATAATAATGCTAAAATATGTTTTAATGTGGGAACTATTCTGACCTAATAGTGGTACATACACCTCTCCATCGTTAATGGTTTTTAAATAAGACATTTTTAGAGCCACATTTTTATCTCAGAACTATCGTAAAACAAGCTCTTGGGCATCAGGCAATGTGTTAATTAATGTTCAGAATTATTGGATATAATATATTTTTGCAAGGGAGCTTTTAGAGGCATCTGGTTCAGAGATCTGGTTCCTATCACCACCACTCTGAACAATTCTGATCTGCAAAGTTTCTCTAGAATGGTTCCTTTTTTTTGCAAACCACTCTGAACAACTCTGTACATCTTAACTGTTTAATTACATAGACACTGTAAAAGATCAGTGAAGCACCCCTTTAATGTGCTCATATTTGTAGCATTAATCATGCTGTGTCACTCTTGTGAATCAGGTATACATCTGCTCCAGGGCAGTCTGCAAACTCATATGAGCTGGCAGCCTGCCAAAACAGACAAGCCATATTGTCCATGCAGGATGAGGTGAGGATTTTCTCATGAAATGAAACAGCTGGAGGATTTAAGAGCTCTCTCTGTATGGATCTTCACCATACCGAATTGATAGGGTGTATCAGGAGTGCTGAAAGGCGCCGCAGACTGCACGTATACACACATCCACGTTACTCTGAGAGGCCGCTGCAGCTGGAATGCCGTGTGCTCTCAGCTGTATTTGGCCAACGTTTCATCGAGAGTGTTCATTTTTCATTGCTACTGACAGGCCCAGGACAGGCTTCTGAAAATCTGAAAAATGTTTTGAACAATCCCTGAATCTTTTTTTACTGTTCTGGACTTCTGGAACACTTGAGATACTAATTAAAATAGTTCAAAGAGAGGATATCAAACGTTGAAACTGAGAATTTTTGTTTTTAATTTGATGCCTGAAACACATTTCATAAAAGTTGGGACAGGGTTCATCACGCTGGATTGCAAAAATGCAAGAAAGTAAGAAACAGTTTGGGGTCCCCTTCATGATATTTCTTCCTTTCATAACGTACCAGCCGTTTCAGTGGGTGACTGGTCTGGAATGCAGGCAGACCAATTTAGTGGCCGGACTTTTTTGTTATTGAGTCATGCTGTCGTAATATGTGCAGAATGTGATTTGTCATTGTGTTGCTGAGATAGGCAAGACCTACGTTCAAAAACTCATTGTCTGGATGGCAGCATATGTTGCTTCAAAACTTGTATACTGTATGTTGTGCCGCAATAATGGAGCCTTCACAAATGTGAAAGTCACCCATGTCATTAGGGTGCACTAATGCTCCCATACCATCCCAGATGCTGTTTTTTAACGGTGCGCTGATAACAAGCCACATGATCTCCTCTTTAGTCTGTAGGACTATCCATGATTTCCCAAAAGGGGTCTGGGAAAGGACACCTTTCTGCTTCACCTCAGTTCAACTTAAATGGGCTTGGGCCCTGAGAAGGTGGCAGTGTTCCTGGACCCTGTTTATATCTGGTTTCGTCTGTGTTCATAGACAATGGTTTTCGGAAGTGTTCCTGAGGACTTGTAGAGATTTCCATTACAGAATTGTGTCTGTTTTTAGTGCAGCTGCCTGACTGCCCGAAGATCATGGCCCTCCTGTACTGGATTCCGGCCTTTGGATTCTCGAAATTGGATTACGAAATGCCCAAGTTTTTGCTATTGTACATTGAGAAATATTATTCTTGAGTTGTTGCACTATTTGCTGGTGCAGTCTTTCACAGAGTGGTGACCCCTCCCCATCTTGAAAGACTCTTCTTTGTTACTGACCTGTTGCCAGTTAATCTAATAAGTTGTGAGATGTTCCACCAGGTGTGTTTTGGTTTGTATTTAGTATTACACAACTTTACCAGTCTGTTGTTACTTTTTTAAAAATGTGTTGCTGGCATCAAATTCAAAATGGTCATAATTTTCAAAGACCAATAAAATTTCTCATGTTCAACATTCAAATGATATCATTCTTTTGTACCGTTTTCAAAAAAATATTGGGTTTAAATGATTTGCACATCACTGCATTCTGGTTTTATTTACATTTGTTACAGCGTCCTAACTTATTATTGGAAAAATGTTTGAATCTATCCGTCCCTATTTAAGTATTTTTCGTGAATGTTTACATGAAGAGAATTTGAATGAGCTACAATCACAAAATGGAGAACAACCTTAGTCCTCTGCTCTTGGTGTCTTCCACACTCTACCCCTTATTTAAGTGCCACAGTAAATGCAACCACATGCATTAAAATTAGCTTTTATCAGTTTTTGGTCTAGGTTTAGAGATTTCAAATAGACTTTTTTACTCTTATTTTATAGGTTTTTTTTAGGTAACCCTCACAGTCATTGAGATTTAAAAATAGCAGCATATCTCTAACCTTTCCACGTTCTAGTGGCAGAAACACCAGGTTATGAAATCACATCATGCGCCTTTTGACTTTATAGAATGTTGATCTAACAGCAGTGCATGATGGCATTTCCTGTACCACACTAGGAATGTGAAACTTTGTATTACAAAGTACATTATACATGACTGGACTGTGATCACACTGTTTTCAGGAGGCATGAGGTGGCCCATACTGTCACAAAGAACTGATCTGCCCATAGAATCTCAGAGGTAACTGCATCCTGTTTTCCTGTAGTAATTACTTCAGCCTCAGCAATGAGTATTACCTTTTCAGTTCATGAAGATGAGAGGGTTAGGTACATGATGTCTTGTTGTTAGACCATTTGAGGCAGGATGGCCACTCCTGGGATGGTATGACTCTGTCCCAAGCTTTCCCTTGTTTAGACTGCATCACTCTGAGGTTTACTGGGGCCCTGAACTTTGCACATGACATTGCAACTTTCTTCAGACTGACAGGCACCCACAACATGTTTGTGGAACTCTTGAGGAATTTATTTGGAACTGTGGTATTCTGGGCCTCTGGTGTGTTATAAACTTCATGCTAAGGGTGAGGTGGAATAGTTTTTTAAAGGGCCCAAATCAAGAAAACTGAATGGTTTTCAGATTTAAAAATGAGTTTGATGTAGTATGTAAACATTGATAAATCTGTGTTATTTCCTAAATTGGAATGATGTTCCAATCACTCATAAATTCAGTTCAAAGCATACAGTTCGCTCACTGATTCATTCAACCATATATGCCCTGAGCTAAATTCGCTGTTTTTGTAATATCACACAAAACATGGTTTATCCTTTATATACGTTTCTTATACGTCCTACCGCAGTGTAGCTGCACCCATTCATGTGAAGGTATACATTAGATCAGCACATTCAGGAACTTTGGCTTGAAACACGTCTCCTTTCCTATTTGGGGGGGAAAATGTCACTTGCCATAGACTGTGATGTAAAACAGCAGTACAAAACAAAACCCATAGAGAACCACCGGAACTGAATTACTGTCTTTGGGTCATTTATAAACTATGTCAGGTGAATATATGTCCACTCTGCCTGCCATAAAACACAAACAATACATCAGAATGATAAATGTGCTTCTTCTGGAGGCCCTTCAGCCTTCCAGCATTAAGTGTATTTATGTCGTACGTTTACTATCCCTGTCCACTGTCTATTTTTCTTGGTCATGTGTAGATTTTTACTGAACCTGGAAGTAGCAATTTACTGTCACAGATCACTGTATCTAATTTTACATTGTTATGAATACAGGCCACCCAAGTGTCCAGTTTTCCGCTCCTCACCAGTGCCTGAGAAACATGAGCTTCATTCTGAACCCACTCATACTTGTTGGTACTGTAGCATAGAGAACAAATTAAAAACAAATTAGCCTGAAATAGCCGCTGAGGCGCCAGAATAGCATGCTAGCTTACATTTAGGTGTGTTTATTGATCATATATGAAGTTTATCATCACAGTCAGTCAGTTCTTTAGTCTGTCAGACTAAAGAAATTGTGAGCACTGCTTGTTCTAATGAACTTAAAAATATGCATTATTCACCACTGCCCTCTAGAGGAGGAACTGCACCTGGAAAATCTCTACTAATGCACACAAACTGCAGTAATATGTGGTGATGAGGTAAAAAGTACAGTCAGTCTACAGATGAATTCTGGTTAAATTATTTTCTTGTACCTTATTTATTGATTGATTGGTTGGTTGATTGATTGATTGATTGATTGGTTGATTGATTGATTGATTTACCTGCTTTCTTACTTACATACACTGCAAAGGTTTTCAGTGATGAGAGCTTTCTGTTTTCTAAGCAGAGCCCACTGAGCCAAGCAGGAACAAAACACACAGCACTGACAGTTTAAGAACAGTTTAATACATATACATTGTTCTGACAGTTCTGCTCTGGGGATAGCTCTAGCCCGAGACAGGCCACCAAAAACAGGGACTGTCCCCAGAAAACAGAAATGTTTGGTCACCATGGGTGTTAAGTATAGCTCGTGTTCAAGTTTTTATTTGGTTACTTGTTAGCTATCTAAATCTGGGTTTACATGGGGTAAAGAAAAAAAGGGTTTTGTATTTCTTTTTAGTATTTGGAAACATTGACACCAATATTTGCCATATATTGTTGTTGACAGTTAGTTAATATCAGTCATAATGCAACTTTATATCCTTCTGTCAAAGACCAGTCAGATGAAAATATTGATTGAAATCAATAAAATTAATGTACTGTAAGAAGACATGCACCAGCAAAATGAAGGATCTGTTGTATCTCCCCAATAAAATAACCACTTTCAAGAATTTCAGTTAATACCTGTACCAGGGTAAAATACATTACATACTTTGTAATTGCATGTCATTGTCATTGTCAAGTTTGGAAAGTTCCCCTACCTGAGATTAACAGTGACTCTGTGCCCCTTAAACAGGGATGAAGTGTGCTTCAAACATTCCCGATAAAAGAAGAAGGTATTGGGATATTTTTGGAGTAAAGAATGTATAAGAATTGCTCCAAAGGCTAAACCTTGTAAGCTACACTTCTATTATTCGTGATCTCTTATCTGTGTTATCTGCCTTACTAGAGATAAAGTGATAAATGGGTTTATATTTCTAATGTAACTCTGAAAACAATGTAAACAATTGCATCCAGACTGGGTCAGTTTGCGTTAGTTGCAGTGGAAGGATCCTCCGCAGTCAGCTGCTGCTAAGAACATGCTAAGGACCTAGAACTGTCTTTTTTAGAAAGTGTCACAATATATAATGTTTACAAAAAAGTAATGACAATAAGGCGTGCAAATAACTCACTGGACCACATTTTTTTATTTTTGTAAAAAAAACAGGGATTTATACCAGGTTTGTACTTTGCAATTCATACATTTTCACATCACTGTATGTTGGTCTAAGCTGGTCTATGTTGGTTTAGGCTGGTCTGGTACTAGTTTAGCTGCTCACCCAGCATGGTCATGCTCGTTGTTCGGTGTATCAGCAAAACATAAAATATACTGGTTATTCTGGTGACGAGGCATGCTGGTCTACGCTGTTTTGTTTCTAGCAGGGTCATAGCAACTAAACTAAACAGCATTACAATAGAGCTTTGTATGCTGAAGATTAGAACTCAAATCCATGCTGGAGTAGAAAAGCTAGTGCTTTTGGCTGCCATAAGCTTTGCCCTACGTTTGTCTTTCTTGATGAGTGGTTTTAAAATGCTGTAAATTAGATCATTTCTGTGCATGAACTCCAGAAGAAACATTTAAACTAAAGGCCGGAGTACATGGACAAACACAAATGTAATTGCAGCTGTTCTTAGACTGTTCAGAAACAGAACTGACCAGTACATCAAAGAAAAATGAATGAGGAGCACAATCTAAGGGTCTTTAAACAATCAAACATGTGTACGGCACATCAATGAAACGTTTGCATTTTGTTCATGTTCATTCTGATAGTGGACTCAGGCTTTTTGAAGAAGATGAGGGTCAGATCTCTGAGTCTCAAACTCTCTGTAAAAAGCTTTTAGCATTTTCCCTTTACCTACATTGTGTTCCTGCTTGTCCTCTTCTCACTGAAACTTGACTGGGAAATTTCAGTACACGACTAACACATAAAACAGCCCAATACATTTAATTTAATTCAAGAATACCATTAACATAAATCGGGACATTTGACAGTCATATCATCAGCTTTTTCCAAAAACATTTTTTTTTGGTTAATGTTCAGTTAAACATGCTAATCCTTTAGATTTCCACACAACATAATGTAGATGTAATTACTATTGAAGAATGAGCCTAGATGTCTCTGTGATGTTATATTGGGTATATTGTGCTATTTTGTCTATTCAAATGCTTGTTGGCTGCGGTCCACACAAATAAGTCATGCATCTTATGGAAATACCCAAGCCTAATCACTTAAATGATTTACTATTCAAATGTTAAACACACACTGGAGTCTAGGTAATTGTCTCAGACTTGATCTAAAAAGATAAGATTTGTGTGTCCCTACAGCTCGGAAACATCTGATCTGTGTCACATTACAACAAAATGGGATTTGTGCCACTTCATCCATGTAATGTGAAAGTAACTGCAGTATGTGAGCTCACGGTTAGCTCAATTACAAGTGGCTTTCCTGAGCTCGGAGTTTTCTGTTTCTGCAGTGTTCACAGCGAGAATTCCATTCATTCAAAAGTCCAAACTTTCAATTCATCTTGAACTCGCAAATGCAAGGTTAATTATAGCAGCAGTGTTACCTGTTTCACAGTCTTTCAAAGGTATATGATAAAGACTTTTTCATGCACGCCATTCAATAGCGCTCAGACATCTGCATGTTGTCTTTCGTTTATTCCAAACAAATTAGTGACCTCTACAAAGCTGCAAAAGCAAATAACCTACAGACGAAAAAGAAGCACAGTCATGTCGGGCAGTACCAATGTAACCATGCCCCGAGCAGCTACAGTAATCCGAAATGACTCTGGGAGATCGAGTTTCATAGGTTGTTCAAATAAAAAAGCTCAATATCTTTGGCAGCATACTGACTTCTTCATGACTTTTGTTCTGCATGTTTATTTAGAGGAATGGAAAACTGATCAAGGCTATTTGATAGCATGATGTTAGGCTGAAATTTTGTGACCACTGATTTGTGTTTTTGTATTTAACTCCAGACACAGAATGCCCTCATCTAAATCAACCACTAATGTGACTCACGCAATGCCTTTGCAATACTTTGCATGTGGCATCAATTCATCTCCCTATAAGACAACAGATCTTATGTGTTCTCAGTTAAACTCAGCGGAGCAGCATAATGGTTTTCGGAATCCTCATCTGTGAGATAATGGCTGTAAGTGTAATGGTGTGTATCGGTGTAGTGTGGAACTCCTTTAACCTCATTATGACCATCCAAAAGCAGCTGAAGACCAAGAATGTTCAAACCATGAGCCTCATCATACTTTCCATCTCCATCAACAACAATACTCTGGTACTGTCCTGCTTCTTCATTGTGGTGTCTGTCAGCCTAGATCCGTTGTTTATGTGCACTTCGCTGCTTCAGCCTCAATATCTTACATTGCTGTTTATGTGGCTGAGCAGCAGCTGTATGAGCTTCTGGTCCACTGCGTGGCTGAGTGTGTTCTACTGTGTGAAAGTTGTGAACTTCTCCAGTGAGTGTCTAAGAGCACTAAAGAAGAACATCTCCATCATCACCAACACTGCACTCATGCTGAGCTGCCTGGGTTCTCTCCTCCTGTTCTTTCCTTTCTTCACGCTCCACATTCCAGAAGCTGCACCAGGAGCCACAAGTGAGACATTTGGTATCAGCTTGAACACCTCCAATGCAACCTATTTGCCATGTGGTACGCCCATATTCTCTCCTGTGATTGATTTATATGGATATACACTGTGTTTTATGTCTTTCCTCTGCCCGCTCCCTCTGGCGATCATGCTTCCAACATCCATCAGAATGGTGATTCATCTGTGTCAACACATGTTGACACTTCGTAAGAACCAGACACAAGTGAGGGGTTTAGACTCTTACCTGTCCGTCTGTAAGCTGAATATCTCTCTAGCGGGAGTATATCTCACCACTCTGACCATTGTGGCATTCTTCTTTGTCTTTCAGTTAATTGGGTTAAAGGTTAGTTATCTCCTAATAATATTCGGCTTCTCCTTTTATTGCATCTTCACTGCTGCCCTTTTGACTGCTTCCAAAACCTATCTAAGAAAGACGTTCTGGAGCCTGTGCCGATGTAGGAAAACTCAGGAAAACGTCATTAAAGAAACAAGGCAGACGAAGAAGACGGAGGTAGCTTAAGGCAATTAACTCAATAGCTCTCAACCCTGCAGTCCTGTTGATGGGCTTAAATATCTCCTTGTCCTTGTTTTACTGAAAAATGAAATATATTGGGATAGCTAACAAACCCATTTTTGTCAAAGTGGACCCTTTCCTGTCACCATTAAAAGCTTAAAAAGAAATAGTTTGGTGGAAAATCTAATTAGATCTAGATGATCAACCAAGACATGTTTGGTGCAGTTTGCTTATTTAGTTTGGAACTGGAGCTGCCAAAATCTAAAATTCAAATTCAAATTTTGTTGATAAGCTATGGTACGGACCGGCCTTATTTACATGCCTGCTAACACTGGAACAATTTCTGCATTACATCCTGCTTTTCAGTACTATTACACCTTCAAATTCTTAGAGACTGTAACAAAGCCTAAGGCTTACTATAAAACAGTTAGAAGTTACAAATTGAGTAATGATAAACCTATGAACATGAGATGTTGCATTCCATTTTATGGGATATTTTAAATTCTACAGCTGTACCAAGGACATTTTATGGATGACACCTCAATGAAGTGCATATCAGGTTAGTCTTGTTTACCAACAGGTCTAACTTATAGTGCTAAACCATATCGACTTGATCTAAGTGACTTGAATTTGAATCTCAGAGCACTCTTCAATACAGAATCCTCCAGGGTCCTTTCTTTTGGACTCTCCTTTTTAGCTTGGGTTTTCAGCTTAGGGTTAAGTTCATGTCAAAAGCTTAAATCTGTATTTACCAAATCATTTTAGGATTGAGCTGCATGTATACATAACAGTGGGGATAGATTCTTTCTTATTTCTTGTTTCTTGTTGTTGGTGGCATTTGTCTGTATAAGCATTCTGCTTTTAAGACAACAACATTAAGCATTAAAGCTTCATGCATTATATGAGTTAAAGTGTAGATATGTTGATATAAGGGATGAATTACCTGGACCATTGTCCCTTGCTTCTGCAAGCCATCAGGAGTGACCTGGGGTGAACTACTTCCCTGCCAGGTATCACAGGATTGCAATACTAAATGATAGTTCATAGCAGTCATTAATGAACCGACACTTTGTTAAAGAAAGTACAGTAAATTAAATTGTTATTCCTGGCTATTGCCTCTTGCGTCGTTTATCACAATGTGGTTCAATTATAGCCATTAATTTCCTTATTTAATATTACTATAAATTGTGCAATTTGACTAGATACTGGTCGTTGCAATAGTTACAGAACATTATGTCAGTTACATTGTTACTGAAACCTACTTCTGTAGCTTAACTGTGGAGCAAATTCTGAAAGAATGACTATCCTATCATATGTATGTAATTTATATATAGACTTTGACTGGATTGCTGTGTTGTGTATGTTATTTGTTGATTAATTGTTTAACTGTTAAAAATTCTGTGCCTTACAATTTTGTTGTTAGTATCACCTGTAACTAATTTATTACTAAAATATTAGAAATACTTACTTAAAAAGTATGTTATTGCTTTCCCGTTTTATTTGCAAGTGATCATTTCAAACTTTTAGGGCAAAGTTTACCTGTTAAGCACAGTAAAAACCAACATTACACACACATACAAAAGTGCTTTCAAGCGGTTAATTTAAAATCTTCTAGAACAGGGGAGCTGAAACAATTTTCTTGCATAACATTTTACACCACTACAACTTATTACTAAAATACCTCAAAAACACAAATTCAGTATTATTGTTACATCATTTTTAACAGTAGAATGTGTATAGTAGAAAAATATGTTTGTACGGTAAAAATGTGTTTAGGGTAACCTACTGGTGGGCAAAACGTCTCTTTTTCTCTCATACTTCTTACTTATTACTGTAAAAACACACATTCAAATATAATTCTGTGATGTCTTGGCAAAGAAGCTGATGAAAAAAAAAGATAAATCTCAGATTTAAACAGATGCTCCTTATTGCATATACAACAGTGGAGAACTTCCACCCAGCACTGCTAATATGCTCACGGTAGCAGGCAGGTCACTCCTAGCCACACAGTTCAATTTTGTGGTAGGTACAAATAGTGCGCTACTACCCAAAACAGTACAAATAACAAATACCACACATTTTAAACCAACAGCAATAACACTTTACATGAGTCTCTTGTATGCTGCTCCAGAGTCCACGGCTGGATGAGCCATGATGCAACCTAACCTCTCCACGTGGGTGGAGTGATCACATGATAAAACAACCCAAACTAAAGAGATTGACAGCTCCACACCAACTTAGGCAAGTCTAAAAGTGTTCCTAGTTTAGCGGTAGCAGTACGAAATATTCAAATTGACATTTAGTACATTCACATAGTAACATAAACTGTAACTGCACATTAGTTCATGCAACACAATAATATATTTATTAATATTTGTGTGGCATAATCGATTCTTTAAAGTCAATACCAGCATCAGAATTATCGATATTTCGGTATCGATCCGCCCATCCCTAATGCGCAGTAGCATTAGCTTACTTGTAGCAATGTTCATATTTCGACTCTCTGAATTCTCTTATAATGGTCTTAATTCGGGGCCTCCATCTGCTGNTGGCATAATCGATTCTTTAAAGTCAATACCAGCATCGGAATTATCGATATTTCGGTATTGATTCGCCCATCCCTAATGCGCAGTAGCATTAGCTTACCTGTAGCAATGTTCATATTTCGACCCTCTGAATTCTCTTACAGTGGTCGTAATTCGGGGCCTTCATCTGCTGCTCATCTCCAGTACGCTCCTCCGATGTAAAATACGGCCACAAAAAAAAATTAACTGCATTGCTCGCTATCACACATTTCTCTGTAGACTCACGATTTATAAAACTGTTGTAGAGAGGTTTTGAGATCTATTTGTTGTTCAGAGTTGGTTCGTTTTATCTGAATGGGAAGCTGCTATTAGCGCGTCGTTCCTGTAGGTGGCGATCATGAGTGCTGGGCCGCTTTACTCCAATCCACAGAAGAAGCGAACCGAGCCAAGAGGCGGTTGTTGTGGTTTCGTTGCTGAGCTGCGTTCAGAACACAAGAAGTTGTGAGACAGAGATGATAACCTGATCAATTACATTCACAGATCAGCTTTTTTGAGGGTCAGGGATGAAGAACAAAAGGGCGAAGTCTACCAAGTTTGGAAGTAGCAGAAAGAAAGGTAAGGTCAGGTGATGAGCTCCATGCTATGTGGACTCTGAACACTGAAGTAGCCGTTGCGCTTTGTTGACAGCTAACGTCGCTCACTGGCTAATCCTACAGCCGGCAGTCCTCCACATACTCAGTACATTCGAGTGAATGATGTCTTTCAGCTGTTAATAAAGTCGCTGTTTAACTAGTTTTCGTGTAAAGGTGCCGGATTAATCTACTCGTTCTGTATAATCCTAGTATGCTGTACCGTAAACTTAGCGCTGACAGCTCCTAGCAGGATTAGTGGTTTAAAAGAGCGATGTAAAGTGTTCTTGTATAACTAGAAGCAAAGTCAGGTTGACAGCTTTTACTTCTTAGGTTATTATTCTATTAACCATGAAAGACTATTTTAAAATATTTTAAATTCGTCTTCACAAATGAATAGCATAAAATCATTACTTGCCTCTTAAACTGATGTTTAAACCTGAACCTGTGTTTCTGTGCCTGAGAGGTAGGAAAACAATGATGCGTCACTTGTATGTATTACAGAATAAAACAAACACCGCTAGAGGTGGGCAAAATGATCAGGTGTTTCATAATATGCTTTCTTGATCATGTCATAAATATTGTCAGTACTTAAACACTCATGACAAGAGATGATAGAAAGTGTGTGAGCCCTGTATTTTTCTGTGAATTTCTGCTAAAATGCGACCTAAAATATGATCATATCTTTATTAAACTCCTAACAGTAGATAAAGAGAGTCTGATTAAACAAACAAAACAGACAATTACACAATTTTTCATTCATTTATTGAACAAAATTATCCAGCATGAGTTGCCTGTTGGCAAACGTATGTGAACCATCATACTGCCACCACCATGTTTCAAAGTTGGTATGAGATTCTTATTGCTAGAATCCAGCGTTCATTCTTTCCAAATATAACCTATTTCATCTGAACCAGAAAGACTAAATTTGCCTTTGTCCTTTCACATAACATGATTTTTTTAGACTTCTGGCTGTTTTAGGTCGTCTTTAGGAAGCTTTAAACGGGAAGAAATGTTCTTTCTGTAGAGCTGTGACTTTCTCCATACTATCGTTCCGCAAGGGATCGACTGATTTTTCGCCCGATATATATATAAATATCTATACCAACCATAGGTCACATACTTTTGCAAACAAAGTAATTCACTGTTGGATCACTTTGTTTTATTTTTTTTATCTTCTTTTATGACTTAACTGAATATCTGATTATATTTTAGATCACATTAATGTAGTATTTCACAAAATGATAAAGGATTCGCAAACTTTCCAGCAGTACTGTAACTAGCTCTGTTAAACTAGTCATGTTAAAATAAATACTCAACAGGAGAGACCAAAAACCTCATTTCATTTGAATGTAAGTCAGTGAAATTGATTTGTGATCCTTTGTTAAAATTCCAACACTTTGTTTTTCAGTCATCAGCGATGTTTCCCCTTCCACAAGCATTCCCCCTCTTGTAGAGGGTCAGGTGCGATGCTTCCTAAGAGTCACAGTAAGCAGAGTGTTGTGGACAATAAGCAAGCCTCCCCCGCTTACCCTGGTCCGCTTGCGATGGTGGGGTGAGTCGACCGGTGGAACTCTCTTCTGTCCCAGAGACGGGTCCCTCGCTCGACAGAAGGATGTTAAATCTACCAGCCGCTTTCCAGTCCGATGTGGACCCAAGCAGTTTACTTCATATCTGACAGGTAATGAAGTCTAATTAATTAATTCTAAGTCCATTTGTACAAACATAGCTGTTACAACACAGATCATTTTGAGATTGTAAATCTTGTGCTGTCACATATTACAAATGTGTATATAATACAATTCTAACAAAACAAATGACAAAATATGTAAATTATTACATAGTAAATTATTATGCAAATTACAAACTGGAACAATCAAATATTAAAAATGATATTGAGATGTCAAAGATTATAGATCAGATAGTACTTTAATAATATTGTGTTTTAGTGTTATTCTCATAAACATGTAGATCTATGTTTTCACTTACAGATATGGGCTCATTGGTGCTGGATGTTCTAACAAAGCCTGATCACTTACCCATAGCACGAGTTCAAATAGCTGGGATTGCTAGATTGTCGTTGTCACATTCCATTAATGGGTTTTTTACCCTTGTTTCACCAACGTCTGAAAAACTTGGGGAGCTTCAGGTGAGTGAAGCAGCAAGTTTATTCCTGCTTTGCACAAGTTAAATTAAAGCCTCTGTCAACATGGTTACAAACGAGGGCTGGTGCGTTGTAGCTGATGTAATACCTATGTCATTTCATACAGTTAAGGTGGGTCACTAGCTGTTGCACAGTCGTAAGTGAAGTTGTTTATAGTAGGATCCAGCAACAGGTATCTTATACAAGTAGGAACTAGTGTCTAGCTACGCTACAAACCACAGTGTACTAAACTTTAATAATAAGCCTTGTGGTGGGTGTTTGGAGGGGTTATTAAATCCCCTAACGGACATAAAAAGGGGAATCTAGGCTGTCCTCAGAAAAAACTGAGTGGGTTGTCTTATTTCACAGTTTGTGAGTTGGTAAAGACTCTGGATACCCAAATGTGTAGGCACAAGCACTAAATAAAGGAGTTTCTCATAATATATCCCCCTTAAATAACCTAAATAACCTAAATCACTTGCTTGCTCAGTGCTTGTGCTTATACATTCACCGGTTTCAGTCACATGCCAGATCATACACTACAGTTTTATCCCCATACATGTATGCCAGCGCTGTTGCACTACCTCAACACTACTGCTTCTCCTTCAACACTACTGCTTCTCCCTCAACACTACTGCCTCTACCTTAACACTACTGCCTTACACTGTTTGTAAATGATGTGTAAGCTGTATATTGTCTGTCCGTATATAGTTTGTTGTATATTGTGTATACTGTGTTGATTGTATGTTGTATGGCGTCTGTATGTACTGTGTATATGTGGAGTCATTGTGTATACTGTGGACTGTCAGTCAGTTATGCGTATTTTGGTTCAGTACTAGAGAGACACAAACTGCCGAAACCAAATTCCTTGTGTGTGTCAACGTACTTGGCCAATAAACCAGATTCTGATTCTGATTCAGTCCTGCTCAACTCAAAAAGCAAAATCTCTCAACAAAAAGGCCAAAAGCATTCTTTCTCTGGCAGTGTAAAAACATCTTAAAACTGTAGTAGTAGTAGAAGAAAAGCATCAAAACAAATACAGGGGCTTTAAACAGGGCTTTTGTGCAGATCATATTGCTTCTGTTAGACATGTGTTTTTTGCTAAATGTTTTTCCTTGTGTTCTTTCTGTAGGTCACTTTGGCCCTAGAGCCACTTACAGAGACGTATGACAGCAGCAGCTCAGTGCCAACCACAGACATAAGCATTGATCCTGCATTGTCTGCTCCTGCTCCACTAATATCTGACCAAAGCATGCAGGCTCCTCATGTGTCCCACTATGGACAAAGCAAAAGTGGGAAAGAGTCAATTGGAGCCAGTTCCAACAGCACACCAAGGTTTGTGTGTCTGTTTTGTTTCTTCTTGACTGGTATTTGAGCATTTTGCCAACGTAATCGATATAATGGCATTTGCTCAGTTTAACAGGTGTTTGCAGAGAACATCTGCTTGTTTTGTTTATTTTAAACAGTTCTTGAAGAGGAATTCCACAGGTTTTTCATATTTTGTGCATAATTTAACCATTGCGATTATTTGGGTTGATGTGAAATTATGCATTGTAGAGAAATCAAAGTTTCTTTTTTTTCTGTGCAGTGCTGTTGATTGGAACTGATGGTTGTGATGTCTAAATTGTCCAAAAAGTTACCTGAATGTCTATTGCAAGCTTATTTTGCCTGAAGTCTCTATAAAGAATTGAGTAGTATCCAGTCTAGAATGGGGAAAAAAAAACGTCCATCATTGTTGGCATGATATATGGTATAACGAAGAATCTCATTTTCTACATATCTGAAATTAGCATTCTTATTGTGGAGCTACTAATAAAGTGAGGGTTTTTACAACAAGCCATCATGTACAAGACAATGACTGTTGCTAAAGTTCATTTATGTTTATGTTTTATGTTCTGTTATGTTATGTTTCCAACAGTTTCACAGCTCTTGGTAATAGTCTCTGGGTTGTTTGGCAAAGTTCACTCTAGAGTAATGTGGATAGTTATTATTATTTTATTGGAAATATTGCACGAGATTTATTGCATTATCATGATGGTCGATTTAAACCATAATCAGATTTTCTAAAATGATCATGATCATTTTTGTTAAATACCAGCACATACTTAGTAATATAGCTTTTAAAGGCTTTAAACATTTGGTTCCTATCGTCACCACTGTGAGAAATATGCTACTTTCTTCTTGAACGTGCATATTTCCTCTTTGACAAATTCTGAAGCTGTCATGGTATATGTATGTTAATTGTACTCTGTGATTATTGTTTTAGAGGGAAGGATCACCTGTACTTCCAAGAAAGGGGAGACTTCCTAGTCAGAAGTCAGTCACCCCTGAGGCCAGATGATATTATGCTGCACCAGAAACCAAGGTTTGGTGGATCTCATGCTGGAGTAGAAGCTGCAGTTAACAAAGATGTGCGGGAGACAAGTGAAATAGTTGCCCGCTTACCTTCAGGAGACAATCATGCATCTGTTGATCTTCTCTCTGGTATGGTTTCCTAACTAATTTCTTTCTTTCATTTAGGGACAGTGATGCTAACCTTTGACATGGCAAAAAAAACCCCAAAAATAACTCCGCCCTAATTCCTGTAAATACGTCTCTTTTCTGTAAATTTTTTGTTAATGATAATGTTTTTAAACCAAAATGGTTTAGATCAAAAGCTTACTGTGAGCGATACAAATGGAAAGAAACAGTCATGTATACCTAATAGCTGGATGTTGTTTGAGAAGGCGTAGAGATGCTTTTGGTTTATAGAAAATTAAGTGTCTATTGAGTAATAGTGTTTTTGGCAATGTTAGCCATGACCTTTACTCTCATCTTAAAAAAAGAAAAAAGGAATAGCTGCACCCAGAAGGAAGTGTTGGATTGCAGTGCTATTGGGAAAGAAGATAAAGGTTACCAG
>CM067488.1:7931032-8048504 GCA_034552555.1 Semaprochilodus insignis
GAGCTGAATGGTTAGCTAAATACAGAGCAGAAAAATGTCAATTTCCACAAACATTGTAAAGTATAAACCAATATATGACTGTTTATTCTTTCATCATTGTATGCAGTTGTGTTTGTTGAAGAACAGTAATACTGAGTAAATAATTCACTGAAAGCTCATCTCTAATTTCGGCTGCCAACGTATTTGTTGGATCTGGGAAGTAGCAGTACATTTGCATATGGGTTGTGGCATTAAAAACACTATGTCTCACTTCTCAATCCAATATTAACACTTTGCAGCAGTGGACGCATCGAGACCTAAGGACAGTGTTTTGGGGTCGGTGAGAATTCATCTAGCAGATCTGCTTCGTAAAAGAACAGGTGAGATGTTTATGATTTAAGCACTAGTAGCATCTTTACTGTAAGTCCTCACAGTAGTAATAGGTGTTGTTTTTACAGGCATATCTGGTTGGTTTGGTCTCTCTCTTCCTCCAAGCGTGTCGTCACGTTGCAGCCTAACCTCAGTCGGAGGTCTTGAGCTCTCTATCCACTTTGCTCATCATGCAGACCAAGAGCGGGTCCTCAGTTCAGCCCGGCTCCTGGGATGGGAAGCTGAGAAAGACGGTGAAGAAGAGGAAGCCGAAGAGGAAGGTGACTTTACTTCAGAGGCGTGCCGGTCAATGGCGATATCGATCTCCATGCCAAGAGCCTGGCTGCCTTTCCATTGCTTGCTGCTGCCGGGTCACAGCGAGCTCCAGCGATCCACCTACTGCTACTACAGATACAAGCTGTATGACCAGGAGGCCTTCTGCTCTGAGCTAAAGCACCCAGCCCTTGAGGAGGGCCAGGAGGACTCAGGTAGGGCTAGCAGATATTGCCGAAAAATAAATATAAAATTGTTTTTTTATCATTTGACATTGCTTATTGATTGGCATTATATATTTTTCCTAATTCTCAGTTATAGAAATGAACCATGTTTTCAAATGTATTCTGGCAGCTGTAATAATTTTAAAACATTTTTCTGTACTCATAACAGATATGTAGTTAGAGGGCAGTTGCTGAATTTTATCAGTAATAGTTTATGAAATGTATTTTTGTACAGCACTTCAGGAGTTACTCAGTCAATGGAATTGTAAATCAAGCTTTGAATCAGTAATGAGACTAATTTCTCAGTGAGACAAATCTCTTGTACTATGTTACCGATATAGAGGTGTAGTTGAATTCTGCTGATAGCATACGGATACCAGAAAAGTGAAGGTAACCTTAATTTCTCTTTTACTGTGTTTCTCCTGTGTTTGTTGGATAAAACATAATAATGTTCAGCAGAACATTGTGACAGGTCTGTCTCATGGTAACACCTGAACTGTTAAAAAAGTATATAGTATATGGTCGCATTATACAGTTTTATATAGTAACATATTTTGATGGGAAGTTTGACAAAATATTACTATATTGCTTGCGTATTTTGTCATTGTGTCAAAATATTGTGATATGTATCTTTATGGTACAAATGGCTTGAAGAATAATATTAACAGAACAATGAAATAGAAAGTTTGGGCACAGGGCGCATGGATTCACTATAACATGTATTATTGCATGGATTGGAATTGCAAATATAATTGCAATGGAATATGGTACCCGTAAATGTACTGATGAGAAGGCTGTAGCCGCCATCAACAGTTCAGTACCTTTTTTATCTTGAGAGTATACAAGTCATGGTTCGCCTCTGTGTATCGCATATATCATGAGTGAATGGGTATGAGGGAATAATTATGAGTGAATTGGAAGTGAATTTTTCCTAATTCAAGCTTGCTGCTAGTCCTTGATTGAGAAACTGAATCCTAAACAAAAATATAAATGCACCACGTCTACTGAAAAGATGTTACTGATACCCCACAAAACACGATGGGAACACAATTCCTACATTGTGACCATATATGTGAATATATATATATATATATATATATATATATATATGTATATATATGTATATATATATATATATATATATATATATATATATATATATATATATATGTATATATATGTGTATGTGTGTGTTTCTTTTTTAGACTCAGATCTGGCCACAGTGGCCTTTCCAGGTAACCGGATCATTAAGCTGAGGAAGAGTCAACCCCTGCACTGGTACCTGAGGGAGGAGAGGCTGGAGGTGCAGCTGTGGGTCTGCTTTGGAAAGGAGAAAAGAGTAAGACCTCACGACTCCGACCGTCTGGTGGGGTCAGCCTTCATGGATCTTTCAGCACTGGCAACGGCTTCAAAACGCAAGCAGACAATAAGTGGTACGGTTTTCTGTTTGTTGTTTTCAGTTACACATCACTTTAAACACATTTAGACATACTGGCAATACCCTTACATACTTAGCAGAAGCTATTATCTAGAGTGACTTTATGCCGTATTTAGCGTCTTCTCCAACTCTTAAACTGTATTGTGCTGGATTAGTTTTCCCAGGTACAAACCTAATTCCAAGAAGTTGGCACAGGAGGGAAATATTGACAGAAACACAGCTATGTTTTGAAAATCTTATTTTTTCCCTTGTTTGTATGTTTATGGTAATTTTACATTTGATGCACGCAATATGTTCCAAAATAAATTTGGACAAGAAACATTTTTACCTCTGTTCACCAGTGTCTTTCATCACCTTTCCACGTTTCAGTAATTGTTTTTGGAACAGAGGACACCAACTGTTGTAGCTGTAACAGAGGGGAACTTATCCTGTTCTTGCTTGATCATAACACTTCAGCTGCTCAACAGTCCAGGATCTCTGTTGTAGTATATTGTACTTCATAATGTGGCAGATGTTTTCAATGAGACAGATCTGAACTACAGGCAAGCCAGTCAGGACAAAAACTTTACTTACTTTCTATGTCAGTTCATGTAAAGGAGCATGTCTATTGGGCCATTCATCATGAAATTTTCGTACAGTGTAAAGGGGTGCTGCTTAATTGTCGTAGTCAAATAACATTGTAAACAAATGGAGACCGATGATATGTTGCTCCACAATGCGTATTTACCCCTCAGCTATATTAAGTTACCCAATTAACAATTAACGTACATAACAATTTGACAGGTGGACTTTAAAAACCACAACACACAGTTCTACTTTGTGCCTGTCCATCTCTGCAGAGAAGTAGCCGGGAGAAGTCAGCTGTGTTTCTGTTGATGTATGCCTTCTGTTCATTTAGTAGAGTCTTGACTTGGTATGTGTAGATACAGAGAGGAACTGTCGTGAAACATGTGACCGTTAACTCACGTGGTGAAAAAGTGTGGTCACTGAGCCCTTTGTGAACACTCCTTTTATACCCTCATACGTTACCTAACATTCCAACATTCCAATTCCAATTTTTTTTTTTAATAATTCCACTTCCTAGTGCTACACNTTGACTTGGTATGTGTAGATACAGAGAGGAACTGTCGTGAAACATGTGACCGTTAACTCACGTGGTGAAAAAGTGTGGTCACTGAGCCCTTTGTGAACACTCCTTTTATACCCTCATACGTTACCTAACATTCCAAAACAGGTGTTTTTTTTAATAATTCCACTTCCTAGTGCTACATTGACCCTGTCTCAGCTTTTTTTGGAATGTGTTTGTTGGAATCCAACTTGATTGTGGAAAATTAGTTTAAAAAGGTATATTGTGGGTTTTTTGCGTTTGACATGCTATTCCATCTTTTTTTAAGCGGTTTGACTGGCCAATTCATATGGTTCTATGGAATATCCTTATATTGCCCAGATTGAAAGATCATATCCTGGATATAAATGTGCATTCCAGCTAATTCCAACAATGCCAAAAAAGAACATAAAATTAAGCTGTGGCTTACCATTTAGGTGACCACACTGGTGTTGCACCAAAATTTAACATCACTAGAACAATGTATTTCAGTTCCATGGATTCAATTCAAATCCAAATCCATTTTATTCAGAAATCGGTAGGATTTTATGTCGCCTAAGTATAAAAAACAGTATAAAAATCAGTTCATGAGCAAAAGTGACAGGTAACTGATACAGTACTTGATGCCCTTGACTTCTACAGGAGTAGGCAATTTTGGGTTCAGTGAATTACCAATAGTAACTGTCCCAGGAGCCATTTCAAAAACAATAAACATTACAGATTCATACTTGATCATGTCTGTAATCACTTAAAGGACCTTTCCAGGTGGTACAGCCTGCACTAGTCTGTATTGGTACAGCATTTGTATTGGTGTTCCTGACTGCAAGGAGAATTCATCATCTGTGTATCAGACAGTGTTATCCAGCCACTAATTTGTCACTGCTTGGTACAGCTCAGTCATGTTTCTGTTTTTTTACTGTAGGTGTGTACTCTCTGTTTAAACGTTCCGCTGCTGATCTCGGTGGAGCAGCTCTAAGAGCCCACATCACTGCCACCACAGGCTCGACCTCACTCCCAGGCCCAGCCCTCAGTGAAGAGGAGGAGCATCTGAGCAGCCCCGGTGAGGAAGAGGAGGACAGAGAACCCTCATCTAAACAGTCCCGTGGTCATGGCGGCGTGTCAAGATGGTCTCATGCCACTAGCAGGCAACACACCAAATCAGCCATGAGCTCAGAGCTACTGCCTCCATCATGTGGTACGGAGCTCAGCGATGACGACGCTTTTACCGCCACTGTCAGCGTGGAGAGAGCAATGCACCTCAGTCTGAAAGGTAAGACGCTCTCACTGACCAAGTGGAAGCTGCATCCCATCATGCAAATCATATGTATGTCATATCATATTACGTCATAACATTCACAGGCTTTTTTTATGACATATAAAGAGAATCACCAGTGAAATTAAAGAGAAATGTAATAATTTACAACGTGCCACTTTATACGTATGTAGCTTTAATGTTAACCTAAAATGGACCTTTATTTATCATCATATTCAGTAAGATTAATCATTATCATATAATTAGAAAAAAAAAAAGATCAAAGATCAAAGGCTCTCCCTGATGTCACTGTAAAGAAGGAAAATGCATTGATTTACAGTTTCATGTTCACTTTTAAGTCCTAAGCCATGTCAGCATGAACTATTCCATCACAGCACAGAACCTAAAGGAGATCAGAGTAGCAAGGACTGTAAAAAAAATAAATAAATAAATAAATAAAGGAGGATGTTTGTTTTTTTTTTCTCTACAGGATGTCCTCTAGCTGAACGTAGCGGTGGTCTCCCTAGCTGTTGTGTCTCTTACGCCACAGCTGATGCCTTGGGTACAGTGAGCACAGGTGTGGTGCAGGAGAGTGATTGCCCTGTGTGGGACCACCAGCAGGAATGCAGGTATACCCCTCACTTCAGTCAGTTACACTCACACTCTTAGCTATCTACACATTGTACTACTAACAATGGCTTTCTATTTGCTGCAGGCTTTCCAAGGAGCTACTCGTGGATCCGCAGCAGTTGCTGGTGTTCAAAGTCTGGCACAAAGGCGGTACAGTGTGTGCTTAGTCAGACCTAGTTTTATTCTGATCATATGAGCTCACAGAGAATTTCACCTTTGACAATTAGTTGCTGTCTCTTTGTTTTACAGACGTAGAGCGGGTAATAGGCTTTGCTTCAGTGGACCTGTCTCCGCTTCTCTCTGGCTTTCAGTCCGTGTGTGGCTGGTACAACATCACAGATTTCAGTGGACAGTGTCAGGGGCAGCTTAAAGTATCAGTGTCTCCTCTGACGGGCGTGCAGGAGCTCCGGGCTCAGAGGCAGGCCGTCTGTGAAACCACTACCACTGACTCAAGCGTACGTCGACACTTTTTCATCTTACCCCAAATGTAGCTGATGAGCCAAAACATGTTTGGCATCACAGTGCGGGTAACAAGTAGTGGAATCTTACTACATGGCCAAAAGTATGTGGACAGCACTAATTAATGCGCTCAAGCAATTTCAGCTACCCACATTGCTAACAGGTACACACAGCCTTGCGCAACATTAACACACACTCCACATGCTGTTGAGAACTTGCGTTGTGCAAGCCCCGACCTAAACTCTGTCTAACACCTTTGGAACTGGAACACCATCTGGAGCCCCGTTCTAAAATCTAGTATGGGACTAGCTCCATGTTAATGCACATGGTTTTGAAATGAGCTGTTCAGCAAGCACATAAAGATGTGGTGTTTGTGTTTCTACATACTTCTGACCATGTAGTCTAAAACAGTAGTAGAGGAGATTATTAGGGAAGCAAAAGTACATGCAGTACATACAGTGTGAGTGTTTTGGGTGCTGGTACTGGTGGTGATGGGGTATGTTTCTATTGCAGTCTCTGTTTAGTGCCCTGCCACTGTGTTATCAAACCACAGCCGTGTACAGCACCTTCCCCAGCCATATCAGCCAGTTTACTGAGCAGAGGATCAGCTCTCCCCCTGAACAGCTGGACAAACTGCTCTCTACCGGGTAAGTACAATGAAGAAGGATGGCCGAAGGTTCGCTGACAGTCTCAGTGCATCATGTATATCACTGCTGTTTTAAAGAAATGGTTCAATGCAACGATGCTGACATGGCTGGTGAATGAAAGCTTTCATGATTGACAGGGAAAGCTCCTGCTGCTAATTAACTAGTAGCACCAGTTTTTATTCACTGCATTTTACCATTTGTGTGGTCTAGTGTGACTGATCGTCATGATGAACATGTGGACAACATTCGCCGGTTCCATCATGCCCTGCACGAGGCTGGAAGCACCCCACTGACATCCTGTGCTGGAGATGCACACCCATCTAGCTCTGCTCTTTTCTCAGCCCTCAGGTAATGATTCCTGCTGTTGGAAGGTGAAACTCAAGTTCTGCTGAGTTGTGAAGTGTAACGTACCTAACAATTATTGGAAGATTATACCCCACCAATCAGCATAGTTCAGAATGCTTACCTCAGCCATCCTACACTTGATTCAAACTGATTGAAGTTAAATTATGTAATTGTCTAGTTAGAATGCTTCTGAGGTATCGTTTTCTTATCTGGAGTTAGGATACAATAATGAACTTAAGAGCTTGTGTTCTGTAATAGCTGTTGTTCTAAATTCAGTCCTAACTGAAGTTGTCACAATGACTATACGGGTAAGCTTTCAGAGTTTAGGTGTTTTCAGGAGTGCAGATTGATTTGTGGTAAGGTAGGAAAACAGTGTAAATTTGTTTTAAAATTACCTTTGTTTGAGGTTGTAAAGGGTCATTTAAGACAGAAGTTGTGCATGCTGATGTATTTGAATCTGGCTTTATGAATCATGTGTTATGCTCTTTAAGGAAAAACCTCAGTGAGCTGGATGATATCCAAAAGTACTTCAGTCGCAAGTTGTCCACGCCAGTGTTTTCAGGGCTAGGCGAGCAGGGCCGAGGCTTCAGGCAGCGGGAGTTCAGGAACTCAGAAACAGACACTGCACATCTACTGCTCAAGTCCAACCAACTAGTGGGAGAAGTCAACAACATTATTAGAGGTATGCCTGCCACTAGTGTTTCCAGATTTGATCACAGGAACGCATTAAGTTATGTATACTTTTGTATGAATAATGTATTCACGCTTTCATGCTTTCAGGTCTAAGTGAACCTCAGCATCACACTGAAGGAGCATCTTCAAACACTTGGCAGAACCCATCCACACCTGCTGAAAAGGACCGTTATGTTTTCTCTGCTGTGGATTGTTCAAGTCTCTCAGAGTCAGAGAGCTGTGACATGGAGGTCTGTTCTCAGAAAAAGCCAGAGAGCAAACTGGAGGACGTCTCGCCTCTCACCTCTCCTACCTCAGAGGAGCCTATCCATTCACCTGTCCCTGAGGATGAGGAAGTGCACCAGGTAGCAGTAGGACAGTTAATGTTAATGATAGACTGAGACTGTGCTCTAAAATCCAATCATGATCATTAGAGAATATATGATACCACTTGCTTATTTCTTGTACCGATATTGAAACCTTGAGTATTGTCCAATACAGATCTGCTATTTCAGAGCTTCAGAATGAGCGTTTTTTAATCAAAGCTTTCCTCTAAATCACTCGATTGCTAAACATTTGTCTACACTCTCCACAGGACAAAATAGACTAACGAAAAACTAACAATTTTTCAGGATATATTTGTTACAGGATTCTGTTTTCAGGTTTCACTCTAGTAAGGTATATCTTTGTATTTAAAAAAAAATGCCAGTATTTAGTCTTGATGTGTTAGTTTTCTGTTCCTGGTATGAACTTTCAAATAAACACACAATCCATCTATTGGAGCTAACTGACAGGTGATGCTGATAGAAAGAAGGGAAAATTCAAACGTTATTTTTTTAATTATTTTCAATTCTAAAATAACACAGGACACAATGGCGCAAATGTGACACGTTTTTCAAGTCGCTTGCGACCCACACTTCAATCGTGCAGGTGAAGAATATGCTATTTTTTTATTTTTTAGGCATATAACATGCGTCTACACTGGCCGACTGATTAAAAATAAAAGCATGTCTGTTTCGTCACAGACACCTGTAAAAACAGCAAATGTTACTACATTTAAGAGTGCTTTAATAATCTACCAGTATTCAAGGCCTGAAGTGATGTTCAGACCTGCCCCTCTTTTAACAATTCCAGAAATATACTGAAGTTCATAATCATTTTGGACACTGAAATCATGCTTATCAAATTTTCATATTCTTCTGTCCGCACCACCAGGACAACACCTCAAGTGATGATGAGGATGGGCATAAACAAGAGAATGAAGTAGTACTAGAAGAAGAAGAAGAAGAAGATCAGTTTGAGGAGACATTAGTAGAACCTCGACCCCTGAACGAGGTCACCTCGGTTACGGACAGAACCAGCCCCTGGACAAGTGTGCTGTCTGATCCTGATCTGGGCTCGTTGGAGAGTCTGGAGGTGGTGGAGCAGCCACTCTGGAACAATCTCAGAAATGCAGAGAAGATTGAAAGTGCAGCTTCTATTTCAGCTGCTCCATCACAGCCTTTTACTGTTCAACATGCTGATGACTCGGACCTTTCTGATGATTTTGAATCAGGTGAGGATGCAGAGGCAGCTACAGATGTGCACAGCGTTTGTGAGGAACACAGTGATGAACAGGAGACTTTTGCTGAGGGACTGCATGAGGATTCTACTCAGGGCACCAGGCAGATAACAGGTTATGATCAGCATGGCATGTCTGATTCTGAAGATGACTCACCGAGATCTCTGAGCAAGGGATTTATCACAGAGACAAACAGCGACGAAGGTGATGAAATTAAAACAAAACCGTATCCTTTTTGGACTTTTTAAAATACAGAGTTGCCGGTTTGTTTGTTTCTCGCTGCAGTCAGTGTTTTTTTTTTATCAGGTACTCTTACAATATAGGTGCACTTTGTAGATGTGTAATTACTGAATGTAGTCAGTCTGTTGCTGTAGCTGTAATAGAGTTAAAGACTCTAAATTCAACTCTTTAATAGATTATGATGCTCTTAAGCTCCTCTTATTTCTTTGTTCTGAGCTGTTTATACAATACTGCAGCTGTTTATACAAAAACTCTGTTCACCGTGTGCATCATGTGTTCTTCTTTGTGCACCTTAACCTGTTTTATTTCAAGCTCTGAAACTGTAGAGATTCCAAACTTTTTCCTTCCATCTCATCACTTGGAAGCTTCCATGAGAGCTTTGCGTTTAGCTCCTGTGTTCCCAGCAATTTCCTCAAATCCGGTAAGTATTGCAAGCAGTGTAGTGAAAAGCTCAATGTGATGGCAGACATTTGTTCAACTGTCTTAATGCTTTAAAGGGGACGTGTTATGCTTATTTTCAATGTCAGAATCGCCGTGACTATTTTTATAATTGTGTCGGTTCTGCTGTATCAGTTTGAGTCCAGTCTTGAAAGTCAGGTAGAACAAGTTGGTAGACCTGATCCACCTTTGCAAGCTAGACTGGAGGGGGACATTTCAGAGTGATAAGTTTTCATCTTTTTTGCTCTCTGTGTGAAGGGGTGCCAAGCTTGCTGGCAGATGGCCATTAATGATTGTTATGAGATGATGTCACTTTGTAACAGAGAAAAGGGCTGAAAGTCAGCGAAGCGTTTCAGGCAGCTGAGAAAAGTGGTTTCCTTGGGAGAGTGTTTCTCCCTCTGGTGTTTACTTTGGGCTTCATAACTTTACAGACTGTTTACATCCACAGAAAACTACATCACTACAGGAAAGGAAAAACCAGGAAAGATTACTAGGTTCCCTTTAATACAGTATTCTGTATGCAGTCCATAGAAACCTTGATGTATGTTTGTGCATTAAAAGACATTATGCATCTCCTTATGGTATGAAACTTGTTTTAGGAGAATGTGAAGTCTGATGTTCCATATCGCAGAGCGACTCGGCCAAGGCCAAACATCCCACCGTCATCGTCGAAGAGAGAAGAAACCAAAAGAATAGCAAAAATTTTTGCTTCACATTTCACAGAGGGAAGTTAGCAGTTTTATAGATTCTTGTTTTTTATTCTGTTGCCTTTTTATGTTTGTTTGTGTATAGTGTATTTCTGCATAATTATTTGTTGATTCTTTTATTTATATGATTTAAATAATTTCTGAATCGTTGTTATGGTGAATACTGTGAGGAATAAGAAAGTCTGTTTATCTGCTGTATGGATGTATGAATTTTATTTTTCTAAATAAATGAATTTTGTATTTGTAGGAGTCTATAGTGGAAGGATTGTAATTATACAGCTTGGTTGCACTTGAATTTGTATTATTCATGCGTTTTAGTTCTGTTCTCAGTCTGCCAGCCTGCAGCAGATAGCTGTATGATTGAGGAACCCAGTGGCGCTAAGTATTTGGCTGACAGATGAGAAAATTGGCCAATTTGAGTTGCAGAAAACAATGACAGCCACTGACAGTGATGTAACAGAAGGCTTATCCAAGGACAAACAAGCGAACAGGCAAACAAAAGCCCCTGTTCCCCCTTTCTCTCCATCGCTTTATCTGCTCTAATGAGCATGATGAGTTTGATCAAGGAGCTGGACCCCTGGCTGACCTTCATCTGGATCAGGTGAGTCCACTCACATGCTCGTTTATCAGCACGGGACAAAAACGTCTGTTAGGAAGGGAATCCACTTGATGAAAACGAATAACTCCCGCCAACTATGTAATCAGCTGCAAAACAATGGATATGACTTGATAGTGGCAGCATATGGTAATGCAGTACAGGTCTGCGAGCATGATGGGTTTATAAATAGCTTTAAATAACGTGGTTACATCTTGCTGTGTCAGAGTACAACAGAAAGCTTACTGAGGAGACAAACAGCTAACTAGAGCATCCGACTAAAATGATCTAAAATGTCTAATATTCTACTACTGGACAACTTTACAGGTATTAGATAATCTGTAGAATGAAATGTGTTAAGAAGCATGAAGAAAGCTGTAACTGAAATCATAGGAAGTTTTACCATTAGTAAGATTTGTGCTAGGAAGCTTTTAGCAAGCTTGGCCCTGATTGGTCTAAAGTGGTTACATTTGGCTTAGTTTTATCCTGGATAAACCATTCAATTTATAGATTACATTTTTCATACTTTATATCATTATTTATTCAAATGATTTATTAGAAATCAGTAGTCTTAGTAACAGTGTATAAACATTAAAATTGTAAAAATTGATAAAAATTTTCAAAACTTAACCTTAATAAATTAATACCCAGAATCTACATTTTTTTCATCAGTGTAGTATTTGAAAAGCAGTGATCTAATCTCAAAAATTACTGTAAATAGATTACAGTATATTATTTATGATTTAACTGCTTGTTTCCAAAACAAACACGTGTTTTTTTTTATTTAATATTTGAATCTATATTGTTTAAGAATTCTACTACAGTATAACAAGTAATTCTAGACCTTTTAACAGAATTACAGACCACCGACCACCATGTATTTATTTTCCAGGTCAAAATGGCCATTTAGTGCAAGTTGTTTATTCATTGGTTGATATTTCTGAAATGTGTAAAATGCAAAATAATTTACTGACATCAAAAGGAAGGTCAAAGGAAAACAAATTCCACCTATAGAGAAAATGGTACTCATAACAACCATGCAAGACCTGGTAGACCACCAAAACCTTTACCATTAGAGAGGAGAAAATCAAGCTCCACTTATGATTCAGATCTGAAAACAATCCAAAGGCAGAACATTGGACCAACTGAACATTAGAGGTTGCAAGTCTTCATGGTTTTGGTCCACTATCTTTAGATTCCTTATACCATTGCATATGCTGCAGTCTCTGTGGCCAAACTCTCATATCCTCTCGTGAATGACCAGGACTGGTAAAGGGTATAAAAGGTGTCCACAGTGCACCGCCACTGTAGTGGTTAAGAGGAGGCAAGTATGACGTCTTAACTGAATGCCCCATCAAAGGGGGAATGGTGCTGGGTAGCATGACAACAGGAGAGAGGCTGTAGAACACGTTGATTGCATTTGCTGAGTGAAGATCTCCTGAATAAGGCCCAACAGTGTAAGGAACTTTTGCTCTCTGTTGTACATGTGTGTTGAGGTTCTGCATCTTCATCACCTGAACCAGGAGTCTGTAGTAGAACTTCCGAGCACTTAGGAATGATTCCATAAAATCCAGCAGCAGCAGGTTGCCCTCTAGGAACTTCTGCCAAAGACTCTGAGAAGTAGTAGAAAATACTGAAAACATCCTGTCTACTCCAAATAAAAATGTTATCATGAATAAAACATTACCTCGGATTCATTCATGAAATCAGCAGCCTTCTGCTTTAGAGACTGACGGGTGGTCTTGAGCCACAGTTGGCCGTGCAAAGTATCTGTAAATCCCGACAATTAAAAGACTGAATAAGTGATACTGGAAGACTAAATGGTGGAAGCAGTTTGGAGATACTTACCCAGCTTCCTCTGTTTGTGTCTTAATGAGGACACAACTTGGCCCAGAAGCTGATACTTTTCTGCTAAAAGTATTTTGTTGTTTAGGAGGTAAGGCTGGTACGATAGATTTGCCTCTGCTAGCCTGCGGTTGGAGGCCCATTTGACCTTGGTCTGCTTTTGAAGATCCTGGAACTGTCGAGAAAGAAAATCATTCTTTCTTTCTGGAACCCTTTCTGGTGTGTGTGTGTGTCTGTGTGTGCCTTTGTTTCATCTCCATTTAATTATCATCAGTAATATAATACATCGATCTAAGGTGGTGTTTTTTCCTAAAAAAACACTGGTAACACTTCCTTTAAACTGTGTATTCACAATGCTTCAGAAATGTATTAATAAAATAATAATACCTTTTAATGCCTGGCATTAGCCTGTATAATTGTACCTAGTTCTAATTTCATACAGAGCATGTAATAAAGCCAGAGAAAATGGTTGTAATGTTATCAACATGAATGTTGCAGTGCACTATAATGTGGTTCTGTTTTACATCACAACAACTTGGCTACTATATATCAGCAAAGCAGTCTTCAAAAATTAACCATCATGGCCATTCTAATAACTGATAACTGAACAGAAATTATCATCCACATGCCACATGAAGAGTTATGTGTGTTATGCTATGACCACTTATACATGCAGTTATAATGGATTGGTACCAAACCCCTTTGTGAAGAAGACTTTTATAAATATTTACTAATATGTAATCATCATTATTATGCCAGTTTACACAGACTGAGACCAGCACATGTAGAGTATATACTACACTCTTAAAAAGATTCTTTAAGGGTTTTTTAGTAAAGGCAATGGTTTTATTAATATGTTTTATATAGAACCTTTTCCTGCTTAAACTACCCTTAACATAGTTAACGATTCCTCAGAGTGATACATTTGCTATGGCTCTATATAACACCAAACAGGGTTATGCCGTTGTTATTAAGTCAAGCTCATATTAATATTAATAGAAGAAACCTTTTGGTGCTATATAGAACCATAACAACACATTCTCCATCAATCTGCAGAACCATTTCACCATGCAAAGGGCCATTTAAGCAGGAAGAAACATTTTTTCTAGTACGTATAGTTTTTGAAAAATCTAACAGGTTGTTTAAGTAAGCTGTATATTGCTCATATGAAAAACCGTCCATACACATAGGCTTTAAACTTTATGGCTAATTAATCAAGCAGATTTGCTATAGACAACATGGTAACAAATACCTTTTTGTTGCTCCTGGCGGTGCACAGCAAACTCTCTTCATCTTCCAACAGATCCCGCAACTGGGCAATATTTAAATACTTGAGGTGGTCCAGATAACTTGTAGAGTCCCATCTGTAAGGCATTTTGGTGTTATTTTAGGTTGTAAGGATGCCATAAAATATAAAGGACTGAACAGGTGCACTGAGTGTCTGAGTGTGTGAGCAGTGTTGGGGGGGGCTTGTGTTTGGAAGATGAATGTCACTCAATTTTTATCACATGATCCACTAGAGGCAGACTCTGGATACCCTGTATGATTATTAAAACACTTATTTGTTGAAGTTTTCTTTTTTTCTTGAAATGTCTTGCAGAGGTGAATAGATGCATTTACTTTATGGCTTCTCAGACCCAAACAAACAGTGCATCAGCCTAGACTAACAAACTTCCAATGCTGTTCCTGGGCTGGATAGACATAGAACTTCTTTTACTTTTACGAATTTCAGAGAAGTAACAGTACATTTACTGGTGTATGAGTTTATACAGCTCTTCCCACTGTCAATGTTTAAGTAGTACTAACACATGGTGACTGGATTTAAGTACTGAACACATCAGCTCTTTTTAATAATAGGTATTATGGATTCAGCACCACGGACAGCACCAGACGGCTTTGTGTGTCCACATATTGTCAAACAAATAGCTACTTTGTATTCGCACAGCTGCCCATCTCAGTTAGTCTACGGCTTAATCTCAAACAGTTCCCTATTCCCACTATACCAGTAATAAAAGTCTTTTGGGCAGGACTCCTAACAGTACATTCGCCTCCTTCTATAACATATAAGAGTGTCTGCCAAGTGCATTAAAACTGGGAGACATGCAGGCGATAGCGGAATTACAAAAAGGTGTCTTGGACGTTCAGTGCCATTTAATCAGGCATTAATGCTATATGTGGATGTAGAATCCTCTATTACACGACCTATGTATACTCTCATCATCAAAAGAACAGTTGGACAAATAGTTGCACCCAGTAGGAATCAACCGACAGGAATAAAACTTGGTGGGTAGGTTTTTGCGAATGATTTAAGTTTTACTCTCAGCTGCGCATGTGACGTAAGAAAAGATGGGCCTTATCTCTGTACCTGTCTGATCCAACAGCCACTTACAGATTGCAGACATTCAGTGAGCAGTGATGCCTTCATGAGTCATCCTGTTAGTGCCAGCACCATTGGCAGACGGCTGCACAGCACAGGACTACATGCACGCACACTGTTACGATGACTGTCCTTAACACTGCATCAGCGTCGCCGAAGACTGCAATGGTGTCGTACCAGACTGTCATGGAGTGACTTAGAATGGTAGCGGGTCATCTTCAGTGATGAGGACAATGGTTAGCGCCATGATGAACGTTTCGTTGTCATGTGCCACACGTCCAGAAGGCCTTGTGTCACTCCACCTCCACCCCAACCGCAGAATCTGCAGGAACTGTGTGAGAATATTCAAGCTGCCTGGGATGGATTATTGCAGGACACCATTAGGAACCTCTACAAATCCATGCCAAGATATATGGATGATGTGTTAGCAAACATAATGGCCTGACGCCATACTGAGAGACACTACTTGTGTAAGTGTAGTTATAAATAATATAAATATTATTATTTATATAATAAATAATAATAAATATTGTCCATGTCAGTCCAAATGTATCATCATTTATTGTTCCTGGTAACCTTTATCTTCCATCTGGATAGCATTGCAATTCGACACTTCCTTCTGGGTGCAACTATTCTTTTGATGATATAGTACAGCATATTAATATTTATATATATAAATATATTTATATTTACAGTGTATTTATAAGTACATTATTATTATTATTTTTGGATAACCTGGTCATTTACTACATTAAGGTAGCCAGCTGACTTCATAGCAATATTGAATATAGTCCTGACCAACTGAGGCAACCCTAGATCATAACACTGCCTCCAGGGGCTCCAGAGGGTCAGTGTGACCAGGTACATTTTTAGCCAGGCAGTGTATAGAAATGCGTTATAGACTAGCTGACCTCCTTCATGAATTTTCTTTATTAAACAAATTATGTTTACTTTTCAAAAACTCATTTTCATATATAGTTGATGACTTGTGAGTGAAGAATAAATACTGGACAAGTATTTAACATTTGAATGTTTCTTAGAGCTCTAAGCACACTGCAGTGTATTATTGTTGTGATCGTCTATGGCCCGAGGAATTAGGGTGCAAAATATTGATCACTATAGAATGTCCGTCAGGAGGTTATGTAATACTTGAGCTGCTATCCTAGATGGACAGAGTTAAGAGGCTGATCTTCTAACATCCAACAAAGGGCTCATATCAAGGTATGATTCTCATTTGGCATGTAAATCACTCTCAGCATAACTTAGTGTTTCGATCCTGACTCTTGACTTGACTGCAGCTTGTGTCCTTTCACTGAGATGTGCTGGTGTAAACAGCCCTTTCATACAGATTTAGCCAGCGTAGACTAAATGTGGCTGTAGGGACCGACTAATCCTCTTTGTCACCCTGATCTGGTATAGGCTGGATCCCCAGGGCTACTTTCAGGCGCAGAGGTGTTTCTAACCGCCGAGCAGGTGGACAGACCATGAGACTCGCTAACAGCAACTGGAGGTGAAGGCTACTACTGCTGTATGTAAGTAAACAATACCATAACAATAATAGGCCTGTTACAATGATGTAAATTACTGCTCATATAGATGTATGGTATAGGAATGTTGTTTGTCATGCAGTTTGTTTGTTCATTACTGTCTGTTAAAGTAGAGCACTTCAGAATATCTTCCCCTTTGATGCTTTAGGAACTCTTAGCTTTTAGTTTGCTATTTTATTGCTATTTATTATTTTCTCACAGAAAATGAGCACATGAACTGATTTAAACCCAACATGGGCTACTGTCCAAGACTCTTGACAAAGCAGTGATCTGGGGCATCATGGGCTATTGTCCAGTACACGTTAGCTAGAGGACTCTGAAAGTTACATAACAGCTGTTTACTTGGGAGTCCTTTGACGTTTGCATGAGACAACACGTGTCATTAAGCACTTAACAACATGCAGCAGTCCACTCATTTGACGCACAGATATATGTGGACTGTTCTGCTTTGACTGCACAGCACCATGGAGCTCTGTTTACCTCCTGCTGAAGAAGTTGGAACATTGGGATGTCCACTGTGACTTTGGCCTCAACATCTCAAGCTGCACTGCCTGAATCAAGACAGTCATGACCACAGAGGCAGCCTGCAGGCCATCAGAGCTGGACTCCGAGTATGCTGAACTGGCTGACATGGTAGCCGCCATCGATGTAGCAGCCAGTAGGATAACCCCACCCAACGGCCACAGGACCCCCCCTCACCGCCTGCAGCTGTCTGACCGTAAGTTCTCTTTGCAAGAGCGTGGGAGTTACCAGAACGGGACAACTCCCAGGATAGCCAGGAGGCCGACCATCGAGTCTAAACGGGTGTCCATCTCAGATGGAGAGGTGAGTGATGCCGAAGCTGGGAGCCTGTTGGACCTAATAAAGATTCCTAAGTGGTTCTTTCTCTGGTACCATGTTAAATTAGTATAGAACAGAATATATTTTACACCTTCCAGTACCATAGTTCTTTAAGGAAACATGCAATTATAGATTTTTTAGGGAACCAAAAGTGGTTGGTATCACTCCAATGAATGCTCTTGGCAACTGTGTGGTTCTAAAACATGTCTTTTTTTGTCTAGGCCTTTTATGCTGTTTGTTATTAATTAATCCATGCACTGTTCTGTTTATATTATACAAATGATTTAGAGTGTTTTGATGTTAATGATTTATTGTAGAAACTCAAATTTATTTGTAGTAATGGTGATGGGAACCAGGGGTCGATGTTTACAAACATACCTAGCCATATTATTTGCTGTCCAAAATGACCAATAAACCTTTTTGTGTTTCCAGAGTTTTATTTGTAGATCATGATGATGGTAAAATAGTGATAAATATGAGATAATTTGACATACCTTTTCTATGGGGACCATTTTGCAATACAATGCCCTGCAAGTACTTCTCCATCATTGGTGGTTTAAAAAAAAATACATGTTTGAAGAAAAAAGTGACCTAAAACCACCATAAAACCAAGTTTCAGGCATCAGGCAGTGTATTCATAACCACGCTATGTAATAATATTTTGTAATGTAACTTTTAGATGCAATAAAGGAGCAATATGTAAGATTTTTAGTTTAAAACGTTCCGAAATTAAATTTGGACCAGAATATGAAGGAATAACCGTTTTGTTGGTATGTCAAATACATCTATGCATTGTGTTGCAGAGGTATCTACTGATCTAGGCATTATAACCAGCTAGCCTCAGCTCATCCTATCTTATAATGCCACTCTGGACCGTGATTAAGTCACTATCATAGTCAATAGTCTTGAGTCAAAACATTTCAGGTGTCAGGTTCTCGTCACCACCATTGTAAACAACTCTGACATGGTAAGTCAGTGAAATTCCCCTTTTAAATAGTCAGCCACTGTTGTCTCTCTGTCTTCATAGTACATAATATGTAGTGTTGAGTTTAACACCACCCACTTCAATAGTCCATGTGACTATTCTTTCCTCCTATCAGCAGCTGATCACTCCCAAGTCTCAGGTGCATACATGGTGCAAAAACAGCACATTTCTAATAAATCATTGTTGTCCAGATGTCACAAAAGTCAACACATTTACATGCAGTATACCTAACTGTTTTTCCTACAGTGGTTTAGCTCTGCCCATTCAGACTGACGCTTTATTTCAGCTAGCTGTATTTCAGCTCAGAGTGCTTTTCCCATGACACACAATACAGGACAGCTGATGAGAACACAGCTTGTTTACACACTTGCAGTCTTGCAGGCATAGAACCTATTTAGTGGTAATGAACTTTGGACACTTTTTTGTACATAAAGCTACACAGACGCTGGAGCTCAGTGAAAGAAATAAAATGAAGGGGAACAGTAGGATGTAGGATGTACTTTGCATTGTGTTAAATTCAGTTAATGCAGTTAGAATTCTTCCTCTCTCTTTGTAGGACTGTGTCCAGCTTAACCAGTACAAATTAAAGAACGAGATCGGAAAGGTAGGTTGTAGGTGCACATGTTTATTTGTTTGTGGTTAATCGTTTAGCGGTTTAGGATTATTGTCTGAGCACAGTATTGTCTAAAACAGGTGCTCTGCTTTTTGTACTGATTAGAAACCTGAAGAGTTTTTGAGGCAAGACAGAGCTTAGAAGGAAGCACTTTATCCTTTAATATCACAGTATGGTTCAATAACCTTAATGTGAAAAGCAGGAGCAAGCTGTATAAAGTAGTGCTCGTTGTGGGGAAGGTGACTACAAAGCCAGAAAACAGCTGTCTGTTACCGGAACTAAAGATTCCTTTAATACACTGCACTTATAGGGCTGTTTCCATATGGCCAGTATATTAAAGAAATACAGCACTGTAGAAAAGACCACCCATTTTTTTGTTTAGTTTCCAGTGAAGATTTTTCAGGAGGTCAGATATAGGATGATCTACTTGGAGAATGAAGAGAAAAAGTCAAAGGAAAAAAGAAACAGGTCTTCCTAAAACTGTTCAGAAAATGATTAGCAGTTATAAAGGACTCCCAGTAACCGTGTAAGATCTATCCCAATCAGAACAATGGTACTCAAATTGTTCATCTTTGAGAGAGAGGAAAAAAACAAGTTTCACTCTTCATTATAAAAACCATCCACAGCTGTTTCTGTCCATCCATCCACTGTGAGAAGACAACACTATGGGTCTGAAAGGACATGTAGCTGTCAAGAAGCTATCACTGAGTAAAGAAAACAAAAATACAACATTTGCAAATCTGAAAGTCCAGAAATTCCCCTACTGAATGTGTTTGTCGTTACTCGGATTGTGAGAAGCAAGTGCAACCAACTTCTAAGACTGAACTTTGGAGGTGTGGAAAAACATGCCTGCAGATTTCTCTGAAAGCAAGCCTCCTGATAAAAAAGGAAGCTGTAGCTGTAATAAAAGGCAAAGAGTGGACACAATAAACTGAATTATTTATATTATATTTAGGTGTTGAGATTTCTGTATCATTTTATGTTCATTCAGTTTATTACTTGTAACATTCTCACTAGAAACCAAATAATTTAAGGGTAGTCTCTCATTATTACACAGTACTGTTTCTCAGTCAGTAATTCTAATGTTGCTATAAAGCCACCAAAGGACTTCATTTTATTATTTCATCATTGTGAAATAATGGCTTCCATTTATTAACCACAATAAAATGTTTGGTAAGTTATTCCATTTGGCTCTCTGGTTTTGAACAGGTCTACATGCATCCACCAGCCACTTTATTAGGTACACCTCCTTGTTTCTACGCTTTTTTTATCCATTTTATTCCTTACCATATAGGTGCACTTTGTAGCGCTACAATTACTGACTGTAGTCCATCTGTTTCTCTGCATACTTTCTTATCCCCCTTTTACCCTTTTCTTCAATGGTCAGGACCACCACAGAGCAGGTATTGTTTGGGTGGGGGATCATTCTCAGTACTGCATTGACTGTACTGGTGTGGTATGTTGGTGTGTGTTGCACTTGTACAATTGGATCAGACACAGCAGTGCTGCTGGAGTATTTAAACACTGCGTCCACTCACTGTCCACTCTATTAGACACTCCTACCTTGCTGGTCCAGCTTGTAGATGTAAAGTCAGAGAAGATAGCTTATCTGTTGTTGCACAGTTTGTGTTTGTCAACCTCTAGTCCTTCATCAGTGGTCACAGGATGCTGTCGGCTGACCACCTCCACGTCAGTGTCACTGCAGCACTGAGAATGATCTACCACCCAAATAATACCTGCTGTGTAACACAATATGCAGAGAAACCGTTGGAATACAGTCTGTAATGGATAATTAGAAAGTGCATCTATATGGTAAGTTGAGCTGATGAAATGGACAATGAATGTAGATACAAGGAGGTGTACCTAATAAAGCGGCTGGTGGGTGTAAATGCTTGTTGCATATTTTACTTGTCGTCAAAGATGGAATATCCACATGACCAAAGACCACTGAACAGTGTGGTGGAAAATGAAGTGAATGACTTTGCCATGCTTTATTGCTCAGGGCTCATATGGTGTGGTTAAACTGGCTTATAATGAAGATGATGACCAATACTATGTAAGTAAATATAATATACAATGTTTTGTAAATGGATTTTCTTAAATATTAAGTAGTTGTTAACACCGGCTTGTGCTTAACATTTGATTTGTTCATTTACCACAGGCTATGAAGGTGGTCTCAAAGAAGAAGTTAATGAAGCAATGTGGATTTCCACGTAGGTCATGATGGTGCTTTTGAAGCAATAATCTTACAATACTGTGCGAGTTAAAGAATAGTAATATTATGTCTGATTTACAGGGCGTCCCCCTCCCAAAGAAACAGCTGCTTCTCAGAGCAGCCGTCCAAAACCGTTTGGCCCATTGGACAGAGTGTATCAAGAGATTGCCATCCTGAAGAAACTTGACCACCTGAATGTTGTCAAACTAGTGGAGGTGCGTCAGATCTGTGAATGTGAACACAAACAAGGGTCATTCATTATGCTCTTGGTTCATTTGAACAGGTTCATAAATGCATTGTTTCAGTGGAGTTCAGAGCAACATCTCACCATTTCCATTTGTAGGTTCTTGATGATCCAGATGAGGATAACCTACACATGGGTGAGCAGTCAAACTAATGTACATGATAGAAATCTCAGATTTATTTTATACAGTTTGCTGTCCTGTCATTTATAATACATATTTATGTCTGCTTGTATATTCTTTGTAATTTTTTCATAGCCTTTGAGTTGGTGCCAAAAGGGTGAGTATTGGCTCCTTTAGGACTGTGTCCTCAAATGCTAATGCTTTAGTATGCTTGCACCACACTTTCAGTATTTTCCCTGCTTAGCCTGACTCAACCCATCAGCTAATTAAGAGTTATTCTAGGACCAGGATTGGGATGCACTGCTATGATCAGTGATGGACAGAGTAGCCTGAACTCATACTCCAGTGAAAGTATTGTCATTGTGGTGAAATAAAGTGTACAGTAAAATTAAAAATGCCTTAAATGGTAGCACAAAAGTCTTAATTATCGAGTTAAATAACAATGGGATTTCTTAGTATAGTCAGCCTCTATCAGCATAAGAGCTGGAGTTACTTATTATGCTGCATTCTTTTTGCTTTTTGTGCATTCTTTATTTAAAGTAAATGATAAACTGCAGAGAAAAAAGTCAGAGATAGGACCAATCACACGGCAGTACAGATACTGTAACAGCCACTTTGCATTGCTTCCCATTCATTTACTGAATGAAAAGCTGTAGCATGTAATAAACCTGGGAATTTAAAAGAGTAATCCTTTGGTGTGATGTGCAATGGTACATTGTTGAGATTCAGATTTCTTCACACTGGTGGTGACAGTAACCAGTGGTCTTCTATATTAGCCGTATTATTTACTATCCAAAATGACTTGTGACGTGTCTATTTTATATGAAATATTGATCATGGTAAAGTAGTGGTAACATTTTCTTCTGGATTTTTTGGGGTGCTGTTTTTGCCAGACAATACTGTGCAGTACTGTGCAATGCTGTGCAATACTGTGAGTGTATTTCTCTTTCATGTTATATCTTTTTGTGAAGGAGCTATTAGGAGCATTAAAAGCTTTAGGCATCTGGTTCCTATAATCACCACTTAGAGCATTTCTGGCATGACGAATTTCTTTAGAATACAAACATCAAACCACTCTGAATGACTTTGTTAACTTCCGAATAATTACCCTTTAAGGACTCAAACTCTAAAAAAGAATTAGTAAATAAATGTTTATGACCAAAATGTACAATGAGTAAAAAGTAGATCCCCTTCCTCATTACATCATCTTTGGCACAGGTGATATTGTGTGCGAGCGCTGCTCTGACTCTAGCTAATGGGTCTACTGCATTTTTAAAAACTGCCATTTTAAGACCCAGCAACATGATGCTAGACTGTTTGTACTGGTGGCCTCCAGCAGAGTTTGGTGGTTTGCCTGCTCAAACATAAACCCATTATCTAGCTGCTGAGTAGAATTAGGTGTGTCTGAGCAGGAGTATCACCAAACAGCTGGACTGAAGCCCTACAGAACAGGAGCATGGCTCAACTAGTCTGTATTAAAATTTTGAATATCAGGTTTTTTTTTTTTTTTTTTTTTTTTTTTTTTTTTTTTTTTTTTTTTTTCTTCTCCCTCGATGAACAAAGTCTCTGCCATATTTATTTCAAACAAGTGACTTAAATAAACGTTAGAATTCATATTTAATGTTGTTTGTTTTCCATACTGCATCAGCCCAGTGATGGATGTACCCACAGATAATCCTTTAACAGAAGAGCAGGCCAGGTTCTACTTCAGAGACGTCATCCTGGGCATTGAATACTGTAAGTTTTCTGTAGGGTGACCAGATATCTCACGATCCAGTAACGTTTGGGTCTGTAGGATAGCGGCGGTCATGAAAATCCTGATATGTATTGAACTATGTATTTTGGGCCTGACATTTGGACTTCTTTGTTTATATAACATGATGCTGTCATAATTCTATACACATCGATAAGCCAAAGCATTATAGCCACCTGCCTTACATACTGTTGCTCCTCCACGTGCCACCAAAACAGCCCCTACCCACTGGCTCTACGAGACCTCTGAAGATGCCTTGTGGTATCTGGCTTCAAGACTTTAGCAGCAGGTCCTTTAAGCCCTGCAAATTGTGAGGTGGAGCCGCCACAGACTGGATCTGTTGTTTCAGCGCATATCAAAGATGCTTGATTGGATTAAGATCTGGGGGGTTTAATCATTTCATCATGTTCCTCAAACCATTACCAATCATTTTGTGCAGTGTGGTAAGATGCACTATCCAACTAAAACGGGCCACTGCCATAGTGGAATATCATTAATGCAAAAACGTACACCCTGTGCGCAGCAATGCTTAGATATGTGGCATGTGCCAACTTGATGTCCACATAAATGCCCAGACCCAGTGTTTCCCAGCAGAATTGCTTCCCCAAGTTACCAACGCAAACACACACTTATCCAGTGGCCCACAAGGTTTAAAAGAAATCATGTCTTATCCAATCAGGGGAGCTTTTTCCATTGTTCCAGTGTCCAGTTCCGATCTTCAGTTGCTCATTTTAGGTGCTTCTTAATGGTTATACTCACCACTGCTGACCGGGAGCACCCCACAAGCCTTGTTGTTTCAGAGATAGTAAGCCATTTAGCTGTAATGATTTGGCCTTTCTTAAACCCTCTCAGGTCTTCACACCTGCCAATTTCTCCCACAGCCAACATAATGACTTTGAGAACCCTCTGTTTGCTTATTGTCTAATATATCCCCGATCATAACATGTGTCATTCTTACAAGATCATCAGTCATTTTTACTCCATCTATGAGTAGGCATAATGTTGTGCCGCATCTGTGTATATGTATATATGTTATTTGCAGTCCTGTCAGGATATATGAGACTAGGGTAGGATGTTGTCTAGCTGTCTCATCCTAATATCCATAATACAGAGTTGTTCTGACTGGCGATTAGGCATATACTTGCATGTGTAGTAACATAATGTATGCATTATGCATATTTTGCACATTCCAGAATGTTTCTTATCTGAAATACAAGATTAAAGTTTTGCTGAGACGCCTAAAACAAGGCTGAAAAATGGGATGTCTGGACACACTATATGTGGAATGAAATGTTCACTCTATAATGTTCACTGTCAATACCAATATCTTAGTACTGATTATTGAATGATCCAATGATACATTTATATATTTGGGGTGGTTTAAACCATAAATTATTGTGCATTGTCCGTACAAAAACATTATAGATTATAGGTATAGATTTGGAACAAGCATGACTGTCTCATAAATGCTCATAAGACTGCTTAGATTGAAATTGGGTAGTAATTTGGTATAATACGATGACAGAAGCCCCATCCATGACTGTTGGATTGTTGTTTTGACATGGGCTAAATGTCGTTCTACAGCCTGTAGCACCGTATCGTTTTCTTTTTAAGTGCACTATCAGAAGATCATACATCGGGACATCAAGCCTTCAAACCTGCTGCTCGGAGATGATGGCCATATTAAGATCGCAGACTTTGGAGTCAGTAACGAATTTGAGGGGAATGATGCGCTGTTATCAAATAGTGCAGGAACACCTGCCTTCATGGCACCTGAGACTCTGACTGACCAGGAGCAGAGATTCAGTGGAAAGGTGAGGATTCCTTCAGATACCCCTAGAGAACTAGGTTTTTCAGCATGATGTGATTTTATATTACACTATAACAGCAGGTTCAAACCTCTGTTTGGTACAGATCATTTACATTATGATGAGGTTCTTTAAACTTCATAAAGGTCCTTCCCTCTCATTTCCAAAGACAGTGCTTTAAAGATTCGACCACTGGAATGTTCCAGTGTGGGTCCTTGGTGGCACTGCTCTTCAAAGAACCCTTTCTGGAACCTTTAATTTTAAGAATTTTGGTCACAGACACATGATTTAACAATTAAGGTTTTAAATCGTGATTTTAAAGAACTGATTTATAGTAGTATAGTAGTATCCCAAACAGCCCTAAATCCATGAATAGGGAAGTTTAAACATCTATATAGGCAAATGTATGGGTTGTACAGGTATCAGTTTAATGAAGCATAGATGTCCTTGTACATCTGTTCGATCACTGTTGGAACAAAACCTCTTCAAAAAGTTGATTTTATATTATTTACTTAATGGAGATCAATGTAACAATGTGGGATCATTCTGTCAATCCATTCATCATCATCATACTGACACAATGTAAAGGTAACTAGTGTTTTCAAGTTATGCATAAAGTAAAAAAGAAGAAGGGTAAAAGTAAGTAAGTGAACACTCCTAGTCAAATTTTTATATTTTCTAAGTAAAATAAGCTAACATGTCCTCTATAGAGAATAAACTTTAAAATTATATATTTTTTAACAATTTGTTGCGTACATTTCATTTTTGTGTTAACATACTGGGAAAACATTTTAATATAAAGTGTAAAATGTGCGATAACTTTTGTGCAGGCCACAGTTGATGCTTTTTGTTTTCAAATGTTAAATTCACATAAACAGTGATAGTGCATTACAAAGGGCATACATGTGTTCTCTGTGGAGGTTGTGTTATGTATTAACTCATTTTCACTTGTTTATTTTTGCCCAAATAAGAAAAATTTTTGTGGTGACTGAAAGTATTTATTCTAAAACTTTACAAATATTATAGTATGTATTATATAGTCTATATAGTTTTTGTCCCTAGACAAATTGAAATTTTAATAATTTTTTCTTTTAGGCTTTAGATGTGTGGGCGATGGGCGTAACCTTATTCTGTTTTGTCTTTGGGAAGGTAAGGTATTTTATACAGCAGCTGAAATGTGATTGTGGCTAGAGTTAATTAACCAAGTCTTATGTTAATATAGCTCATTCAAATGTGAATGTGTGTTGAATGTGCTTACAAAAATCTCTAACAAAAATGTTTCTGTGTTTATTCAGTGTCCTTTTGTGGATGACTACATTTTAGCTCTGTATGATAAGATAAGGAATACTCCAGTGATCTTTCCAGATACGTGAGTTACCAATGCAAAATGGGAAAATGAAGCATGACAACTAAACAGGGGATTAGCTATAACCTTAAGCTGCCTTTAACACTAATCTATTCCAGCATGGACTGTGAATGACCTTATTCATGCCAATTACAACCACAGCCTCAGTGGTGCATCATTTCTGTCAATGCTTATGCTCCTTTTTACAAAGCAGCTTTTTGCACAGGCTGTTAATAGGCTCTGTTTAGAGTATTTGTAATTATACATGTCTTTTATATGTTATATGTATATTGTATATTATATGTCTGACAGCTCTTTATATACCTTTATGTACGACATTTATACACCTACGGTCAATCATAAAGTTTCATAGCAAAATTCTACTTGGAAGGCCCAACATTATTAAAACAGTGGTTTCAGATGCTGATTACTAAATGCTGGACAGCACAGATCGTGTGGTTGCCTTTGTGTACAATTATTTAATCTTGCTGCATTATCCTATTTGTAAAGTCTCAGAGATTAATTAAATAGTTTGGCTATAATTGACTAATAGGACTGATTAGGCAAGTCAAGGACTGCGGATGACATTCCCAGACCGTATTAAATTCTGTGACTCTACAGACTTCTAAATCTGCTAAATTTCAACAACCAACACCTCTGGTAAATGACTGTCTGAGAAATTGAAGATTTCTATATTTTCCACTGTCCAAATTGTAAGAAACTGTCACTGTAACAATGTGAAAATTGGCAACATCTAAAATGTCAAGAAAACTCAGAAAGGCAAAGCAAAAAGCCCATAGGACAGTAAAGGACCTGTAGGAAGGTTTAGATGAAAAAAGTGGTACACCATCCAGGTTTCCAAGAAAAAATTTCTTCAAGGAAAGTGGATGAAAAATGCAGTAGAAATACTCTATTGTAGAAGTACTAGAATAACATACATAAAGCATTTGCAAGCTATGATATCAGCCAGTGAGGATATGAGTTCTGTCTTAGTAAGGTGTTAAACTTAGTAAGGTGCTTGCATACAACCCTATACTGTTCATATTAAGAAACAATCCTGGATAAACCTGGCCATTGTAGGAGTTCCCTTATTTTTAGACTCATTTTTTACTCATTTCAGAACAAGGGTGCACATCAAACTTAAAATTAATTTTGGAAATTAAATGCTCAGGTCATTACTGGCCCAACAACATTAAACTGCTATGTAAAATTGTTAAGATATTTCATTTAAAATAACAAGATAATTCATTAAAATATATTTGTATTGTACAGTTCTATTTTGTATTTTCTATCTTTGTATATAAATAAGGTCCCAAATCACCAGCAACCCAAGATATGCACTTACACAGATAATGTGCTTGAAGTTTCTATCTATTAACCAAGTTATAAAAAAGACTGCATTGTTTTGCAGGCCTGTAATAAACGAGGAGCTGAGGGAGCTAATCAGCAGAATGCTGGACAAAGTTCCTGAAACCAGGATCACCATTCCAGAAATAAAGGTAGTGGTGCAGAACTGCTTGTTGACCAGTTGGTGGGATTTTAAATGATACTAGTTGTAAAAGTTAGTTTTCTTGTCCTCTCTATGGATCTCCCTGTGGCCTTGGTAGCTGCACTCATGGGTGACTCTCAATGGCCTGGAGTCGCTACCTCTGGAGGAGGAGCACTGCACGGTGGTGGAAGTGACAGAGGAGGAAGTGCAGAACTCAGTCAAACTCATCCCTAGCCTCTCTACTGTGGTATGCATTCATTTATTTTTTCTCATGTATTACATGTCAGATGTTTGAGGACACCTAGATATTCTGTGTTTTTAAATATTTTATTACTTTGAACATGTCCAATATTTTTGTGTGTTTTTAATGCAAATTAGTATATAGTAGAATATTTATTGGTGTGTAATAAGGTAACACATGGAGGCTGTGTAAAGTAACAGAAACACTACCTGAACTAGTCCTACTCACTGGTCATTTTATTAGGCGGACATATTTAACTATATGGGCATGGTTGGGATTTAATGGAATATACATTTTGGGAATATGCATTTAGAAATTAAGAATTCAAGTTTAAGAGTACAAGAGTTTTATTGTTACATGCACAGTAAAACAGGTGATTACACTGTACCGTGAAATGCTTTGTGTCACGCTTCCTGGTTTCCCCTCTACCTCCGATCTCCCAAACTCCACCTCCCAGAATCCACCACCCGATGACATCAACATCACATGTCCGCAACCATCTAATCATCTCCCGTTTTCCCCGTTCCTCAATTCCGAGTACTGATTACACACACCTGTTCCTCATTTCCTCTGTTTGCTTATATACCCCCAGTTTCCACTGTCACACTGTGAAGTATTGCCGACCTAGTTGCATACCGAGCGTTGTATCCTCTGCTTCTGGTTTTGACTCTCTTTGTATTTTTGTTTACTCTCTTGGATTCTCCTTTTGATTCGTTTGCTGGTCTGCCTGTTACTTTGGTTTTCGACTTCGGCCTGTCCCTCTGGTTATGACTCTGTCTCGCCCTTTTGTTATGATTGCCTGGTCACTACTGGTTTGTACAATAAACCTAATTCTACGGTTAGCTTGGCGCGCATCAAATTACGTTGGTTGATTCTGACACTTACTTTGCTAATCCACTGATAACACATACAAAATCGTACAATAAATAGTGAGGTAGAATGAGGGTATAAGTTAACAGTAAGTATCTGTATTTGTACATTATGAAACAAACAGCAGCAGCCATAAAGGGCACTGTACATTACTCCAAATAACATGTATTTGTATCAAAGCAGCCTCTTCTTTGTAGAGCACGTGTTGCTTAATTAATTACTTTCACTTGGTTCCTCCACTCTACAGCTGTATATTACAGGAGTATTTGATAAAATGGTCAATGTGTGACTGGTGGTTCTGTTGTTCTGTTATTTTTCGTTGTTTAGACTAAACAGGCCATTTTAGGGAAATATTAGTGTGTAAATATTTCTGTATGTGACAGTCCTACATTGAGAATAACGCCAAAGCCATACAATTTATCCTCTTGTTGTGATGAATAAACACTCAAACTTTTTAGCTGTTTAATTATTATCTCATTTTATCAATGATCATTCTGTTAAAATAAATTTACATGCTTCAAATGTCCCAAAAAAACATGATTTTTCTCATACTGTGCATCTGTATTCACTTATTGTGTTAAACTCTCTGTTAGAGCTCCTGTGTTTCTAAGCCCCGCCTCCCAGTGAGCCCAGTGTGCACTGATTTGTCTGCTCACCCTCTCTAAGGACTGTGTTACAAGATGACACCACCTTATTACAGAGAAAAGGCCTGAAATTCAGGCAGCTGAGAAAAGAGGTTTCTGTGGAAGATCCCCTCTGGCATGTACTTTAGGCTTCATAACCTTGCCGATTGTTTACATGTGCAATAAACTACACAACCCACTAAAGTAAAAGCATGATAGATTGCCTTTAATATGAGCTGTCAACAATAGTCTGAAGAAGAAAACTGAACATGAAGCTGAATGTTGCAGAATATACCTAAAGTGTAAAAGTGCTATTAAACATCAGTTAATAAAACAAAACCTTATTTTTATATGTAAGGTCATTTTACTTACTTTATTAAAAGGAAGTAGTGAAAGAATTCAGGTGTCCACATACCTCTGATTAGCAGTGCACAGTATGCCTTGTGAGGTAAAATGATTTTCCTGCTGTGTCTGTACCCCACAGATCCTTGTGAAGTCCATGCTGAGAAAACGCTCTTTTGGGAACCCCTTCGACTTCCTGAGCCGCAGGCAGGGCAGGTCCATGTCTGCCCCAGGAAATCTCATCTCGTAGGTTCTGATCACACAGAGCATACTTTCCTTATGTGCTCCAGCTAAGGCAATGATGCTGACACTGCTATTTCCTTTGGTTATTTGTTACAGGGACACTTCACTATTTCGCGCCTCTGTCAATGTTCACCCGTCGTTAAGGTAACATTTACCTGTGTTGATCTCACGTGTGTTGATCTCACACACCTTACCTATAAGACCTCATAGCTGAGGCACTGTCCCCTTATTTGATAAAGTGCCCATGCATTTAAAGGTTTCTGAAGTTGCCAGTTTATTAGGTAAGGATACCTTGTATCTGAACTAATTGGCCATTTATCAGAAACACCTGCTATTTACAGATAGATAGCAAATTAAAGTGAAAACCTGAATAAATGGGCAAAAAAAACGTTGACCTCAATTTCAATTCAAGACGTCAGGAAGAAAAAAGTGAAAGCTGAATCTCAGATCACTCCCTTTATAGGACACTATGTAAGTCTGTGACTATGGCTTTCTATTAGACATATGATGCAGTATTCTGGGTGCAGAAGTTATTTCAAGACTTTTACTAGTAAACTGTTTAGGAAGTACGGATCCACCTGAGATTAACTTTGAAAGGCCATGACCTTTGCACTCACTAGATCTCCACCAGATATGGGTAGAGTAGTCTAAATCAGTACTCAAGTGAAATACTGATACTCTGGTAAAATAATGACAGAAGTAAAAGTGCTTTCATATAAAGCAACTTGAGTACAAAAATATCAGGTCAAAAAAACTACTCAAGTACTGAATAGCATAAATTACTCAGTAAATCCAACATCTATCACAGAAAATGAAGGTTGTACCACTTGATGTTTCTATTATTTTATTATTATTTTGGTCTAAAATAAAATGCTAAAGCTACAAAGTCAGAGGTGTGACCAATCACAAAGGAACACAGATGATGTCAACAACAAAACGGAAAGTAAATTAAACACTGAAAGGAATTAGTTACTAAATATGAATGGCTAAAATGTGACTGTGTTAAAAGTAGATTCCTTTAATCACTAACATACTTGCATAGAAGTAAAATTATTGCTATTAGAAAATACTCTGTTTTTTCTATAAAAAAAAAAATCTGTACAAATGCAGCAATATTTTACTGCTGTATATGTACTTGAATAAATGTAACTAGTTACTACCCATCTCTGAACTCAACGTAGTTGAAAACACCTATGAAATGTTGGACTTATGTGACTTAATGTGTTATCAAATACCCGCTGAGGGAATATCTTTTGTAAAACTTGTGTTCCACCCCTCCAGTACAGTTCCAGTGACTTGTAGAATCTATGCCAAGATGCTCTACTGGTGGTTAAGCATCATACTAAGATACAGTTTGTAGGTGAGGCTGTTGTAGGTTTGTCTAACACTGGCAACTTAGTGAATGTAACACTATCATTGCCTTGCTAACACAACAATATTTGTTTCCCTCTACAGTAGAGCAAGTGATGGGAGTAGAGAGGGGGAACTGGAGGACCTTTATGAGGATGAAGATACATGAATATGTAACTACTTTGCCTTTACCATTGCTGAAATTGATGTTATGTTTTTTTGCACAGTTAGATAGTGGCAAATATGTGTCTTCCAATAGCGTAATTCAACTTAATGTGCAATTTCAAAAAATGTGCAATTTCAGACTGTTACTGGGGCACTGTTTTCAACATGCAATGTGAAAACAAAACGTGGCCATGTGTATCCACTAATGTATATCTGGACATGTTTTAAGGCTGCAAACTGATGCATGAACAAACGGGATCCCAAAGACCTTTAGTGTTGGGGAGTCACTTACATTGCCACTTACTGAGTGCCAAGAGTAGAGATGTCTTGCTGTCTAGTTAAGAGGAGATTTACAGAGAGGGAATTATTAATTAAATAAATATGGCCCATATGTATCAGCACACATACAATTACAATTATACAAGTACACTGCACAATTTACAGTAATAGAGGTTTATTATATAGTGTAAACTTTATTGAATAGTTGGATGATGTACTCCTAATAAGTATTAACATTAAATCATGTTGTACTTTTATATAAAAGGTTGTTTTTTTTAGGTTATTTACCATGAAACTGGAATGCTATTGTGTTTCTCTTCTGTTCTGGTTGTGTAGTTGCTTGCATGTTCTGTAGGAAAGAAAATAATATTTTTGTTACTATTGTTTTTGCTTTGGACAAAATAAATAAATGTTTCTATAATATCTGATGCACATCTTACTTATTATTCATGTTATTTATAGGTGACATTCAAAATGACAAATTTTCTGGCTCTGTGTGCAGGTAGGCAATATGAAAACCTGTAAACAGTGACCTCTTGTGCTTATTGTGGGAATAGCATTAGTTGCAGTAAAAACTCTTTGTTCATACTATTGCATTCACTGACACGTTAATAGAGTAGAATTTTTGGAGGCTAAAAATTAACTTGATCACTTGAAAACATAGCGTCAGTCTGCTCAATTTTCAAAGATGTGATATTATTAAAATAATTATCAAAATATTTTTTATATTAAAAACTACCTCAACTGTTTTTGCTGAAAAATCCAGTTGAGGTCAGCTTTTGGTGGTAGCTGGTTTTAGATGATCTAAGCTGGTCAGTGATGGTCTAGGTGATTGACAAGCTGGATATAGCCTGGACTAGACATACTGCACTATGCTGGTGAACCTGCTGGTTAAGGTTCACTGGTTTGACAAGCTTTTCAGCCACCTAAGTCATGCTGGTCGACCAGCTTGGTCATGCCTTTTCAGCTTTTACTTAAAAAGTGATCGCCATGTCATACATGTTTCTCAGTTTTTATTTTTCCCTGAGTTTCTCTGTTTAAAGCATCTAAGTGGTTACGTGTGCCAAGTCACGTGGTGACTTTAATTTTGTAAATTACTTTATCCTATGAGTGTTTTTGCTACTGTGCCTTTTATACAGATATATACTGACAATGTAATACTGAGTTTGTTTAATGATCAATTATGATGTGCAAAATCTGTTGTTTACACTAATGCTACTCTCTTTAAAAACCTCATTAGCCTTGTGTCCTGTAATTTATTTATTTATTTATTCATTTGGTGGCATTATGCTGAAATGGGATGAAATGAATTTGTGCTTTACAAGACTAACATTAACGTTAGACAGCGAGGCTGCATCCCAAACAGCACACTCTGCCTCACACTCCACTACTGAGAGCACTTCTAATGGAGTTGCACTGTTTTTTTTTTTCATACTATTTAGCAGTGCAGTATACAGTTTGGGACGCAGCCAGACACTGATGTTACTGGACGATTCAGAGCGCTTTCTGACAGCTTGAGCACAGCTGCTGTTAACTTTAGCTATCTAAACCCTCCCAGTGTGTTACCATAGCAAGCCGTTATAAACAAGCTGTTTTCATAGCTGTAATTAGCCATCATTGCTATTCGATGTGCTCTCGTTACTGCCCCCAAAGCTGGAGAACGCTAACTTTAATCCAAATGGTCCGTCGAGGTGAAAGCTGAGGTCAGTGAAGCTGATAATTGAACAGGCACCTCAACACAAAGATGACGCAGTGCCACTTGCTGCCAAAACACACTAACTTAAATGCAGAATGTGCCTTTTTTTTGTGTTTAGTATAATTTTGTTACTTCATAAACCTGTCTGGAAACGTGAAACGTAACTATAACTATAAGGTCTCAAACAGCAGCACATGATGCCATGTTCTAAAGAGATTCAAATACAGATCCCAGGAGTGGCTGGCCTACAAAAATTTCACCAAGAAGCCATCAATGATGCAATGATCTAAAGAATACAAGCAAGTCCACCTCTGAATGGCGCAAAATAAATGATATTAAGGTTTTCAAGTGGTCAAGTTAAAGTCCTGATTTGAATCCCATTGAGATGCTGTGATAAAACCTAAAACAGGCAGTTCATGCTTGAAAACACTCCAGTGTAGCNTACAAAAATTTCACCAAGAAGCCATCAATGATGCAATGATCTAAAGAATACAAGCAAGTCCACCCCTGAATGGCTCAAAATAAATGATATTAAGGTTTTCAAGTGGTCAAGTTAAAGTCCTGATTTGAATCCCATTGAGATGCTGTGGTAAAACCTAAAACAGGCAGTTCATGCTTGAAAACACTCCAGTGTAGCAGAATTAAAACAATTCTGAGCAGTCGAGTGGGCCAAAATTCCCCCACAGTGACGTAAAAGACTCATTGCAAGTTATCACAAATGTTTGACTGCAGCTGTTTCTACCAAGAGTAGCACAACCAGTTTTAGGTTTAAGGGACAGTTCATTTTTCACATAGGTGATATGGGTTTTGAATAAATCTGTAAAAGCTCTTAAAAGCTGTATTTAGTGTTTACTAGTGTTGGACGATCTAAAACATTTAAATGTAACAAACTAGCAAAAATAGAGGAAATCAGATGAGGGCAAATGCTTTTTTTCTGTAGAAGTAATGTAAAAAGATTTTCTCTGCTGAAAAAAGATTAGACCACCATGAGTGCTGGTTTATGCTGGTCTGAGGCTGGTCTTAAGAACAATTACATTGTGACAACATGTTGTACAAATGTACTTCCACAGAAACTGGTGACAACGTTGTATGACAGCATTCTAGAAAGTTGTGACAACAAAGTGCCAGCATAATCGGTACAGTGTCACAACCTCCCAGAATCCTTCAGTGGTTCCTTTATGTTGTGCAATGGAACTCATGGAATTTGCCAATACTCTTAATACCATATAGTCATAACACCATATAGTCATAACACCATATAGTCATAATAGCATATGGCAAAGTCACTTAATAATGAGGTTGAAGCAATGCTGTTGCTGGGATTTAGCTGGTCACATAGCATGGTCCTTCCTGACCAGCATTCCAGCATCCAAAGCATACGCTGGTTTTGCTGGTGCAGCATATGAACTTGCATTGCTGCTGACCTGAATACCAGCATCCAAAACACAGCTATGCTGGACTAGGCTGTTTTTGTCATGCTGGGTTGTGATTCATTTATAATGAAAAGTTCATTGTCAGGGCAGCTTGTCTTTACAAAAGCTTGAAATGATCATGAAACCAAAGGTATGAGGTTTTAACATGAAATACACCAGCGGTTTCTTTCTTTCAGAAGTTTCAAACAGTTGGTTTCACTTCCTCTGTGCTTGTATTATGACCAGACTGAATCTAGTCTAATAGGATGTTCATGCTACAAGCTGTGGTCTGTAACCACAAAAAGGAAAGCTGAAATTGCTATTGGCAGATGTGTGACTGACAGTCCCTTCACAAATGCGTTAAATGTTCACTTTGTGTGTTCTGCGTATGTTTCATGCTTTGCACTGTGACAGAGAACGCCGATCCTCAGTGGAGAATAAGCCAGAGCTGATGTTACTGTGGCAACAGTTGCCATGCAACAAGGTGATGGCATATTGTTTGGAATGTTTTGGAATTCACTCCAAACCAGATAACCTTCCATTATAATCCATTATCTGCAGCTATGCTGGAAAACCACCGGCTAAAAGTTGTTTTTATTCCATTATCTGTGTGATTAGGTTCATTAACATTTTAGTTCCAGTGTGGCTGAGAAGCCATTATTAGCCCAGTCTACTCAGTCTAGGGGGGGATGATTTGATACTATAAGACTATTTCATTCTATGTAATGACATTTTCCTGTAGTATGTGACTATAACAGTCTCCACTCTTCTGGGAAAGCTTTCCACAACATTGTGGAGTGTGTCTGGGAGAATTTGTGCCCATTCAGTAAAAAAGAGCATTTGTGAGCATTGGATGAGAAGGCCTGCCTCGATGTTCTAGTGCATCTCTAAGGTGTGTAGTGGGGTTGAGGTCAGGTTTCTATTCACACCACAGTTCCTCTACAACAACTTTATCCATTCATGTCTTTACAGACACAGACTTGTAAGCATATAATTTAATATGTCTTTGCATGCTGTAGCTTTAACATTACACATTCCTGGAACTAAGGGGCCGAGCCCACCACTGACCATTATTCCTCCTCTGCTTTACTTAACTTTACTCTTGCCACTTTGTTAGCCAATCCAGTAGGCATTCACCAATCCCAGATTTATCCATCAGACTAGATAGTGAAGTATGATTTATCACTCCATCAGTCCAGTGTTTTCTATTTTATTGAAGTGACATAAGAAAATATCCAATATTTAATTGTTCTTTGACGTCTACATAGATGGTATGTGACATGTACAGAAATGCTATTTACATGCCTAGTTACAGACCTATGATTTGGCCCCTCTCTGCTCTGACTTAGTTTGAGAAACTGTCCGGAGTGAAAAGTGGAGCGCAAATTAACATCTTTGAATTAAAGTTGTCCAGGATCAAGATTGTGGGAGCTGAAGTTCCTGTTTGCCAGCTTGTTTTGTGAATTTTCTGTTCCACCTTAAATGTTGTCACAGTTACATTCTGGCACCTGTACAAGTTTCAGCATTTATAGTGGAACAGAACCTTTGATTAAGAAACTGGCGAATAGGAAGCCAATTTCATGACCGCTGACAGTTTGGGTACTTGGAAAGGATGTGAAAAGTGTTGACATCCCCTTCCCACTTGGAACTGTAGATTTGGCCACATAGCCCACCATTTTTATTTCTGTTGCTCTGTTGTCATATGTAAATTTGGGGGCATAAATATTTAAGACTGTTACGTAACAGCTTAGGATTTTGGAATCAGCCCATGTCACCGCAAATGATTTGTATTTGAAGGAGTTGACAGTGTTTGAGTTTCACAGTATGTATATTCAGCTGCCACTGTAACTTTTTCAATTACTCTAAATGATTTTCTTGGTGCAACTAGATCATAACATAATCACTGTAAACATCTAAGGTCAGAATACCACACTGTTTTCAACTGTGGGACTATAATTTAAACGAATTTGGTGCAATGCTCTGTCTACGTTTTTTTCTGTTGTACAGTCACTGTTGCTGTTGTACAGCAAATACAGTGAGGTGAATAGGAAGAAAACAGAAAGAAAAGTCAGCAAACCTGCCCATTTTACTGTGTGATATTACATAAACTGCTCCACTCTGCTGTTTATACTGTGTTATATCATACAAACATCTGCTAAGAACACTGAAGAAACCTCAAGATACAGTTTAATCACAGCTCACATGGTAGACAGACCAGTATTTAGCTTCAGAATCAATCCAGCATTTCCATGTCATTATTGTTTACAGAGAGTGCAGGTCTGCTCAACACTGCACAGTAGAACAGAAGCGTATACCTACATGGCAGTAACCATTATGTGGTCCAGTCTTCTTGGCCATGCCACCTCCCACATACTTCTTTATGTCCAGTGTCTGCCCCTAATGTACCAAACATTTGGCATGTGTAAAAATACGGCCGCACACTTACTCAGCTTACATTCATGAATGTTCTGTACTCACGACTGATGTGTCCTCTAAAGCCTTTAATGCACAACAGGAGCATTCATACTGAACTCACAGGCCTGCCAGGCCTGCTGCCCCATTACTGAAATACTTCCAACTCATGGAGTCATTCAGAGGACATCCTGCATACTGCCCGGGGGGGACACTGTGCCTTCATTTGAAGAGTACATTTTCACAGATGTAAGCAAATACATACCTGCAAAGATTTTGTTACCAAAAACCAGTTGTATATGTGATTGTATATGCATATGTACATACACATATGTATATACGTGTGCAGTTGTGTATATATTTTGCAACACTCTTCAAGTTCATCACTTTTTTCACAGTACTATAAAGATGAGACAGTTTGCTTTAATTGTTAAAAGCACTGAAAGGTGGTCTAACCAGAAGTTTTAGTGTTGATTAGTGACATCACAACAAGAGGATAACATAGGAATTCTACTGTTATTCTTTAATGTGCTAAATTAAAGGAAAAGGAAACTCAGACAGCTTATTTTTAATGAATAGTATGTTGAAAAGGCAAGACTCCTACTTTAGAGGTCAAATGCATGTCTAAAACCCACAGTTTTGAAGCTACTTAGATAAATATATAGTCTGCACGTGTATAGCTTCTTTTGGATGGCATTAGGTGTTCTGCTGGTTGCACTCTGTCCTGTAGTAGGGAGCCCCTTAGTAAGTCACTGAGACTGTTGTCAGTCAGGTGTACCATGACTGACTTTTCTCGCAACTTCCAGGCTAGTGGTATTACTTCTGCAGTCACTCTAGATCTTTCTAAAAATATCCAGCTGGAGGAAGCGGAGGGGAAAGAGAAGCATTTATAAGCCCCATCACCAATGAGTGTTTCACTTGTCTTTGCAAGAGCAAGGTTGTTGACCACCTCGCAATGACCGAAAGACGGATTCCCTTTACAATCCTGCGCCAGTCAAGCTGGGATCCTTTCCGGGATTGGCAGCATGGCAGTCGGATCTTTGACCAGGCCTTTGGAATGCCAGTCTTGCCGGAGGAGTCCTTCTGTTGGCCCAGCAGCCACTGGCTCGGTTATCTGCGTCCCCCAGGCTCCATGATGGAAGCCGGACTCTTCAGCCTCTTCCCTCAAAACCCATTTGCACACACGCTGGCCCGCCAGCTTAGTGGTGGCATGGGTAGTGTAAGGCAAAGCAGAGTCGAGTGGAAGGTCAGTGTGGATGTCAATCAGTTCACTCCTGAGGAACTGAGTGTCAAAACCAAGGATGGAATGGTGGAAATCACTGGTAAGTGTTTCTGGATGAAAATGAAAACTAGAACAATTCAAATGTTTGAAATCATGTTTTTCTTGTAGATGTAAGGACTATAATATAACAACAGTATCACAATAGTACTGGGCCACCTACAAAGCACTGCTAAGCACTGCTAAGTGTATTTAAACTCAAGTTATCCCATCGCTACAAGCGCATAATTTCTTCTAGCCGAGAGCACATATTAACATACACCCAGCATTTAATGCAAGATGTCTTTACAAAGCATGAGTCTGCTCTTCACAAGCGACACATTGACAAATTACAATCTGAAAGCTGAGAGGTACATAAAAGACAACGAAGCAGCAACTTAAAAACCCAAGCTGGCAGGTTTCCTATTTAAAGCATACTGCAGTATTTCTCTACCTTTGATGACAAATCCCACACCTCTTTCAACAATAACGATGCAACTTTTTATTTTTTTCACTTGCTTGACTGGCATTTTATATTTGGCTCTGGAAATGGTCATCTTCTGCTTTGTCAGCGTCAGGTCTTGCTTTTACTGGTCCTCCCAGCCCAACTTTTGGATATCTGGAGCTTCAAATTTCATAGTGCATTCAGAGGAACACTAACTCGCTGCTATAAAACCTTTATCATATTATAAGTTATCAAAGCGGTAATTCCAGATGGCGTGGCAGTTGCTAAGCAGTGGCTGGAGGAGAAAAATGTGGAGAGCATCAAGATTATGACAGATTATAACACAAACACAAATTACAAATAATTACAAATCATTTTTAGCTATGCCCCTAGCGAAGTTTCACCAGCATTCAAAAAAGCCGTTTAGATTTCCTCACAACATTTTGGGGGGCCCCCAGTGGCTTGGGTCCCTAAACACATCCCCATAAAATCTTTGGGTCTGGGCCTACATACAGTGGATCCATTTCTGACTGCAGTATGTACATGCAGCATGTCTGTGAAACCTACACAGTCTAAACTAGATGTAGGGATCATTTACACCTCTCTGGGATGCAGTACAACACCCATATAAATGATATACATGACAAAATTAGAAGTATTTTTATCATATACATTTATTTACATTTTAACACTTACAAAACTAAAGTCTTTTAAAACTTAGAAGTGCCAACAAGTATACATGCCAGGTAATAAAGTGAACGCACTGGCATTCCCTTTTCCAGGACTATAGGGGGCACTAGAAGCTTCTTTCTTCTCTCAGTCCTCAGCAGGGTATTCTGCTGTATTATACAGTTAGAAAATAAGGATATACCGCTTTGTCATAGTCATTGGCTACTGGACACAGAGGGATGACATTAAAGAAGTGATATGCAAGACCTCATTAGCTTGTGCAAAAAAGTGCCAAGAAAACAGAAAACCATGAAAATCTATATGATTTCATTCAACCTATTTAGCCCAGCCATAAGTTGTAGGGAAATCATTCAGCAGTCATCTTTTCTGCTGAAGTCTGTATCTGTTTTTTATTGTCAGGAAAACATGAGGACTGCAGAGACGAGCATGGATACGTGTCCAGGAGCTTCACTAGGAAATATGCGTTAGTTAAAAAAGTATCACGTTCAACAGATAACCCTCCACTGACCTGCAGAATTTTCAGTGATGAACATTTAAGTTCCTCTCTGCCCACAGTCTCCCTCCTGGAGTGGACACTGAGAAGGTCACCTCCTCCCTCTCTCCTGAAGGCGTGCTGACCATCAAGGTTCCTCTGCTTAAGCCAGCCCTAAAGGCTGCCGAAACGTCCATCCCAGTGTCTCAACCCAAGAAGTAAACACAAGAACTGTCCTCTCCATGAAGTAACAATTTTACAATGCTTTTTTTAATTACAGTCTTATAAGTAATAAAGCTCGTTATCATTAAAACTTTAACTTAAAGTCTGTTTTTCAAGACATTTCCATTACTGTGCTGATGTATTGAGAGTGCAGTAGCTTTAATTAGACAATATAGAGACCCCATTGTACTTACTATACATCACACTAGGCCAGGACAATGCCCAGAAATAATTAGCATAATCTGTTTTTTTAAAAATCACAGTTTTTGACTATATGCCCCCCATACAGAGTTAACTGTAGAGCTATTTCCTGTTCTATTTGTATGTGTTTTAACTGTTTTTAAATCTGTTTGAAAATCTTTAATAAAAATCGCATCTTAAATAATATAGTACTGAGTAACTGAACTGAAAAGTTCTTCACCTGTCATTTTACTGGATGTTATTGAGAATGTGCATTTGTGAGAATCCTTCTTGTGTAGACTTTCCTTCTACTTCATGCCACTTCAGAAATTACTACGAGTGCTTTCCAAAACCACGCCCACATGATTTACATATGTAAAAAAAAATGATGTTTTCTGTTGTTATAACAGAGTCACTCTGGAATTCAGATACCTTGGGAAAACCATCTAGTTTTATATTTGTTTACTTGAACTGATCTTTACCACCAGGACATTCCAGCTGTATGGATACAGCAAATTCTTTCTCAGACAGTAAATCACACTATGGAAAACGTGTGGCATGGACAGTGGGGAATTTACTGTTTTAACAGTAAAAGTGAATAACACATGTACAACGTTAAACGTACATATTATTTTGTATTATTTGTTTCTGATCCTGTATTAAAGGTCAAAGAAACTTTTTCTACGCTACTTTGTACCACTGAAAATGATATTCTGCCTGGGGTTAAAGTGATAGTTATATCTATGTTATCTATATCTAGATATAATAGTATAATATAACTTATATAACAGAAATGATATAATATCTATCAATATTATTATAAAATATCTCACTTAAATCTTTGTGTTGAAGGCCAAGGTACAGGTGTCATAAAGCTGTCCTGCCAACCAGTGTGTGTTAATGACCTAGCATGCCAGCTCTGATATTCTGCATAGCCATAAGAATGCAGACACACCGAGACATACTGAGTTCAGGTGTTTCAACAACCGCCACTGGACTCTGGAGCAGTGTAATCGTGTTCCCTGGAGTGACAAGCCCAGTTTCACTATCTGTTGGACAAGCCTGAGTTTGGCAGATGCCTGAAAAGGCAGGGATGTATAATGAACACAATGATCCCACTTAGCACCTTTGAGATGAATTGTACCATTGATCGCAAGCCAGGCTCGCATGCAACATCACTGCCTGACCTCTCAAATAATCTTTTGACTGACTGGGCAAACTCCAAAAGCTTTCCAGAGGAGTGGAGGGAGTTATAACCACAAAGTGCTAAACACAATATTTTCATGTCCATGGTTTTGGACTGGGATGTCCAACAAACTCATATAGGCGTGATGAATATGTGTCCACATACTTTTGGCCATAAAGTGTATCTATGCTTCAGCTGATCCATAAAACATTAGTAAAACAGTAAGGCATGAGCTTGTGACTTAGCCATACAAGAGGTGCTAATGCTAATGCTAATGTCTGATGATGACTAATGTGCTAATGCTAGTGCTTGATGGAGACATTAGAAGAACACTACAGTCACTCCACAGCATTATTGATCCACTTTGAATCTCATAAATAAAGGCATAATCTCAATTTTGGAAATAAATCAATATTGGAAATATGGATACATTGGAAAATAAACTCGTTTCCAAAAGAATAGTTGCACAAATAGTTGCACCTAGAAGGAATCAACTGACAGGAATGAAACTTGGTGGGTAGGTTTGACATTGTGAGACATGTGAAAGGTTCATGCTCAGCTGAGCATGTAATGTAAGAAATGACGAGCCTTATAACTTAATTATCTGACTGACCCAACAGCCACGATTGCAGACATTCAGCGAGCAGTGATGCCCTCCATGAGTCATCCTGTTATTACCAGCACCATTGGCAGACAACAGCACAACGCAGGACTACATGCACACTGACTGTTACGACAGCTGCCCTTAACACCACGTCACCAGCGCAAAGACTGCAATGATGTCGTGCCAGACTGCCGTGGAGTGAGTCAGAATGGCAGCGGGTCATCTTCAGTCACTAGTCCTGCTTTTGTCTTGGTGGAGATGACCAAGGAATCTGTGTGTGGAGGCACCGTGGTCAGCATCAAAATGTTTGTTGTTGTGCGTCACATGTCCAGAAGGCCCGGTGTCATTCTATCTCCACCCCTACTGCAAAATCTGCAGGAACTTTGTGAGAATATTCAAGCTGGATGGGATGGATTATCACAGGACACCATTTGGAATCTACACAACTCCATGCTGAGATGGCATGTTGCGTTAGCAAACCTGATGCCGGCCCAATGCCATACTGAGAGACACTACTTCTGTATGTGTAGCTCAATAAATATGCACCCATATAATTTTTCATTATTTGTTATTCCTGGTAACCCCTTATCTTCCTTCCCAATAGCATTGCAATCCAATACTTCCTTCTAGAGGCAACTATTTGTTGGCAATAAATGTATACTTAAGGGTGTCTTGAGATAATTTGGATTTGCTTAATGTGGCCAGGATGGCAAATCCGATTCCAACATTTGGACCTTCTCTGAAATGTCAGTCGGGCTGACTGCAGTATTATGTATTTATATTCTTACTTGTTCATAATTTTGCCCAACTAGAGTTCTAAACTAGGTCAAAGGAATTACTTACACCTAGGGTGGCTCTTAGTCCCCACTGTAAGAAACTCCAGCTATAAGCCAGCTTTTAGAACATACATTTAGAAGCTATACAGATAGAGTGGGACACATCTTAATGTAGTCCTGATTATGAAAGGAATAATGGCTTTTATTAAATGTGGGTTAATGATGTTTGGGCATAATTGGGTCAGTGAGTGCCAGTACATAATAACTGCTTTACAATTGCACTGCTTTGCAATTATTATTTCAGTGTTAAAATAGGCAATCAAAGCTTGCGTTTGCCATTGTACTCCTCATTATCCAATTTAACCTGGTCCAAAATGATCCGGTTTACAGTGACCTCAGCATGGTGAGATTAGCTTGTCACACACAGTGGTCTTTTGTCTCTTTGACAGAGTCGTGCCACCTCAGAGTGGTGGTGGAGGAGGGGAGGAGAGAGGTCGCCCCTGAATTCTAATGCTCTCTCTGATGCTCCAGCTTTATCTTTTGCAGGTTGTTCTGGATGTCTGAACGGTGCCAACGGGAATGGCGCTAATCAGGGGGATGTACCTTCGCAGCCCTAGCAACAGGCTTCCGATTGGCTGCAGTGGCAGCTCAGGCCGCATCCTATTGGCTGGCATCGCAGACCAGTTTGGACTGAGAAATTCATCTAGCGCATGGCTGGCTGGGTGTGGGCTGCTGTGCGAGGCTGCAGCTAGATGCTGAGATGAGGTCCAACAGTTTTACCACCAAAGTTTTTTCCTAGAGTGAGTCCAGGCTTTGATCTAGTTGCTTCATTTCAAACAAATTGTGTTGAAAACTAAAGATTTGTGTGAGCTGTATCTACAGATTTACTACTACAGAACTGCTGTATTAATAAAAGGCACCTCGGTAAATAATTCATATGGACGCGTCAGTAATCAACACAGAACTCTGTCATATGGTCGGCCTTAAATAAGCTGTGTTGTCGAGTCACTCTTGAATCTGAGCAGGCGGTTTTGTCTCTGTTGAGTCTGAGTCATATGAGATGACAACCCCATCATCAGAGTACACCTACTGCCTTGCTCTAGTTAAAGGGACGTTCTGGCCTACAACCAGTTTTGAGTTTTGTTGTGTGAATGTAATATTAATATGTAGTGGCAGCATTGAACAGCTTTATCGTTCTGACAGAAACAGCAATTATTTATTATTATTGTTAATTATGTGTTATTGTCTTTGATCATTGTTGTTCACTACCCTGCATGCTTTATGCAAATCTTATAAATTGTGGCAATCCCTGTGGTGTCACCTATCCAGAGTGCTAGCCATTGACCTGTAGATACGTACAACCAAGATGCCGTTAGTGTAACCCTTCGGATGTCAAACAATATTGTTAAGAAAGTAGCAATTCTCTTTTTCAGCACAAAATGGATGCCAGAGACCACTCTTTCAGACCCACAAAAGGAAGCCAGACTACGGTTTCTGGTATCTAGCTAGTAGGTAACCATCTGGTTTGTTTTTCATGTGTCAATCAAATCATATCAAATCACGTTTATTGTAACAACACATTTACACGGGTGTGAAGGTAGGTGAAAATCTTAGGTGTGTAGTCCCTTACAGCGCTTAAATACAAAAAAACACACATTAGACAATAAATATACACAGTACTAAACACCAGAATAGCTCTGTTAAGCCAAAATATTCAGTTTTATATAACAGTAATATAAAGTTATAAATGGAAGCTATGATATATACAGATGTACACATTCCTGTTTATGCAGTTTGTGGAGTCTGAGGTAGATAAAACAGATACATGGTGGATATAATATACAGGGGATAGAATTATATATATATATATATATATATATATATATATTCCACACAGATACACAGTATATGGATAAAAGGTGATATAGATAACAGGTGTGACTCTACATGTAAAGTGTAGAGTGATGGCGAGAGTAGGGTGTGGATTGTCCAAGGTGAGATGTGTAGTGACAGTCCCATTGACCAATACACCAGCACTACTGGCTGTTCAGCAGCCTGATGGCACAGGGGAACCAGCTGGCTCTGGACTTTATGCTTCTGAACCTCCTCCTGCTCGGCAACTGTGAGAACAGACAGTGACTTTGGTGGGTGTGGTCCTTTAAAATTCTTCTACTGGCAAATTTAGGCCAATTGTGCGATAATTGGCAGTTTGGCATTGGCCAGTCATAAAACCATAAGCTATAGTGTCTGTCTAAAACAAAGAAGAAGCACAAAAAAGAACAAAGAAGAATCCCTAAAAAAGAAGTGATAGTGCTCTTTCCAAGAAAATTGACTTCAAAATAAAGAATTCAAGGCTTGGATTGCCAAAGAGCCCAACAATTCAACATCTACAAAATTGCCATAAACAGACGTGCCATTCCCATCAAACAAGTTAATGTCTGTTGAACTTCTTACCCACAAAAACACTGCAGAAGAAGATGGCATCACAGCTGCTGAACTAAAATATAGTGTATCTTGGAAATAAGCAACATAACATCTTCTAATCTCAGATGTGATTAATAATTGATAGGCCGTTCGTCTGATTTTCAATTTACCTAATGGCGAAACCAGCAAATTAAATGAATACCTGCAGCAATATGAAACTGTTACTGTGAGTCTTCAGTTTTGTCTGATGTCTGGTTTTGATTTGTTGCAAAGGTGGCAAGCGTTCTAGCCAGCCTTGCTAACTTTAGCCTTTAGCTTGTTGTTCTCCTTATCTGATAAGTCATTTCTAAGTAATTCATTTTCTACATTGTAGAACAAGGCAGTTCTACAGCTGCTAGAACATATTCAGTTTGTTAGCAGTAACATTAGCTGTCTGGTTTCCTTCTACATCCGACAGCTAACAGAGAAAAATATAGACTTCAAAACAACTCGCCACCAAAAATCCAGCAAGAAGCACTTAGAGTTCTTTTTTTAAATGTCCTCCTACCTCCATGGTGTCAAAGCGAGTTTTCCCAGTCTTTAAACTCGAAAATCTCGCTGTAGAGGTGACTGGGGGCACCACTGTAGGATCCAAGTAAGCATGCTGACGACAGACGTGTGAATCCTGTGCAGTTCAGCTGTTATGGAAGTTTGTGTTTATTAATTTATTGACTTGTTCATTTTTAATTTTTAAGAATTTTAAGTGCACATTTAGTAACCTGAGTTAGTGTCATCACCGTTCTTAGCCGTCTTTTTTTTTTTTAGGTGAGTATTTTCAGTGTATCTATACTTTGTTATACGCTTTATTTTGAGTGGCATTATTATATTAACTACTTCTCAAAGATGTAGCTGCAGTGAAGCATCTAAATAGATTCAAGAGACATTTAGATCTCCTCCGTAAGGACTCTGATTTGTGACAGTATTTCCTCATTCATGGATTTTTTTGAAAATGTGAGGTTTTCCTCCATGTGACTGGTGCAAATAGGAGTGTGAATAAAATGTGTTGATCTGCTGATTTCAGTTGTCTGAGGCCATATCTGCTGATGCTAATTTGAGTACTCATTGAACGTGTGATAGGTATAATACAGACCATCTCAGGACTTGGTCAGGATTAAGACTAAAGTGAGGGTTAGAATTAGGGCCAGGGTGAGGGTTAGGATTGTGTTTTAGGTTAAGGTTACGGTCAGGGCCTTGGTGAGGATTAGGTGTTGGGTTAAGGTTAAAATTAGGTTTAGGATTAGGGCCAAGGTGAGGGTTAAGATTAGGTATTAGGTTGAGGTTAAGGTTAGGGTTAGGGTTACGGCCAAGGTGAATGTTAGGATTAGGTTTTGGGTTGAGTTTAAGGTTAGGATTAGGCCAGGATGAGGTTTAGAATTAAGTATTGGTTTGAGGTTAAGGTTAGGTTTGGGATTAGGGCCAGGTTGAGGGTTAGGATTAGGTATTGGGTTGAGGTTAAGGTTAGGTTTGGGATTAGGGCCAGGTTGAGGGTTAGGATTAGGTATTGGGTTGAGGTTAAGGTTAAGGTTAGGTTTAGGATTAGGGCCAGGGTGAGGGTTAGGATTAGGATTTAGGTCAAGGTTAGGGTTAGGGTTAAGTCTACTTCATGTAACATGTCAACAGTACATCTACTTAACATATGTAATGTATAAACAGTACATCTTCAAGATATTTAATTCAGTGTGTCCAGATGCTTCACTACTGCTACTTCATTGATATGTTGCCATTGTGTTAGTGATATAGTGTAGTTATAGATATAGTGTATATACAGTGTGGTTAATACAGTATCTAACCAGGGTATCTGTGGTTTTAAAATACAGAATGACTAAAGTCTCAAAGGGTGTGACTGCAGCTTTTTACAAGATGTTATCTGGCAATCTATCTTGATTTATAAGGTCTAAATTAGAACTTTGCATCGTATAAAGCTTCAGTGTTTTTGCCTTGACCTTCACACCAAGCCACCAAAGCAATTCTTTAATGTACTGAATGACATTGAAATGCAATATATCTTATGAGTTTACATGCACTTTATTATTGGGCCTTTATATTATGTCTGACATTACTACATTACTACCTTGACTGGCGTTTAACCAGCAGACAGTAAGCACCACAATGTGCATCACACAAATGCAAAATTGGCTGTTGTTGTTAATTATATCAATATGACTTGTGTTTCATGAAGTTACATATAAATAATGTTGTTGGCTTGGCTGACCCAAAAGCTGTCACTGGCTAGTATTATTACCAAAAATCTACATTACTTAATAATGTGGTTATGGCAACCCTGTTGGGTCAATGTAAGCAGTGCCACCTTTTGACAATTTTACAGCACCATTGACAACATTGTGACAGTGTTATGCATTTGTTGGGAAGCCATGCTGAGGACAGATATCTATATAGCCAGCTTTCTTGCTAACTTAGGCTTTTAGTTAGTTGTCCTTATCTGACAAGTTATGTCTGTTGTTTGACTAAGTGCACAGTAAAGAAGACCTGAAAGTTCTACATTAATGTACTGTGTTCAGGTCAGTATCATGCTTTAATGTTTTACAGTTTTATAATTGTGCCTGAATTCTGGGAAATCATTTACAGTACAGTCGGAGACCACGTTAAAAACTTTATTGGCTACTGTGATTTTACTGTAACAGTATTGTAATAATACAGCAAAACACATAGTACCATTAGCACTTACTGTAAAAGTCAGCACCAACGTACTTTCCTAAATCATGGCTTTATGGAAAGCTGTTAAAGGTGATTCACTTCTCGAGAGGTGCAGCATGTTCCTGCTTTTTAGGGAGTTAATGCCTCCTCGGTATGAACCGAAGGTGAAATATTATGTTCTTTACTGCAGTTTAATTTTGTTTTTCAGTTTTCCATTATTTCCTTAAGACCTCTGTTAACCAGGGTAAATGAATTGTTTGTACTTACAGCATTCTCTAAAACAAGGTAAGCAAGTGGTAGAAGTGGTTAGCAGCAGCCTCCTTTGTTGACCAAACAAGCCCAATGCAAGACATCTGCCCATCTGCATTGCTGCCAGGTCTTTCCTTTATCGTGTGTTCTTAATTCACAGTTAAAAACAGGAACATTACCTGGGGCAGGTCACCCAAAACAGGGACTGTCCCTGGAAAATGAGTATTGTCCCCAAAAACAGGGACATCTAGTCACCCTAGATCAGCCCTGCTATTAATCCTAAGGGCAACTAGGTATGGAAGTCAGTCTCTGTGGGACTTGCAGTCGGCAAGCTAACAGTGGTGTATATCCACTTTCCCAAATGGAGTTTAAAACGATACAGATTACTGTTTTGAGTGAATGCTGTAGTAATCATGTGACTGTTCCTACAGGAGCCTGTTGGCTTTTGAAAAAACAGCTACTTGTTTTTTTTTTTGTGAAAAACTGAAATTAAACAATTGATTCTTTTGTTAATTAATGCAGTTTTACAGCATTTTAAAAGCTGTTGTTTAAATGTTTTTATTTCCTTATATCTGTGTCAGTATACAGTATTCAGAAAAGAGGCTGTTGTTAATAACAGTAATATACTGCTGTCAGAGAACAGTGTTGTAAAAATACATAACAGGTCATTACTGTAAACCAACATGACATGAGTGCTATAATAAATTAATTACAGTAACTACTTGGCAACATAGCAATGTTTTGATATTAGATCTTCAGCCATCTAGCTGGGGCTTCAAAGAAAGCTATTTAAATGTGATTTACAGGTTTCAGTGTTTTAGGGTTAATACCTTTTCACTGTAAACTGCAGGCACACAAAATATTAAAAAGTAAGGTCAGGAAGATTTTGTTATATATTTCAAATATTTAGTAAATGATAAATGCAACTTGTTTCTGCAGCTGTTAGCTTCCTTGCATCACAACAATGTACATCGTTAAACATGACCAACATAGAGGCGATGCATCTATGACCGCTTCAATTTTTCTTTATTTATTTGTGGATTTTTTTTTTCTTTTTTTCATGTTTGTCATTATTTTGGCTCTTGTGCAACTGCTACATAATTATTCACATTCAAGATATTTGTCACCCAGGAGACAGCTAAAAGTAAAAAAAGGAAACAAAAACAAATATATGAATGAAAAAATAATACTGCCAAATACAAGTTTATGGTCCATGTTTTGAGTGTGTCACAGAAACACTGATTCTGATACTTCACTGTAGTTCAAACCATACATGTTTCATTGTGCATAACATGACAAGAAAAAGCACTCATATATTGTCGAGAGAGCGGAAACATTGTTAAACAATGTCATGATTATAGTTTACCAAGAAAAACACGTGCACAGTTAAGTGATCAGTAGTGTTTTTCAATTTTCAGTCTAGCTAAAGAAATAAACATATTTCATGTCACAACAGCAACGCCCATAACAGATCAATTTATTGTTAACAATCACAATTTTGGTATAGCAAATCAAAACAAAAAACAAAATGATAAATTATAAGTAATCAATATGAAGCCTGTTTACTTCTCAATCATAGGAATACATAACATCCAAGGTATAAGTTAATAAAGTCAAGCTATTGTATAAATACATCACCAGCATGCACAATATTGAATCATTGATAGTATCATTGTAATTATCTTACACTGACAAAACAGGATAGTTGGCAAGTGCAAAAATAAATTAAACACAGAAGTAAACCACAAACTTTGAAGCTGCAATATTTTTCTTAGTTTCTTTTTCTTTTTTTAACAGATAAGTCTCTGCCTCTTATCTCATCTGACCTTCAAAATAGTCTATGGTTCCGGTAATGACAAAATGTGATGACTTCATGGCCAGAATGTTTTTTGTTTTTGTTCAATATTGTTTAATTTGATGCATCTATGGATCTCATAATTTGAGTAAATCTAACAGCAAATAAAATGTAATGTCTGGTTTATTTCACTGCCACTGCCAGCAAGACTCAACAAAGTTGCCTTGTCTATGTTAGATTTTTGAGACTAATACTGGAACCATTTAAGACTATTTTGCAGACATTGCATTCAAGTGTTTTTTCAGCTTACCCTCTTTTGAAATGCTTTTCTACTACCCCAAAAACATAAATAAGCAGCATCCCTTTGAACTACATCAGTCCATTTGCCAGTGCGAGGCTGCCATTCCAAACCAACAACGACCCCTTCTGGCTGATCGACTGACATTTTCAGTGGTTTTGGCAAATGTCAAAGATAACCAAGAAGACGGAGGCCCATTCAGCTATATATATTTCTGTATATATTCAAACTAAGACTCCAGCCCCCCCTTTTTTAACCACCCTTGATATTTTTTCTTTTAACTCGTGGAAAAATAAAGAACTGCTGCTGCAGAGGAAACCATGGCAAAAGCTGCTGCCAAAGTCCACCAGCCATTTAATTTTTTTTAAATCGCTTTTCTTCAGAGAGACACATCTACCTTTTTAATTGTTGCCCTCCCCACCCTCATCGTCTTGCTGGTCACTTGTCCACAGTGTTAAGTTGTCTCGGAGCAGCTGCATGATGAGGGTTGAGTCTTTGTAGGAGTCCTCATTGAGGGTGTCCAGCTCGGCGATGGCGTCATCGAAGGCGGTCTTGGCAAGGTGACAAGCCTGCTCTGGAGCATTCTGGATCTCGTAGTAGAACACAGAGTAGTTGAGGGCCAATCCCAAGCGGATGGGATGGGTGGGCTGCATGTGCTCTTTGCTGATCTCGTGAGCCTCGTTGTAGGCCTTCTCTGAAGATTCCACCACAGTGGACCTCTTCTCTCCCGTGGCCACCTCAGCCAGGTAACGGTAGTAATCTCCCTTCATTTTCAGGTAGAAGACTTTACTCTCGTGCTGGGTGTCGCTGCAGTTCTTGATGAGGAAGTTATCTAGAAGGTTGAGGACGTCTTGGCACACGGCCTCCAGCTCCTTCTCGATCTTCTCGCGGTAGGCCCTCACCATCTCAATTTTCTTCTCATTTCCGTCTGCAGAGGTTTTCTGTTCAATACTGGAGATAACCCTCCAAGAAGAGCGACGGGCACCTACGACATTCTTGTAAGCCACAGACAAGAGATTTCTTTCCTCATTGGACAAGGCCTCGTTCAGCTCCGTTACCTGTAACACAAAGAACAGACAATGCTGGGTGAGAAATACAAGTTACAAGTAAGTTAAACCATTAAAAAGGTGATCTTTTTATATTTTACTATAGTTTACATGCAGTGGTATTTGAAATTGAGGAAAATAATTGCTTCTGCAACACGGTAACTTTAAAAGAGAAAAACAATGTTTTGTCTTTGAATGGAAATATTGTTCTACTATTTCTACTATTCTTTAACACAACAGAAAAGCCAGCTAGTATTTTCAAACTCTATACCAAAATAAAAATGACAAGAATGGAGATGCAAGGTTTTGTTCCAACAGTGATGCCAAGGCGAATTATAATGCAGTTTCAGCTTTTCACATAAACATTTTGCATGTCTACATTTTACACAAATAGTATTTGATTATTCCAGTGACAAAGTTTTATACTATGAATAAAAACAAAAACACAACATGATTAACGTTTGTTTATTCCTTGATGGTGGCATAAGTGATGATAAGTGCTTGTTTGGTTGATTTGGCAGTTTATCTTTGTGTTGTAAGTCTGTGATTTAACATACTACTAGTTGACCTATAAAATAACAATATACACAGCTTACAAATAGGTAAGATGACAAAATAATTCAAACACAGTATCAGAATATAAAACTATTGTATGATACACCTCTCAGTGTCTTCTGAGTGTCTCTTATTGATCCTTTTACGGAAACCTCTCTTAGTAATCAAAAATCGGAAACTGGGTTCATCCTTTTTTCTAAATTGCTTAGAAAGTCTAGGGCAGTGTTTCCCAACCTGGTACTCAAGGCCCCCAGACGATCCACGGTTTTCTTTTATTCTGTATGTATTGTGATGTTGAAGCAAAAATGTTGGCTGTCTGGGGGGCCCTGAGAACCGGGTCAAGAAACAGATAGTGGTAGAGGTTATGATTTTGGGGGTTTCGTTAGAAAGCTGGGGCAGATAAACAGATCTATAAACAGATCTAAGCAAATCTGTATACTATATGTATGTCTGCGGTTCCACAGAAAAATTACAGTATATATTATTTGAAATCCTGAGTGGATTAATACTAAGATTAGTTCTGATGTCCTTACATTTTCGAATGACCACGCCCATGCCTAGACATTACTCGCAACAAATACAGTTGCCAATGAATATGTAATGCAAGGCAGAGAGCACTTGTTATCAAAGACATAATTCTTCGGTTGCATAATGGTAATATCCACACTGGGCTTTGTCATTCCTGCATCAATGCAACTGTGCAACCATAGAGATGAACAAGTGCTATACGCCTAGTGCCGTTTCCAGTTTCCATGGCAATCGTCTCATTTTGTACAGCAGTCCACCTCGAACCGCCAAGAAGTCTGCTACTGCTTTGTGAGGCAGCAGAGCACTACTACTAAGCAAGAGCAGCAATGACTTCAGCTACAGTGAGGATGGGGGCAGGGTGAATGGGTAAGGGCATGTATGTTGCGGGGGGGTATGGGGGGGGGGCGTAAATGTTCCCACGAACATCCCTGGGCAGCTGCACTGAAAGCTAAGACGATCACTACGTGGCAGTTCACCTGTTACAGTGGCCTTCTCCCTGACCTTCTCTTACACCCCACCAGGAGCAGCATATTCTGTTTTCATTACTGGTTTTAAACCGTAATGCAACAATCGAATAGTGAAGAGCTTCGAAGAGTGAACACTTCAGTTACATAAGATCATACGCCTCACATATCTCGGCACAGTCTGCATCTCATTTAGTGACAGCGCAAGAACAATTTTCAGCCCCAGTTGAGGTACAGTGGTTCTGTTTGGGATGTGATTACGTAAGAACTACAGAGGTATGTGTGGTGTTATTTTTGAGTGTGCTCTGTCTTATGTCCATTAAGCCATGTTTTACTGCTATTTGCAAATGTAAAACACATCATAGTTATAATGTAGTTATAACAAAGTAAGATTAGTTAGAAACAGTCATGTTAAATATTTTACATTCAACTGCATTTTACATAACAACAATGTGAACAACACCACATGCATAAAACAGTGACTATCTCAGAGACAAAAATAGCTCCAGTGTTAAAGATGTAAAAATTTAACTTATGGAAAAAGCTTTGAAAGATCAGAACAAGAACAGGAACAGAGAAAATGACAGTATGTAACCAAGCTAAACAGAGACTCTAAACTTGGAAAGGTGGACAGGATATAAAAGAGATTTGTTGAGAATGCAGCTATTTTTGTCTTTCTTCTTCATCTGAGAGACCTGGTGTTCAGAGACAAAGATGTTGGGCGATGTGTGATGTCTCAGCCGAGATGTGTTTTATAAACTATTAGGGATAAGAGCTTCTTACTCAAATGGAATTTTCAAGTCAATCAATTCGTAAGAGCTTGTCTCTTAGGCCATAAACTCTGTGTTAATGCATAGCTGATAGGAAATTTGCCAGTAGCTCTGTGGCTAAAAGGGCTTTTATCTATGGGACTGATGCCACTTTACTGTCAAGCAGCTTTTAGACATCACTAAGCGAGCCACACTACTTAGTCAATTACAGACCTTAGGCATACAACGATTATCCTTACTAATATCAGTACAATTTGACAGATTGAGTACTGATATTATAATGCGTAAATTGGCTAATGTTTCAGATTTGTATCATTTAAGTGTGTGGTTGTGCCTGAAACATCTTTTATATCCTCTAGTTCATCTGGAGATGCCATTTAATTCTTATTATTCCAAAAGAGAAAGCAGTCAAACCTGTTTTTTGTTAAATGTTAATGTAATCCAAACTATCGTGCCTAGTGCTTAATGAGAGAAAGGGTGACACCAAACCCAAATCCTATTTGTAAAACATCTTTTGATTTTAACATGCACTTAAATTTCTCACTAAGTTTATGCTATATACACAATACTTTATTCTAACAAAAGTGTATTTGCTTGTTGACATAAATTGAGTTTGAATTTAATGGTGATTTTAGCATTTGTGCGTACTTTAGTGATTTGTGTTATGCCATCAAAAGTAGTACATGGTGTGGTTATAGTCCATTTGTATTACTCTGTGTCTCACACGAGAGTACTACCAATTAGAAGTTCGGTGGGAACGAGCTCCCCCAGGTTTTAATCTGAATCCTGTGCAGCTTGGCGCTGCTTCTTTTCAAACTACTGGCCACACAGAATTGCTGAGCATCTCAGAACACTTGCAGGGGAACACTAATTGCTAGATTTTGTCTATGTGTCCTAACAAATGCCCAGATTTGCTGATACCAAAAAGAAGAGAGAAAGGAATCCTGCCAATTGCGAGGAGCGGTGGCCAACTGTACTGCTGCTTTAGCCTACAGGGCATAACTGGGTCCCTGTGGTAGAGCTCAACCCTGCAATTTTAAAAGCGACGTATTTGAATAGTTTAGACTGTCATTGTGCATGGATCATCACTTATCGTAGGAAATAACTATCACTTAAAGGTCACAGAAAGCAACGTTTGGTTTAAAAATACACAACCCTTATCAGAACATATGTCAGAACAGAGTATGCTGTACAGCTGATCTTGTAGACTTTCCAAACCAATCAAAAAATACAATGGTGAATGGATTTCCTCTTATATGTGGTACATAAAGTCATACACTGCATGATGAACAGTAGGACTGGCTGATGCAACACTGCTGCTACACTGTCTCCTCAAAAGAAAGAACAATACATAGAGCCTACAACAAGCAGCTGTCACCAGGCTTATGAAAACGCTATATGCTATATCTATTCAAAATGACTCAGACATTGCCAATATTAATGAAGAACATTGTGAAAGGGGGGTGATAATGAGCAGTTTTAAATTATGCTTAAAAAAGCAGTTTCGATATTTGGACCTGACTGGTGATGCCGATGTATTTTTGCAGTAATGAGCCCACAAACTGAAGGACAAGATACTTTTCCCTTGGCAAAGCTGTTCAACATGTTGCCTGATCTTTTGTATTAATGTTAAAATTAATTCGTTTTGCATGAATCCAAAATGCGGATATGAGCTCTGCTATCGGCAGGTCTAGCAGCCATGAGCAGACAAGGAGATATTGATTAGCTGCCCTGGACTTTCCTATCAGAGCATCGTCCTATCAGACCAAACTCTGTAGGTTCTACCGACCAGTATGTTCCTACATAATCAGTATGGCTGGTTCAACTTGAGGTATTTCCAATCACCAGAGTCTGAAGAAGGGAAAAGGAATACGGGCCAGCTAGCTATATAGACATGATGTCAACACTTAACAAGGCAGAAAAAGGAGGGGGCCCGTGTGCTGTGTGGCAATGACGCCTCCTCAGTGTCACTCCCTGAACCTGTGCAATGCAAAGATCAAATTAAAATTCATGTGTCCTTGCCCTTTCTCGCCTGAATGAAAACTTTGACTGGATGTTGACAGCGGATGGGCGTTCACATGCAGATCTTTCCCCTGAATTTCTCCACACCGAGGCCCTGATCTGAGAAATGGTCTGTTTTTTCCTTTCTTTCTTTTTTTTCTAGTGGGAAAATACAAGTTAATCCCAATGATGGTGGTAATATAGCCATTCAAAACGTATGCTCATTTACATGTAGCACAAACATATGCTATTTGTACATGTAGAGCATATAATTATCATACAGAATATGTATCTGTGGGACATTAATCAACACTGTCCTAAAATCAGAACAAATAAGGCCATGGATGGAAGTAAAGCGTGCACTAACCAATGTGAATGCCGGCCCCCACTGCAATATGACAACGGTGGAACATTCTGGAAGGAATTCTACCGCCTCTAACGTTTGTTTAAAGGAAAAAAGCTCACATTAGTGAAAGAAGACCTGAAAGACCTCATTAAATAGGTGGCGGTTATTGAAAAATGTCTTCATTACAAAGACGTTGTGGTCCTGACGAGAGAAATCTTTTATTGTAGGATGTAGCTTCCTTTTGTCTGGATGGAGGCCAGATGTGCCTGTTCTGACGGTTTTCTACGTTACCGTAGTAGCTCCTCTTCAAAGCGCGAGGCTGAACTCGGGTTTCTTATTGGCCAGCTTCTTGTCCGAATTATCCCGTTCCACCTTAAATGGTGCAGCAGTTACACTCTTCTACTCAACTGCTGTACCATTTAAGGTGGAACGGGATAATTCGAACAAGAAGCTGACTTGAGCTTCGTCTTTCAAGCGGCAATGAATGAAGAAGTCGCCAGTGAATAGACAAAACTGGTTAAGCGGCTGTTTTTACACAGAAAATGTTGTTCTTGTTCGAGAGTAGAGGTCAAAACGCGGCGCCGAGGCACATTTCGTGCCATTTGGAGCGGCGCCTCATTCATTTTTATTGTAAGCTCGGCTACGGCAGGGGAGGCACCGCCCAAGGACTAGACAGTCTACACCCAGTCCGTTATGTGCTGCTTTCCAGCCGAAACGGACACCATTTAAGACATTTAAGTGACAGAATGCAGTCTGATATCTCTCTTTTCTTCCATTCATCATGTAAGCCAGTCTATTTGAATATTCCCTGCCCGTGTGTCATAGAGTCTGCTATCAAGCATGCCTGCTTTCAGTACGTCTTACAGATGTTGAGAAGAGCAGCCTTCGTGCTAGGCTAACGGTCGTTTTTTACCACAGCAGAAACAAAAGGACGTCATTTAACACTAGCGAAAAAAGAGGGGAATAGGGGGTGACTTACCGACTTCATGGCCGCTGCCATATCGTCGTATCTCTCTGCCTGCTCAGCTAGTCGAGCTTTTTGAACCAGCTGCTCGCGGTCGACCATGTTTGGTTCGTCGGTTTGTTCACAATTCGTTAACGAGTCTCCGGCTGAACGTGCTGGATTTTCTGCCTCGGTGTAATTCGGGCGAACGGCTCTGCAGCTGTTCCTCGCTGTCTGCGCTCGTGCCGACGGGACACCCTTCTTCGCCCCTCCCGCTCAGATGCCCCCCTCCTCACACTCTGCAGGGCGACGTCAGCATCCTAAAAAGGTGGGTGCCTTACTCATGATGTAACACTCCTTATATGGGTACCCAGAGGCCCCCGAGAAGCACGGAGCAGATGCGTTACTTTCGAGGGGCCTCATCTTTAAGCTTTCGAGCCACAGCAACCCAACAATTTCACAACGACAGGAGAAGAGACGGATCTCATAAAACTCTCATCCATTGCAGGATGTGCAGGATGATGAGGACTGAAGGACAATAAGTCAGTGACAAAATTGTGCTCCTGCTTTTCCTAAAGGATTTTGATCTGCCTCCTTTTCACATTCACTTGGATATTCATATCCCAGAAAACAAACATATACACCATATTGCCACTGTATTTGCTCGTCTGCCTTCACACACATATGAACTTGAGTGACATCCCATTCTTAATCCATAGGGTCTAATATGATGTCAGCCCACACCTTGCAGCTATAACAGCATCAACTCTTCTGGAAAGGTTTAGGAAAGTGTTTATGGGAATTTTTGACCATTCTTCCAGAAGCGCATCTGTGAGGTCACACACTGATGCTGGACGAGAAGGTCTCACTCGCAGTCTCCGCTCCAATTCATCCCAAAGGTGTTCTGTCGGGTTGATGTCAGGACTCGAGTTCTTCCACACCAAACTCACTCATCCATGTCTTTATGGACCTTGCTGTGTCATGTTGGAACAGGAAGGGGCCATCCCCAAAGTGTTTCCACAAAGTTGGGAGCATGAAATTGTTTGAAATCTCTTGGTATGCTGAAGCATTAAGAGTTCGTTTCACTGGAACTAAGGGGCCGAACTCAACTTCTGATAAACAACCCCACACCGTAATCCCCCCACCACCAAACTTTACACCTAGCACAATGCAGTCAGACAAGTACCGTTCTCCTGCCAACCGCCAAACCCAGACTCATCCATTGGATTGCTAGACAGAGAACATGTGTCTATGTGTGGTTCTTGAGCTAATCGTTTGGAGGTCTGTAGTGATTGACTCTGCAGAAAGTTGGCGGCCTCTGCGCACTATGCACCTCAGCATCCACTGACCCCGCTCTGTCATTTTACATGGCCTGCCACTTTGTGGCTGAGTTGCTGTCAACACCAATTGCTTCCACTATGTTATAATACCACTAACAGTTGACTGTGGAATATTTGGTAGTGAGGAAATTTCACAAGTGGCATCCTATCACGGTACCATGCTGGAATTCACTGCTCCTGAGAGCGACCTGTTCTTTTGCTAATGGTTGTAGAAGCAGTCTGCATGCCTAGGTGCTTGGTTTTATACACCTGTGGCCATGGAAGTGATTGTAACACCTGAATTCAATGATTTGGATGGGTGAGTGAATACCTTTGGCAATATAGTGTATCGGGCTTCACAAGGTCGGCACCCTACTTACTATTTGCCACTGCTGACCCGCTCTCAGATCACTTAAATTCTTCTTCTGCATACAAGACCTAACTAATCCTTTTATGTCTACAAACAGATTTTCAGTGTTCCTAGCTTTTATTTTTTATTGTTTATACTAGGACAAATACTACAAACAACTGAGAGAAAAATAGACCTGATATACAATATTTCTGACAATGAAAATTATTTACTCAACTAACTCACAAAGGATAAAAAAAGAAAGAAATGAAGGAAGGTTAAATAAATTGGACTCTGAGTGAAAAACAAGCAGTGAAAAGTGGCATCCCAGATAGCATGTGGATGTGACCCACATCTGGCAAAGATTGCTGGCCCACTGTCAGCACTGGCAATCTGCAGCAAGTCAGAGATTGCCCACATATTTAAAACATGCATTTGGCCCACATGTCCCAAAACTGATCTTGTCCACTTCTGGCACAAATACGGCAGAGATGCCTACTTTTGGCTGACGTGTGGCCCTAATCTGGGGTGTATGTGGCCCACACCTGCAATCAGGACCAGTCCGGCCAAGTAGCGTCAATAAATGTGGCAAGTGGGCCAGATGAAAATGGGGAATGTTGGCCAGATTCGGGCCAGAACAATTTTGCTACATGGGATTTGTCTAAAACTATCCTTAACCGGCAGGCCACCAAGAAAACGCTAAGCAAAATGCCAACAAAGTGGACTGCCAGCTTTGCTGTTAGTGGGCCAACAGTGGTCTGCTATATTCTTGCTGTCAGGGTATGGGTCTTCTACATCATTAAAGGAGCAATATGTAAGATTTTTAGTTTAATTAAGTAAATTTATCTATGTATTGTGCTGCAAACATATCTACTTAAGTTAGCATGCTAACCAGCTAGTCCAGTTGCACTGCTGCCTCAACGGTGTTTTCTAACCTTTTGTCTATCATGCTGAAGATCCTGCTCCTGGTTAGATCATTTAAGGACAGGTAGCCAATGAAAGGAGTAACAATGTTTCAAGTTTTCCTGAAGAAGAAGGTTGTTTTTTGACCATTCCTTTGGTATTAAGTGCTTAAAGTCAACCTTAAATCAAATTTGATGTTAAACATTATTAGTTTGTGTTTTTATATTAAAGCTGCACTATGTATTTTTTGATGAATTATCATTATTGATTAATGTATGGTGTTCATGTGCTGCTGCAAATTCACCCTGTAAAGCTTGAATTAATACTTTATAAGAAGGTCTGTTTCAATCTTTGTGTCTCAAATGCAAATTAAGATTATACCGATGACAGATATACATAACTCTCTTATGTCCTCAGAAGACATGTCCTTCACCTTCAAGTTTTGATTGAGCTCTATTTGAATACTCATTCAACATGCTTGCATTCATGTGACTTATGTGCTCAAGAAGACATTCTTCTGCATGTTGTGTGCAGTTACACATTTCCACTAGGGAGGGCTGATACATTATACATCATATAAACACTGGTTCTCAAAATGTTCATCAGGGCCTCTCAGGTGGTACACACTCTCTTCCTATGTGGTGAAAGTTAGGTTGGGAGCAAATATGTAAGATAAAATTTGTCCTATCATCGCGCATATTTATCGATAGCTAGATTTAATTAAAGTTGGATCTTCTATCAAAAGCACTACCAGCATTAAAACTACAAGGCTCAAGGAATGTTCCTGTTCAACCTTAAATGGTGCAGTGGTTATTAGTATAATGCCTCAGGTGCCAGAATGTAACAGCAGCACTATTTACAGCACATAGGAATTTAAATCTGAGTTTTTCTAATTAACTACTAATTCCTCTTGGCCACAATATACATGTACAAAGTATCTTACGAATACGAAAAGAAGCTTCTTGAAATGTGGGCAGTGAACAATTGGGACTTCTGTCCTGTCCTCGTTCAACCTGAGGAAATTATGCTGCATCCAGATTTTAATATCTGCATTAAAAGGTTATTGAATACTCTGAGGAGAGCTGTCGCAGTACTGTGCTTTGGCCGAATTGAAAGTTTTCAGGAATTATATCTTCTTCAAAGAGCTGCACAATTTGAGTTGAAAAGTATCTACAATCTTTAAAATAACCGGAAGTTTAGAAATAGGCCTAAAATTATAACAGATCATTATCACTGATTATCACTTGGCTCAATGGCTCAACACAAGCCTGTTGAAAAAAAGTCAGGAAAAGACCCTGAGGTAAGTGATGCATTTACATTGAACTGAGTAAAGAGAACCATACTACGTGAGGGAAGGAGCACAGGGGAGCCACCAGCACGTAAAACAATACTTGTTGTCTTACTTTGTTTACAAAAAAAGTTAAGAACTTGTCACAGTCGATATGGGAGTCTGGAATAGCAGAGTGGGAAACCCCATTTATAAGATAATCAATAGTGGAAAACAAGAATCTGGGATTATGCGTAATATTTATAAAAAATAGGCCCCTCTAGCATCTTCTTACATGTGAATTAAAAGCAGCTAGCAACTCTTTTAAATTAAGATAATGCACTTGGAGTTTAGATTGCTTCCACTTTCTCTCAGCTTGTCTACATTTTTGCCTCAGAGCTATAATTTCCTTTTCAGCCATGGGGAGGAATTTGCCAGCAGGTAAACTGGCTCTAACTGGAGGCAGTTTTATCTAAAACAGTAGGGCACAAAGTACCATTTTACCATGTCCAGCGGTGGCATCGACTTCTCTGGGCTCTGAGGCATCTGTTATAGACCATCACACAGTGGAAACGTGTATAGTGGTCAGACTTTTTTGGAAGCACGAAAGAAGAAAAGGACCACCCATACTGTAATTAGCAGCAAGTCCAAAAGTCTGGGTCTATCATGGTATGTGGTCAGTGTGTCAGTGCCCTTAGCAAAGGTAAAGGTTTACACTTCTGTGATGCAGCATGCAGCAGTGCCAAAAAAGCCTTTTAAGTGTTGTGAGAAAGAATGGCAACATTACAAAGTGCTAAATGCTTTACTGTCCCAAGTTTTGTCAGAGGCCTGAAATGCGGGAATGGATGTATATAATAAATGAAATGAAAATGAAGAAAACTTTGTGTTCATTCTGTCTGCAATGAAATGAAGTAAATGTAAGAAGTACTGCATTTTTTATTTGCATTGTCCATACTGTTCCAACTTTTTATGATTTAGGCCTGTATTTGTAGGTGCGTATGTCTGAGGTTCATCCACCCAGCTTATGTTGTGCTTGCATTGTGTGAGTGCACCTTGCCTTCTTGCCTTTTTACGTTATCAAGACATCAAAATATTAAAAGTTGCATTATGGACTCAATGGCATCATCTACAACACAAAGTAGCGCACATTAAAGACCACTTTAGTAACATAAATGAGAAGGTTAACATTAGCAGTTAAGGCTGAAATTGAACCTTCTCTACCACTTAACTCGGGTGGTTGGCTCTTGCATGTCACTTACTGTTGTATGAAGCTGGCCAATGTCCTTATTGGAAATTATTACTGGCAGTAAAAGAATAATTTGCATGTTTGATAGCCTAAATCAGCTTATCAGTTGGGAGGTAGTGATATTATGCTGAGTCTTAAACGATTTATCAGTAAAAACACAATAAAACATTAGAAACACAGTGTTTCTATGCTACACTAGTGATAGTGGGTAGAAAAAATTGCTACCACCAGTGATAGGTACCTTTTTGTGTTGTGAGAAGTTTAAGAACCCAAATTCTGACAAATGGAAGACCATACTTATCATTTACCACATAAAACAGCAGAAAACCTTATGGCCACCATAGGGAGGTGGGTTTAGTGGTTCTGTGGAAGGGAGGGGTGGGTGGTGGGGTTCTATAGGTTTCAATATGCATCCTCAGCACATGAGATTTCTGGAAAAAAAACTTTTCCTTTACAGAAAACTTGAACCTTTCTGAACTACTTCAACCCATCAAGTTTACTTAGCCCAAAAGAGTTTAGACTAGCAAACTAGGAGGGCGGTCCCTCTAGAGATGATTAGTCCTTTAATCAAAACTACAAGAACAAGGTTATCAGAGTTAGATACCATATCATTTCTTATATAATAAGCTATCATGCCTTATATAATAAGCTATGATATAAATTCCTTTGTTCTATGGCTTTAATAGCCGGTGAAGGAATTAGGGATTTGATATGGACACTCATACTTTATGTGAATCCTGGAATCCTCTATATTGTTATCACTGCTTTGTTGACCTACTGATTGGATCACCCTTTATTGCACTATCCTTTGCCCTGATGTCAGGTGTTAGATGTTAATGTATAATCTGATAAAGCATATTATCACGCCTAGGACTTATGTATTCACACATGCTGATGAAACAAAGTATTATATCTACTCACTGATAAAGCATATGGCATTGAAGCGAATGACATCTCATAAAATTGGCGCCTGTCAAGGTCTGGAATAGAGAAACCACACAATGGCTTTGACGAGGGTCAAATCGTTATGAGTACAGAACATCTCAGCAAGGAAACGGCAAGGTTTGTGGGGTGCTCCGGTTTACAGTGGTGATTACCTACCTACAATAGTGGAACAAGGATGGACTAACCTGCTGCATACGGGGCTGTGAAGCTGGAAACCTGTCAGGGTGCCACTATCAAAACCACCATAATATGCATGTGATCATCAAAGTCTGTTCAGTCACAGAAAAAGCTCTCTATCCAGACATGGTGTTCTCTTTCCACACTGAATATACAATATACTACACCGATCAGGCATAACGTTATGACCACCTCAATGTATCTACACCATTTATCCATTTTATCAGCTCCACTTACCACATAGGTGCACCTTCTAGTTCTGCAATTACAGACTGTAGTCAATCTGTTGCTCTGCATACTTTGTTAACCTCCCATCACCTTTTTTCAATGGTCAGGACCCCCACAGGACCACCACAAAGCAGGTATTATGTGGGTGGTGGATCATTTCCAGCACTGCAGTGACACTGACGTGGTGGTGGTGTGTTAGTGTGTGTTGTGCTGGTGTGAGTGGATCGGACACAGCAGTGCTGCTGGAGTTTTTAAACACCTCTGTGTCTCTGCTGGACTGAGAATAGTTCACCAGCCAAAACTATCCAGCCAACAGTGTCCTGTGGGCAGCTTGATGAAGGACTAGTGGATGACCAGCACAAACTCTGCAGCAGCAGATGAGCTATTGTCTCTGACCTTACATTTACAAGGTGGACTAGCAAGATGGGTGTGTCTAATAGAGTGCACAGTGAGTGGACACAGTGTGAGTGTGAGCAGCAACACTGCTGTGTCTGATCCACTCACACCAGCACAACACACACTAACAGACCACCACCTCCTCAGTGTAACTGCAGTGCTGAGAATGATCCACCACCCGCAAAGCTAAGAAAGCAAAACAGATGGACTACAGTCTGTAATTTACAAGGTACACCTATGTGGTAAGAGGAGCTGATAAAATGGATAGAGTGTACATACCTTGAGGTGGTCATAATGTTATGCCTGAAGAGTGTATATATGTACTACATAAATATCTTTCCCAGTGGTCCATTCTATATATTAGTCTGTTGTATATATTTATGTTTTCAGAGCACTTTGCAGTTTTTTTCCCCCAAAGATAAATGAATAATTGTATACATCGTATGTGCAACTCTGTTTACAAAAGGTTGGGATGCTGCAAAATAAAAAAAATGTAATGATGTGCAAGTCATATAAACCCTATGTGTGGTACAAAGACAACATATCACATGTTAAAATAGAGAATTTTATTGTTGTTTGAAAAATATATGCCAATTTTAAATTTGATACCAGCAACACATTTTTAATAAGGTTGAGACATAGGCATGTATTACATCAAGTCTTCTTTTAACAACACTAACAACTAAGAATTTGGGAACAGAGGAGATCAATCATTGCTTTAGTTCTGAAAGTGAAATGTTTGATATAGCTTGATACAGGATTTTAGCTGCTCAGTTGACTGTTAAAAAGATATCAAGTGTTTTCAATGGCTTACATGTGAAGATCACAGTCATCCAGTATTGATTTTTGGATTTGTTCCTTGCATACACAGATTTCCCTGGATTCTCTGACACTTTGAATGGTGCTTATGTACCATAGGTGACGAATCCCAAGTTCTTTGCTATTTTATGTTGAACTGAATTTAATTAAATTGAATTTTGTCCATGCAGGTTTTCACAGAGTGGTGAACCCCTACCTGTCTTCTGAAAGACTCTGGGATACTCTTTTTACCCCCAACCTTGTTGTTGAACTGTTGCCAGTTAATCTAATTACTTGTAAGATATTCCACCAGGTGTTTTTTAGGGCTACACCACTTTACCAGTCTTTTGCTGCCCCGTCCCAACTCTTTTAAAACATGTTGCTGGCAACAAAGGATACAACTGCAATATTCAATATGTTGTCTTTGTACTATTTTCAGTTAAATGTATGGTTTAAATTATTTACACCTCATTGTGACAAACTTTGATAAACTAATAGTAGTCACTGTTTTTTACTGGTAACAGTGACTGAAATTAGATCTGCTTCTCTTTGCTGATCTGTTAGGATTCTAACTGTCGAAAGGTAATGATAACTAATTGTAAACTGCCTTACATACAAATGTACTTGAACAAAATGTCAGTATATACTAATACCTCTACCTAATGCAACCAATACAGCTAAAAACTCAATAATGAACCGCTGTTGTCTGTTGGATTGGTTGAAAGTGTTGGATTCTGCATTGTGGTGACTTTGTCATTCAGGACTAGGGCTTATGAAAGAGTTAATGTGTTTCCAGCCGCACTCTAACACAGAATGACTGTTCCTATATATTCTATTGCAATTGTGCAATGCTGATAAAGTATTCCAATAAATAATTTTCTTTCTTTCTGAATCATTTTGCATGTATTGAAATAACTGAAAGTGTTGGCTGTACTTCCACCTTACTGTCAGAGGTCACACTCCAGACATTATGCATTATAGCTAAAATTTTGAGTGAAAACCCATCATAAGTCACTTGCCTTGCAGGAGCATGTTTATTAATTTAAATAAAGCTGTTAAAAGATCAAATGCATATATTGCTGAAGACCTTGACTGCATTAAGTTATTCAATTTTCAGCATTTCTCTGCTACTCATGATCCAAGTAATCTCAAACACATTCAGTAATGTTGAGGTCTGGGGTGATCAGTATATTGTTTTGAGAACACCAGCAGCTTCTTTGTGTGATTTGCAAATTTTCTTCTATTTTGTCCATTTCATTTTCTCAGTACCAGCTTCTCGGTGTCTACAAAGTCATTGTTGTCTCTCGGTGGAAGGATGGACAGAAACACATGTGGATTTGCAAGAAGTAAGCTTTATGTTCTTCTCTCAAAGAACTGTTTATTGGATGATGACAGTTTTGGTGTTCTGCTAGGTCTTGGATGGCTGTTGAATTGAGTCCCATTCTCTCTAAAGCTTGGAATAATGTTTTGAACTCCAGTTGTGGAAACTTGTTTTTTTCCCCACTTATTTTCCTTGGACTTTCCCTTTCCTTTTGAGGTGAAGTATCTTATGTCTAATATCCTCAGGAAGATCTCTTGAAGAATGAATAACTTAATGTCTGTTTTGAATGGCAATTAAATAAATGAAAGGTGTTTTGTGAGTTCTGCACAGCACAGCAGGTAAACTGTCCTTGGAACAAAAAATGCAGTATAGAGCCATCATTCAACTGCCAGGGTTGTTTAGATCCCTTAGTTGAATTATTGCTCTGTGAGAAATACAAGGCATTTCCTGCAGTTTAGTTTTAAGTTGTTTGTTTGTCCAGTTTGTCCACTGCACCCCTAACATGGATAAGCACTTTCTTCCACACAGACATACCAAAATTCCATACCTCTTTTCAGTGACTCCTGAAAAATGATCAGATTCTGAACAGTTTAAACTGTGTGGGCACAACAAGGACTGTGTAGATGTTCCTTTCCTAACGTTAACAGGTTAATCACTAGCCCTACTTGGCCCAGGTCAGAATGGACAGCTCAGCTAATCAGTAGGGATGCAGGATTAGTGAGGTCCCACGTCAGATTATTATTTCTGTCTCCTAAAGCTTGTACTTGGTCTGTCTTTCCTGTACAACTGTCATTCTCTTGCTCTCCAGGTTGTTGTTCAATGCTGATCATTCATAGCCCAAAATCATTTCAACTTGCTCAGTTATTTTGGCTAGTCTGTTTTTTTTGGCAGTGAAATTTGTTCTTTTCGTCCAAGAGGATTACTCCCGGACAGATTAGCTTGGTAACCTTACTTGAGGCCGGAAAGAAAACTCTAAAGAAGGTAAACGATATCTCAACCACCTGTCTGCGGACTGGCAGACAACTTTTATAAGAAGGGACTTTGGCAATCACAGTCAGTGGACTGAAATGATTGGGGTGGATGTTTATCTGTATCCAGATGGTTTGAGAGTGGCTACGCCAGAAGATGTGGAAAGGTGGGAGCAAGAAAGGGAGATGTATGACCCAAATGTGCGTCTCTTTGTAGCACTTTACTCATACAACCCTGCAGTGATGTCTCCAAACGCCGAGACAATGGAGGAGGAGCTGTCTTTTGAACCAGGACAGATTATTAAGGTAAACTTTAAAGACTTTGGCTCTGTTGGCGTTATATTGCAATATCAGTATAATATGGTTTTATTTGACTTGTTTTTGTTATTGATATAGTCGGAGAAATGAAAATATAATAAGTTCACAGTTCATTCCCGTATTGTTGTCGAGTTATCCAGTTATCAACTAGCTTATGATTTCAAGTCATGTGTGAGATGTCTCGAATCTGAAGTGGACTGAAGTATGTCCATTTTTGCTGTTTATCTCTAATTGCTATTATCATACAGCCCTCTTTCTGGTACCGTGGCAGAAAGTAATGACTGATAATCAACCTGTTTTATTAGGTTTATGGTGAGAAAGATGCTGATGGCTTCTACCATGGGGAATTGGCTGGTCGCTTTGGTTTTGTACCAAGTAACATGGTGTCTGAGATTCCAATAGAAGATGGAGAGCTCAAACTTCGTCTGTTTGAACAGGGCTTCCTGCCAGAGGAATCCTCAGGAAACTCTATAGGTATTCATTTTTGATATTTCTTTCTCTTCCTGTTGCTTTGAAAGCTTTACATACTCAGCATGCAAGTAGCCTGGTGTAGGTTTGCCAGAAGCTTGACATGATGCCCATTTCCTGATAAATTATGTGGTGTGTTATTAACAGCCCCTAGTGAGTCATCCAGTATGCCTGATGATGTGGCAGTCCACAGGATGGTGGCTGTTTTTGATTATGACCCCTGGGAGAGTTCGCCCAACATGGACATTGAGGTGATTACACACCCACATTGATCAATTTAACATGTGAAATTGCAAGAATATGGTGTCTTATTCAGTCTAAAAATGTCAGTTGTTTATATGGTTTTGGGCCTTTTTTTAAACTACTGCCCTTAAAATACAACTATTTTGATGTTATTTTGCAGGATGAGCTTCCTTTCCGAGCAGGAGATATAATCTACGTTTTTGGAGATGCGGACATTGATGGTTTTTACTATGTGAGTATCTTGGCCTTTTTTTCTAACTATATTTTGCCCTCATTATAAATTTAACCTCTGAACAAGATACTAAAATTTCTTGCATTGATCCAGGGAGATCTACATGGCTATCGTGGTCTCGTGCCATCAAATTTTCTTCAACCGCTGCCTTGGGACTAGGGGAAATTAAATATTGTGTATTGGTATAAAACATGCAGTCAGGCATCAAGTGATTACTCTGGCCCCACTGTCAGAATTTCTGCTCTGTGTTAAGTGTCTTTTCTACAGAAATGAAATATATAATATTATTGTGTCGCACAATATAATATGTTGTGTTGCTTGATTTTCCACCACCATAAGAAGCTGTTAGTGTGTAAGTGCTAAAGGAGCTCTTTCATGCGGCTAGTTTTACAGCCTTAAAGATTATATGCCAGTCTTCACCTGTCAGCTGTTTTTATACTAAGTATTTTTACATACTCATATCTTTGTTATTTTTGTATCACTTGAGAATATGTATTTTGTAGTGTTTATATTCATGATGTTAATTTTGCATTCATTATGGTTATAATAAAAAATAACCAGAAAACCACTTGTTTTACTTTGCTGTGTTATGTCGTGTTCCTCATAGTTTTTGCTTTATAAACAAGAGAAATGCATTTTAATTAATTTAGACATGCATTGTACTATGATGGGATACATAGGCAACATGAGACATTTTAAGAGTGTTTTCTTCCAGAATATGCCATACATTTTTATAAACAAAGTGGCTTTACAAATCTTAAACCAATCAGTGACGTCAACTAAGATTTGTTGGAAGCCGTTCTACTTTGGCGCGATCACTGCTATCAAGCAGAGCCAAAGCGACCCAGGAGACATCATGTTGCTATCAGACCACACCACAGACTTGATGTAAACTAGAATGACTTACTTTATTGTGTTGTTAAGTTTTGAAATTACTTTTAAAACTCTGAAGTAATTCAGAGTGAATGTTTTTGCAGTACAAACAGACCTGCAGTGGCGTGTTCTGGCCAATGCTTGGCCCCTCTACCATTTACCAAAAGGACCCAATGATATGTTATATGGCCATAAGTATGTGGACACCTGACCATCACACTTATATAAGCTTGTTGGTCATCCCATTTCAAAACTTTGGTCATTAATACAAAATCCAACCCCCATAACAACATATGACAACCTCTAACAACCTCTATTTACTTTTATTTGTGAGGAAAGGTATTAATGTTGGACTACAAGGCCTGCCTTGCAGTTGACGTTCCTTTGGGCACAGGGGCACAGTAATGCTGGAACTAGTCAAGTCAAGTCGAAGTTTATTTGTACAGAACCTTTTTACAACAGGCACTGTCATACAACAGCCTCACAACAAATCCAGGTTTATTCCTGCAATGAGCAAGCCAGGGTTAACAGTGGTAAAACAAAACTCCTTAAGAGCAAGAGGAATGAAACCCTGAGAGGAGCCAAGACTTAAAATAGGGACCCGTCCTCCTCGGCTGACTCACAAGTAATATAAGCAGAGGATAAAACTGAACAATTAAATTAACAATTAAACAAAAAATCAGCCTGTCGTTAAATAGGATTATTTAAATTAATCACTAGTAACTGATGGCTACTTTTATAGGCCTGTCAGAGTAACAGTGAGAAGCAGAGCTATAAAAATAAGTCAGGGTGAACAATGAAAACCAGTGACTACTGTAAGGAGCATATCACAATGAAAAACCATGAACGTCAAAGATTACTGTTGGAAGCTTACAATTATGGTGTGTTAGTATGAATATGAGAAGAGCTTATTGAATCATGAGGCAGGTAATCAATGTCTGATTAGTTTGTGACGCAGGTGAAGCCATGTCGGTGATTAAATAGTTTGTCACAGTATGTGTGAGGCAGTTCTGAGCTGTGTTGTTGATTTCTTTTTATTAGCTCTTCTTTCCCTTCAGATATTACTTTCACGTACACATGAGCACGTATAATGTTCACAATATTGCTTTATTGTGGTGTTCAGGAAATGTTTGAAACCCAGAACTAAGTAAACATGGTTATGGTACCTGCAGTGGTATGTTCTGGCTGATGCTTTGCCTCTTTACCATTCCCCAAAAACTGTTCACTTATAATATTTAGATTTGGATGCATTTTGCATGCTTTCATACTCCGTTTATAGTCTTTTATGCCGCTGTATGGCTCATGTAAGTTCATATGGTTGTAAGTGATTTATTGTATCACTGCAAGTGATGTCCTAACTTAGTCATTAAAAATAAGCTCAAAATATGAATAAATGACAGAATGTTGATGAAAGGCAATGATGGTCCTTCTTTTTGACAGCTTGTTTTTACTGAGTTTAAGTCATGTTGTACCTGAAAATGAGCAAGTTACAGCAGTGAACGTACAGATGCTGAAGTAGTATAGTTTGTGCTTATATTATTATTTTTTTGTAAGTAAGTTCATTGTTTGATTATTACTGACAATTAATGAACATTACTTTATTTTGATAATAAATGTTACCAAAGACATATGTGTTTTGGTAGAGACAGTGTTTAATGTTATACACTGATTTTCAGACTTTGGCAGACATTTACTTCAAAACAGTATCTGCAGTGGGATCTATGTGGCCATGAAGGAAAGGAATGCAGTCTCACACCCTACTCTAAAATGCAGAGGTGTGGCTAAAATAAGGCCCTGTCGGAGAAATAAAACTCTTTATGTTTCAGTAGTCACGTGAAAGTGTGGGACAGCAGTTGTTTATGTTAAAATTAGATCTGTGATCAATTAAAATCTTTCAACTTAATTTCAAAAGCAATAAAAAAAACATTTTTGTTTACAACCAAATGAAAAAAATGAATAGTTTCACAGTTTTTAGTGGTTGGGGTTTGGGATAGACACCTCCCAATAGAAAGCAGCCTATACAAGTGGTATATATTTAGCTTATTACTATCTCAATTAATGCAGTGGGTTTAATTTTATTATATGGGATCACAGTTTGAACTTGTTTGATAGGATGCACCATTGCAGTTAAACGCATGATATACATTTTTCATATGTCTTCACAAATATGCCATCATAGTAATCTTCAAGCATTGATGTAGTTCCTTCGGGTTGTCCACTGCAGCCAACAGTCCACTCATCCATAAAGTAGGAAACACTACACTGTATAGAACATTTAGTAGTGCTTTTTACTTTATGGATGAAAACACTGTATTCTCGATCTTCGCGTGTCTTCTTTTAGCGGTTCAGTCACTGCTGTGCCCACTTCCTCGAAATGATCTTCCTAAATTAAAAAAACAAAACATTTTTAAATTAGTCTGCATTTCATTGTTTTACAGACTGAATCACAGATGACCTGAACATTCCTAACTTAATTTGTTTTCTAGAATAAAATGTATAATAATGTGCATATGTGAAAAAGTGTAGTGATATCAAAAAAGTCAAAAGGCAGTCAAAAAAATCAAAAGGCAGTCAAAAAAGTAAAAAATGCCGTTAAATATTCACAGAAAATGCATTAGTGCACAATGTTACTATGCACCTGTCTATTTCAAATGTACAAGCAGTTCAAATAAAGTACAAGGGTCCAAAGGAGACCATGCAAAAATCTTATTTTCCATTTAAGGCTATAAATAATTATAATTATAATTGATCATTATAAAATTGGTGTTTGAACTCAAAAAAAGTTAGTTACCAATTTTTATTAAACATATAAAAAGTTTATTGAACTTTAAATATAAGTCAACACAACAGAGATTCTTGTTCTTTTAACCTAAAAATGTTAAGGCAGACCGGTAAAGTTGCCCAGTTAGTTGCCATGAAGGACTTTTGTGCAGACATTGTGTCTAGCTCAAGTGTACACTGTCATTAAAGCCAAAGGATGACTTACCAAATACTAAATACTAAAATTTCCAGTCTTCATCGGTACACTACAAAATTGTGCTTTTTGTGTACTTTTTAAACTTAAAAAACCTGGTTGAATTAAAGGTTTGGGTTCCCTGCTCTACTAACAGAACAATGATCTGTGTTTGACATTTGTTAAATTATCATATTTAATAAAAATATCAAATAGAAGTGTCTTTACTAGTGGTCTCAGACTTTTGGATCCCTGTATTTTGTCATGTACTGAGTAAGTTTATTATCATTAAATTTTAACCATCAACTTCTTAACACAAAATGGTCCTGAACTTCTACATAGAAAACTTTATATCAGTACATATATTAAAGTTATTAAGTTCTGAGTATTGTATCACACTGTATGATACATTGTCACATAAGCCAAAATAAGTCAGAATTTAACATTTATGTTTTATGTTTCTAATTAAATGCAAAAATAGACTTCTTACCACTACCTGTTGTTCTCTGATCCTGGAAACGACAGAAGACAAAGTGAACTGTTGCCTCCTTTTAACACCCTCTCAGCCACATGCCTCAAACCACAGGAAGAGGCCCAGCAACCTTAAAATCACTTATACATTACACTTACAACATAAATGTACTTATACTGACAGACAAAGGTAATATCTTTTTAAACACATTACATGAATAGGCTAGGTAGGTGAACAGTGACAAAATGCACTTAACCTCCATATAAACTAATAGTAAAAAACATATAGGAGAAACCTTTACATGGTGCCTCACTGCACACCCTGGTTTCAGTTTCACAAACATGCATGCACATCTAAAAGCTAAGAAACAATGCACAGAACTATACTAAGCTTTTTTGCATGCTGGATGTTTGTAAAGACCAGGCAACACAGTGTTGCATTAATTTGTATTACTTCAGCATCAAGGGAATCTCAAATGAGTGCACTAACATTTGTGAAAGAGGAAAAGAATATACAATGCTGATTAACCCCTTAAACTTTGAGGACCTGTATGAAGAGACCCACATTTCAGTTCCAAACTACATAATGTTCCACTGCACAAAGTACCAGAACATTTGGTACCAGAAAACTGCCCCTCAGTACTGAGGATTCAATTCAAGATTGGTACCAACAGGACCTAACGAGGACCCTCAGGGTTGTTCTTCTCTGTCTATTATATACACTTGAATATGACTTTAGCAAGTTTTTTACTCTGCCAGCTGAAGATACAGTTAACAAGCACTATTCACCTGAATGTAACAAACATCCACAAAAGTATCCAGACAAACACTGTATTTACAGAATTCCTCTACACAGAAAATAGACAACCCTGATTCTTGTGTTTGTGTGTTTCAACCAAAACTGGTGTATGAAATCAAGAACTTAGCCATGTGATCTCCTTACACAAACACTGGCAGTAGAATGAGTCATACTAAAGACCTCTTAAAAGTGACTTTATATGTGACATATAAAGTCATAGAATCATAGGATCACCCATGCCACAAGTCCATTTGTGAAATGTCTGCCCAGTCAACTGTAACTGCTGTTATTGTGAAATGGAATGCCAAACATGACACTTGTGTACAAAGTGAGGTCCATAAAGATATGGTTTGGCCTGAGTTGGGTAAACATAACAACATGGTTTGATATGAGTTGACTTTAGAAGACCAACCCTAATACTTTTTGGGATGAACACTGATAGTGAGCCAACAAGGAAAACCTTCACAGAAAAGTGGAGCCAACTCCAGCTCCTATGTGAGTGATGGTCAAGTGTTTGCATACCTTTGGTAATTTCATGTACTTTAAGGTGCACCCATTACTGACACAGGTGTTGCACATGCACAGTCTGTAAAGTCTCCATAGATAAAACATTGCCAATAGAATGGGATGCTCTGGAGCCACACATGAGCCCAAAGTGATTCCCAGTGCTGACTGATTGGGTATAAAACCCCCATAGCACTGTTGGCACTGTGTTGTGGAACACTGAAACTTTGTCCCCTGTAGTGATTATTTGGAGTGCCACTTGTAATGCAGAACTGATTCTCCAACTTCAGTTAGTTACTTCACTAATGCACTTCTGGCTGAATGCAATCAAATCCTCACAGAAATGTTCCAAGATCTAGTGTAAAGAGTGGAAGCTGTGATTGCAGCAAGTCGTGGACAAACTTACAATTAAACCTTTGATTTCAGCAGAAACTTTGTATAATTAGGTGTCAAACTTTTGAATGTATATTGTATTAGCTTCATAGTAGTTACCGGGTTCATAGTAATTGCTGAATATCTGAATAAACTTAAGGTTTAAAGTGTTAAAAGAATAACTCAGACAAGCATGCTAATAGTGATAAGAACATGCTAATAGTGAATTAAAAGCTAGTGCCCAACAAATAGCATGACCCTGTTTCCATAGTGCTAATTGGTAGCTATTGACTTGTACTCACTGTTGGCAGCTGAATCTGTTTTGCTTGAACTACTGCTGTGAGCACCATAGTTGACTTAATCTCAATTTGTGTGAATTTCTCCATTTCAGAGTTCTGGCAGGCCAGAAGTCAGAGATGTTTATCTCAGCTCATGCTTAGTACTTCTGATGAAGAGGAGATACTCTGACCACACTATAATGGCTTTGTTTGTGACAACCTAAACCACAAAGCCTACAAGCAGAAAAGAGAGTGTGAGAACGATCGACTAATATGGTGAAAGAGAGAGAGACAGAAACAGGCAAACTTAAAATGAACTTCTGCATGAAATGTATGCACACGTATCGACCACTCCAGGGCAGAATGAAATCAAAAAGGCCCTGGTAGGAAGTCTTACAGTTGAATTATGAACCACTGTTTAACTTTTATATGATGATAGTGCTTTAGTACAATCTTTCAAATTAGGCACTTAATTGCTTTTAAACTGCTTTGCTTGGAAGTACAGTACTAGGAATTACATTTATTTGCATTTGTGTTTTTTGCCCCAAATATGCACCTCTGGTACAGACATTTGACATTATATTTAAATTGTACTTTTTTTTTTTTTTAAAGTGCTTTTTTATGCTTTCATGCCTTGTTTACAAAACTAGTAATTTAAAGAACCATCTATTGGAAGCACTTTTAGGGAACCAAGCCAGACCTTTCCAAACATACCTTTTTAGGCCTTTTTGTCCTATAAACAAACAACAATATGTATTACTTAGTAAAGACCTACAGTTTGAATGGTTCTGCAATCAGTTCTTTATCATGTACTAGTAATTGTCTAGCTTGACTATATAGCCAAGACATTTTGATGCATGCTCATTTTATTGAGGCACTAGAAAAGGTTGGGCTTTCATCGTACACCTGTTTTGACATATGGGATTATTTCTAAAAATAAGTACTTACTGCTCCATTCTTTACAGCAGCAATCAACAGGAAAAGTAGGTGTAATCCAGGCATGTTGAAGATTAGGGTTAATTCAATTATCCCTAAACGAAGTAGTAACTGATTCGATTGTCTAAAGACTGTACTCATTTCACCTGTGAGAGGCCTTAACATAGGAGACAAAGGAGTTCATAGGGGAAAATCAAATATAATAAAATAACGTAAATGTTTATTTTAGTCAGCAAATACACGTTAAAAATAAATGTGCCATAAATGGTTCTTTGGAGTAATGTCATACAAGAACCGCTACTGGTTTCCTAAAGAGCCTTTCAATGTTTACTGGGGAGAGTATGGGAAAGCAAGGCACAAACTAATGCAAACAAATGCACAAACTATGCATGTAACATGGATATTTAAAGGTGGTAAAGAATGTAAAACCGTACTTACATTGTCATAGTTGAATAATGAGAGCTCGGTACATAGAACTGACAAACCATGAACCTTAAATACTGTTCAATACAGTCACATATCAAAAGTCAGGGGACAGCCGGGGGCAGTTTGGGAATGCCCATACCTGTATAAGTTGTGAGGTGTTATCTTGTGAGTGAGGCTGAACATTTGTCAGCGTTATCGAAGTTTGAACGAGGCATGATAGTGAGTGCCACATGGATGGAACATTCCATTTCTGATGTTGTGTGGACATTTAACATTCCTCGATCCACAGTGCCAGTGTGTACCAGGAATAGAAAGCACTACCACCCACAGTGGACAGCGCATTGGCCACCCACGGGTGCTTAATGATTGGGACCGGTGGCATCTGGATAGAATTGTTTATGTAAACAGACAAGTGACATCCACATTCAATACAGGAGGGCCCACACGCATATCCCGCAAGATATAGTACAGCATTTTCTTAGCTTCCATGGGATATGGGATAGTGTATGATAGTGTACAAATCCCATATTTACAAAAGAGACCAGTAAAACAGGCCAATTCCAACATCCTAGACTGCTACTTAACAGTCTTGACTCATTAATATTTGCACCCCCATAATTAACATACTACAAATGAGAAACAGAAACAACAATCGAGAAACAAGGAGAAATCTATTGTTCCAGGCAGTAAAAGTGATGCCAGCACTTTTCATACTCCTTCCAAGGGATGAACTGTCATTGGTTGTGGCTGTTGTTCATCTTTAGACAAGACGGAAATCAGCTTCCTATTTACCAGCTTCCTAATCAAATGTTTCGTTCCACCTTAAATGCTGCAGCTTGTACAGCCATCAGAATGTAACTGTGGAACCATTTAAGGTGCACTTAAACATAACAAAGCTGGAAGCCAACTTCAGCGCCCACGTCTTTAACAGGATCCTGGACAACTTTAACTGAAAGTTGTTAGTTTGCTCTGCACATTTCACTCATTTTACATTTCACAATTAAGAGAAGAGCAGTTCTATCTTTATTAGCACTCTTTGCTGGTTGAACCAGATCATTTTAAAGCAAAATTAAAAGTTTTAGTCCTAACAAAAACACACCTAAATTTCGAAGAATTCTGAATGGGCATGGTTAGTGTCCATCTTTAAATGAGGCTAAGTTGGCTTCCTGTTTGCCATGTTCTTAACTGAATGTTTTGTTCCACCTTAAACGCTACAGCTTGCTCAGGCGCCAGAATGAAGTTGCGGCTCCATTTAAAGTTGAATGCAAAACAAGCTTGTGAACAGGAAGTCAACGTCAGTGACCACATCTTAAAGACCATCCTGGACAACTTTCATTCAAAGCTGTTAGTTTGTCTGCACATTTTACTCTAGACAGGTTCTCAAACCTTGGACAATATCGAGGGAGCTTTGCACTGTGCAGAGTGGGGAAGAGATCTGCAATTCCACCTTAACTACTGTCACAATCCTATAACAGCACCCTGTAAGTATTAGCTATTCTGTGTTTTTATCACTGCTTGCTGGATGAATTTAGATCATCTTAAACTGAAAGTTTCATAGTGAGTAACAGCTTTTTTTTTGTTTTTGAGGTGTGAGGTTTACTTTGTGCTGTTTTTGAGGTTAATTTTCTTCCTTTGTCCGTTTCGACATGTTGCTTCTAAACCAACCACTCAGAACAGAGCTTATTAAAATATTTGTGAGTGCACCATAAAAGGCAAAAGTTTTTGGACATTTTTCACCCTGATCAAAGTCATGTACCTTTTCTATGAAACATCAGAGAACAATTTTAAAGTGCTCAAATATTTTATTCCACAGCACTTTTAAATGTAGTTCCCTGGGCTCAGTGAAAGGCAACATATAAAATGATTACGCCGTAATTCGGTCTTCATATGACGTGTTTTACCTGTCATGTACTCCCCTGTGAAATAAGAGACACTGTCTGGGTGATCGTTTAGTTAGAAATTGACCTCTGCTTTCATTAGCTGTCATAGTAGTATGCTGTGTTCATCAAATGCTCAACAAATGCTGCAAATCACAGGCTCCACTTGTACAACTGAGATTCAGATGGTCACTCCAAATGCCACCCCTCATTGTCTTCCACCTCAACACCCCCAAGAACCATCCCCACTTTTTCCAACCACTTCTGTTCTGCCCTGCTTTGCCTTTAAAGGGAGACTGAAATGCCTACTTTCATGTTAGCTCTAGCATGAGCTCATGTGCAAAGCTTTCTCTTCATGTGTGAATGACTGAGGCAGTTTATTTTATAGAAAGTCATGTATATAAGTGTATTCTCCTCTATCAGTTTTCTTAAAGAAGTTAATTTGGTTATTTTTATTTTTTTACCCCTAAACCAAAACACCAAAACCTAATCCAGACCCTAGCCTTAATCAAAGCCTAATGCAGTTCAGCTGCAGGTATATAACGGTGTCATCTAGATGCCTATAACAGCTTGTTGAGGATGTTAAGATGATCTGTGTTATACCTATTACAGGTTCAGTGATAAGGTTAACGTCTACAGATATGAACTTGGACGTGAAAAACGTCTGAATTCAGCAGATTATAAACACATTTTCTTTATGCAGTTCATGAGGTTCACTTCATAAATCTATGATAATCTACTGAATGAGTTTCGTCGTGCACTGCCTGTGCGCACATGTACCTGCATGTGCACACTCTGGTATTTTTGTTATACTAGTGGCGTTGTAAATGACTGCTGGACAGGGAGTGGACAGACTTTACTATGAGGACTATGAGCTGTAAGAATCGAGGTATGAAAGCTGGGTGAGCGGGTGTGGTTATTTCAGTGGGGTGGAGCATTTGCCCACTGTGATGCAGCATTGAGCAGGAAATCTTAAGAGCCTGTAGAGTCTCATGCTTTGTGTAAAAGTGAACTCTGACACAACAGCAGACACACTAAGAAGCTGTAATAAGATAAAGAGATGTGTGACAAACAGAGCCTTACAACATTTCAACAATGATAAAGTTTTAGAATGTCACTTCTAATAAAACCACAACTCAGTTCAAAACAGTCTTAAAGGCCCCATGAATTCACTGTTTTTGTGATGTCATGTTTATTCTTCTTTTTTGAAATGCTGGACAAACAACTGCCTGTTTAATTAAGAGATAAAGGTTTAGTTATGACTGTTTCAGTATATAAAACCACACAAATGTCATAAGTTGATAATAAAAAATAATAATACATACGGAGACAAGCATAATGAAGGCTATGGGCCGTTTAAGGCCATCAATGTGATGCAACATGCATGTAAATAGATACATTTCAAGATACAAATATGCTGAAAGGTAATGAGCACCTGTCTAATATGCTGTTGGTCCTCTGAATACCATCAAAGCAGCACCAAAGAAGCTCCAACCCGCTGAAACATGGTCTCTACAAGTCCTCTTAAGGCACTTGGCGGTATTGTCCACCAGCACTTGGGGTTATTTCCCACCATCCTTCAAGGCCTGTAAATTGTGAATGTGGAGCCACCACAGATCAGACTTGTTATTCCAGCACATCCCACAAATGCTTATTTGGATTGAGATCTGGGTAGTTTTGAGACTGGTGCAACACCTTCATGTTCCTCAACCATTTCCGATCAAATGTTTGCGGTGCAGCAGGGCACATTATCCTGCTGAAAGAGGCCCCTGGCATCAGGAAACATCATTGCCATGAAAGTGTGTACCTAGTTTGTAACAATGACATCCACATGAATGCCTGGGGGACCCAGGGCTTCCCAGCAGTACATTGCCCAGTGCATCACACTCCCTCCAGCGACTTGTCTTCTACCCACAGTGCATCCCGGTGCCATCAGTTCCCCAGGTAATTTGCATACAAATGCCTGGTTGCCTATGTAATGTAAAACAAAAAGAGATTCTTCAGAGCAGATGATATTCTTCTACTCCAGGTCCATTTCCAATGCTCATGCTTATAGGGGTTAGCATGGGACCGGTCTGTGGCTACGCAGCCCCATATACAGATTAAATAAAATTTTATATATCAAAATGTCACTATTGGCAAATATTGAGTGCAATTTGAATTTGAATTTTGAAATAAATCTAAAAAAATAGATGAAAACAGATCTGGAATTGTATACATGGCATAAGTTATTATAGTTTATAAAGCTACAAAAAAGGTTAAAATGAGAAGTGATTCCAAACTTTTGAACGGTAGCTTGTGAGAAAATCCCCAGTTTTCAATCCGTTTTATCTATTCATAGCCACTTATGGTGATGGATGAGTAGGAACTGAGGGAAAAGGGTGATATATTGTTTTATATGTGAAGTGCCGGCCACTTTTGAAAAAGAAGATCTAATCTAAGAACTCATCAAGGTTAAATAACACATATGAAGATGTCCTTGAGTTCGCAAAGTGATAGCATGTTCATAAACCCTGTTATTATGTTGTCCTTTTTCCCTTGTATTGCTGTGTCTTGGTAGCAATCATGCTACTACTACATTTTGGTCGCATGTCATTGCAAAAAGTAGATAACAAAATAGTACTGCTGCAGTAAGCTTAGTAAGATCTTAAAAATGTCAGTCCATGCAGTCATCACCACAGATTTCAGATGACTCTTTTATAGCTTCAGCAGTTTCTTCCTAGCCCCATATAAATAAAAGTGTCTCCTGCTGTAATATATTGTTGATATACTTGGTATTTTTTATGATGCCGGGTACATTCAATATTCATCCTTATGCAAACAAACTATGAACACTTATCAGTGAAAGGGTGCTATGGTCTTTGGTGAGTACATAAAAAGGAGGAGCTATTGATATGTGTTGTAAGATAACAGTATGCCATCGCATAAAAGGGTACACGACATCACTGTAAAGGTGGTGACCTGACTTGAGCTTTCTGATTACAGCAAAATGTCTGCTTCTTATTCATTCGTTCTTTTTGCTGCTCTCCTGAGGATAAGTGCATGTTCAGGTATGTAAAGGCATTGTTTTTCCCATTAGTTGTATTCATTTCAGACATTAGTTATTGTTTTTGACACTTATATCTTTTGACTTGATGCAGAATTCTGAGTTTGTTGATGCAAATCCAGGGTTTGTTTGTTTACATCCAAACATTACTACATTAATTATGGAGAAAAATCAGTGGATTTATAAAACTGATGAATTTAATGAAAACAGAGAGGGTCTGTTGCAAACTTTGTAAGTAAGTTAGCCTGATGACGTAATTACATATTACACAATCAAATGTTTTGGTTTACTTTGGTCCACGAAATGTGAGAGTTTATGAAAAATGAACATATGTATTATGGCCAAAGTCACAAATCAAGCACTGAAATGTTTCTGTTTATTGTATGTACAGCTGCACAAAAAAGTTTCTGATCTGAACTTCTGACTCCTAAAATATTTAAAATTACATATAATAATTAAGAGGATATATCACTACCAGGATTTGTCAGTTTACCAAATCATGGAAGCTACAAATCAAAAGTGTTCAATAGGAGAAGATATCAGATAAAATCCAAATGGGCAATTCTGATTTGTGAAATGTGCCCATAACGTTATATGCAGGTTACACTGTGGGAAACAAAACACCAGCTGTTGTGTGCAACAGGTCTCATGACTTGTGTACTTTGTTGCTATAAAGAGGCACTTTAAGTCTATAAAGGTGTTAGTTTGACCACAGGTCAATGGCCTTCAGCCCTGCTACCATTATGATCAGCATGCTCAGTATTTTTAAGTTGAACAATTAGAGATTTTCTTTATAAAGACTAAACTGGTACCTCGCCTTGTTCCCAAGACCTTGCATTAGTGTTGCCATTGCACAATAGAAGTGGTGTGTGGTAGGATTACAGGGTAATTGCTAGTTCTCTAAAATGATGGTTCCAAGACGCTGTTCACCAAGATCTTCCTCATAACCTCACCATTCTAACTGATAAAGACTAAATGTAGACAGATCTGGACTTAAATTTGAAAGTGTGGTTTACTGTGCAATAGTCTAAACTCGAGATGCTGTTGCCCACTGATCTCAAACCTCTTTCAGAAGATCCTCATCAGTTTAACAGTTTAACAACTAGGTCACAGTTTATCAAGAAGCTGTTAAGCGGTAACCCACAGCCTTGCAGATTGTTGAGTGGTAGCTTGCAATATGTCTGCATGACTTCTGCCAACAAGCACCCAATATTCATTGAGAAATATGTTCAGACGTCCACAGGTTCCCACAGGTTTCTTTGCTGAAGATCTATCGCTGTATGTTTTCTTTTGTATCCTCCTCTTGTAGCTTTGAGACTAGACACTGTTCTCTGCTAAGTACTAAATTACATATTACATGTTTCTTTTTTGTTTACTGGGAAACATAAAATTCAGTGCCCAGAACACTGGACATTTGGACATTTGGTCCATGAAATGTGAGGGTTTATGAAAAATGAACATATTTATTACGGCCAACATAACAAATCATAGCACTGAAAATTTCCTGTGTTTATTGTATGTACAGCTACATGAAAAGGTTTCAGAGCTCCTGGAACAAACCAACTTCTGCATGAATGGCTCAAACAAAGAGCTTTTTAACACAAAGTAATTATAAAATTACTTTGTAAAAATACAATGATTTACATTAATTAGCTTAATTCCAGTGTCCAGTATATTGTACAGTTACAAAGACTAAAATCACAAAAAATTACCCCCAAATTCATAGATCATGTACTGTCCCTCCTAAATACACTTAACAAATATCCTGAAGTCTGAATGACTGTATTTTCTAATTATACTAGTATAATAATTCTATTATACTACTCACTTATCTATTAAACTAATCAAAGCATCGTTTATTACACTGAGTCAAAATGTCCAGATTACTGGACACGAAACTTTATCTCTAAATTTGTGTATGTAGTAATAAATATCATAAATATCATTTCCTTTTCTAACTTTCACAAGAGGAAGCTTCTAGAAGGCCCAAATACAGAAACATTTAGAATCAGTGCTTGATTTGGTCTTGGAGGAGGTTACTGACGGTTTCTCCAGCTACCATGCTTTTTTTGTTATAACAAGATAATAAAAAAACATTCTGTTACATAATCAACCAATACAAAAGTGTGGTGACGTACCTGCGTCTGTAGAGATACAACCCCTGAGAAAAAAATGTCCAGGGTAAAGTTTCTTGTTCATCTATTAAGGTGGTTTTATATGACTTCATTTAAGTTCATTGTCAGAGAACTTTGGATTGTTTGGTTAGATATCCCTCAAGAAACCAAAGCAAGCAGACAGAGTGATAAAATTATGTGGGGTGATTTGGTTAAGAGCAGCAGGAAAACTTGATGCCTTTCATGCCATAAACATGAATTCCTCTTTTAGAATGGTGCTATCAGTCCCAGTTCTCCTGTGAGCACGAATGCAGTGGTAAGTTCAGTTCTTTCATTTAAGATTCATTTAACTTTCATAGAGTTTTAGAAAAAGACATGATATTACACACTTCTGATCTTCTGATTGTGTTCTGTAGCACCCAATGAATGGACGCATGTAGCAGAAACCTGTGGTGGATCAAGACAATCACCTATTAATATTGTAACAAGGAAGGTCACTCCCAGCACAAGCTTCGCATCATTTCAATTTCAAGGCTACCAAGAGACGTTCCATGGCAGTCTTTCAAACAATGGTCACACGGGTAAGTTCAGATAAAGCTAAAGACTGAAATCAGAATGAACAGTTTGCAGCAATTTCAACCTTACTGGTCTGGTAGAATGCAAGAATGCAGAAGTGCAACTTGTAGGCAGCTTTACTGTAAAGAGTCAGGTCAGCCTAAAAACAACTGAACTAACTGATTAACTTAGTTTAGTCAAGCGTTCTCCTAACTCATCATTTTAGTACTACATCTCAGTAAGGTCAGGAATACAGTTTAAAATAAGCTTGCTCAAAAAAGCAAAAACTAAAGTTGCATCTCCTCCCCTCCTTCTAGTTTCCATTTGCAGGTTAGAATGCTTAGGTCCCCTATCATATAATACGGTATCTTTGTGCTGTGGTGGGGTGAGTGCTTTTTACTCCCAGGATCCTGATCCTGGAGGGCTGTGGCTTAACCAAGATTTCAACCCATATCCATCTCTTGTCTCCCTTTGGGGTAGTATATTTACGCTTTCTGTCTCAGTGTGAGGAACTGTTTGAGCCCAGGTCACCCTACCCTGAGTAAATTCCCTTTTTTCATATTGGCCAGAGAAATCTGTACAATTTCAGAGCCCCTGAGTGGTGCAACTGTCCAACTGCCCAATCATTAGAAGATCCTGTGTTTTAAATCCTGAGATACCACAACCCTTTATGGGAGGGAGTCTCTGTGTGTGTAAAAAAACTTGATGACAGAAACCAACATGTGAAAATTCTGTTAAACTTTACCTTGTTAAATTAGTGTCAACATTGCGCAAAGAGCAGAAGCTGTGCATGGTAGGACTGCAAGGCCATTGCCAGTTCTAAGGCTGTGCTGCTTGACCCTTCGTCAAGCTCTTCCTTCTTAGTCAAACCTTTAACCTGATAAAGACTGAATTAGATTAATCTGAACTTAAATTTGACAGTATAGTTTAGTGTCATCAACAGAAGATCCTGCTTTTATACCCCTGTGACACCACCATATTTGTAGAAAAGGCACCTCTTACCATGTTTTTGATGTGGTTGGCGGATGACAGATGTCATGATAACAACATGGGATAATTCTGCTTCATTTTCTGTTAAAAAGATTCACCATCATCCAGGTTTAGTTCCTGAACATGGCCTTGGTATTCTTCAAGTTTCTTCCCAGATTCATTCAGAATTTAGAAATTTTGAATTTAGAACCTTTTGCCATTTGTGCTTGCACACAGATGAATTTGTGTTCTGCATTTCTCCCATCTTTGAAGTGAAACACCAACACACACACACACACACACACTAGTGAACACACAGTAGGGGGCAGTAAGAGCACTTGCCAAAAACAATGAGTAGCCCTTTCCATGGCCCCTGAGGAGCTGGGGATTGGGTGCCTTGCTCAAGGGCACTTCAGTCATATCCTGAAGTTTCAAACAGGCGACCCTCTGGTTCCCTATGCTCCAGCCCACAACTGCCCAGTCATTCTGTTTACCAGAAATGTCAACCACAAATGTCAATCCACAAATATGCCTACAATAAACCAGCACCATGTACCAACACATAGTTTTGACAGCTATAAAAATGTATATGTGAACGTGGCCTAAGAGTAGGAAGTGCCTTCCCGCAATAGGGGACCTGCAGGTGGGCATAGCAATAAACAAATTTAAGTGGGAGAGGGAAAACATGCGTGCAAGAATACGCTTTGGCTATCCTACTTTTCGCTTCCAGTTTCCACTTGAATGTGCCTCTATTTGTTACTCTCAAGAGGGAGAAGATAGGACAATAGGACACACTTTCAAACTGAAATAGACCAGCATTGTTCACTAAACCCCTACCTTAAAGGTGACTTGCCAAATCATAGTTTAGCAACTGTAACTAGGCATCCCAACAGCTATCTTAAGGTGCAGAGAAATTTAGAAATATTGAAAATGAAAATGGATTCTAAATATTTGATTATTTTTCTTCATATTTTTGATCATTTTGAATGATATAACTGCAACATCTAACATAACCTCTCTCAGTACTTTTACTTTGCTGTACTTTTTCACAGTACTTTTACATTTAAAAGCTGATACTTTTGTACTTGAAGTAGTATTGTATCTGCAAGTACACTTATTGTGTACTTTTTCCAACACTGAAATTTGTATATTTATCTTAAACCAATTGGTCACATAAGCAACATTTTCTCATCCTCAGTCAAGGTCATCCTGCCAGGCACTGCAAAGATCAGTGGGGGACAGCTAGGGGCAACTTACAAAGCAATGGAGTTCCATTTTCACTGGGGCAAGGATGGTGGACCAGGATCAGAGCACACTATTGATGGAGAGCAGTACCCTATGGAGGTATCACTGGATAAACATTTACAATTTCATTTCAAACTTTTGACTTTTGCTGTTGATAATATGTTGGATGTATGTATATATTATCTAGGTTAGTATGCTTTGTGTATTATATTGATTAATACAAGCTTTTAAATCTTTTTTTAGATGCATATTGTTCACATCAGGGAAGACTTCAACACTGTAGCAGAAGCTGTTGGAGTCTCAACTGGATTGGCTGTTCTTGGATTTTTCTTTGAGGTCAGAACAAATGTGTAATTTTATTGCTAAAATGCATTTTTTCAAATATTTGTGTAATTACTTTGTTGAGACGTGAACACATAAATTCAGAGTGGTTTGATGTGAAATCGAGTTCTAGAAACCTCCGATTGTTTACAGAGGTGGTGATAAAGACCAGACGTCTGAACATTTTAATGCCTGTAAAAGCCAGAAAGATGTCTTATGAAAAGATTGCCTGAGGTGCTGTTTATGATACGTTTCGCAATACGGTTTTGCTCTAAAATCTATTTTTGAAATACCTTCATGATAAAGAGGTATGTGCAGGCCATTGTAGGACAAATTGAATTTAATGTTAACATTTTAAAATTACATATAAAAAGACACATGTGGGTTCGCTATTCATTTTGGATAGTATATAAAATTGTTACATTTAAGGAACCCCTGGTTCCTATAGACACCACTGTAAAGAAATATGAGTAAGCGTCATATTAAATCAACAATAAATCATTTTACATGAAACCACTCTGAATGACTTCTGCACACGTTTTAAAAGTGTAAAGACCCTGTGTCCTCTCTCATCCAACAGGAATCAGCAAGTGCAAACAACAAATACAATCCCATCATAAGCAAGCTGCAAAATGTTGAACACCCTGGTAAAGTTCACATACTTATTGCTTTAACCATTGTCACATTCCTTTATACAGAACACTATACAGAACTAAAGGTCAAATATATACTTGTTTTGAGCTGTTTTTAGTGAAATTAAATTAGAAAATAAAAATGTGAAAACAATATAGCTGAATGCATTAACATTCCTTTCCAGGCAACACATCAGCGATTGATCCAGTGACTTTGGACTCCCTTATCCCTTACCACTATAAACTGAACAAATACTTCCGCTACAATGGTTCCCTCACGACACCCAACTGCCAAGAGTCAGTCATTTGGACAGTATTTGAAACCCCCATTCCGCTCAGCAAGGCACAAGTAAGTTGTGGCAGATATTCCTCAGGGACGCCAACCAACAGACATTTGTTGCATTCCAAACCTTAACACACCTGAATCAGACAATCAGAGCTGTCCAGCAAACATTACTACTGATTCGTTTGATTATTTGTTTTAACTGAGTTTGTTCTTAGAACAGACTAGGAGGTAAAACTGAGCCCACTTTGGCTAGATAAAAAACGTAGTTCATTGTTCTCAACCTACTGCTGGATTAAAATGCAAAGAAGTTTATAGTGCTTCCACATTTACTTATTTAAGTCCTCATATATTGTCGCTGTCCAAAGAAAAGCATGTATGATTTTTACTTTTACACATCATTTGAACACAGCAGCTGCTGTTTACACAGTGTGAACGTTTCATGATGAATGGACCAACAGAAATGGCCCAAAACTGCTTGGAAAAAGGTCTGGTTCCAGTGATTTACGTTAAAATTATGTTAGGTTTTTGCCCTTTCCTGTAAAGAGGCCGTTTCGGAGATACTTGTTTTTCTTTGGACAGCAATGATATATATAGCTATAGGTCAAACCCTTCCTGAGCTAGGTGAGGCATGAAAATGCTAAAAAATTGGTCTGCAAACCTGGGACTGAGAATCTCTGATGTAGGAGTTACTGTATGAAGTTTTATTTTTGCAAGATTTGTATGTATTTGCTTATTACTGAATGTGAATACTAGTACTTTTACTTTTAGTTCGAGACCCCCTGAAAGTTACCGCACTGATCTGACTCTGGATGTAGCAAATTGGTTCCCCCATTTGGTCCTTCATAGTCTAGCAACAGTAACTATGCCCAGGATGGCTCTACAACTTGACAATATGCCACAGCATATCTGAAACCTAAAAAACATTTTTCTCCAAGAGATTGGCGGAAAGACTGAACTGTTACTCGTTATTCACACTGAAGATAAAAATGGAGATAGCAGAGCGCATTACCAAACTAGAAAAGAGCTTTTCCAGAATTGTTAAAACGAACATTTTGTTGCCATTAAATCGCTGTTAGGGTGAATGAACAGCCCGATTAGCAAGCCAATATTGGACTCCCCATCCAATATCAGGGGGGTACTTTGCACATTGATTTTATGTATTCAAAACAGTCGTAATGAATTTTGTCATGAGAATTTTCCAACCTCCCCAACCTTGTTCTGATTGGTTGCCGTGTACTGAGTTTTATTCAAAAAGAAGTCTGAGCTGAAACACCCCTTATAACTTCAGCGTAAATGGATGGAGCCGAATGTCTGAAACCCGGATAACTGAGTCGATTTTTTATAAAAACTGTGTATTTAAAACAGGCTGGTATTGAAACGTGATTTTCATAGATGGACTGAATGGACTGAAGAGTGAATGTTTACATATTGTATTATGTTAAATTCATAGAAAACTGCACACACCTGCGCTAATACTGTCTCATGTTTGTCTTGTGTTTCACAGCTGTCTGAATTCTCCCGTCTCCAGTTTGAAAGTGGGATTTCTATGACGCGAACATTTCGCCCAGTGCAGCCACTGAACGGTCGAAAGGTCTACTATTCTGGAAGTCAAGTTCCATCTGTCAGTACCATATTAGTTGTCACTACTGTTCTCACTCCTTTTTTGACCCTGTTACAGTGAAAGAATTTCCAGTCAGTGATCAGCATTACATGGCTTTTACTTTATATTTCAGTACTCTGTGAAACATTGAACTCCTACTCTTTGTTTCGGTAAATAGGTCTGTGCTTCTACCCATATGGATAAGAAATACATATATTTATCACACATTTGAAAAAGTATGAAAGTGTCTATTTTTTTATATTTGGAATATATTTTGAAATGAAACTATGTATTTTATCCATATGGTAAGCAATATTTTAGTCTTTTTAGTAACATATTTATACTTTTACACATTGCAGTCCTGCCTTTTTTTTTCAAATTGTGAGGTTCACATATTTATTTGTTTCTTATACAAGTTGTTCTCTCTTTGGCTAGAATTTTATAGTGTTGATGAAATAGAAATAATGAACAACATTAAATCATTAGCAGAAGTATGATTGGTTGAACAACATTAAATCATTAGTGGATGTATGATTGGTGCTATTTTTGTCTTTTTGCAAGTCTGTGTGTCTACAGTGAGCTGGTTAAACAAGTCATACATGAAATGAATCTGTAATTAAATATGACGACACAGGCTAAATAACAATTGCATTGCTTTTTTCACAAATATGGTAGATAATGCCATTGTCCAAAGAAAAACATACATCTCTATTTTTGTCAATTTTTGCTGTTATGCATTATTTGAACACAGCAGCTGCTGTTTACATTGTGTGAAAATGTCATAATGAATGGACCAACAGAAATGGCCCAAAAAAGTTGCCATTTTGGAGATGAAAAAAAAACAGCTCTAATAGACTCAGCATACTCAGGCGCTTCTGTCTTTTTGGTAACATATTTTTAGTTTTATTCTGAACTCCTGCTTTTTGAGAGTCACATATTTATGCTCTTCTATTACAAGTTGTCCTTTCTTTGGCTAGAATGTTATAGTGTTGATTGTTAGGGAAAGGTACAGGCTAGGGGCAGATACTGACTTTCATGAAGGAACCTCAAAGGCCAATCACCTCATTTGTCCTTATTAACTGTGGACTCCAGAAGTGAGAGGGGCTCAGGCAATGGCAGGAATCAGTGGTGTTTCAAATACTGAGTGCTGGATTCCTCCCAGGGGGGCGCTCGCTCTCTCCCTTCTTTTTTGTGAAAAACGTTTTATCCGTGGATGTGGATTTTTGTTGGGCCGCCCATCCCATCATAGGCTCATAGATTGAGTTGACCAAACTCCTTTCGAGTTGATTTGGAGACTCAGACCACAGGTGAGTTGACCTCACAGTGGGTCCAACCAGTTTCAGATACACACCTTCACGTAGGCCTGTGTCTCACATCACATAACACGTAGGGGCAGTGTACCTTTGAAACAGTCAGGACCAGAAGGAATCAGTTAAACCCTGGACAACTTGGTTGTTGCTTTGTTTATGTAAGTAATTCCTTGGCTTGTAACATGACGAAATGGAAATGGTGAACAACATTAAATGTTTAGCAGAAATATGATTGGTTGAACATTAAATGATTAGCAGAAGTATGACTGATTGAACAACATTAAATGATTAGCAGAAGTATGACTGGTTGAACAACATTAAATGATTAGCAGAAGTATGATTGGTTGAACATTAAATGATAAGCAGAAATATGATTGGTTGAACATTAAATGATTAGCAGAAATATGATTGGTTGAACATTAAATTATTAGCAGAAATATGATTGGTTGAACAACATTAAATGATTAGCAGAAGTATGATTGGTTGAATAAAATGAAATCATTTGTGGACGTATGATTTGTTCTGTTTTTGTCTTTGCATCTGCAGTGAGCTGGTGGTGCTATAGAATACATCAAGTCATACATGAAATTATTCTGTCATTAAATGTGACAACACAGCCTAAAAAGCAAGAGCATTTCTTTTTCTTCACTAAAATGTGTTAGATATTTGAAAACAACAGCATACTTTAGGCAAAGTTGAAATCAAAGTGAAACAAAAAAGTGGATTACGACAAACAGACGTTACATATATCCACCTGAAAGAGCTGACAGATGAGAATCACAGCAGATTAGCATAATCACTGTAGTCCTGTTAGCCCCTTTAAGTCATTTGGGTGGCATTTCAAACCACCGTACTGCTCAACAAGGCTCAAGTTAAGGCAGATGTTCCTCAGGGACCCCAACCAGCAGACGTTTTATTCTATTCCAAACTTCAGCACACCTGAATCAGACCACCAGAGCTGTCCAGCAAACCTGATTGGTTTGATTACATGTTTTGACTGAGTTTGTTCTTGAATAGACTAGAGGTAGGTGAGGCATTAAAAACACAAAAAATAGGTCTGCATAACCTGGGACTGGGGATCTCCGGGCTTGGAGTTACTTGGTTAGTAATACTTGGAGTTATTGCATTCGATTTTTTCTTCTGAGGCCCGCTCATGATGTTTGTGTGGTTTTATGCAAGATGCAAAATACAGGGGCTCCTAGGGAGTCTAGGACCACCTGAAAGTTACTGCACTCGTCTACAGTGGTAGTGCTGTAGCAAATTGGTTCACCCAGTTGGTTCCTCATAGTCTAGCAGCTGTAACTACGCCCAGAATGACTCTAAAACTTTACATATCTGAAACCTAAAAACCATTTTCCCCAGGAGAAGAGTGAGCTGTTACTCATTATTCACACCGAAGACAAAAGAGGAGATGGCAGAGCGCATTACCAAACTAGAAAAGAGCTTTTCCAGAATTGTTAAACCAAACATTTTGTTGCCCTTGAATCACTGTTGTAGTGATTAACCAGCCAAATTGGCAAGCCAGGAAATACCCTGTTTTTTTTCACAAATTGATTTTATGTATCTAAAACAGTCATAATGATTGTTTCAGGAGAATTTCTAACCTCTCTTTATCACTTGTATCAGTGTATTTAAAACAGGCTGGTATTGACATGTGACTTTCATAGAAGCACTGTACGGAATGAAGAGTCAGTGTTGACACGTGGTATTATGTTAAATTCATATGAAACTGCCCACACCTGCACTAATACTGTACCATGTTTGTCTCATGTTTCACAGCTGTCTGGAACCACTGATCTCCGGTTTGGTGTCGACTATTCCGGAAGCCATCTTGCAACTGGCAGTACCATATTAGTTATCTCTGCTGTCCTCACTGCCTTTTTGACTCGGTCAGAATGAAAATGTTAAACTCAGTGATCAACGTTAAATGGCTTTTATCTCTAATTTTAATGCTCTGTGAAACTCCAAATCTTACCTATGGAAATGGTGAACAACTTTAAATTATTAGCAGGGTTATGAACAACATTACATCATTAGCGGAAGTATGATTGGTTGAACAACGTTACATCATTAGGGGAAGTATGATTCAGCATACTCAGTCAGTTTGATCTTTTTAGTTACATATTTCCGGTTTCATTCTGCAGTCTTGCTTTTTTTCAAATTGTGAGATTCACATATTTGTGCTCTTCTAATACAAGCTGTCCTCTCTTTAGCTAGAATGTTGTATTGTTGATGTATTGTTGAGGAAATGGAAATGATGAACAACATTAAATTATTAGCAAAAGTATGCTTGGTTCTATTTTTGTCTTTTTGCAAGTCTATGTGTCCACAGGGAGCAAATTATGCTATAGAAAACATAAAAGTCAATTAAATGTGACAACACAGGCTGAAAAACAATTTCATTCCTTTCTTCAGAAATAAACTGTACGTTAGATATGTAAAAGAACAAAAGATTTAGCATACTCCGACACAACTAGGGCTGGGGTTTGATTCCAGAAAGTTGATTCCCTGATATCAGACATTTGGAACTCAAGAGCCGACTCTTGGGATTCAACTCCATGACGTTCAGGTTTTCCTACACTTGTGTGCACAACAACCTGAATGAAAAGTGCAACTTGTGCCTTAGCCAAAGTTTACTCTGAACAAAGTGGAGAGAAAAGCCAAATATATAGAGTGAAACAAAAAAGTAGATTACAACAATCAAACAATGCCGCCAGTGCTGAAATATCTACTCAGTTGAAGCAGTTTACAGGAGAATCACTACAGATTGGCTAATCTCTATTAGTTAACTAACTAACAACTCTGTTAGTTAACTAACTAATTCCTGTTAGTTAGCACAAAGTGTAGACTACCCTGATCTAATAGGTCAGATAATGCAGCTGATGATTTATGTCGGTGAGAAACTCACATTACTGTTCAAAAGTTTAGAACCAAATAAAACCAGTGATGTTGCAGATACACACAAAATGACTAATATATGTGAAGCTGTATATATAAAAGGATAATTCCATCAATTTTTAAAGATCTCTGAACAATGCAGTCCTTGAGATGCAACATTCTTGAGTAATTCAGAGTCGCTCAGTCTTTGAGCTATGAAAAAATGGGACTATTTTGCTTTACAGCACCCTGCATGTACTCCCCGTCCATGAATGGGGTAATACAAATGAAGTAAAAAATATTTTAAGCCTAAACTTTATAATAAAACTATCATAATACAATGTGTCATACATTAGGCAGACACATTGTTTACATAAGGTTGACTTGAGGTTAGTTTTGCCTTATTAATAAAGGTTATGCAAAAACAGTCAATATTTGTGCTTCTTGGAGTTATAAAAAACATATCTGGGCCTGTAATGTAGCTTATCAGGTCTAGCAACATCAAAATACTTACATTAAAACATTATAAGTCACACAAGCAGCTTTTCCTCTTTACATGACAACACTGAAAACTTCATTTCTGAATATCTTCACCCTGGCAGAGTTTTGCAAAAGCTTTTCAGTAACTGAAAAAGTGCTTATGTATGGAACGCTGTTTGGTTCTTAATATCTGGTTTGGTGTCTGCATTAATGCGTTGAATATGAAAGTCTTAAAATGACAATTTTATGGATCTTAAGGGTTGATGCTAAAATTGGTTGCTACTACTTCATCAGCTTCTGAGGGGGAAAACCCAATCACTGCTAGAGAGAACAATTTTTGCACAATTTAATGCAACCCAGCATTACCGCTACGTACATGACACGTGAGAGTTACGTAGCCCTAGAAAGTGCCCACATGACTACAGCATAGAGCCTACATGACTACAATGTAGCCCCTCGTCAACAGGGGGTGGGTATATTGACGCCAACCAATAACATGAACGCCCATAGTGATCCAAAGGCCTTAAGACACTCAAAATTGCAGTGTAAACACGTTACTGTCTGCCGTCTTCAGATGTTGAAAATTCACGTCAACAGCCCCGCTTCTGGCGTCTTAAGATGTTCAAATATGACGTGTTAATACGGACGCCGAACTAGATGTTTAGAACCAAATGGCGTTCCATATTAACCCTACGTTCACACTAGCTATGGAACGCTGTTTGGTTCTTAACATCTAGTTCGCCATTCATATTAACACATCGAATTGAAACATCTTAAGACGCCAGAAGAGGGCATGTTTACATGTGAATTTTCAATGTCCTAAGGTGTTTGAACCTCTTGCTAAGGCTGCGTACCTATAACGTGTCGTGTACGTAGTTGTGATGCTGTATTTGGGACAGTCCATTTGTAAGTCGAGCAGAATTGAACGTTTTCTCAGTCCAGTTTGTTTGCTGGCTTCCACGACTGCAGCACGCTGTGTTTGCCTGCCAATTTGTGTCTTACCTGGCAACCCGGGGTGAAATGGGCGTGATCACAGACCAAAACGAAAACAGATTTTCTGGTCCGATTTGGAAATTTCAGAGAAGAAGAAATTGGCTGTAGCGCTGTTATTGGGGAAGCGAGTAGTTAAACTTCAACTTTTCTTAAAACTCTGATGATATGAAATGGCCATTTTATGATGTATGTTATTACATAATTTTTATTATGTATGTATTACATAATGTCCCTGTAACTGAGTCAAACTTTAACGTGTCTGCAGTGATCGGCAGAAACACGTGATTAAGACGTGGCCCTTTATTGGTTAGAGGGACAGTCACAGACTCTAGGTCTACAGTAGGTTTGCTGTGTAGTGTGCACTGCGCCGGTGTGGTGGGCTTTCTGTCTGCAGTTTGAGGGGCTTTCATCTATTGGAAATGGAGCGCTGGAAGGGCAGAGTGGCTCTGGTTACTGGTGCCTCGGTGGGAATCGGAGCTGCTATAGCGAAGGCGCTGGTTCAGCACGGCATGAAGGTGGTGGGCTGCGCCAGGAACGTGGAACAAATAGAGGTGAGAGGAGGCGTCAATAAACGCTGAACTGTGTGACCCGTGTACCAGATGAGAGAAGTTATTGGTGTGTCTACATATCAACACCTGTAAAACTGTAAAGAGTTTGCTGTAACTGCTGAGAGCTACTATAATTAGTACACTTCCGCTTTTAGTCCACTAGTTATATAATCTTCAATGTAGACAAAGTCCAGGTTAAAGGGGAAGTCCACCAGTTTTCAAAATGTTTGTATAATTGAGTGTGTAAGAGCAAAGTCCCTCAAACGTCCCCCACAAAAGAAGTTATTGCTTGAGATGGTTATTATTATACTGCCTGACTCATGAGACATTCTTTTATGAAAGTTTTGGTTTTTTTTGTTTTTGGTCTGAAGTGTTTTAAAAATAATAATAATAAAAACGAAGGTGCACAGTGGGAATGTTCTGAGGCAAAATAGTCACCAAAAAAAAAAAAAAAAAGTATTGCGCCAGATTTTACCATCATCAACATTACATATAAAAACTCAGGGGATGTATAAGTTCACTGGTGGTTTGGACAGTCATCTACAGTGAATCATTTCACATCAGACTGCTCTGATTGATTTACTTTACATGACAGTTGTTGAATTATGCAGACATCAAAAAATGGTGGAATTTCCTTTAAGAGGCTCATCAGGTGAAGTGGAGCACTCTGACTGGCTGCTTTTTCCGGTCAACTAGGACAGACCCTAGGACAGACCCGAAGACCCTTAATTGTTGTACGTGTGGTGAATATGAATAAAGTTTACTTTGATGTGTCTTCAGAGAGCTAAATAAATGTTGATTGATCTGACATCATTATTGTGGGTTTGGCTATTCTAAAAGCGCACATGCCACGGAAAACCAAACTGTATTCAGTCTCTTGAGTTTAATGGGTTAAAGTTAACATTGACTTAAAACACAGTATTCACTTCCCAGTCTATAAGGTCCATGTCTGGAAAATTAAGCTGCACAACATCGTGATTTGAGGTTATGGCTTTTTTGATGACACATTAGATTTACAAATTTCTGCCTGTTCAGCTGACAGCAGTTTACCCCACCCCTTAAGGTTGAAGCTATACAAAGCAGTAACAGTTGACAGCAACACGATACAGGGCAGCCAATCAGAACTGAGTTCGTGTGCATACAGTTGTAAAAAAAAAAGTTTTGGCACCCCTGGTCAAATAATTGATTTTCTAAGTGGACATATCCTCTAAAGCGAACACACTTCTGCAAGTTTTAATGCACAATTATTGTTTATTTCCATACATACTGGGGAAAAGAAATAAAATACATTTTAAATATGGAAGCAGCACCCCTCCTTTGTCCTTCCAGCTGTCCCACTCAAGCTGAAAGACTGCCTTAAAGGTGCCATAGAATGGAAAACTGTATCGACGTAGTTGAAAAAGGAGAGTTTGGTACATAGAACTGACATACCATGAACCTCAAACACTGTTGTTGCTCCTTCAGATACAAATCCGACATTTGCAAAAGAGGTCAGTAAAAAGGGCTGATTCCAAAAAACTACTAAACAGTCTTGTCTCATTAATATTTACACCCCCTGCTATAACCCAGCTAATCAGATCGTCAGAATATTCATGAATAAAGGAAAACCGCTAATCTGTATTAGTCCCATTTACCCCGTTCTTAAATGAGGGTCTGAAAGAGGTCTGAAAAAGTGCTGCGCTGGTTACACAGTACAGTCTTATCTTAAGTTACTGAATAACTAAATACTTATCTAAGCTGTTCTACCGCTACCTGGTACCTGTCAACATTTATTGCCACATTGTGTCTGGCATCAAAAATTTACAACCATGAAGGATATTTTACAACCTTCAGTATTCAGTAATACAGGACTTGTATGTGTACAGTGTAACATATAAAGATATAAAGACTGGTGTTAAAATGCTTCCTGCTACTATACTTGATTTTCTGCTATGTGCAACTCACTATGTGAATCTCTGCTATGTAAAATCAGTATGTGATTTTGATGCATTCCTGGTACAGGTGACTAGAAAAGGTTGCAGAAAAAAAGTTTGATCTTGCACTGAGAATATCAGAGGTAAAGTTGTTGTAAGATACACAAATGGATCATAATTATTTGCTCACCTCTATGAGGTGGGTTTACCTTTTTGCATGCTCCTTTTGCCAAGGTACCAAATCTTCTCTGGATGAGTTAGTAGTACAGAAATAAAGGGTTTTGAGGCCATTCATCTGTACAAAATCTCCCCAAATCCTTGGTCGTTTCAGGCTTCTCCTTTGGTTTTTAGTCTAATGCATGCTCATATATGTCAGACCTTTTAAGGCCTTCGCCACCAAACTTCACAGTAATATACATTTTTTTTTCTTTTCTACTTTTCTTTTGTGAGCACAGACAGTTTGTGAGGTGAAAGCAGTAGTTGTTGCTTGCATTGTGTTTTCATGTCATACAAGCGTCTGTATTGCCCGTTTATTGCTTTAATACATTTTGTGTTGATGAACGATAAAAACCTGACTTGGTGCTGTTGCTAGCTATCTCACCGTGCCATGTACAGCTATATAAAGGGTAAGAGATGTCTGGGTTTACAACATTTTCACAAGGTTTTTATCACCTTTTCAAAGAGCTTAATCTGCATTTGTTGTCTAGTTTATTAGCCTAGGTTATACAGCAACCACTGAAAATGCTGGCATGCAAAATGAAAGCCTTATGTAAGATGGCACAATGTCATACACCAGATAATGGGGTGGGGGGGGGGCAGCATATCACCAGACTGTTGTGGTGTCTGCCCTATCATAAACACATCTCCTCCTCGATGTTAGCATTAACAGCTGTTTACGAGACCAGCCCAGAACAATCAGCATTTGTTTTTTGTTCAGCATTGGTTTACTCTTCAAGAGCATCTTCAGTAGTGGAAAGCAGCAGCAATGATAACTCTTCTTCTGTTTCTATTTATATCACTAATTTTGTTTGCTGCCAACCATGGATTCTTGCTGAGGGTGGGAAGTTCTCGTTATAATGGTCACTCATCACGAGATTCAGACGTCGTTGCGTTTACTCCTCCTTTTACTGGCTACCTGTCCTTAAATGATCTAACTGAGAGAAGCATCTTCAACATGACTGATAAGAGGTTAGAATACACCATCGGTGCTACTGATAAAACTTGACACTACAGTGACATACAATCACCTATTAAGGTACAAAGTGGTATTATGAGGTATCATATTATCTGTTTATTATAAAGTAGTATAAGTAGTAAAGAGGTTCATTCCTAGAAATCTTTTTACACTACAAACATCAAATTTATGGTAAATGAATGAGCTCTAAATATTGGTTATAGTTATCCCTGATAACCAATACTTGGTGTCAGTATTGGGCCTGAAAAAACATATCGGTTGACCCCTACTAAAAATCATACATTTTTGCAAATGGCACTATACAGCGTCAGGCACTATACATGAGCCTGTATAATACTGTATAATAAGTGTATAATACTCGGGTAACTGAGCTAACTCTGATCCCTTTTGGTAATTCTCTGTAGAGTATGTGTTTTTGAACATCATAAATGTGTAAGGATTTTTTTATATGCTTCAGTAAAATGTGAAATGTTCATGTGACAAAATTTAATTTTGCAGAAAATCAAGACAAGTCAGAAGACACAGTATATCACAATATGTCGTATCACACTATGTACTGTGGCACAGTTATCTTGATAATAACATCACAGGGGCTGTAGCGATTTCCAATCCTAAAAGGTGCTTGTATTTGTAGTTGGTCAGGAGAGGCTTTCTTCTGGCAAGAAGAATAGAATAGAATAGTAGAATTAGCCAGTCTTTGTTTGAGCCAGTATTGTACACATGCACGTAAGTAACGATATTTTATTGATATGGTAATATATATTTTTTTGGTATTGTAATAATGCTGATGGTTTTCTGAGCATATTGTGGATACTGTCAGTATTTAAAGAACACTAACCTGTATGGTACTTTAAAAAGAGAACATAATGTTTGACTGGATTCAGTGTATCACAGTATGTGAACTGTTGAGTAAATGTAAAGTGTGCTAATTGTATTCTTAGTTCTTAATTCAAAATACCATGATATGTATCATGCAGTGTGATATCTCAAAGTATCTTGATATACTGTTATTTTTAACAGTACTTAAACTTAAACTGATTTGAATGCAGTCTGTGTAGGTTTGTACATGTGTTAAAGCACCCATGTGTCACATCGGTGTGTTCATTTGGCCTGCAAAAGCTTCACCTAGAGAGCAAATACTGTTCCTGTTCCTGTATCTGCTGTCTGTTACTTTTAAAAACTAACTTTGATACTAAAAATGAACCACACTTAGCTGTAAAGCAATAGGAGTAGGGAGAACTGTTTCTTGCTATAAGTGATCTAAACAGTTGCCCCAAAACCACCAATGTATCCCACAACTGTGGAATTTATTAATTGTACTTTATGTATTATTAATGTATTTTGTATTGTATAATGTATTTTTTAGATGAGAAAAAAAGTAATGAAGTATTGACTGTAATGTGCTTAAAAGTTTGCTCAAGAGTTTTCTGTCATTTTGTTGGTGTAAGACCAAGGTGTTAAACATCACTCATCTGTCCCTGTAATGAAAAGTGTAAAAGTTGTAAGGTCTCTAAAATGTGTTGCTCTTTTCCAGNTAGTCTAGCAAAAGATTTTTATTGGTGTTAATTCCTTTTAGCTTCATTTGAGCTTTGTTGATGATGTTCAGCCATTTCCTGTTATATCTCCTTTTTGGCCATATCTGTGTCCAGTCCCAAAATTTTCTGTACACCATACTGGGCTGCATGTTTCTTTCAATGGAAAACCTCTATTCAGAATGCTGCCTAGTCCAGGACTAGGTTAACAGGTATCTTACACCAGCTCTCTTGCAGTCTGCAGTCCTGTTCCATGAAGACCTGACTTTTTTCAGCATGAACATGTGATGGTCAGCTGAAAGGAGATTTGAATTGCTGTGCCGGGTGTTCCGATGCTCACTGAAAATTGTAGGGTTAGTAAGAGGCAGATTATCCTTTCACGAAGAATGTGACCCTTTTCCACTCAATGCCCTAAGTCCGCTGGCAAAGGACAGGGAGGGTTAAAGTCTGCTAGAACAAAAGCTGTAGTAAAAAAAATACCCAGTGTGCTGCAGGAACAGTTGTATGCATAAGTTTGAACTTCCCTCAAATGACATATTTCATTGATATGGATTTCTAGATGGAAATAAGTGAGCACATCCTCCGCAAAAACACAGATTTCAATAAGGCATGTGTCTGCAAATTTCAATGCACAATTTCTCTTTATTTGCTGAGTTGGAAAATATGAGATATGGCATAACATTTACACAGGCCACATTTAATCTTTTTTTTTCTTCTAGCAAGTTCAGCAAAAACAGTAATTGTGCATTGAAATGTGAGGAAGTAAGTGTGCTGTCTGTAGAGGCTCTGTTCACTCATTGTGTTCAGTGAAATTCACTGAACATGCAATCTGACCTGGGGCGGCCAAACATTTGCATGCAATTGTAGGTGGCTTGGACACATGTATGTAATAAGACAAGCTTCAGTAAAATGCTACATAAATCATTTAACTGTGATAATGTGATAATTTATTCTCAGCGTACAAACCCTGGTACCCTGGTATTTAGGGGGTCCACAGTTGGCTAAATGACCTTGAATTTGTATTTGACTTACATTTACTTTACCCAAATGGGCATCATAATATCATAATGAGTTTTTCTGGGATCCCACCCCCAAAAATCAGGGTGTCCGAAAGGTTAATTATCGTATTGGATTACTGTACTCTTCACCTTGGTTATATTCCTGCTATAGGTGAAGCATAAACACATTACTGGAAGCTTATACACTGAAAGTAACCAGAGAGAGAACTTTCAAACATGTTTTATTAAGTTACAATGGTGTACAACACGCTGTGTGCTTCATACATGTGATCTGACTCTCTACTATCAGTGGATTTCATGAAAGAGAATACATAAAAACATGTGGATCTTTATTTCTCAGAGAAATCAGGATACAGGCTACGTACTAAGCATTCCACTGTCTTGTTTTATGTAGTCAAGTATATTAAACTTAGGTTTCAGCAGCTTTGCTTTCTCTTCTTTTCTTATCAGCTCTCTCTTTTGATCTTCTGCCCTTGGTCGTTTTGGTTTTGAGAGGCAGTGTTGATGGAGTACTAGTCTGTATGGGAAGAAATAACTGACCAGTGCTTGTCTCAGCATTCTTTGTCTGGAGCAAACTCTGGGAATCTGCGTCAGTTAAGGCCCGAATCGTTGTGGCACTGGTAACAGTGATCATCATATCCTCAAGCCACGTGTCTTCCTTGGTGGATGGGTTGGAAATTGGGAGTGCAGGTCTTCTCCTGTCTCTAGTGCCCTTTAACCTTTGGTGTCTCTTTTTAGGTAGAACTTCACCAGATTTGGCTGAACTTGCAGAATGTTCTGCTGGGTCCTCCAGTCTACTAGGATGCAGCCTGGTTGAAATGCCCTGCGGTTCTTTAGATAGGTCAACAGTCAGCTCTTGAGTTGCGTCAGTCGTGAGCGCTAAGAGTTCTTCAGCAGTTAAAGCATGAGAGACTTCTCTCTCAATGGGGGAGGAAGGAGTACTGAGTTTCCTGCCTCTCTTCCTCCCCCCTCTTTGCCTTAACCTCGGCCTTTTGGTTCCAACAATAGAAGTATTCTGTGTGGTGGCAATAAATGCGGATCCCTTTTCACCCTGGTACTCTAAGCTACGTGGCGCCTCCTCCCCTGCTGGATTCATGGGAATCTGTGTTGTCTGACCTGCTAGGCGGGTGCTTTCACTGGCACTCACTGAAGTGCTATCTCCCATTCTATTATGTATGGTCGCTTCTAAAGGGAGGAGAGTCGGAGTTAGATGTCCATGTCTTTTTCTTTCTGCCCTTTGTCTTAGCCTGGTGCTTCTAGGTTTGCTGGGAACAGTTGTAGGGAGGTGAATTGCAGGTGCAGATTCCATGTCCTTGATTTGCTTTTGAGGATTTTGCATCTCGTCCTTTCGCTTTGCATCTGGCGTGGTGGTGGAGCTCATCTGACTCTCTTCGGGCATCTTCTGATACTCATCCCTCATCATCTTATTGGAATGCCCAGAATCGAAAGTATCGGTCATGAAATTGTCATTGCTTTTGCTGACCTTAGGGTCTTCTAAGAAATGGTTCTTATTGATGACCTCCTCTGTTCTGTTTGCAGAAGGAGCACCAGCGACTCCCTCCTCGGCCTTTGCAATCCTGCCTGCGTTCTGCTTTCTTTTCTTCCCTTTACCCTTCCCTCTCCTCTTCTTTGAGTCTTTTTTCTTTTTGCCTGCATTTTTCTTCCTCTTCTTGTCTGAAGTTTGAGCTTCTCCCTTGCCTCCATCTGCAGATGAGCTTTGCGAAGTGGACACCGTGGCGAGCACTTTGATGAAGTCTTCAGCAGCCGTGACCACATTTGTAAGAGAGGGCTCCTCCGGCGCAGCGCCTTTGGATCCAGAGAAGCTTGACTGGGTGGTGCTCTCAGTGCCCTGTGTTTTTTCCTGCTCGTCTTTGTTTAGTTTCTTTTTAGGAGGAGCTACAGTCAACACATCAATAACTTCAATGCCTCCAAAGTCGTAGGGGATTGATTCTTTGATCACTGCGACAGGCACTCTTCCATACTTCTTGCACCTTCACAGTGGAGAAGAGTGCAAGAAACACATTGTAGGTTTGTTTTGTGGAAGCAGTAATAGGAAAAGCTTAGCTTACAGGAGTTCATACTTACACTCCGTACCAGTGGCGCTCAACACATTGCTCCTCAAAGGAGAACTCAAAGCAGGGAACTTCGATCACGTTAAAGAAAGCCTGGCCAACCACCCGTGAGGAAGTGTCATTAACCTCCCTCAGGCACTGTTTCAACCTGCAAGACCCAAAGACCATGAACTCTTTCTTTTCAAAATCACATGAATCCCATTTTTTTTTCAAATTGCAAACATTATTAGAAATAAGTCATATTCGTTTTCATAAGCACTGTACATTACAGATTATATATATATATATATATATATATATATATATATATATAGTTTCTTACTTTTATTGTAAATTTTAATAAATTAATTAATAAATAGCACAGTGCAAAAGCCTGAGACCATCCTGCATTTGTTGGTCATTCTAAAATCCAATCAGTACATACTAAATAAATATACAGCCATTAAATTAGCAGCCAATTAATACAATATATTATAATACATTTTGCAATATTTAGTGCGCCCACACTTTGCCTTCATTGCAGATTCCATACTTTTCAGGAGTTTGGCTCACTTCCAGGTTTTTAAAGAAATCTGCTGGGATATTTTTCACACACCTCCAAAATTCACTATTAGAAGTGATTTAGAATTCTCAAAATTAAAATAATCCCAATGGCCAATTTGTCTTGAAATTGCATAAATGAAGGGCAGTCTCTTTCTCTTTTATTATTTAATAATAAGATTTTAATTACAGGTGATATTATAGGCATAGCAATGTTGAGTTTCCAAGTATATATTTGTTTTAATAACAGTGTGCACTTGAGCTGGCATGTACTCCAGTTTGCACAGCAGCCTCATATGAGTAGATAAGTCCAGCTGAGAGTTGCCTGAACTAGAGCTTCACTAGAAAAGCTAAATACTATGCATGGTCAGTGTCTCAAATTAGCTTCAGTCTGAGTAGTGTCCTACAAACAGGTCAGAACCCTTCTTTCCCATAACTTCCCTATGTATGAATTAAGGGAATTGGTTTTCAGTGTGGTCTCAGACTTTCTGGACTTCCCTGTATATTCTTATGTACCGAACTATATTCTTTCAGTCAAAATGACTTAAAAATAGATTTATAGCTGCAGATCAGCACATCCTGTTACTCACGCGTTGTCGCAGTCGCAGTGCGAAATTGAATGCCACTTAAAGTTGGTGTAGCCGTAGTTGGAGGAAAAGGCGTGGATGACGTGCGGACAGTGGTCATGGGTGCGGCAGCACTTGTCCGTCTCACTAAACTCGCCTGGAGAAGAGATGGGGACACATTAGATGAACAAAATACCCAGCAGTGTATTTACTACCAACTTCAGCTTTAAGGAGGAGCGCACTGTGCAACCAGATAAGACCCTGATATTTCTGAAGACACCCTTACCGAGCTGATTATAGTCATCTGCGATGTTCCCAGCGCCGCACCACAGTGTCCCGGGATAGGTGAAGCCTCTCTTAGATCTCCGGAGCTTCTGCACACCGCCTGCTCCATCAGCCCCGCGCTGAAACTCTTCTTGGTTCTGCGCATGCGCGGAGACCCTCGCTACATCCTTTGAGTTCAACCGGTCGCAGTTCTCCCTGGCCTCGGCCACATCACTGAACTTCAGTGTTGAGCCGGTGGGCTCGATCTTCAGCTCTCTCAGCCCCAGTTGACAAGCACGCATGAAAGATGTGACCTGCGTGTGGTTGCCTGTCACGGAGCACTGGACCAGCTGACCGGTCGGGCCGCGCACGGAGCGCACCTCCTCACGCCCATCAGAGACCTGATGGAGGCTGTATCCCCCGATGGTGTAGCTTTTCGCGCAAAGAGAGTCGCCGAGCGCGTGGAACACCACATTGCTCTCTTTGTCTGCATCTGAACGGTGGCCCACCAGCTCGCCTTTCACAAACTCTCTGTCCAGATAAGACAGGAAAAGGAAGAAGACTGACCACATCGCGGCAGGTGGGCCCTTGAAGCAGTAGCAACGAGTTCTGGGGCAACACCTCAACCTCCTTCTGCCGGATGGTTTCAGCTGCCCGGGTTTTAATAAGCCGCGCTGCCATCATGGGAGGGGTCTGCCCCCTTAATTAACATTTCCCTCATCAAATGAACTCCAGTAGCCCCTGCAAACCTCACTGTTTGAAACAGCTGCTGCTTCCTGTGGCACAACTGCTTACAATTTTTGCAACAGTCAGAAGCTGGAGCATCTCATAATGCTTATTTGCTGAATTACTACCAACTATAACTACAGGCCAGACTGCAGGTCAAATGTGCTGTATGCTGTTTACGCTTATAAACAAAGGACCAGCCTTTTAATGAGCCAGTTCTGAATGAATGAACACACGTTGTGTGGTGATGGAGTAGTTCCCACTGTTTCAGTCAATACACAGAATGAGAAACTGTGCTCTGACCGAAAGTTACCTCTGCTTCCCCACGAGAATTTCTTTCCCCGCCCGTATTCCGCCAAGCCACGCCCCCTGCGCTGCTATTAGGCTAGCAGTTCACAGTCGAGCCGCCAAACAGCAGAATGTTTAGGAATCACCAATCGTAGGACAGGAAACGAGATACCAGCAGCCAATCAGAGCGGCGTCTGTCGGAAAACCGGTGGAGAGAGAAATTTGCCTCCACAAGCCGAGATTTCCTCCAGTGACGCAGCAGGGAGGAGCTTCCACAGGAACAAGAGATGGGGTGATTCTTGCGACCCAACGAGATTGGGCATCCTTCGCATTCCCCCAAAAGGACCGGGGACTGACCTGATTTGGAACATAATAACACAGCTCCTTTTCACTGTGCTCGTAAAGGCGACAATTGATTATTTGTAAACCAGCAACTCCACCTTCTTCTGCTCGAGTTATCAAAAACCCCGCTTCCAACGTTTCAAAAGACGAGGCACAGTCAGAGATACTCTGCCAGACCGCCTGCAGGACCAGTGCACGTTTATTCCAGTGCAAATGGCCGCTACTGTGTACACTACTCAACATTGTTGTGTCTAGAGCTCACAAAGCAGCTCAGGCTGTACTGAGATGTGGAGCCTGTACTGATTTGAACAGCCATAGACTTTCCATTAATTATTGTTGCTCTTAAGAGATCAGTGCCAACATATGGGCATAAAAACTGATTCAATGCTTTACCTAAGTTTGTGACTTGGTTGCCTTAACATTCTGAGATCACTGAACACAGGACAAGAAGTCTGCAGTGCTAAAGAGGTTATTGTTCTGTTAACTTTTAAGGCAACCACACACATGAAAAAGGGTTCATTAGTAAAGAAAATGGTTCTATGAATCGTGAACACTCCAAAGAACCATCCACCTGATTAAAGGGTACTTTGCATCATGAAAGGGTCCTTTATATAGCATCAAAAAGGGTCTAATGCATTTTCCTTCAATCCGGAGAACCCTTTCACAATACAAAGAAACCTGTAAGCATGCAAAAGGTTCTTGTGAATGTTTATGGTTCTATATAGAACCATTTTCTTTACCAAGGAACCCTTGAAGAGGCATCTTTTTAAGTAGTCACTTATTTTTGAAGTTACAGTTTCTGCACTAAGATTATATTCTGTGGCAGCTCTGGTTGAATCGTGTCTAGTTTATTACATCATGATGAAACTGGAGAATACAGAGTCTAGGCAGACTGCTTTGGTCAGTTTTCTAAGAGCCCTTGTAAAGTGTGTTGTAGGAATAATAATGGGATTTTGTGGGAGGCGGAAACCAATGATGTAAGATCACCAGAGGCAACATGCCACACTGTCGGTGAAGCCCCCGATTTAGAATGTCATTTAATGGCCCTTAAAACCTTTATATGAATCCAAATACCTGCCAGCGCCTTCTTTTTAAGCCGTCTTAGTGGGTTTCTCTCTGTGTGGTTGATTTAGGCCTTGAGGAACCTTTCCAAGGTCCTTGAGAAACCTTTCCAAAATGTGCACAGGTTGCATTTCTTGGTAAACCAGCTGAACCCTCAGTAGATCTGCATCAGTCCGTCGTGCATTTCATGAAAGGCAGTACAACTGGGAATGGTAAAGCCAGCCTGTACTCCTCAGAGTATATAGAGCAATGGTCAGTGAAGACCGGTCTTAGTCTACTTTCCTCGGAAGAATGAGCATTTAAATCGGATAACAAAGGATTTAAAGGGGAAACCCACCGTTGTTTCAGAATTTTAGCATAATGAAGTGGGTAAAATGTGAACAAAGTCATTCAGAGTGGTTTGATATGAAATGTTCAATTCTAGAGACACTTCTAGACTCTGAAAAGTACTGATGTTAATGGTTAATGGCTAAATGGATATTTTAAAAGAGAATATAGCATTTGCATTACATTGTTAGTGTTTTTTGTGTGTATTAAGATTAAGATAAGACTAAACTTGTTGAGAAATGACATTCAGTTTCTTCTTCCAGTTCTCCATTTCTTATTGAGAACAAGAGATGTCAGAATAGTTTCTTTTAACAGGGTGGCAAATAAAGGTTGTCCAAGTTACCAAGGAGCTAAAGGGAGGGAGTACTGTGGTGCAGAGTCTGAAATATAGTGGAGATAACATTTTCCCAGGACGTGTGAAACAGTGGGTAATGCCAAAGGGGATTAAAGGGGCTACACTGTATAGAAAAGGATCAGGACAGAAGTGGATTTTAGGTTTTTGAGCTCTTACTGATGGGTTGATATAAAAATATCGCTGTAGTTCTGAACTCACTGAACATTTCTCAAAATCACTTGTACACTGTGTGTGAAGTGTTCCTGAGCCCAAGCAGTGATTTCCAATACGGAATCGTGTCTATTCTTAATGCAGAGATTTCTCTGGATTCTCTGAATCTTTTAATGACATTATGTAATATCAAGAACTTTGCTTTTTAACATTTGTTTTTTAAACTTTTTTCTTGAATTGTTCATCTACGCAGTCTTTCACAGAGCGGTGAACCCCTCCCTGTTTTACTTCCAAAAATCTCTGGGATGTTATTTTTATACCCACTTATATTACTGGCCTATTGCCAATTAACCTACTCAGTTAAAACACCTAAAACGCCAGGTGTGTTAATTGCATTATGTTTTTATTTACATTTTGCACACTATCTGAAAATTATTTATTAGGAGCCATTCATGAAGGTAATTCCCAGAGTTCTAAAAAGTGTTCATTGCAGACTGTGTGTCTTGTTATGTAAAAAATAAATAAAAAGTCCAAATGTCCAGTATTAGATGCTTGGAGGCATCCTGTAATACTACTACTACTACTAATAATAATAATAATATTGTGCTGTGTTATTTAGTATGGATCAGTGGACATGTATCATCACAAAACAGATTTAAGTGTCCAGTCTCCCCAGCTGAAAAAGGAAATAACAGAAATCATTATAACAATGGTCTTCCACCTTAGTCATGGAGAGCTACCTCATGGAGAGCCAGACAGTTTGCCACGCCTGCTCGAGCTAATCAGTCTTTTCCCAAATTACAGATGGATCAGATGAGTTAAGCAAGGGGTGATGCTGCTTACTGGATAAGGCTGGAACTAAATTCTGCAGGAAAATAGACCTCCAGGACTAGGGTTCAAGACCACTGCATTATCAGATTCTCTTGGTTCCTGTGGTCAACTGTATTTTGTGTTTTCTTGACGGGTTGATAGCACAGTGTAAATGATCCTGTCTTTCCTGGTTTAGCAAAATGCAGGAGGAAAGTGTTTTTATTCTCATTTAAGTTTATATCTTACCTCTGATGACTTACACATATACAGTACATATACAAACATATATGTTACATTAGCTATCCTTTAGACCTTATTAGGCTGCTTTAAACGGGCTTTGAAGGCGGAAACGCTCTTTTAGGTAGAAACTCGAAGGTCTTTCCTCAGTGCAGATATTGCTGAGTGAACATACAGCTGACTAGCACTCCAAAGCTTCTTACATAAACAGTCACTGGATGGTTGTAGGGTAATCTACAGGTTAATAAACAACTACTGCTGTATCAAAGTGCAGTTTGGAGTGTCTGAATCTTCATATGCCCACTTTAAGCTGCCAGTCTTTCTGAACAGTTCTTATAAGTATCTATATCTCTTGTTGACGCTGCTATGCTAATTCTCGAAGCACCGCAGTAAAACAACAACCTGTTTGTCGCCTCTCCGCGCGCAGCCTGTCCTTGAGGCGCCACCTATCGGCCCAAACAGGCCATGAACTCTGAGTGACTCCGAGTTTGAGGTCATGTTTGTTTTTTGTCCTCTGTCAGAACCGCTCTGTTTACCTGTGTTATTTTGTATTACTATTAAATACTAATCAAATAAATCACTCTTGTAATACTCTCTCCTCAGAAGCCTGTCTGCCCGTGCTTTAGTGCTGGGCGGAGGCCACGCCCCCTCACTGTCTCCGCTAACGGGAGGATCTTACAGAAAAGTTTCCGTGGGGAAGAATAAGAGAAGAAACAAGCTCGTCGTTGCAGGATGGATGCCCTAACGGAGCCCCGGAGCGGAGCAGAAGGCTGGTATTTGTCACTCATGGCACCAAACACAAAGGGACCAAAGTTTGCATGGCTTGACCCCTCCAGACTTTACTGCAACTCCCAGGTATGGCGCCTGTTTCATGCACTGATAGGCTGACTGTGTGTTTAAACAGCACCCCCAATAATCATGTCCTGCACCGTTATGGTCTCAATCCAGGCCCTGTCAGACTGCGTGAAGGACCTTCTCAAACCATTCCAGAACGACTCCATTGACCTGGTGGCTGGAATAGATGCCATGGGCTTCATCCTGGGTACAGTTCTCTTTAAAAGTCATGTTGCTGCTGAAGAGTGGGGGCATGTGCCTCCGAGGCAGGAGATACTGCTTGTATTTTTAGCTGAGTCCACATGTTGGAGGAGGAGTAAATATAATCCCTGGGGCAGGGCACTAAATATAGGAGGGTTGCAGTGTTAAGGGCACTTGAATTAAGATAGTGGATCTGATATAATCTGATGTAAGAATGATATCTATAGGATTAAATTCCTTTTTCTTTGAGCTTCTCTGTAAAATCAGTCCACTTGGCTTTTTGCTCACCTGTTCCAAGCAAACCACCACTGGTTAGGCAGAGTGTTAGACAAAATGTCACTTTTGCATTGCTCTTTTTACATTCACAGTCCAATTAGTTTCTTTCATTGCATTATCCTTTGTAAATTAGTATATAACAGTAACACAATGAAGCCATTTATGCAGTTTTAACAGTTTTCTACAGTGTCTGCAACAATATTCCAACTAAATCATTTATTAGGTTCAGTCATGTTGTTTTATTCCCCTCAGTGGTTTGCAGTAATTGTCCAAGTTATAAAGTTATTGTCTTTAATTGTGTTTATTTTCCTAAATAAAAGGCTCTGTGCATTTAAAGGAGCAATGTGTAAGATGAAGCAGCCTGTCAAATTCATACTCCAAACAATAGGGGGCAACATATCACCAGATAGTTGTGGTGTCCACCCCCATCGTAAGAAATGCACAGTCCTTCCTCCTCAGTATTAACATTAACAGCTGTTTACTCGCCAGTCTAGAATAAACACTGCAAAGTAGGCATCAGACTTCCCTTTATTCACCAAAAGCATCTCCAGCAGTGGAAAGCTGCACCAATTTTAACTTTTATTTTGCTGCTACTATCTTCTATCACTTCTTTTGTTTACTGCTGAATGTGGGTTCTTGCTGATAGTGGGCAGTGGCAGTTATAATGGTCACAAGAGCTTCAGTCTTTCATGTTGGACTGATTTGGAAGATGACTCACCATCGTCTTGAGGTACAAAGTGGTATTACATGACTGGATGGGCTGGAGCAAGCTGGTTAGCATGCTAACATCAGTATATCTCTGAGATACAGTTCATTGATGTCTATAACACATTGTAACATTCTGTTGATAATTTTAGTTAATGTTGGAATAATTTAAGCTAAAAAACATACATATTGCTCCTTTAAAATCTGTTTAAAGACACTAAAACCCAGTTTCACCTCATTTGACGAATAATAATCTGGGTAGTCTGAGGGTGGAACAGCAGTAGCATAAAGTCAGCGGTGTGTGGACTTTATCAAGACGGTGGACTGATACAGATACCTTTTCATATGGAAAATATGTTGCTGCATTCAGTTTAGAAAATGGAATATACTGGTTCTATTTTTAGTCCACCTTCAAAACCACCACAGAGCAGGTATTATGTGGGTAGTGGATCATTCTCAGCACTGCAGTGACACTGACGTAGTGGTGTGTTAGTGTGTTGGGTTGGTGTGAGAGGATCAGAGACAGCAGCACTGCTAAAGTTTGTAAACACCTCAGTGTCACTGCTGGACTAAGAATAGTCCACCAACCTAAACTATCCAGCCAGCAATGTCCTGTGGGCAGCACTCTGTGAACTTTGGTGAAAGACTAAAGGAGGACCAACACAGATGTGTCAACGGATGCTGATGTGCATCAACAGATGAGCTATAGTCTCTGATTTTACATTTACAAGCTGGACCAGCAAGGTTGTAGTGTCTGTTAGAGCGGACAGTGAGTGGACACAGTGTTTAAACACTCCAGCAGTACTCATACCAGCCCAACACACACTAACGCACCACCACCACGTCAGTGTCACTGCAGTACTGAGAATGATCCACCACCCACATAATACCTGCTCTGTGGTGGTCCTGTGGGATCCTGACCATAGAAGAACACGGTAAGAGGGGTCTAACAAAGTATGCAGAGAAACAAATGGACTACAGCCAGTAATCATAGAACTACAGAGTATTCCTTTATGGTAAGTGGAGCTGATAAAATGGACACTAAATGCAGGTACAAAGAGGTGTACATAACGAAGGGGCTGGTGAGTGTAGCTAATGAGTTAAACCCTAATGTACTAGATAAGGCAAAACAGGACAATCTGCATAATATGGGGTCCTGAAGGTGGGAATTGGAAACCCCTCAGTGATTTAATGAATACCTAAATACCTGCTTGCCTTGTGTTCTCAGGTTCAGCTGTGGCTGTTACTCTGGGAAAAGGCTTTTTGGCGATTCGAAAAGCAGGACACCTCTGTATAGAAACCCAAACGCAGGATTACAGCGACTACTCTGGCAGACAGAAGCTAATGGAAGTGCGAGTCGATGTCCTGAAACCAGGTACTGCAGTTTGCATTAAACAGATCACAAATTTGAAACCGCAGCACTAATATTGGAGTTTGCCAGTGCTAATGTGCTCAGCTCAGGGCTATGTCCTCTGCTTTGTTCAGTTAGCTGTAAGAAAAGAACAGGTATGACCTCACACCGCCCTGACACTGATGTCTACTAAAATGATCATGAGCACAAAACACTCAAGGTAAACAATTGCTATTAGGTATAACTAGCTCTGTCAAGCAGGTCAAGACAAGCTCAAAACAAAGTGACCACTGTACCCTGATTGTGTGCTCATTTCGTGCTTCAGACATTACATTTTTATGTACAAATAAGCCAAAAGGAAGGACAGATTTCACCTGATGTAGTGTAGTAAAAGTGAAAAGTCACCCACAATTGGAATACTTCAGTAAAGATACAAAAAAACCTACTTAAGTACAGTAACAAGATACATTAACTTTGTTTGTTGTCATATTTGCCCTGTTTGTAACACGTTTGGTCTGTTGCAGATCAGTTTTGTAAAGCTGTTGGCAATTCCAGTTGCAGAGTATCCCTGTACTGCAAAAGTTAATGTTCTGCATTAAACCAGTAACCCTAAATGTAGTGGCTCTGCTAGTGTTTAATGCCCAAAGTTTGTTTTATTAGTCCTGCACTGGAGCGCTTTGACATGGTTTAAGGAAAATGGGTAAAGATTTAGGCATGCATGGTGCCAAGTGGTGTGGTACATGACACAAGACATGTTTTGGCTCAGGTTTAGGTGGATGGAATTGTTTAAAGTAGATTTTTTTGCCCAAATTTAGATGAGGCCCATTGCCACAGATGTAACAAAACAAAGCACCTAGCCATGCAGTCTGCCTTTACAAACATTTCTGAAAGACAGGATAGTTCTAAAGAGCTCACTCAATCCGAGCTGGGTGCTGTAATAGGATGCGACCACTTCAATTGATTTGGATTTGGCGAATGCCAGGGGAACATTACCTGCCTGACTGCATTGTGCCCACTGTAAAGTTTGTTGGAGGAGGAATAATGCTATGGGTTTTTTTTCAGGGGTTGGCCTAGGCCTCTTAGTTCCACAGAAGGGAAATCTTAATGGTTCAACATACAAAGACATTTTGGACAATTGTATGATTCCAATTTTGTGGGAAAAGCTTGGGGAAGGCTTTTCTGTTCCATAATGATAAAGGCATGGCTGGGTGAGTTTGGTGTGGAAGAACTTCACTGGGCCGTGTAGATCTCTGACCTCAACCCCATCCAACACCTCTGGGATGAACTAGAACAGAGATTGTGAGCCAGGCCCTCTCGTCCAACATCAGTGTCTGACCTCACGATTGCTTTTCTGGATGAATGGGCAAAAACTCCCACAGACACACTCCAAAATCTTGTAGAAAGCCTTCCAAGACGAGTGGAAGCTGTTATAGCTGCAAAGCGTTGACCTATGAATGCCTTTCGATTTAGAATGGGATGTCATAAAAGCTCATGCAGGTGTAATGTGCAGGTGTCCCAATACTTTTGTTCATATAGTGTATATAGACCACTTGAATGCATAAATTGGTGTCATAAAACCTTTTGGAACTATATAGTACTTTAAAGCATTTTTTGCTAAGAGTGTAAAATGTCTGTAGCTGCTACTTAATTTAATTAATATTTCAGACCAGCAGTGAAATCATGTTTCTTTCTGTTTGAAACCTCCATCTCCTACAGTGTCACGCTTAATCCACAAGAGGGGGTATCTGAAAAAGTCACACTTTTATTTAAAGGGAAGACATTATGATGCTCAAACTTCACTCCATTTTATAGATATATCAGCCAAACAGAAAAGGAAAGCATGGAGGTCCGGAGAATACATATCCTGCTCCTTCTTTGCTGTGTTAATGATCTAATACAGGTGATCCAATAGAAGAAAAGCAGGTGTGTATTTTTTCCACACTGACTGCAGATCTAGCGTTTGGAAAATTCCCCATTTTCTCACTCAAATTCAACAACAGATACAGATGAGAGGAGCGGATGGGGCTTGGAAAAGGGGCAGCAAGGAATATAGATCCATAGATATTCACATTCTTAATAGGGATGCTCCTATATTCACATTCTTAATAGGGATGCTCCTATGCCATTTTAAAAGTTTCCATAGACACAACAATTTTAGCAATTTACTATTCAACAAAGATTTTTTATTGGGATGTTTTATATTTCGACTTTAACAACACCCTTGCTGGGGTGAACTGGGTGAACCAACCACAAATGGCTGGTTTGGTTGCAGGTTTTCATTCCAGTCAAGCAGATGAACACTTGATTTCACTTATTTACCTGGTGAATAAACATGCTGTACAGCAGCCTAGCTCACTGCCCTATGGTGTGTTTCAGGTCTGCGTGTTCTAATAGTTGACCAGTGGATCGAGACTGGAGGCACAATGAAAGCTGCCATCAAACTGGTAGAAAATCAGGGAGCCACTGTTGTGGGTGAGCATGAAACAAACCAATGGAGCATGCTACTGACAGAACACAATGAATATTGCTATGAGTGCCATGAAGTGCCATGAAAATGCATTTTTTGCAAGAAGGTGCAACTAATGATGAGCTGTATGCCAAAAGTGCACACGTGTTGGTGGGTACAGTTTAATCAAGGTACATTTCTCAGATGCACACTGGTCGTTGTAGGTGTTGCTGCGGTGGCCATTGAGAACAGTGAAGGTGGAAAGTGGATAAAGGAAAACTACAAGTACTCCCACTGCGTTCCTAAGGAGCTCCAGTCGCAAATAGACAGCCAATATCTGGAGTCTTTCAAGAACTTCAGTAGTTAAACACGCTAGAGAGAAGGCACCCGTTAAAGACCGTGACTGCGAGAGAAGAAAACAAGATATTTTTTGTGTGCATTGACCTTTTGTCCGCAATACGAGTTCTGAAATGTCGGATGATGTGTTCATGTTCACACAGGATGGATGAAGAAATTATTGATCATTATTATTTGTGCACTATAAATGCACTATAAGTGACTTTTTGATAAACACCATGCTGAAAAGATCATATGAGATCATACCTTCTAATAATTAAGAAGAAAATTAAGTCTAGTATTATATGAAATTTGGTATATGACTTGCATCTTCTACAGAGACTGCTTGTGGCCACTGTTAAATCTGTTTAAAGTACAGAGAAAGATGTTATGTGATATTAACTAACTAAAGATTAATGTATGTAGCATATATAAAAATGAGTGATAAGCAACAGGTAAGAGGAAAGACTACAGGAGACTTTAATGAGTCCTTCAAACCTGTGTATAGAAATGTTTTATTTCAACAAATGCACATGCACAAGTAAAGACCTGTAAATTGCTCAGCTTTGTGTAAAATAGTAAAAAAGTCTATTCTAATGTATTAAAATTTGTACACTACAGCATTTAATACCATTTTTAAATACATTAATAAAACTGCATTTCTGATTAAACTATAAAATGCAATGCCACTTTTACTATGCAATGTAATACTTGGTCATATGTGATCTTAATACACTGCTCCATGTAAACTAAAAGCATTTAAATATGAACTGTACCGTAATCATTCATAAAAGTGAAACACAGAAGATTTTTGTGCATAGACATCACAGTGGGGGGAAAAAACCCACCACAAAAACAAAAACCTCATGATATCCTACTAAGGAATGTTCTCTCAATTCCAACAGAGCTTTCAGTTCCACCCTCTCCATAGAGAGCAAACCACAAACCTAACTGTTCATTCCTTACATGTAGATGTGGTCTTTTAAAGTCCAGTTCTATAGAGTCTCCCTTATTGACCTGTACTGTACTTTTTCCTTTGGTACCGTCATTTCTACAGTGCAAAATTCCATCATTTTCAGAATTATTCCCTTTAGTGACAGCAGTTTGGCTGTTTCTTCTTAGAAGTTGCGTACAAGTTACTTGTGTTGCTGTTGATTTCTGTTAAAAAAAAAAAGATCAAAAAATGGGTAAGTAGGAGAATTTCTTGTATAGAACTACATTTGCAGAAAAAGTTGGCATTACAGTCCCAAACAATCATGATTTGATCTACAGTACTGGCAATATGTTTTCTCCTTGTAAAAACAACATGTCCTGTGACCTCCGATGAAGGACTAAAGGATGTCTAACAAACTGTGCAGCACAAATGCTCCTGTGGGGGTTCTGACCGTTGAATAACAGGGTGAAAGGGGACTAAGTAAGTATTCGGAAAAACACAAAGATTTACAAAGTGCACCTGATGAAAGGGACAATGAAGTGTACTTAATAAAGTGTCCAACGAGTGTAGATATTGTTAATTCTGTCTAGATAACTGCAAACTGGGAGTTTGATCATACTTGTACGTCAAAGATGTACAACCACTTTATTAATCACTTTATCAGTCATTTCTGCAGAAATGTCTTTAGTAAATATTTAGTCTCAATACTTACTGACAACATCCCCAATTCGCCTGGAGCCACTTTTTTCCAGCTCTGCCAGCACGTTGGCTTCAAAAGTTAGTGACGCCACACGGAAGAAAAACTCTCTCACATTTTCCCCTGAAAAGAAGTATACATGATGTAGCTTTACACAGAGCTACAAGACTGTAGCTAATGCCTCTCCATTGTACATGCATGCATTTGCCTCAAACAGCTGCTGAGTAATCTCAAATAGACTTGCTTGACCTACCATTAGATACTATTTTCTATGAGAATGGACAAAAATACAGACATAATACAGGCTTCAAAGCAACTGCTACTACTTTATTTCCATTACTGTTGAAATAAAAAATTGTGTCTGAATAGAAATAGATACAGACAAAACAAAGACAAAGCGGCTTCAAGGTGACTTCTCGTCATGTTTTTGCTTTTTGCAGGCAACAGTATGTCATACAGATTAATACCCTAACTGAATGCATGAATAACCTAACAAACAACAGGCACCGAACATACCAAGTACTAGGGGTCAGGGCTGATTCTGATACCAATTATTAGTAATCAAGGATGCCAGTAAGTGATACAGTAGTTGGGGCCAATATTCATTTGACATAAATTTGATGTTTATGGTGTGAGAATTTACACAAATGCAACTCTTACTCACAACTTAAATTCAAGGAACATTAGACCATTATAAAGGTAAAGTGCTTTTAATTTGTTCTCAGTGACATTTAATAGTCAGTGATATTTCTAAGAAAAATTAAGCTTGAAAAGGGGTCAAAAATGTATAAAATATATTTACTATATATTATTTATTTAATACACCCACGAGCCTGTCACGTGGAGACAAGACGAGGAGGCTGGATATAAACGCAAGGAATTTAATGAACAAAAATAAAACAAAACTAAAGAAACTAAACAACTGAGAAACAACAGAACAGGACTACAAAAATAAG
>CM067488.1:8048892-8067753 GCA_034552555.1 Semaprochilodus insignis
AAAAAAAAAACACATAACACTCACACTCAAGTCTTTCTTTGTGCCCACTAGAAAGAGCAACACACTGGTGGGGTCATTCTCTTTCATAGCATCCTCCAGCCACTGCCTATAAAATACAACAATCTGTTGTTTGAAATGCATTGATGTAATATACCTGAGGAGTTTCCAACATTTTTATATTTTCCGTTAATTTGTTCTCTAGTTTCCTTTTAGTTGATATATAAATGTACATATATAAATAATATACTTATAAATATAATTTACCTTGTATGCTGCAATGAGGCCACGTCGTTTAAATCAAAAGCAATGATCACAGCTGAAAAAGAATAAGCATGAACATTGTTAGGAGAGATCACATAGTGATATATATCAACTGTTAAGAACTAATTACTGCTTCCCTATTTTTGGGTGGTCAGGAACTGTTCTCTGTAATATCTAGGCAAACTAAGCTAAGCGAGTCCTCCTATTGGTTAGGTCTTCAGGAGCTGCAGACAAGGTCTTAGATGAATGCATTACATTAACTGCAGCACAATAACAAAAGTAATAGTCGAATCAACCTATCACGTTTTGATTTCCAATGTGTGGGACCATATTCGTGAAAAAAATTCACTCAAAGCCTTCTGAAAGTCCCAGACACATCACTGACTGTGGATGCAAGCAGCGGCAACAAGGCAAAATATGCCAAAATGTCTGTCAGAAGATACATTACAGTCAAGTAATGTGTCTTAGAAGCTTCAAATGTCTGTGTTCAGTCCAGAACTGTGAACTGTGAAAAACAAATCTCTACCAGGTTCACAAACAAACTACACACAACTAGCATCCCATTGGGGACATTAGCAGAACAGCAGAGGTGGGTTTCATATTAATTTCTGAATTCAAGGCCTTGCTCTAATAGTCACGGTTCACCATAGAATATGAGAGGTGGGGGCTACATTTCTCCATTCAATTATTCAGGTTATTTTACATTTCCAACATGAAAAGCAAAGTGAATACTAACCTTGAGCTCCTCTGTAGTATGTGGAAGCAATGCACTTGAACCTCTCTTGACCTGCCGTGTCCCACCTACAAAAGAAATGGACAGCTTTGGTCCAGTAATTATTCAACTGCTCATAAGATTCACAAATGTGTCACACGTTTATTAAAACTCACAGTTGGAGACTGAAAGGTACTCCAAGCACTTCAAACCTCTCCATCTCAAAGTCCACGCCGATGGTTGCTTTGTAATTCTTGTCAAAGGCATCTTTGCAAAACCTAGCACAAAGTAAGAACACTGTTAAAACACTATCAAATTAGGCCAAAAGCATTCAGATGGAGAGCATGCTAGCTCAGCACTGTTTGAGTTTCAGTAAACATTAATGAGTAAAGTCTTCTGACTGCTTACCTATTAATCAGACATGTTTTTCCCACAGCCAGGTCCCCAACCACAATAACCTTGGAGATTTTAAACCTACTGGACAAACAGGTAATGGGCAGAGAAACACATTTTCTATCAAGCACCCAGGTGTTCAGAAAATTGCAGGTTAAGAAAACATGGTCAGTATCAGGTGAGGTGAGGTAGAGTGAAGTAGGCGTCCATGTTGGCAAAAACACATCCTCTAACAATAAATCCTGGCTTATAGAAATACTAGGGGTTGCAAATTTTTTATCCTAATATATATATTCTATCATCACCTCAGAATTGAAAGTCATATGGAAACTGCTTTGTGAAATACCCCCCCAGGTGTCAAATCAATAAACAGTGCACTACAAAAGTTCTAATCTCACCCCACTGTTCCAGTCTTCTGTTCCTGGCAGGCTGTTTTCACCTTGGCGTCAAATTCATCCTTTGTGTGTAAAGCAGCACCTTTGTTGAAGAACTACAGTGAAATAAACATACAAGGTCACTTACATTAACATAAAGAAGACCATATATAACCAGTAAAGCAAAAAGAAAAAAATGATAGTCAAACTTTTCTTAACAGGTCTACTCTGATATTACTGCACATCTAATTAAAGACCAGTGATTAAATCTCACCAACAGTTTTCAACCTCTTATTCCATTTTGTCAGCCTGAAATGAACCATGTATGTTTTTGGATAAGGTAGATATAAGGTGTTATACACCAACAAGATCAAACTTTAGTTCAAAACTTTGTGAATGAAGTAATAGCTATACCTTGGGGAGCTGAGCAATGATGCGGTCCTTCCGGACAGGGGGCAGCACACTCATGATGGCACTGTGGGACACACACCAAAGTATGAATCAGATTTTGGAATTTCTTAACAAGGTACAAACCTCAGCTTGGAGACAATGAGTAATGACTGTTCAGAGAGCCTGGCTCCTGCATAAATGAACTTTCATCTCGTTTCTCTCCATGAAACTGTAAGAAGATATTATACAACTGAGCAAAATGTTAAGGTGCCATAACATGATTACGAGTAGTTTTCCCTTTTTGGTTTCAATATAAGATGAACTGTCGTCAGCCACCAAAAAGTGGAGGAAATCACACAGCACGGCATCTGCTACTTACAGGCTGCTGTTGGAGTTGAGGTGCTAATAAAGGTGGAACTGGTTCTCGTTTCAGTCTTTTCAGTGTTAAACGCTGAGTGAAGCTGCTCAATATTGTCCAAGGTTTGAGATACTGTCCAGAGCAAAATGTACAGTAACAACTCTGAATAAAAGTCCCAGATCTTGTTATAGAAGTGGGAACTGAAGTTGGGTTCCGTTTCAGGTAGGAAGCCAACTTAAGTCTTGTTTAAGACGAACACCTGCTGTGCCTGTTGACAGTTGGTTTCTTGAAAAGAGTATGAAAAGTGCTGACATCCTCTTCACAGCCTGGAACAGTAGACCTTTACACATAGTCCACCAATTGCATTACCATTTCACCAGCTTCTTTGCAAATGAGGTGGTTTATATTTAAAAGCTGTTAAATCAGTTATATGTACTAAATGCTCCTTATTTAACTATACCGATATAAAAACATTATTTTCTATTTTTTGGCAAATTTAAAATTTAGCCATATCATTACAACCACCTCCTTCTATCTACACAAACTGTCCATTTGATCAGCTCCACATACCATATAGGTGCACTTTTGTAGTTCTACAATTACAGACTGTAGTCCATCTGATTCTCTGAATGTTTTGTTGTCCCCCTTGTTACCCTGCTCTTCAAGGGCCAGGACCACCACAGAGCAGGTATTTCTTGAGTAGTGGATCATTCTCAGCACTGCAGTGACACTGATGTGGTGGTGGTGGTTGTGTGTTAGTGTGTGTTGCACTGGTATGTATGGAGTGTTTAAACACTGTGCCCACTCACTGTCCATTCTATTAGACACTCCTACCTTGCTGGTCCACTTGTAGATGTAAAGTCAGAGAAAGTAAATCATCTGTCGCTGCACAGTCTGTGTTGGTCAGTCTGATCCATTAACGCACCACCACCTCAGAGTCACTGCAGTGCTGAGAATGATCCACCTCCCTCATAGTACCTGCTCTGTGGTGGTCCTGGGGTCCATTGAGGAGCAGGGTAACAAAGTATGCAGAGAAACAGATGAACTACAGCCTGTAATTGTAGAGCTACAAAGTGGACCTATATGGTAAGTGGAGCTCATCAAATGTATATATTTAAGTAGACACAAGGATGTTGTGGCTGATTGGTGTATCACAGCACATGTCAAATGACATATTAAAAGCTAGTTTTAGTCCAGAGTGTAGGTTTAACGCTGAGCTGAGGTTTAATGGACCTGCATCATGTGACAAAGGAAAAGTTGGCAAAGATTCAGATTTCAAGGCACTATTGGAGTCTAGTCGAGGTTTTCATGGACGCGTCTTTTCTGACTCAAATAACTAGTGGGACTGAGTCAGCGAGGATGTGGACAATGTGGCTGATGCCTCACTAATCTTCGCTTCGCTAATCCAGCAAATCTGCAGACAAAGAAAAAACTCCACTTGTTTTCTAATAGTAGCTCCACAGGACAGTCCTAATAGTAACGTTAGTCTAACAGGACTCTGACTAGCACGCTAATGTAGCATTAACACTGTTCCTGCCTCAGGAAGATCAAAACACCAGAGGACTTTAAAAACCCGCCGTTTGGCTTTTATACCCGCTTAAATCTACACGGTCTGTAACGCTAAGCATAAAATCCCATCTAGCCTACAGTAATCTTAATACCGGGTTTATACAGTAGCGTTAACACAACCAGTCTTCTTTTTAGCAAAGCTGCTCCAACCAACAAACTCCCACTTACCTCAGGACGGAGTCTGAGATGTACTTCTCTCTCTGGTACACCGTAAGATGAAGCTGAAAGCAGTAAGTGAGAACTAGCGTTTGTGTTTAAACCTGTTTCACTGCAGTCTGTACTTTAAACTGCAGCCTGCGGAAGTGCTGCTGAGCCGCCCACAGCATACAGACTCATTCCAGGCGTCTTTCCCCAGACATCCCCCCTATTCCCAAAAACGGAAAACAGGAGGAAAGAAGGAGCTGGAGGAGACTCTACTGCACCCTAGTGCTGATACCCTCGAGAACCAGTCCATACTGCTCCAGAGGTTTCTCTGGCCAGCTAGGTGCTAATGAACAAGGCTGTGTCTTTAGAGCCTGAGGTGGCTTTACTTACCCTCACTCCGTGTACTTAAAGGGGAACTCCACCGACTCCATAATTCTCCATAATTAAACGGTTTAGGTGTAAACAAAGTCATTCGGAGTCTGAGCGGTTCACAGCGGTGGTGATGGGAACCAAACGTCTGAGGAGTTTAATGCCTCTGAAAGCCCCCCCACAGAAAGCTAGTACATGAAATGGTTAGATATACACTGCCTGATGTCTGAGATGTCCGAGTTCTGGGATAGTTTCCGTTTAAATGTACAGTTCGTGGCAACAGTGTACCTGCAGGGTGTTGTAAGGTAAAATCTCCCTGTAAAAACGTATTCTTTTCAGATTTACCACTATTTTACCATCACTAGCAGTACATATTACACCCAGAAGGTAGGTGTAGGTTCACTGGTGGTTTTGGATAGTAATTAAAGTGGCTATATTTGTGTTGTAGTTCCCATCACCACCACTGTAAGGAGATCGCAGCCCATACAATGAAGTGTTTCACACCATAGCACTCTGAATAACTCTTACAACGCAAGGACTGAATTATTCAGAAACTTTGGAAAGCTGGCGGGAAGTTCCTCTTTAAGAACAATAGTATCCTTTCAAGTGATAATCCTTTTATTTGCTTAGTTCCATTTGAGCCATTCAAATTTGGTTCCTAATTCAGGTTCTTATGTTTAATGTCACTACTTTGCTGTTGCTCACTGTTGAGGTTTATTGTTTATTTAAGACCAAAAGAAAGAGGAAATTCATTTAAGGAAGCATTCCTATGTTAGCTAGAGTTGCTGGATGTATACCAGGAGCAGTACTAAGAAACTGTTTGAGTGAACGCGGTGTTTGAGGAGTGTTTCTGACATAACGTTTTTGAACTTGACAGAGAGTTTTTGCTAGCTTGCTTATTTTACACTGTAACAGTGTGTGGTGTGTGTGTGTGTGTGTGTGTGTGTTTAGGCTGGTTAGAGCAGAAAAGTAATGTGTGTAGATAGACCTTTTGGCACGCTGCCCCCCAAAATATTATTTACTAATATTGTCATCATAAACCCATGACAATTTCACTGGCTATTTAGCATTACTAATACATTAGCTAGAGCCATTGTTAGCTAGAACATTTCTATCTATCTGATCTTATCTGTCATGATGTGAAATAATCAATCTGCCAAATGCAAATGTTAAATGCTTTTGCTAGGCTTAAATTGTTAATAATAATAATAATAATAATAATAACAAGATGTTATGTTAATTTACATATTAGTGTGCAATTTGTGTAATTGAACAGCTAACATTTAAATATTTCTAACTTACTGTCATTTATCTTTTTCACAGTTTATTAGAATGAAGTGAAATCATTACGACAACACATTTTTTGAAAAATGCAAAGACTAGAAATGATTGGACATATAAATTATACATTCTGTAAACCACAAATTGACGCAAGATTTGGCCAGGGAGCTTCAAGACAAATACCCCAGGTTATCTGTTTACAATGTTCTTGTTTGAGCTATAAAATCAATATTAACTGCTGTTCCAGTTTATTTCCCCTTAACACTTCATAGGTTTAGGCATCATCATCATCATTATCATCGTCTCATGCACAGATATGGTTAAACTTCACAGTAAATGAACACTGTTCTTAAAGGGGAATTTCACTGATGTTTTTCAGAATTTCTGCATAAGTATGTTGTTAAGCTGTAAAAAGTCATTCAGAGTGGTTTGATGTGAAGTGCATTACTCTAGAGTAACTTACCTAGTCAGAATTATCCACAACTATAGTAATATGAACCAGATGTCTGAAACATTTAAATGGCTCTAAAAGCTACACCATATAAAGTTATTACATGACATGGTTATAAATATACTGCATGATTCCTGAGACGTTGTTTTACGATAGTTTTGAAATAAAGGTTTGGCCTAAAACATATATTGTTTAAGTGCATTTGTGGTGGAAGGATACGTGCAGGGTGTTGTAAGGCAAAATAGTCCCCAAAGAAAACACTGTTTAGACCTACCACCATCATCACCATTATATATAAAAATTCAGCAGGTGCATGTAGATTCACTGGTCTACACGCAATAACATGTCTATATTTAGGTTATAGACAGGGTCACCCCTGGTTCCCATCAGCATCACTGTAAAGTAATTAAGCTGGGAAGATTCTGTAAAATGAATCATTTCACATCAAACAACTCTGAACGACTGCTTACATCTCATTGAATTATGCTGAGATTTTGAGAAATCGGTGTAGGTCCCCTTTAAGGGGGGCATTTCCCCCTTTCACCCCTACAATCTGCATGCTTTCCACATTTCGAGACAAAGAAATGCATTTAAAACTGTTTTAAACTAAGACCTGGATTTATCACAAAGGTTACTCATATTAATGTTACCTGAATACTGAACTGTCTAACATTCCACCAAAAGAAAGCTGAGGTGTGAAGACCTGTCGGACTTGCTAGTCTGTATGTGAAATGAAAACTTTTACAGTGTTCATTTGAAGGGTTTCATGGAGAGATCATGGTGGCCAACTGAGAAGAACAATTAAACTATTACTTTTTGTGATCTGAACAGCTCACTTAATGGCATGACACAAGCAATCAAACAGGAAAGCAAGCATTGCAAAGACAGGCAGAGTTAGAGTCATCTAAACAAAGAGCATGTTGTCTAGGATATAAAAGGAGCATCTGATTTTGAATGCTACATTATTGCTTGCTTTATTTACAACCATGAAATCAGTCCATAAGGCCCAACACTGAAGGCAAAACAGCTTATTCACAACACATTACACATTAAATATGACCACACAAACACTGGAGTTGGCGAGAAGAAGGATCTTAGGCAGTTAGAGATTTCCTCGAGGTAAACACACACATCCCAGCCGAGTGGGTTAAACCAAACACTGTGAGGATAGAGGCTAATGCTGTCAACAGTCTTCATCAGACCTTGGAGGGATGATCAGTCATTGAGTAACAAAGAGGAGCTGCTGCTGATAGTGCCGTTCTGCTCGAGGTGGAGCTTCCTACGAGGGAAAAAGTCGGCTCTCAGCAGCCGGTAGAAGTAGATGAGGATCATGGTGTTCAGGAGGAGCACAGTAAGAAGGAAGTAGTTGCTGTGGTCCAGCCAGGAGTAGTTGTTCAGAAGGTACCAGGTGACGTAGAACTGGGCGCCAAGGCGGAAGGTGACGTAGGTAAAGAGGTTGAGGAGTTTGTTAGTGTGGTACAGCTGCGAGGCCTGAGCTCCGGCCAGCTTCAGCAGTAGCCGTGTGTGGAGCGTGACACTGTTGATCTCCACAACCAGGGATATCACCATCCCTGCCACATTGCGTTGGGTGTAGAGAGAGTACAGGAAGCACCACAACACCTGTTACAGAGACAGTTTGGGAGGTCAGAATACTTGGCTAAGGATTGTCTTACACAAAATGACTATCCAGGAACCTATCCAGGAAGTAAAATCCCTCTCCAGGATTTTGTTCCAACTGCTTGAATATCTCTGCTGCTGGTCTAAGCAAACTAGAGAAGCAAGGCAGTTTGAACAAATTCTGGGGAGGATTTTTACTTTCTGGACATGAAATTCATACTCCCAATCATACTTCATTTCCCGGCACCTGCGTAGCGTAACATTCCGCTCATCAAGTACAGGCTTGGTTCCAACTAAGCGATGCTCAAAAACACACTTTTACAGGAAAATGACTGAGAGTACAAAATAAAGTAGCAAGTGTTTGAGCGGCAGGTTTTGACGCAGATTTAGCAGCATTTTTTTGTTCTGGTTTTTATTTTTACGCCATTTAAAAACACCAGCTGCCCATTACATTGTCTGAACCTTTCATGATGATACAAGACCAGACTCCATCTTTCTGAATGGGGAGAGACCAAAATACTTGAAACTGAAGGTCAAATTACTGTTTCAAAAAACACATTTGAAATAAAAAAAAAACAAAAACTCATAAATGGTCTGTAGTGTTTGGCTCAACAGGTTGTTCTCGCTACTGTGTTTGCTGATAGACTGTATTTCTTGAAGTTATAAGCTTTTGCATTCAAATTTCTATCACTTTCAATCAGAAGTGGAAGAGGGGCATTTAGTTGATCAGGCATTTAGTTGATCAGGTCTGCAGCCTTATCCCTAGATGCCACTGAATCTTGCACACTGCACCTGCCTGTTAGTTCTCTCTGCTATTACTATCTGTAATGCTAGTTGTGCCTACTGCACAGATCCTCACCTATCGCTTTAATTGACAATCGTAATTTTTTTTACTAGAAAGTTTGTGCTAATTATTTTATGATATCATCCAGGTCCTGTCCGCAGAAAAATCTCTCCTATGTAATATAATGAGCTATAAACATGAACTATATATAAGCTATATATAAAAATATATAAATGTAATATATAATATATATTTATATAATATATTATATCATATAAAAATATATTTAAAAATATATAAAAAGCTCTCCTATGTAATATAATGAGCTATAAACATAAACTATATATAAGCTATATATAAACATGCTGCTTGTGTTTGCTGCTGTTTACAGCAAGGCTGTGTTGTTTCCCGACAGACAGCAGAGACAGTCTCTCTGACACAGCGGCTTTTGTGTTGAACATACACCCTCAGTGTTGTCCACCTCAGATGACCTCCCTGTGTAGGAGGTTAAAATAGAACACTGACAAATTCACTCTGACATTTGGTCATTCAGCAGATCACTTCAGCGAGTATTTCACTGCCCTTAGTTGACCAAATGCAACTCACCAAGAAGTGATGGAGCAGGAACTCCCATGATCCTTTGGCATGGCCAGAGAATAGAATGTCTCCCGTGTCTTGAACAAAGTACCCTGTGTCAACAAGAGCACAAGATCAGATTAGGATCTGTTTTCATTCAGAAATATGGAGGACTGTGCTGAATCACTGTCAAAATAAAACCCCCTAACTCATAATTTTTACATTGGGAATCAGCAGATGCCCATTACATTATGTGAATTAAGCAATAAAAATGATCCATAATTATTTATAATAAAATAAAATAATAAATTACATTCTCTGAATAAAAAACAGAGCTTCCTACACATAGGAACCCTGAGTAAAAAAATATGAAAATTTTTCATATAGTGATTCAAAACGTATCAATCTTCTTGGTATATACCTTTATTTATCTGATTTCCATTCCTATGACAGTGCCTCTCTGGGCATGTTATCCCTTTGTTTTTCCATGCCTCCTCCTCATGTTATCCCTCCTCAATCTCTTCCCCATGTTATCCTTTGTTTTTCCATGCTTTATTTGAATATGTGTTTGTTTTAGGCCTAGAGAAACACTGAAAACTGTAATACATTAATGTTAAGAATATTTTTCCCCTCATACAGGGAAAAGTTTGAACACTGTCAGTCAAATTACAAGGGCTGAATTAGTTGGCTAATAATTTAACAGTCAATCAGTTGTTGACATCATCACGCTTGTTTCTTGTGCTAAATAGAAATGTTTTGACATTACCGCTTACTGGAGAGTTAACAAATGTGCAATGGCTGCCTCAAGAACAAAATCCTTAAATGTGTGGGAGCATTTCTCACGTAACGCCGAAAAAGGTTATTTGTACCAGCTACCTTTTTATCTAATGTTAAATGTTGACCTACTTCATGTTACGAGCTGTAACATCTTCTATTTTGAAATGCATGTTCTCTTGAATTGTTAATGGAGTTGAAATGGAGAAGCAAGTAACTACTGTTTACAATAAACCTGTTACCATCGCAAATAACATTTACAATTTAATTAAACATTGTATCCTCATCTTAACATTGAGGCAACAGGTGCAGAAGGAAACTTGTTTTCATTAAAACAGTACATTTTTTAAATTAAGGTATTCATCTTTATTGTCTTTATTGTTCTTTGGCAAATGCATAAAACACCTTCAGACTACACTTAAAAGCTGATAGCTGCTACTATTATTTGGTAATCCGAATAACTGATTATTAGTTTCAATAATCAATGGTTTATTTGACTATCAAAATAGTTGTTGCAGCCTTATTTTAGGTGAAAATAAGAAAACAATAATTAGAATGATTAGGGAAAATGTAAATTATGAGGTTTACAATGCAAACTGAGCCTGCAGAGTGACTGACCCCGAAACGTTCCCACTTCTTAGGTATGCTGTATGTTTAGATTTTGGTCACATTTGTCACTTGTATAGAGAATATTTCATGCCAAGTAGTTGACTGTAATGTAATTTTGTGTTGTAATTATAAGATTGAAGTGGTTTACCCCTTTACTGGCACTAAAGTCATTATAATTGAAATAATGAGATTAATTAATGAGATTAATTAAAGTAAAATCAAAGTAAACCAGTACAAAACTGAAGTGTACCCAGTTCAAACACTTTAGTTGTTCAGTGATGTTCCTTGCATATCTCACTCATTAGAGGAGAGTCAGAATCTAATTATATTTCACTGTAGCCTGTATTAGGAGTGTGACGAAGCACCCTGAGCACTTTGGAAAGATAAAACTGCAAATGACCTCTGTAGGGCTTTAATGTAAGAGTGGTCACTTGTCTGTTATCTGTGCTCATTATTTTTGCTTTATATGCTTCCATAGCCTAATAAGTTGTACCAGCCAGTCATACAGTTATATGTAAGTAAACAAAGTAAAGTTTCTTTAGAAAGTAATTTACTGACCATAGCTTCAGGTATGCATCATTTTGATGCCTCTCAGATTATCCTTGCATACCAAATTGTAACATAATGAGCTTATTGTGCAATATTTTCTGTGAAACTTGAATAGTGACGTGATATTCTATCTTATTGAGGACCATGAGTATTTAACTTGAATGTGTTTGGCTTGCTTGTCAGCATACATTTATTCTATTCATTCTATTTTTCAAAATCTCTGCATAATTCAATCATAGTTAATGGTTTGATGTAAAATGGTTCATTATAGAGAAATTCTTTTCAGTGGTGGTGATGAGAACCAGGGGTTGTGATGTCCACAGTGTTCCAAAGCACCAGTTAAGCTACATTGGTTGTCTTACTATTAAATATATATATATATATATATGTGTGTGTGTGTGTGTGTGTGTGTATTTATATATACATACACGTAATGTTAATGATGGTAAGTGAAATAGTGCTAAATCTTTTAACTTTGTGGGAGAAAGAGAGGCAGCCTGGATTTTTGGTTACCTTAGATGCAGCAGTGATGTAGATGTATGGTTAAGTCGTAAGTCATTTAAAATCTTTGTTTATTTTTTTGGTTACATTTCATGTCATAAAGTATGCATCCTCTACAGAGAACAGACTTCTGCATGTTTTAATACACAATTACTGTTTATTTGCTTAATTTAAAATATGGCCTGTACAAAGGTTATAGCTCCTTTTATATTCCTGCTTTGTTTTTTCCTATTATAAACTCAGCCATTCCTCATCCTTAACACAGGAAACGATTACTACTAAGGTATAAAGGTATTGTTAATGTGGGATAGTCAGTTTAGACTCTGTAACAATTCAGGAGTAGCTGGGTGTGTTTGATAAATTAGCCTGTAGGTGATGTGGGTTGTTACAGACCTGATGAGACACAAATGAGCAGATAGGAGACTGGTGTGTAGTAAGAATGGACGTTATTCAGTGTCTCTGGCCAAAGACACACACTGCAGGGAAACAAGATAATGAGAGATAAACCTCAGAATTCTCTTCATTGAGTTACTGAGGGACACATTGCTTAAAGACATTAAAACACAAGACCACACAACTGCATGCTTATAATAACTTCCCTTTCAGGTCATTCTCTGCTGTAAACTGTAGGGGCTGTCTAGTTTTCATACTCTAGTTATACACTCACTGTACATTTCATTAGAAACACCTACCCTGATGATGTACACTCACATGCTGTAGCCCCTCGGTTCATACACTATCCATATGCTATCCTCTAGTCCAGTGGTTCTTCACCCTGGTACTGGTGAACCCACTACACTTCAGTTTTATTTCTGCTCCAAACCCACCCTAATCAACTATTTAGCTGAGTAATAAGTGAATGTGCTAAAGCAGGAAAACACTAAAATGTGCATGGCGGTGGGATCTCCAGAACCAGAGGTGGGAACCAGTTTGTCGGTTTTAGATCACAGCACTGCTATTGGCTGGATATGTTTTGTGGTGCACCACTCTCAATCTATCAGGACATGCGTAAAAAAAAACAGTGGCCCAGCTGTGCCTGCTACGCTCATAGCAGGCTCGCCGCCCGAACTAATTAATATGTGGGCCATCCAAAAGCCATGGAGATGCTAGTTAAGAAAAACACTGGGTACACATTCAGGAGGGAATCAACAGGACAGCCACGTTTACAGCTAATAGGGCTGAATGATTTTGGGGAAAAGCTATGTTTTACTAAGCAATGTTGTTATTGTGATTTAAATCGGAATTGCGGAATTGGATTTTTAGCCAAGAAGACCAGCTTTTCTGGTTCTCCTGCTTGAAGCTTGGACACTGAAAGTACTGTGCCAAAGACTGTCAGCTATAGTTGTGTTTGTGTTGTCACGTACACAGCACATGGGTATTTGGTTACTTTTGAATCAAATAAATCGATTTTGAATGAATTCTGACAAGGCCCACCTCCCTTCGTTACTGTCTGTCCAGCTTTCTGCTTAAGCCACTGTTTAGCTTTTTGGATCTGCCCACCTAGGCGAGTAGTATGGGATAAAGGAAGTATAGTGTTTGTATTTTTTAGTCCTAGTTTCACAAGTAGTCATATATGCACAATTGTGCTCCTCGGTATGCTCGCTATTGTAGGTGGTAGACACTAATTTTGTAAGCAGTTATGAATGCTGTAAATGTTTAACACAAAAACCTTTTAATTCACTTTCTGCATCATTTCATTAAAGTCATCTGGATTTTGGATTTGACCTTCTATAAGGAATGCAGACATTTTTCATTTTCCCGCCACGGAAACTTCACCTCAGATATTACTAAAAACGTATCAGCATCAGAACTATACTCAAATCTGATCTGCACTCAGTGATAGCTGTGGTTGGCTGAGAGGCGCATCAGTCATTATTCTGCAAATGGTCGGTTAGCATTTTTCACCTACTTCTTCAAAGAGGAATTCCACGATTTTCTTTACCTTAGTCGCTGAGATGTAAACTGAGTCATACAGAGTGGTTTGATGTGAAATGGGTCTTTACAGCGGTGGTGATAGGAAGCTGGGGTCCCACAAATATAGCTATTTTATTTATTCTCTAAAACCACTGGTGAACGTACGTGTCTTTGTTGTATATGTAGTGTTAATTATATTTATATTTATATTTATAACACCCTGCATGTACCCCTCCGCCATGAATAGATTAAAATACATTTTAACCCAAATGTCATCACAAAACTATCATGACACAATATGTCAGGCACCAGGCAGCATATGTTTAAGCATTTCATGTCATAGCTTTATAAGAAGGAGCTTTCAGAAGCACTAAACTCCCATCACCATCACCACAGTGAACAGTTTTTATATAGCAAGTTTCTCTAGAGCTGAGCATTTCACAACAAACCACTACGAATGGCTTTGTTTACATCTCAACCATTTGATAATGTAGAATTTTTGAAATTCTCTGGAGTTCCCCTTTAATGCTTTGCATGGGGAGGCCCTGTATTGGAACCCACGCTTCAGCTCTATGTAACTACATATTAGCTTCACGGTAGTTAATGCCTTGTGCAACAGAACAACAGATGAAGTTCTCACCCACCAGGTGATAGCCCAGGGGCCGGTGAGCAGCGCGTGCACCAGAGACACGCACAGGTTCCTCCACTTCCAGCAGCGAACCTCATCCAGCTGCACCGCCTTGGGGGCGGGCAGACAGCGCAGGAGGCGATGGACCACCCTGAACACGAGAGAGAAGAAGAGCACGGAGAGGCCAGGGTTACGCTGCAGGGCCAGCAGCGTTCCCTCCATCTTCTCCCCCCTCCTCTTCCTCCTTTCTTTCCCTCTCCAACTCCCTCCACTCGCGCTTGGAGCTCTCGGAGGCTTTCCTTTCTCTCCTCTTCGCTCGCTTTGTCTGTCTTCTGCGCTGGAATAGAGTAGAAAGCGCCTGTGCTGTGCTGTGATTGGCTACTGGGTGTCACGAGGTCAGAGTAATGGAGAGAGAAGCTCCATAGTGTCTGCTCTAGCTGACTCCCAGATATCAGTATCAGCAGACGTGTAGCTTACCACGCGTAGACTCCCGTTCCTGTACTGATTAATCTACAAACACGAGCAAGAGCTGTTTTCCGGGCTCCTGCTTCTTTGGCTGTGAGTCCGAAGAGCTGCTCCAGGGCTCCGCGCGCTCGCCTTTTTCTCCCCACGAGAGGCACTTCGTCACCCCGTGCGCATCACCTCAGATTTGCGCCCGAGGCAGCGAGCGGACTTTCCTCTGAATCTCTGAGAAAACTATTCCACCATTCCACTCCTCTGCTTTTCCTTCCCCTCTGCAGCTCCAGCAGGCTGAGGGGGCGTGAATGGAGCGATGGGAGAAGAGGGGGGTGTGGAGCAGAGAGGAAAGCAGTGACACGACCTACCGAATCGTTCTTTGAACCGGTTATTATCAGTAAGAGTCGGTTCGAACCGATTCAATTCCGAACCGAACTACCTTTTTTGCAGCCTCTACGCAGTGCTTGCGTCCGCGTTAATAATAATAGATTAAACCCAAATTAAAAGCGTTTACATTAGAATCAAAACGGATATAAATCCAACAGAATCAACAGAATCGTTTTGTTGGTTGGCAACCATAGTTAAAGGGGAACACTACTTTCTAAATCTCTGCATATTTCAATCGTTAGGTTTTCTAGTTCAGAGTGGTTTGACCCTAAAGGGTCATGGATTCACATGATTAAATTCTTCCTTTTCCATCCTTTTTCCATAATGCTGCTTTATTTTCATCATTTGTTTTCTCAAGATCTCATAACATTTATAGCATTATCATGGCAAAACGAGCTGTTTTCACAAGATCTTGGCTTACCTTGTTATCACCCCTGCTGAAAAAACACCATTAGGATTCAAATCTGATGATTTTTGCTTTCTAATGGGAATCACCCTAATGGTTGTCATTAATGACCACTAGTTTCCTGCTGGACACTTTTAGATACCATTAGGAAACCACATAGAATTAGTCCCATCAACCCATCAGGAAAAAACAACATACCACTAAATGACTACTGGACACTAAAACAAACAGAAACATGAATGATTTTTTCAGCAGGGAGGACATAAAGGACTGTATTTCACCCGCTGGTCCTTTATCTTCTTGTTTTTCTCATGTTCCATGCTGTGCTGCTCCTTATGTGCCCGTAACCCTGTAGATCCACCCAACTGTCACGTCCCTCACCTGCTTTAGTTTGTTTACCAATCTTTTTGTAATAATGCGCTGTTTATTATTCATCCGGCTTCATTTTTCTCATATGTTTCTAGTTTGTTGTTCTCTGTTTCCTGTTCCGGTTTGATTAGTTTATTTATTTATTTATTGTATTTTTTACTTTTATTATTAATGTATTTACATTAGTGTTTCTACACTGGTTAAACTTCGACTCGCACCCACTTCCTGAATCCACCCCTCTGTCACTGTCAAACGGATGACATTCATTATGTCGCAATAATTTTGGAAACATTAGTGGAATTTCATTTTAATGTTGCTTGGTGGAAGAACTGTTCATTACACTCATTATTGAAAAAATAGTTGTACCCAGAAGGAATCAGCTGAAAGGAATGAAACTTTGTGGGTAGATTTGACAGCATAAGACATGCAAATAATTCAAGTTTCACGCTCGGCCGTGTATGCGACCTTATCGCTGTACCTGGCTGATACTGTTAGTGCCAGCACCATTGACTACATGCACGCAGACCGTTACGACGACTGCGTTTAACACCACGTCAATGTCTGCAATGGTGATGTGCCAGACTGTCATGGAGTGACTCAGAATGGCAGCGGGTTACCTTCAATAATGAGCCCCGCTTTTGTCTTGGTGGAGACGACCAGCGAATCCGTGTGTGGATCCTCCGTGGTCAGCACCAAGATGAACAGTTTGTTGTCACGTGTTACGCGTCCAGAAGGCCTGGTGTCACTCCACCTCCACCCCTACCGCAAAATCTGCAGGAACTGTGTGAGAATATTCGAGCTGCAGGGGATGGATTATCACACCATTAGGAACCTCTACAACTCCATGTCAAGACGTCTGGTATGTTGCATTAGCAAACGTGTCGGCCCAACGGCATAGTGGTAGACAGTAATTCTGTATGTATAGCTCAATAAATCATATCAGTCTAAATTTATCATCATTTATTGTTCCTGCTAACATTTATCTTCCTTGCCAATAGCACTGCAAATTCGACACATCCTTCTGGGTGCAACTTTTTTTATGAGGAGTGTAATTAATTAAAATTAAAATTGTTTAAGTATTGTATCACGCTGTATGTTTCTTCAAGCTTTAACAACCACCAAGGTTGGGTTATTTATGCCACAGTTAAAGTGTTTTCTACACTCCTATTCAGCTTAATGTTTCCAAAAACAGCGCCATAAAACCATTTAGCATAAATATAAAATGCAAGTAATAAGACCTTCTGTCTGTAGATGGCTTGTTAGGTCTATGAGACTAGTTTGGGCGTTAGAGACTCCATTAGTGAGCAGCAGTAGCGAGATCTCAGAATCTCTCTGGCAATGAACGAGAGGATGAAAGTGAATCAGTGAACCGCTGATCTATTCGGCTGGTTCGAAGGAATCGGTTCGGTAAATTGAATCGAATTTCTCATCACCAGCGGAGAGGCGAGAAGTCATGGATGGAGGGATGGAGGGATGGGGGGGAGGGAGGAGTGTGGGCAGTAGCCTGCCTCTAAAATACCAGAGCTGCAAGGAGGAGGAGGCGACGTCACATTATTTAACGCAATCATAACAAGAATGTCTGACCCAGAAGCCTCAACACGTCCAGCACAGCGCTCAGACTGCAGGACAAAATGGCCGATTGTTCAGACCAAACAATGCGCTGTTTACATGTGTTGTGGAGAAATTCCCGGTGTCAGGAGACCACCTCGGGGTCACTCAATTGTCCGTTTGTTCACTGTTGGTCGAGAGAGGATTGTCGGTGAATTGTCGTGAATTACTGTGTAAATACGCAGATACAGCTCTGTGTATGATTTGTCATGTTAATGTGATTCTGAGAATGTGTGTCTCTCTGTGTGTGTGTGTGTGTGTGTGTGTGTGTGAGAGAGAGAGAGAGAGAGAGAGAGAGAGAGCCCTCTCCACATCTGGCCCTGCTGTCCACATAGGGAAGGTGAGCAAATCCCAGTGAAACGATTCCTCCTCTTGCTGTTCCTGTTCTAAGAGCACACAACCCTTAGCACGGACAAAAACACATACAGTAACTCAACGTTTCCTGCAGTGCATCTGATAAAGACAAAATTAATCTCTTCCTGTAATATCTGAATTCGGGGTAGACCAAGATGGTAGTTCAGACCCAATACCAATACCCATAACCAATATAAAGGGTTGATTACCATAAGGGCTTATTTACCATATGTTTGCTGTTTGATTCTTACTAACAATTTGCATTACATGATTATTAGAACATTGTGTGTTCAAATTTGAGTGCTTTGAGACAGTATAGGCTACCAAAAGAAAACATTTAAAAAGTGTATTTATAATAATAAATAGATTAAAAAAATAGTGGGCAGTGACGTTTAGTAGTTAATGACATTTGGAAGAAAAATGGAGCTTAACAAAAGTATACAAATACCCAATTTTTATTTAAACAGATACATAGTATGAGTGACAGTGTTAATGGGCACATATCTGGAGGGGATATGCCTTTTCAGTCAATGGAGATACAGACTAAATACTGTATGAAGCCCAGCTACGGACTAAACACTGTATAAAGTCTAAATACGGACTAAACACTGTATAAAGCCCAGTTACAGAACAAACACTATATAAAGCCCGGATACAGACAAAGCACTGTATAAAGCCCAGATACGGACTAAACACTGTATAAAGCCCGGATACAGACTAAACACTGTATAAAGCCCAGTTACGGAACAAACACTGAATAAAACCCAGATACAGACTAAACACTGTATAAAGCCCAAATACGGACTAAACACTGTATAAAGCCCTGTTACGGAACAAACACTGAATAAAACCCAGATACAGACTAAACACTGTATAAAGCCCAGATACGGACTAAACACTGTATAAAGCCCAAATACGGACTAAACACTGTATAAAGCCCAGTTACGGAATAAACACTGAATAAAGCCCAGATACAGACTAAGCACTGTATAAAGCCTAGATACAGACTAAACACTGTATAAAGCCT
>CM067488.1:8072752-8085498 GCA_034552555.1 Semaprochilodus insignis
CACACACATATATATATATATATATATATATATATATATATATACTGGGACTTCTGGTTTCTGTCACCACAACTTTAAAGAAACTGTAGTGAAAGTCTGTAAGTGTTACCACAATGAGCCATTTCACATCAATCCACTCTTGACTTTATGTCAAGAAATGATAAATATCCAGAAATATTACTTCATGCTTTTATGTACTATTCATAATTTGCACAGTTTGTTACTGCACTATGCTTATCTGCAGTTACTGTACATACTGTATATAAACTCACTGTCATGTATCTTACTCTGCATACTTACCATTTTTACATATGTGCTCTCACAGTACATACAACCAACACCTGTATTTTCCACCGCTCCACTGTCCATAATTGTACATATTGTAACCTTTGCCTCTATACTGTAAACTCTACTGTATTTTGCATTTCTAGTTAGATGCTAACTTCATTTCACTGGCTCTGTACTTGTACTCTGCACAATGACAATAAAGTTAAATCTAATCTAATCTAATCTAACTTAATCTAATCTTATATTGAAAAATCATTGGAATTCCCCATTCAAAGCCGCCATGATGATACTAAAAACAATGATTTGGGCCACTCAAAACATGACGGGAAATTTTCATTCACAGTCAGACTGAGTGTTTAGTTAACAGCAGGTGACGGTGTAATGGTCTCATGATCACTCTGTCTCAGAAATTAGTTCCCACAGTTGCATGGGAATTGTGTAAAGCATTAATGGTTGATATTACTAGCATGCTTGTCGAAACTCTCAAGAAGTGCAGGCCCGCAGGCAGAGATAGGATTGCTTATATCTCCAGGGTTTTCTCACACAACACAATGCATTCTTCACCCTGTGCAGGAAGACATGAAACATTCATATCATCTGTATAGCATAATGCCACTAAACAGACTCAACACTACATAGTACGGTGGTTTTGTGTACTATACTACTCATATGAAACTAAAACCGAAAGAATATTAAAAGAATGCACAATAATATCTGAATCATATTGGTATTGGTGCATACAGGTGATATGGATATGTGCCATTACTCAAAAAAAGAGATGAACATTTAGGTGACACTGGGTTGATATTCTGAACTGTCAGCATTTTATTCATGTTACGGTGTTTGAAGCCACTGTAAACAACTAATGATTTCCAGGTTTGGGAGGAATACTTTAAAAAGGTATTCCGTTACAGATTACTGATTACCAGTCAAAATGTAATAGTAACCTAATCCAAACGATTATTATATTGAAGTAATGTAACTGGTTACTTTCCGTTACTCTTGGGTTACTTTCAAATGATTAAATAAAGACAAGAAAAATCAACAAGACATTTCATCAAGAAAATCTAATAATTATTTTGTTTTCTGAATCAAAATAATATATTCCAGGTGATTTATTGCCTGCTCTTAATGTTCGATATTTGGACTTCCATCTGTTATTCTACAGACAAGGTGGGACGCAGGAAGCTGATGGAAGTTTTATAAATGGTATACTGAGACAAAAATGGTACAGTTATCCAGTTCACTGAATTCAACAAATACACAAATGCAGTTTAGTTAAAAACCACACTGCTGTCCTGAGACTGATTAGTTACAATTCTGTATCTTTCCAAACCAAAAGATCAGCTTGGTAGACATCTATCGTCTTTTGAGACCCTCCTCAGCAATAATTAAATATAGACTGTTTTAAATTCATTCTAACCGATTGTGTTCTAACAGCTGAAAGCTCTGTATTAGCTTATTATATGTCATATTGGTACATCGTGCTTCAATGCTTTGATGGTCGATACTTTGATGATGCTATCATTTATAGATGCTCTTTCCAGCAGACTCAGCACTTTGAGCAGTCCATACAAATCAATGTATCTTACCAGTTTAACAGGCATTCATTTCACATGTAAACTAAATCAGGACTGACTGGCTCAGTACAAATAATGATAATTCACACATATAAACACATTTTGCACCCATCATTTGAAAACTACTGAAGAAAGAAATCACACATGTGAAAGTGAATTTAACTGTACCACTAAAGATGTGTTAATGTAGAACCAGAGTAAACCCCTGATTCAGATATCTCTGCAGATTTCAGTTCTACCGATAAAAATAAAATGCCTGTTGAAATTTCTATAAATGGGCTAATTAAAAGACTGCAAACTGCTGCTGGGGAAGGGGATTCTTCAGTAATCTATTCTGGCAAAATACAGTACAATAAAGTACAGTAAAGTATACGGTAAACAGTGAAGTATTGTAATTGGATCATACAATATGACCACTGTAATTAAACAGTAATTTGCTGGAGAAATATCTACCAGTGTTTAAATGGTATAATGCAATTCATTTTATGTCCCATATATTCATAATTTCTTTTGCAGCAAATATTTGTGATCCATTTTCAACAATGCACTGTTGTTTTCACTGAAATCTACCCCAGACTCTTTCTCACAGTCCGGAACAGCCCAGACTCATGTTTCCAGTGTCTCGAGTGTGTGTGTTCTGAGGCTGGATCAGTCATTGGTGAGGAATGTGCAGGGCGAGCACTCTCACTGAAACCTCGGAGCTAAAGCATGCGGTGGAGCAGCATCACCAGAACTGCTCATAAAAACACATTCAAGTCTAAATCTCCACCATTGTACTGTATCATTCTTTACTGCTTAATCAGGGCATATGCAGTGCTTATGTCTCCCCAATACACATGAGATGTTCCAGTATAAAAGGGAATTCCACCAAAGAATCCTGCATAAGCCAGCTGTTGAGATGAAAACAATGTCATTCCGAGTGGTTTTATGTGATGTTTATGTGACATAATTTATTGTAGAGAAACTTACAGACTGATTTCGTTACAGTGCTGGTGATGGGAACCAGTGGCCAAACTGTCTACAATACACATACAGCCATATTATTTACTATTCAGAAAGCCCAGTGAAGCTCTGCATGTCTTCTGGGTTTTTCCATGTAGTTTTGTTGATGTTAAAATGGTGGTAAATATGCAGAAATGTGTTTTGTAAAGAATAACTTGCATTACAGTGCCCTGTATGTACCTCTCTGCTATAAAAGGGGTAAAGAAAATATCAGTTTTAGCCAAAACAGCTAAACAAGCAACAAACAATGTATTCTGAAACACTTTGTGTTGGAAAATGAATGGAATTCTCCTTTGAGCTAACTTCTTCTGTTCACCTACATAGAGATGAGTTTGAAATCCAACACTGGTCCATTTGTGGGATCTGTAGTGCATAGGATTTTATTGAGTATTTATGAAACAGCAGTGTTATGCGTAAATCTATCTGTCAGATGTTGCGGGGTATCACTTTCTCTGAGAATAAGAAGCAGTGCTAATGGCTTCTCTACAGCATGCAGGTATTCAGGTTGCTTATCTCTCAGGCCCGAGGGGACAGTCCTTATGTCATTATATTTATCAGTGTCTAGACACACGTAACCACTCATATACTCACTGAACCAGCCCGAAAGCAGTGATGGATGGGAAACTTTCCTCAACTTTCATTTCCTGCTGTTGTTGTCCTCGTTCCCTTGCTGCATAGCAAGTTCCACAGTGTTGAATGGAGGTATGCCAGCTGGATGCAATAGAATGCTGTAAAAGTTCATTCAACACCATAGCAGTTTGTTCAGCACAGTAAGCGTTTATATAACTATGTAAAAGTTCATTTCACATTATGAGTTCACTTCCTCACAATGGAGGTATTCGTTTAACGCCTTTTAGGGTGAATCTTTGCTGTCGGGTTATCTAGCCTCATGTCAGTTTATATATAGGAATTCCACCAACCTGAACCTGAATAATTCAGTCCTTAATATGTAAACAGAGCCTTTCAGATCGGTTTGATGTGAACTAGTTCATTTGTAGAGCAGCTCACAGACCCACTTTATTAGTCTTTACAGTGATGGGAACCAGGAGTCATGATTTCTTTGAAACTAATATGTTTTCATTGTGGGCCATTTTGCCTTGCACCGTGTATGTATATCTTTTGCCATGAATGAACTAAAGTAAATGCATAAAATGTATTTTAAGCCAAAACTTTATACCAAAACCATGTTTCAGATATCAGGCAGCATAGAGCTAACCTCTTCATATAATGGCTTTCTGTACAGGGCCATTCAGAAGCATTAAACTTCTTAGGTGTCTGGTTCCCATCACCACCACTGTGAACAACTCTGCCTCATTAAGTAGAATAAAGCATTTCACTGCAGGCAACTCTGAATAACTAAAATCATTTAATTATATCGAATTTTTGAAAGAGGATGGGTGGAATTCCCCTTTAAACTTTAGACTACATTCCATGCAATTTACTATCTAAAATTAACATACATGTATCTTTATTTTATGTTTTATATGTAAGTGTGCTAGTAATAGAATAGTGGAAAATCTGAAATAATAAACCTTCTTTGGCAACTGTTTAGCTTTAGAACCCCCCACATGTACCACTCCGCCATCAAAGGATAAAAAAAAACACTATAAAAACCTTATACTTACATTTCAGCCGTTCTGACTGAGTTTGTTTATCATAATGTTTATTCTTATTCAGGTTATGGTTTCCCTTAATGTACAGCCATTACTGAAGCAGTATGAAGCAGTATTATTATTAAGTGTAGTTTTGAAGATGAGAATGTTTTTATTCGTTGTGTCCTGGTACTTTTAAAACGCGGAGACTTTCCCTCCGTCCTCCGGAGTTTGTCCCATACAGCGCCCTGTAGCGGGGAGGAAGGCGTTGCCTGGAGACCAGGAACGTTTCAGCAGCCAAACAAGATGGAGAAGTACGAGAAGATAAAAGTGGTCGGCAGAGGAGCGTTCGGGTAAATAACACGACACAACACAGAAAACCAGTCCAGTAGTTTTATTAGAGAGGTCTTCCCTGAACTTCCTGAGCTTTTATCCTCAAAGTCTGCTGCAGGTTTAACTAAGCATCACTACTAACTGGAGCTAACGGTTCTCCTCGGAGGAGCTCCGGAACTTTTCACCACAGAACTGTTTAACTTCTAGACTCTTCATAATGACCCAAAACAGCGGTGATTTGTATATGGTGGCAATAAGACTTTAACAGTGAAAGACTTGGGGGATGAAATGTAACTTCATTCTACCTAATTATGAATTTCCACAGTGTTTTCCAGCATTACTTCAACTTAATTAGCTATAGTGTCGTGTATAGCGTATTTTGTTTTATTACTTTTTACTTTTACAAATAATGTAGGGCTGGGCAAACAGAAAAGAATAAATAGCTACGTTACCAAAAATATGAAATATGAAAAAAAAGAAATAATAATTGTTGTAATTACATTTACGGCATTTAGCTGACGCTCTTATCCAAAGCGACTTACAAGGTCATTCATATTACAGGTAGGCCAATGTAGTGTTAGGAGTCTTGCCCAAGGACTCTTATTGGTGTAGCACAGCATAGTTACCCAGACCCGGGAATCGAACCCCCAGCGGTAGCTCCCTGGAGGTTAGTGGTGTTATCCGGTGAGCCACACCAACCACTACATACATGTTAAGTACTGAGAACTGCTAAAAGAAACTCTTACAAACCTGAAATTCAGTATTTTGTTTTGTTTGGACTGTTTAATTATGTTTAAAAACCTTAAAGGTGCAGTAGAATAGAAAACATTTGCGGAAGAGACCAGTAAACAGACTGGTTCCAAAACCCTGAACTGCTATGTAAGAGTCTACAGTAACGGAAATGTCAGACTGTGTGCAGAAATCTACCATTCCAGGCTGTGATAGTGAAGGAACTCAACTGTCAGAGGACATGACTGATGTTCATCTTTAAACAAGGCCAAAAATTGGCATCCTACTTTGCCAGTTTCTTAATTGAATGTTATGTTGCATCTTAAATGCAATAGCTTGCATAGCCACCAGAATGTAAGTGGGGAGCCATTTAAGGTGGAATGGAAAAATTCACATAACATGCTGTAAGTAGCTGCCATGTTTTGTGATCCACTTTTTGACAGTTGAAGCCATCAAAAGCCAGCATCTTGAACTGAACGTTTCGTAGGGAGTAACAAATTCAGTTCACCTTGTGATGTTGAAAAAGCAAAAAGTATAGGTAACATTAGCTTCATTAGCTATTTATATTACTCACCAAAAAGGGAAAACAGCTTGTTTCATTGCAGAGCCTTGTTTAAAGTCATATACCATCTATGTAGACATCGGAGAGCAGTTTTAAATCAGTGCATTCTATGGTACATTAAACTATCAGGTCCTGGACCCATTTTATAAAGTGCACAAAATGGAATAGAAAAACTAAAACACAAATCGCTTATCAACAAGAACAGTGCTATTTTCTAGCCAGTATATTACAGTATCAGATATTGCTAAACATGAAAAAGCAATGTCAGGGTTTATGAATATCTCAGGGTGCTGTTGTAGTGTAGACAATACATTGCCCAGAACTACTACAATGTATTGTTATTGCTAGCTGAATACATGTATCTGATACATGTAGCCTGAATAACTGACTTTCAGCACTAAGTAAGGAAGGAGGCAAACTAACTGTGAAAATGTCTGAGGAATTCTTCAGCATTGTGCTTCCTAACTCCAGTCCTGTTTCATGTTTTCCCTGCACCTGATCTACATCATTAGCTAATGGTCATGTCATTTATGAGCTAAATCAGTTGTGTTAGATCAGGAAAACACATAACTGCGCTGTGCCAGGAAGACGGGAGGTGGAAAGAACTGATTAATTATTTTAAGGTGACTAATTTGTTAAAATAGTACATGATACCAGCAGCAATGAACAGGATTTGACGTTAACTGTAACCTGTTTATTTGGGACAGCATAGTGCACCTCTGCCGGCGGCGGACTGATGGGGCTTTAGTGATCCTAAAGGAAATACCAGTGGAGCAGATGACGCGGGATGAGCGTCTCGCTGCGCAGAACGAGTGCCAAGTTCTCAAATTGCTCAACCACCCAAACATAATTGAATATTATGAGAATTTCCTGGAAGACAAGGCACTCATGATTGCGATGGAATATGCACCAGGTATCTGATTTCCTGCCCTCTTTTTCTTCATACATAAGAATTCCACTTTCACAATGAAATAGGGAAACTGTCCACAGCCTGAGAGTATCCAAACCTTGGATCTGAAAAAATACATATGTGTCTGTTCATCCTTCCACTGTGAGAAAACAACTGCCAAGAAGCTGCTAATAGGAAAAAAAATGACAAAAACCTCCATTCTCAGAACAATGAACTGACCACCCCATGTTACAGACCTCAACATAACGATGTGTTTGGGATTACTTGGATCCTGAGAAACAGAAAACTTTGGAGGTGCGGAAAAATATCCTGCCAGAAAGCAAGTCTTTTCAAAAGAATAGAAGCTGTGAAAAAAATATATTTGTTGTCTAATTTTCTATAAATAAATATAGCATCTTTAAATATGCTGTTTTTGCTGATGCTGAAAAAATGAATAATTAGCTAGAAATGAATAATCAAATGAATAACTTGATAAACATTATGACTAGAAATGAGGTAGATAAAGATGGACCCTGACTTTTGCACTGTTTTATATCCATTTAACATTCTTATTACTTCTTTACTTGTACAAGTCTTTCACATAGAAATTGTGGTAGTAAGATTTCACAGATTTGACACTGGCAGGTGCTACCAGTATTATCAATACCTTACTGAAGTAAGTAGACCTTCAGAGTTCTGTCATTTTTCCATGTGTGTTTATTGTAGGTGGAACACTTGCAGATTACATCCAGAAGCGATGCAATTCCCTGCTGGATGAAGACACCATACTGCACTTCTTTGTGCAGATCTTACTGGCCCTTTACCATGTGCACAACAAACTCATTCTTCACCGAGACCTCAAAACACAGAATATTTTACTAGACAAGCACCAGATGATAGTCAAAATAGGTGACTTTGGGATCTCCAAAATTCTAGTTAGCAAGAGCAAAGCTTACACTGTAAGTACCATATGATGTATCCCATGAATGTCATTAATCTTCAGCATACTTGAGTGAGGATTAAAGGCTCCTGTTTTTTAAATACAGGTTGTTGGGACACCTTGTTACATCTCCCCTGAACTGTGTGAAGGAAAACCGTACAACCAAAAGAGTGATATTTGGGCCCTGGGCTGTGTGCTCTACGAACTTGCCAGCCTCAAAAGAGCCTTCGAAGCAGCAGTAAGACTCCTTTTACCTGTTTGTTGGTTTCACTCAAAACAGACCCAAAAGCCTGAAACCTACTGGGTGTTAATCTGAGGGAACTTCTTTTCTCTTTTGTTTTCAGAACCTACCAGCCTTGGTGCTAAAAATCATGAGTGGCACTTTCGCTCCAATTTCTGACCGATACAGCCCTGAGCTCCGGCAGCTCATCCTCAACATGCTCAATCTGGACCCTTCCAAGCGGCCCCAGCTCAACGAGATCATGGCCCTTCCCATTTGTATCCGGCCCCTGCTAAACCTTTTCACCGACATCGGCAATGTCAAAATGCGCAGGTGGTTTACTAGATCACAAATCCAAAATAAATTTGAATTTGGGTTTTGAGAAACACTTTTACTGAATGGCCTATTCTCCTCAGAATTGAAAAGCCGTTGTCCACAGTGCAGACGGGAACTCATGGCAGACCTGGAGGGCGAGTTACTGGAACCAGAACTAGGGGTCAGATTTCATGTCCTATTATCTATTATTCAGATGTTTAAAAGGGATCATGGGGAAAAATCAGAGTAGATACTGCTACCAAAGGGGGTATAGAGTGTCTACTGAATGTGCTGTATGGATTAGGGTTCAAAAGTATACACACTTTAGAATGCGTTAATATGACAACCAGTATCTCTACTGGGCTGATACCAAAGTATCAGGTGTATCAGATATGGGGGAAATCGAGCAAAGCAAATCCTGAAATATCACAGAGCTGCTATTGTTGCACCACAATGTAAAGAATTACATTAGAAAATAAGTCAACACAAAGTTAACATTAACATAAAACAACATGAAGCTAGTATTGTAATAGTCCTGATCTATTTAGTGGTAATGTTTTTTTTTTGTTTTTGCAAATAACTCATTGTAAGGCTTAATATTACACAATATCTAAAACACAATGAATGGCACTTTTCTAGATATTAAACTACCCGCATTGTATCATGTTTGTTTATCAGCCTATAAGTTAGTTAGGATGCATTAGCTTCCTACACAAGTATTGGACATTGCCGGTAACCAGTATGCTGTCTTCTCTGCCTTTTATCAGGTGGTCTGTCTAGCTTAAGTTCAACAAAGATGATGCACTCTCTGCCCTTGTCATTGGTGTACACATGGGGCAGCGGCATCTCCACGCCTCTGAGACTGCCCATGCTTAACACTGAGGTGCTGCAGGTGTCCCTGGGCCGCACCCAAAAAATGGGCGTCACCAAATCTGGGCGCCTCATCACCTGGGAGGTCAGTCAACATCACCAGTCTTATCCACAAAGGGCCGTGTGGCTCATGGTTTTCATACCAATCAAGCCCACCTGATTATTCTTGTTTAATCAGTTGGTTCCACTCTGCAAATAATCCCTTAAACCCACTATTCTTAGTTCTGCCTTCCCGCTGTCTGCAGTCAATACTCATTGGGGCAGGTAGGTCAGTTCTAAAATCTGATTTGATTGAAAAAAAAATCATTGTACAATCATTTTTATACATGAAAACTTGTTGATTTGTGTGGTCTTTAACGAGGACACCTGTTTTGCGTTATCAACCTTGTTCCAGAAGATAGCTAAAGCTATCATCTACCAAACCTCCTTAAACGCTACAGCGGCAAACAGGCTTGAAGATAAAAATTTTTTTTTTTGCTACATGGGGTTGTGTTGAAGTTGGTCTTTATTCACTTTAAATCGTAGAATGAAAACTTTGAGATTTGAGGTAGAACAGAAAATTCAAATAAGAAGAGAACTAAAGCTTCTTGCTTTGTTCAGAACTGGTAACTAACGAGATGTTGGATGTTTCTAAATTTTTCCTCTACATATCAATACCTAAAATGATTGTTTTCTTTCATTTTTGGTCAGCGATGTCATAAGTGTCTTAAAATATATATTTTTTACTGAATTCCACACACATTTGAATTACGGGTTTGGAGCTAGCCAGTATGTGTACTTATCCTAAATATGATTTTCATTGAAACTTATGTCATGGTTTTATGTTTGAGCTGGGCTTGGCTAAAGCTGGAGGCCAAGACTGAGGTGAAGGGAGCCCATCACAGTTTACATCTGTGTTCTAAAGAAATCCACTATAGCAGTAATAGCTCACACAGTCTTTTGTCTAATTGTTATACAGAAGTATACATAAAAAGGTGCATTCTATAATGACCACAGTAAGTGTTGTACCAGTCCAAAATGCAGTTCGCAAGTGCTTTGAAGCCATCAGAGAACGGGTCTGAATGCCTGAATCTACATTTCAGCATGTTGTCGGTGCAGAGAATTGTGCGGGTGAAGATGCCTTCAAACTCGCCTAAAGCAGAGTTATGTTTTCTACATTTATCTTTTTCACTCCCCTTGAGTTTTCATGTCTGAATTTTGCTTACATTGTCACTGTGCACCTTTAAAATTTGAAGTGTGACGTGTAGTTAGTTAGTCAGCTTATTTGATAAATATATGATGTGGTAACTGTTAATAGGTGTTTTTTTAACCCTCCCATACAATATTATGAACAGTCATCACTAGTTATATGCATTAAATATTATCAAATCTGGCCTATCATATCACTTTGTATCTCGTGCGAGTGAATTGTGATGGGTTCAAATGCCTATTCATCAGGTAATATGGAATGATTCTTTTGTCTTTGATATGACTTTTTGACAGGCTCCTTCTGTGGGCTCTGGTGAGCCATCTCTGCCTGGTGCTGTGGAACAGATGCAACCACAGTTCATCTCTCGCTTCCTGGAGGGCCAGTCTGGCGTCACCATCAAATCAGTCTCCTGTGGAGATCTCTTTACGACATGCATCACAGGTACGCTGCCTGTTATTGATCACAGCAGCAAGGGCTAAAGTGACATGAAGCTGTAGACTGTTAAATCTAGTTAACAGTTATTTGTTACTGTAATAACAGGTTTACAAAAGAATTTTCAGAATGCCAGTTCTCTGTAGAATAGCTTTTTGTAAAATCCTTGTATTTTTATACAGAATTTGTCATCTTGTTTGTAAGAGCGATGCAACATGCTTTGGTTATTGCTAACAGAGTTACACAAGCTTCACGATTGATAACTGTGGCTTTAAGGGTTAATCCAAGCTTATTGAGTCATGTTTGAACACAATAAAAAAATCATTTGTTCGGTTTTTATTGTCATGCATCTTGATATTTGTTGAAATGATAGATGAAATGCTTATAATGTTAATTAATAGTATCATTACTTTTATGTGTCGGGAGTGATGCATTTTGGCACTCGTGTTATCTGAGCTTTCACACAGCGTGACCCAAACGTGGTACCAACATACTGCTGTATTTAGAGAATAGACCAGCAAAATACAGTTGAAAATCAAACAAAATTTACAATTCTTTTCCATTCATGTTTTTCATTTATATTGGTTATCAAACAAAATGCTAGTTAAACGTTCCATGCTGAAACAGATTTACCGGTTGGTACACCAGGCTTGATAAGACATTGCTCAATCACAAAACAGATGTTTTAACAATCCTATGTTTATTGAGGAAAGTGACTGGTTTGACTGTTTATCCATTTAACAACAAATAAATAAATAAATCACATAATAATAATAATTCAAAATGATAATATGCTGTAGCAGTCACATTGCCACGTTGCTTGCGCCCTGCATAGTGAAAAAGAATGGACAAGTTTATTTAAAACCCACCGGAATGTGAAACTGATCCAAAATGTGTCCAGATATAAACAAACAGGGTTAAAAATACGGCATATTTACAAAAATAACCTCTGTATCTGACAAATCTTATATACATCCTTATTCCTGGTTAACACTTTTATTGTCCTTGTAAGAACAGTAACCTGCTGAGCAAGCCACGCTCCTCTGCTGCTTCTCTTACTCTACATGCCTGTGTTTCTGACCTTTTCCTGCAACTGCAGTTCATTTACATAGTACCCAAACTAAAACCCTACTTGGCAACTGTGTAATTTCCACCTGCACTACACTTTCAAACTCCCAGCGAATCATTTGTCATGAAGACTTTGCTAACTTTGATCAATATTGACGAATGTACCCCTTACTACGAATTATGCATATTGAAATAAGCATTTATAAACATTTATGTAGAGTTATGTCAGTTGTCACGACAGCTTTATGTAGGTGTCTTGTAGCTTTATGAACAGAAGAAGTGTTATCGTTGTTTGTGTCACAGACAGGGGCATCATTATGACATTTGGAAGTGGCAGCAATGGATGTCTAGGACATGGAAACTTAAATGATGTGACACAGGTAAGCAATTTTAGGATTCTTCCTGCAATGATGGGATGCATATAAGAGAGAATATGTGTGTGTGTTATGAGAGGACATTATGGCAAAAATCTAACAATAATTAACAAAGACATTTTTACAATACATCCCATGATATTTTGTCATTCTGAGGTTGAACCAGATGAAATGCTCCCGCAAAACAGTAATAAATGTATTTTAAAAGGCCATAAAAACAGTGAGTATAAAGTTTTTCTTCCAACAATAAATTAGATAATGACATAATGAGCTACTTTCATTATACAGTTTATGTAGTTACTATAGATGGCTAATTACTAGGGCTGCCCTCTAGAAGTCGACGAGTCGAATCGTCAGTCGGAG
>CM067488.1:8085739-8143693 GCA_034552555.1 Semaprochilodus insignis
CTGTGACTCTGCTGACTTTCTAAATGAGGACATCAGATCTGAAACGTATGCAAATTGATTTACTGATTACTAAATAATGTATATGGAGAAAAAACATGAACGAATAGTCGAATCGTCGGCCAGGACGGGCGAATCCGATTCGACTGACAAAATCTGAGTCAGGTACAGCCCTACTAATTACTATATGAAGCTTAGTCCAAGACTAAATTGTAATGTCAATGGTGATATACCATTGAAAAGTCTTTTTAGTATAGGATTAATCCAGAATCCAGCCCTATATAATATATTTGATACATGTGTGTGTTAAAAGTTGTTAATCTTCTGCATTAAATGATTATGCCAATAATACACTCAGAAAACCATATTTATCATTATACCACTCAGAAAAACATTTTTATCATTATAACACTCAGAAACACATATTTATCATTATAGCATATCGTAATTTGCCAGTCTCTAATCTGCATAGACACATTATAAGGGTATTTCCAGGAATTGTAGTCTAAACAGGAAAGTGGGTCAAAACACATGCTCATAATTCAAAACAGGCAAGGACAAAGAAATGTAAACACTACAACAATCTGAAACAAAAGAAAACTGTTGACTGAAATTGCTCAGAAATGCATGTTACCATGTTGTGAGTGTCTTATTGGATCTATAAACAAGAAACGGTGTCGGTGAAAAAGACCAAGAGCCAGAGCAGAGGAGCCACTGTGACACTTCTAGTGTGTGAGAGATGTTCATAAACTTAAACTAGGAAGAAAACCTACAGTACAAGCATTTTAGTACATTGTTTACCCATTGTTTGTACCTGCGGTAGATGTACCTGAAAGTGTGCCAGAACATTTCTCAGATAGTATATGATGAATGGAATGGAGAGGTAGCAATGGAGATGAGAATGAGGAAATTAAAAGGTGGGTAGATTGCCTCTCCAACCTCATAACTTAGGCAAGAACACTCCATCAACCACACTGTCTGTGTAGCAGAGCTGTAAAGATCCAGAGCTCTGAAACATTGTGCAAGCCTTGAGCCATTTCATAAAGATGAATGAAGGTTTCATCACATTGTCTACCTAGGCCTGTTTCCCTGTCTTGCAGATTGTAGTGGACTTTGTAGTGGACAGTTTAACAGAAAGTCAACTTATACAATAAAAAAAAAGATAAATGTACCCTGTTTATTTACTATGTTTAGCTTTTAGTTACATTTAGCTTTTAGCTGCTTCATAGCCGTTGTACAAAACTAAAATAAATTTGTAAACCAGACATCTATTTGATTAACCACTTGTGGGGGAAAATTGTGTAAATCTGTTTTTCTGTAACTATCATTACTAATTTAAAGATCAGTGTCACCAAATTGTGTTAGAAATTGCTTGTTCATCAAAAGCACTGTTTGATTCATCTGTTCTTTTTGTTCCAGAGAGATGTTCTTTCTTTTTTAAATGGTATATTTATGGTACAAATCAAACTGTATTGTTTCTACTGGCTGTTTCTTTGTGCAGCCCAAGATAGTGGAGGCTCTCCTGGGCTATGAGTTGGTTCAGGTGTCCTGCGGGGCCTCGCATGTGCTGGCTGTGACCAATGAGAGAGAGGTGTTCTCCTGGGGTAGAGGAGACAATGGTAAATTAGCGTTGTGTCCTGTCCTCTGATCGCTGAGTTCTCCTGTTTTTCTCTGTCTCTACGACAGCAGTACAACCTGATCTTATTTTCAACCTCTCAGGTCGTTTGGGGCTGGGCACTCAGGACACCCATAATGCCCCGCAGCAAGTAAACATCCCAGCTGAATTTGAAGCCCACCGTGTGCTGTGTGGAGTGGACTGCTCCATGGTCATCAGTACCCAGCACCAGATACTGGCCTGTGGCAGCAACAGGTACATCACAGGCCACTCCTACAGCACCTTATTCTTTAATAACATGTTTTTTTAATGATATTATTATTAAGTTCTCAACAAATAAATTGTTGTTCATCGTGTAGAATGAGAAATACTGAGAATAGTAGTGACAAGAAACAAAAGCATTTAGTGCCTCTAAAAAGCTACATCACAAAAAAATGTTTTTTATGCAATAGTTACTGTGTGATGTCTGAAATGTTGTTTGCTGTAGTTTTGCTGTACAGATTGATCAAAAACATTACAATTTGAAATCAATTTATGTTGGAGAGATAAATGCAGGTTGTAAGGCAAAAAAGAACGTTATTTTTTTGATTTACCACATTTAATCATCATAAACATTCCAACTAAAAACCCAGAATACACTTGTAGATTCACTAGTCATTTGGATAGTAAATACAATGCAAACACATTTGTGCGATAGGCACTGCAACTCTTGGTTCACATCACCACCATTGTAGATAAATCTGTAAAGAAGTTTGAGCACTTCACATCAAACCACTCTAAATGGCTGTGTTTACATCTTAGCTACTTATGCTGAGGTTATGCTTAGGTTTTGAAAAATCAGTGTTCCCCTTTAAAGATTTTTTTATGGACAGTAAGCATTTATTTGCTTGGTAAAACACATTGTAGAATACAAACAAATGAACAGTAATACAATCAACTGTAATTTTATGTCACAATTTCTAAACCTGTTCTCAAGGCATTCTAGTACTTACAGTCACCATCCAACACCTGGTTCAGCTAATAAGTACCTAAAATAAAATAAGGTGTACTGGTAGTGGAATGAAACAAATCCATTCAGTGGTTGAAGCTACACTGAAGAGAAGAGGAGCCAAACCTGTTTTTCTAGCCAGCTCACAACATAGAAACTCCTTTCTTAAAAGCAAGAAAATCTTGAGATTATTTACTGCATTAGTATTTATTTGTATTTATTCTAATCTTGTATTGTGTAAAACCTTTGCACAGCATTGTAGGTCTGTAGCCAAACGTTGAACTGTAGTAAAACATCTTGCTGTGCAAGAGGAAGTGCTGAGCACTAGGATTTCACTAGGAAACGTTTTAATTAGCCTTAAGTGTACTAACAAAAGACAGCTGTTCAGGCCTTTTAAAAGCATCCAACAACTAAAACCTTTGTGTTGCTTTTGTGCAGCGCATAACTTTAAACTTCTGACCCATATCCTGTCCGGCAGCATTTCCTTGCATTGACTAACCAGTTCTGAATGTTGATTCTCGCCATGCTTGCCTTACCACTGTGAAAAGGATCAAAAGAGGTTTCATCACAGGAAATGACCTTGCCGTGTGTTGTCCAGATTCCAAAATTTAACCACATCCTACTTTATAGACGCAAGACACACAGAGCAGAGCGATGGACACTAGTGACTGAATTCCATGTTGTCACATGGATACAACAAAACTTCTTCAAAAAATGACCTCACCCAAACACCCTCAGCTAAATTTCACACTGATAAGGCCTATGATATGCATCTTTAACAGGTTTAACAAACTTGGATTGGATAAGATCAGCGAAACAGAGGAACCGCCCTCTTGTTGTCAGGTGGAGGAAGTCCATATTTTCAAGTCTGTCCAGTCAGCTCCACTGAATGTAGAGAAGATCGTGTACATTGATATTGGGACGGCCCACTCTGCCGCAGTCACGGGTGAGACATAGAATAATTCAGTCTTTTTCTTCTTGGTGCATGCTTATCACAGTTCAGCAAGTGTGAATGGCCTGTGCAACCTTTATAGACACATAGTTATTCAAAAAATTATAACACACAATTCAATCTTTACGACATGACCAGTCATTCAGAGTGGTTTGATGTAAAATACTCAGTTCCAGAGAACATTAAATGTTAAATTATTGAGCTAAAACATATTTTTAAGTATATACAAGGTGGAGAGGTACATGCTAGGTGTTTAATAATACTCGGATTTACCATTATTTTATCAACATTACAACTCAGAAGACACGTAGAAGACACTGGTCTTTTTGGACAGTAAATAAAATGGCTGTATTTATGTTGTAGACATAGACTTGTGGTTTGTATCACCACCACTGTAAACAAAATCCAAGTCAACACGTTTCTTTGCAGTAGACCACTTCACATCAAAACACTCTGGTTTGACCTTTGCAGCATTTTTGATAAATCACTGAAATTCCCATTTAAATTAAGGTCAGGTCTTTGTTGGAGTTTCTCCACACCAGACCTGTTAAACTGTCTTCTTGGACCTTGCATTGTGCAATTGGGCACAGGAACATGGGCACTGGAGCAGGAAAGGGTCTTTCCCAAACTGTTTCCACAAAGTTGGAAGCATATCATAGTCTAAAATATCTTTATATACTATAGCATTCTGGTAGGTAAGATTCTACTGGATTTCACCAAAACTAAATTTGTCCATCCCAGTGCCAGCGAAGTATGATTCTTCACACTAGAGAACGTGTTTCCATTGCTCCAGAGCACAGTGGCCGGGGGCTTTGCACCACTTCAGGTGACGCTTGCCATTGTGCATAGTGACCTTAGAGTTGTGTGTAGCTCCTTGGCCATTTCATGAAGCTTCCAACACAGAGTACTTGTGCTGATGTGGCTTCCAGAGACAAAATCTGCAGGAAATATCCACATGAGAAATATTAGATATCATCTAGATTTAGATTTCACTTACTAAAATATTTTTTTTGTAGTGCAGCTGCATGAAGTTGGATAACTTAAGTGACTCTTCGTTTTTTCGTTAGCTAGCAAACCTTAGCTGTAACCCTGACTTTAACCCTTTTTGATTCATCTACAAAACATGGCTGGTGAACTACCTTAACCATTTTATATTTAAAGTGAGTTGCCTCACCAGCACTTAGCTTAGCAGATAGTTGGCTAAAATTCACTCAAGCTGACGCTTCAGTCAACCTGGGGCTTGGTCAGTGGGGTTGCAGCTGGATACTACCATTTAAAATTGCTCAAAGTGTCAAAACCAATTTTATCCAGTTTCAATATTTAAAAAAAAATTAAAAAGGCAAAATTGTCCCTAAACTTTTGATGAGCAGAGTAAATTTAACGAGATTGATGTTAAAATTGTAAACTGACTTCTGTATGTCCTAAACACAGAGAAAGGTCAGTGCTTCACCTTTGGCAGTAACCAGCATGGGCAGCTTGGCTGCAACTCTCGCCGCAGCAGCAGAGTGCCCTACCTGATCCCAGGGCTGCAGGGCATCACCATGGTAGCATGCGGAGATGCCTTCACTCTGGCTATTGGAGCAGGTAATTTCATACATCTGATTTCAAAGAGTTCTCAATTGCCAATTGTAGCAGGTACTATTTGTAAGACATGTTTTGTTTCATGTTCGTGATATCCCTAAAAACAGAGTAAGCTATATGGTATTTGTTATGTGTTTCTACTTTGTCAAATATAAATGATTTTTTGGACATAGATGATTGGCAAAGAAAGAGGCCAGAATAAGGTGTCAAATCAGTATTACATCTGGGGTGCAATCTTTTATTAGATCAAGTGTTATAATGGCTATAAGTGAAATGTTCAGTTCCAACATTGAAGTTATTTAAGGATAGTTGGCATGTTTAATGCTGTGTTTAATTCTTCAGTATATTAAGCCCATAAAAGGGGGGCTGTGTGGGGACTTTGGTTTATTTATGTTATGTGGTTAAAGATCAGCATGTGCCTGAAGCCTCTACTATGTTTGCTTGGCTTCTGCTCTTCTTAGAAAGTGGAAATTCAACTTGTTGTAAGTGAAGTAAAGTTGTGTAATTGCAGTATGAGTAAGTGACGTGTTCTCTTGTCCTTTAGAGGGAGAGGTGTATACATGGGGGAAAGGAGCCCGTGGCCGCCTCGGGAGGAAAGAGGAGGATTCTGGGATACCGAAGGCAGTGCAGCTTGAGGAGAGCCACCCATTCACGGTTACCTCAGTGGCTTGTTGCCATGGCAACACACTCTTGGCTGTGAAACGTAATGTAGACTAATCTGTCTTTTGCCTGTTCCACAAGAAGGCTCTGGAATCACCTAGACCTACTAGTGACATTAGCACAAAACGTCATACCTTGTTTTATTTTTCTTGTAGTGAAAAAAAGTACCAAATTTGCTTTTCCACATATACCAAATACAGTTCCTCAACAAAACTATTGCCAGAAGTAAGTTAACTGAAAGGTAAAATTGTGATGATGTATATGTACGTCTTTTTTATTCATGTGGAAATTAGAATTTCAAGTGGCATTTGAATCGAGCCAATCCAGTGCATTACTGTGTTCAACATTTTGTTATGTTTGAATCTGTGCTCCAGGGCTTGAAATGTTAATGATCACTGATGCTGGTGTGAAAGGCTTTTGGGTCTGCCCTGCTCAGCTCTTAAGACAATGCCTATACTTTGTCTATGTCTCCATGCTTCGGTAGCCAGGGGCTTCTCACTAACTGCACCTAATTAACTTCAGATGAGGCACTGTGAGCTTACTGTGCCTTCTTCTACTCAAACAATGAACAACAGAATTTGTCCTGTCAGAATTTGTCCTACTGGGCTGATAATGAGGGATCTTTAACCTAGTCTCTGTGTTTTTTGAGACCTCACTTTTAGATGTCTTACCGTATTAACAATACATACACATATGGCTTAACGATTTACCGATGTTTTGAAAGTTTGCTTAGCAGGAAATAACAAAATCTTTTTTGTGGAATGTTTGTGTAGAGTCACCCTGAAAATAACTTTACTCTCTTTTACAGCCTTTTTTGAAGAGCCCATCCCTAAGTGATCTGTCCATCTCGCAAGTTACTCAGTGAGGGCTGCTGGAGAACAGGCATAATTTAGAGACTAACTTCCTTTGGAAAGAACTAATGAAGGTTTGGTGCAATTAAAATGTAAAAACTTTATTAAAGTCATTTTTAAAGCATTATGACAGTTATTCGAAAGTGCAATAGGTGTCTCTGGTTTGTAAAGCTTTATGTAATGCCTTTTTGAGTTTTGTTGTGCTGTCATTTGCAAATAGTGAGGGAATGAACAAATCATGTGGAGAGTGTGTGCGTGTGTGAGGTCTTGTGTCTTGTGTGAATTTGAAGGAGACACCTTGAGCCTTTTTTTTTTTTTTTTTTTTGGACACTTTTTTTTTGTTTTTAGACTGCAAAGTCATTATATGACACACTCCCAGGACGTTTTACTGGTTCTGTGAGTTTATGCTGAGACAGGAAACAATACCTGTGAAAAACAAACACAGATAACAGCTGACTGCCAAAGATCTAGAAAAGTACTCAACTCCCCAGGTGGAGAATGCATTTGGATTTTGTCCATCACCAGTGATTAATCATTTATATTTAAATGTAACAGAATGCTCCCTAAAAGGGAGATTAGTATCACAGTAGTAGTGTAATGCTCCTGTTATGTTCAGCTATAAGGAACGGTAATTATGTTCCTGGGTCAAATTGACACGAAGCATGTTTAAATGCTCATATATATTGTTGTACTTCAATTAATATCAGTTTAATCAATACTTAGTGTAATCATGTTTTTCATCCTTACACATTGTGGGTTACCTTATAATAATTCACTCATTTTTCATTTAAAAATACATTTCTTACTTTTTTCTGTACATTTCTGTACATTTTTTTATGACATTTTATTTATTCTTATTTTCTTTACAATTTTTAACATATTTTTCAAAAGCATGACAATGCATATAAAACATCTCTTCTGTTACCATCAGACCGACACTTTCAGTTCGAAACTACATTTTAATTTTTGAACAGCGGGAAACCTGTGTTTGTCTGTATGTATGTATGTGTTTGTGTGTGTGTGTTTGGAGGTCATGTTCATATGCTCACATTGTGGAGATCTTTTGTCCTTAAAAAATTGTCCTTAAAATGAAATGATTTACATTGGGAGCAGGTTTCTGGTCCCCATGATCTAATGTTTACATTTGTACATTTTAAGGTGATGGTTAGGGTTACAATTACGGTGAGGATTAGGTTAAGGTTAGGGTTGTGGTTAAGATTAGGTTAAGTAAAGGTTAGGAAGCAAGACTGTTTGTTTGTTTGTTTGTTTGTGTGTGTGTGTGTGTGCGCGTGTGTTTGTTTGTGTGTGTCAGTATGTGTGCACGTGTGTTTGTGTGTGTGTGGTTGGGAGACAGGACAGCAGGTTGTGTCTCAGATTTGAATTTTGGCTCATGCTCCGAAAAATATTAATATATTTTCCTGTATTTGACAGTGTGACCCGCAACATAACAGGAAGATTCAGTATTTGTATTTAGCCAAAAGGCATGCTCAGAGACTGAACCGAATGAATAATAAACAAACCAGAATAAATAAATTCATATAAAGTATCCCGCTGGAGCGTGTTCATTGTGCCTGCATGTTATCCAGTAAACGCGCCTGATTCCGTCATGCGATGATGTAATTCATGGGCAATATTGGACTGTGTTGGCTGTTGCTCTGCGAGCATGTGATTCCTTCCTCAGGCTTATTATGGCAGTTCCTAGAAAAGGGGCGGTTTTAAAGGACTTACCTTGGACTGTTATTACAGTGTCGAACGTCACTAATTCGCTTATAGTTAATATCCATACGACCTGGACTAACACTGGAGACTAGCGCTTTCCTTCGCTGTGTGTGGATGCGAGTGTGTAGTCTATCCTGGGTGAAGGAAAGCTGGAGTTGCCGACAGAGGGAGGCCTTTCCCCAACAAACACACTGCTCACTTTTGTTAAGCTCAGCACTACTAGTGATACAGCTGAAGCCTAGTACAGCTGCCAAGTGATTGACTGAAGGACTGTTCGGGTTTATTACCCTTGTGTTAAGGCCAGCACGTGCGAGTAATGAAGCTGACGCACGAACAGATGTAAAGTGGTCTGGCAGTTTTGCAGCTTAAAGCAAGTATTTTAATTAAAGCATGAACATAAACACAACATAGTGTGTAAAACAACACAGTAAGCCTATATCATGTTTACTTTTATTTTTTTATATTATTTATATTCATGATTGGGACACAGACATCAGTGATATATTATGATTAATACCACCTTAAAAAAGAAAGACAAAATGTTTTTTCCCCCACAAAAGAGCCTTGCACTGTTTTCCTTTTAAAGCTTCCAAATTTGTAGCATTTGTTCCTGAGCTTTTCCGGTTTTTCATAAATATGATTTTAAAAAAGATTCCTAAATATGCACATACATAATGGGCTATAAACTCATGTATGTATAATCGGACACGTGAGAAAACTAGGATGAAAGGGGAAAAAGCCCAAGAATGATTTCCCTGGGGGGAGAGAGAGTGATGTAAATATGGCCCCTCCCACACCGTCGGTGGGCGGGGATAAGTATTCCACCTAAACAGATGGGATCTCGAGCTTTGTCTACAGGCTGTCAGTGTTGAGCAGACGCACAGGGCTGCACGGCGACTGTTTCCTCCAGCTCGTCTTTTCCACTACTGAAGATCGCACGCCGCTCGGTTCTCCTCCAGCGCTGTCAGAGCGGCGGAAGGTGGGTTTGCTGAGCCGCCGCTGCTCTCCCTGCATAGGCGCGAGTCCTGTTGCTACAGCGACGGTGGTGACCGAGGGACGATAACCCAGGAGAGGACAGATAAGAGGGACGCTGGTTTGGACTTGAGGCTGTTTTAGGATAGACAGTCGTTCCCCTTCTTACTGTAGACGGCGACATTGCCGAGGACTGACAGGCAGCTTTCTGCGACCAGCCTGAGCCTTTGTCTCAGCAGCGGCGGCAGCAGCAGCAGCGATGCCGGGGTACGATTACAAGTTCCTGGAGAAACCCAAGAGACGGTTTCAGTGTCCTCTGTGCAGCAAGGCGATGAGGGAACCCGTCCAGGTTTCTACGTGTGGACACAGATTCTGCGACACATGTCTACAAGAATTCCTCAGGTAAAAGACAGCACATCACATGTGACAGTAGACGCACATGCCGTTCTGACAGTCCGACAACACGGGGGTGGAGAAAATGTCTCTACAATGATTTCACCTCAGTCACAACACCTGCCTGTAGCTTTACCTTTATGTGCCAGCGCTGCTATTGGACACAGAACAATCCATATGTAGGCTATACATCATTAGGAGCTCAGCCAGTCAGCTGGCTCTGAGTTGGCATGGTTTGTTCTGTATTGGTTAGAATACCAAAGAGGGGTTTAGGAACCTAAAGGATGTGTTAATTCTGTCAGTGTGTTCCAGTAATAAGCAGTGACCTATGAGGAGGTCCAGCAGGAATTAGTTGTTTAGTGTTTGTTGAATGGGGGTGGGGGTCAAAACACCATTGCTTTCCTTATTGTCTGTGTACATCTGTTAGAAAAGACAACCAACTGGTAGAAATGGCCAGGGAGAAAAGCTAATGTTGGCCTTGTACAGTTGGACCTTTGCCTTGTACCCATGCTTTTGTTTGCCTGCTTGAATCTGTGGGACCTATGTCCAATATAGTGTTTTCAGGCAGTGGAGACCCTCAGCACTGGCCCTGTCTGTCTTTTTGCCCTGAGGCAGTTCTCTGGGTTTGAGGAGGGGGAAGTGGATAGGGGTTAGAGAGTGGAGCTGTCTCACATGCAGGATTAGCAAGGGATTCCTTTATTGGAATCAGGGCACCAGAGTGCTGAAAGAGCGGCGGACCTTTCACTCACAACTCATTTGTGCTTTGCTCACTGGAGTGGCGTCCGTGCATTGAGGCATGGACTTCTGCTCCATATGTGCACATTAACTTTGGCAGTTCCTAATGTATTTTATTATCTTCCAGGAGTCCCATACTGGAGTTCATATGTTCATATATCTAATATTGTTCAATAGTTCTATACTGTGGAGTTCATATATATTATTACCTTCCACTAGTTCCATACTATGCAGTTCATAGTGCTATCCTGCACTATGTGATTATATTCACACTGATCTGATACCCAATATTGGTATATTGGATCTGTATCAGTATCAATCAATAACTAATTTGGTATCAGGAAAGAAAAATCGCCACAGTGCAGTCTCTAGTTCATATATACCTTCGCTTTCCAAATAATCACATATTGTGGTGTTCATGAAGCTTATTTGGTGGATGTATCAAGCATATCACTGTATATTTGTCTTTAGAAATTAAGCGGATTACTTTGTTTTGTCAACAGATACAGGAAATGCACAGCCCCCCTCCCTGCCCCATCCCCAGTGAAGTCCCATTATAAATAGGAGTTCTTTATCTGATCATGTGATCCTATAGCTATGCTATAGTCTTATCTTGGTGTTCCCACATATTCAAATGATTGGGGCATGTTTTTTTTTCCTCCTTCTTGTCTGCTCTACCTTGTAAGCAGGTCCTGCACACCCAACTTGACCCTAGTCTGGCAGTTTACCTCTGTACAAGTGGCTTATAGAAGTTGAGTTTACATGAAAGCCCTGACACTGGTGGGTTTTGTAACTCAACCACATCTCTTCTCTGCCTCGCATTCTTGCTTACAGCTTGAAGTGACTGCTCTCACACCCACATCTATACTGTATAGCCTGATTTTGCTGCGGGCCCATGCCGTGCACCAGTGCACTTGGAAATATTGATCGGTCCAGATAAGAAAAATAAAAGACACAGAGCAGTTTGAATGGAGCCGGGCAGAAAAAGGTGAATCATCAGGCAGTCTGTGTGTCCTTGAGGGATGATATTATGAGTAGTTCTCTTTTGCAAACAAGGTTGACACTTTAACCTTCCATTATAAATTAGTTACTACTCAGCCTATTCATCTGAAAGCCATCTGAAAGTCCAGTGCTTGTGGCATGTATTTGTAAGTCCCTGTACTGACAAATTGTTTGGTCTAGGTGCCATTAGTTAGTGTTGTCTACATGGTTTTATTAGAGATAAAATCTTTGTGGTGCTAAAGAACAGCAAAAAACACAGGCCGTGATATGCCTCGTCTTCCGTGATGCTATCTTCTTGTGTGTACAGAGACAGGTATATTGTGCAGCCAAATCATCCCACCCATAGCTCCCCCCAGGCAGACACTACGTCTGGACATGTCAGCCCATCCTTAGGTTGAGAAAATGTTTTGCACTGTGCCCAAGGGACAATATCTATGCTTGCACCTTTTATGTGAATCGTCATACATTCAATGGCATATTTGCAACAAAAGATTCTGTAGCTGTTTATGATTAAAAACGTGTACTTTTACCTCTGTCTTCTTTAATAAGTAACCTTACCTGTTCATGCTAATGTTGGTGACAACAAATATAAGCAAGGAGTCACCAATTGGCATGAATCTATTTTCGTTTTTATTCATTATTAGCAAAGATGGCATGGTCTGATATATTCCTTTCATATCAGAGTGTTGTTAAGATTCTGAACCATGACAGAGAAGCAAGACATTAAGCTGATTCAGGGTTCCTCTAGCAGAACTGACGCCAACCCAGATCTCATGGCCTACCCTCAGTTTTGGCTGGTGTTGTAGATGGACCATATTTCCACTGAAGGAGGAATGTGTAAATAAAGCTGCGTCTCAGGAGACCGGTTAAAGCTCTGGGAGAGGCTGGAGAGGCCCACCCCTGTGGCTTATCGCTCCTGCAATCGACTGTGAGTCACATGCCTGTGCCATGAAGGCGGGTTGGGCAAACCTTGAACCGAGGGCAGTTATTTTGCTGCTTCATTACAAAAGAATGCCCCATGGTATGGGTTAATGACTCCAAACCCACACACAACAGAGCACATTAAGTGATAAGTCTGTGGTTACGGCTGGTTAGCCAAGCAATGTCAAATGTGTCACTCAGCACCCTCTGTGTAGAATGCTGTAGTGTCCGGTACGAGGAACTAGTCTCACCCGTGGTGGAATTTGTTCTGAAGTGGCCTTGTTCTCTGTGACTTAATATGCTGGACTGAATGTGGATGTAGGCATATAGAATCCAAATAGATATCAAAAAATAGTGTTACATATGTGGATGTGGCCTGTGTACACATTTGAAAGACAGGTGTAACCGCATTTGTAATCAGAATGTTTTCAGATCTAGTTGTTTGGACCCGGCTTTCGTTGTGATTCAATCTGTGTAAACTAAAAACAATGAAAGCAGCTTGTTTGCATTCGAATGCCACGTGAGCTCCACCCACATCTTTTAATACTGCTCCCGCCTCTCATTTATTACACTCATTTTCAGAAGCCTTTGCATTCAAAGGCTTCCGAGCACGAAAGGTGAAAAGCCGTTTGTCACCCGTGAGGACAGTACACAGTTCTCTTACCACATCTGGCTGCAGTTTTACCTCAGTTTATTTCTTTTCTTTAGAGTTTATGTCTTCACTTGTGGCTCTTATGCAAACGTGTATAACTCAGCATCTTTTCTTTTCTAAAGCACTCTTCGCCACAATGGCAGTCTGTGCAAACATAGCGTACCTTGCAATGGCACCATATTAGCCAGATTTAAAAACTGAAATCGCACAGGTCCAATGCAGTGAGCTCAGTATCTAGATACAGAAGCTACATTTGTAAAGGGCAAGTGTAAATGCCCTCTGCCTTGAATGTGTGTTCCCAACAAAGGGTCAGCGGATGGTAATGCCAAGTGCCAAAATCAAGCAAGGCTTGACATCTACCCCTGTCCTCCTTGCTGTAGTAGCATTCCTTCCCTATAGCCCCCCCCACCTTATTTGTCATTCCCTGCTATCTCTTCGCAGTTGATGGCTCATAGCAAGTGCACACAAAAGCCAGTACAGCGGAAGGATGGGGATGAGGGAGCAGAAAGGCCTGATTGATGATGGGCAAAGTGAAAAAAGAAAGGTTGACTTCTGTCCTGCTAGGGCCATCTGCAAGAACAGCATCACTCTCTCCATTAAAGACCCGATGAATTGACCTCTGTCTATTGAGAACCCTTTTTTATCGGAAGGAACAGAAAAGCCTCATTGGCCAGTCAGATAGCTGGTGGCTCTGTGGTGAATGAATGGCTCGGGAAGTGCACTTGTGCCCAGTGTAGAGGCCAAGCCAACCAGGGGGTTTGGCAGCCGGGAGTCCGCAAGCTAATTGGGTGATGTGGCTGCGTGAATGGCTGCCTTGCATCCTCTCACACTTCCTTCACTGGTCCTTCCTTAGCCCCTCCCAAGTCACCCAGGTGGCAGCCTGGCCTCAAGCCTCATGGAGTATTTCAAAGAAGTCAACGGCGCAAGTGCTCCAAGCTCTAAATAACTGCGTTTATACATACAGCATTTCGTAGAACAATGGCACACGTGCATGTGAACAGGGCTGATGGCTGTTCTCATGAAAGGACAACCCTGTTTTCAATCCAGCTGCATTCTGGGAAAGAATGGATCCAGATGAAGTATGAAGATGTTTGGCAGCAGCTGTTTTTAATGGACACAAATGTACATAAAAATTCAGACAACCAATAAAATGCTCATGTATTCACAGACTTAAATGAACATGTTTAGTTTATTGTGGAAAACGATTTTACAAGATCTAATAATTGTAGTCTAGTATAAATGAAGAATATGTTAATAATAATAAGTTTGCACAATGTAAGGATAGCTTTACATGTTTTCAAATGGTGTTAAAAAAGTAGTTCAGAGTTTGTCGTTTAACAGCAGCAATAACAAAGAAGAATCTTTCATTTTGGAAAAGAGAGTGCCTGAAAACTTGTTCAGTATTGATGCAGTGTTCCATAAAGGCAGTGTAATTCATGGTGACTGTCAATAGCACAGACAGAGTTTAACCCCCCTGGGTGCAAAGCTTTAGATGCTGGTTCAACTTACGAGATACCCTGGGGTGCCTAGCCATCCTAATCCATAAATGTGTTTGCACAGTCTAGCGCGGTTCCACTTCGGTCAAAAACACAGCTGGAAAAGCTTATTAATGCTGTCAAATGATTTCAAATCAATTCCACATTGTTGGAGAACATAAGGAGGGTGCTTACGAATGCATGAACTTTGAGGCCCTTGACCGTGTGAAAGTCTGCTCTCATTTAAAGTTTAACGCAGGTGTTCGGTGCACAGCAATCCCGGTTACAAACAGAGCTGTCGCAATAGCTCGGCACGGGCCTCGTTTTGGTGCTGTGCGGTTTATTATTCTGAGCAAAGTGCACAAAAGAAAATATTCCACGTGTGCTGAAGTTTTCTCAAAAGACTCCTTCTGTTTTGCCTTTTGAATGACTCGGGTCAGAGAGGGTGATGTCATTGCTCTGGGACTTGTAAGAGCAGAGGATGGAAAGTGAAACGCCAGGTCCAGCTGGGAGCAGAAGTTTGACCGTTTTACTTGTGAGAGAGCCACGTGCAGGGCGAGGCTCACATAGCAAAACACATTTTATTTGGAAGATTTGCACCAACAATGCGCTGGGATTATATGTGATACCGTTTTTTCAGTGCTAATTACTGAGCAAAGAGACTGTCATTAGTCCAGCGCATTGAATTGCTGCCAAGCAATTGCTGAGTGACCACTTAAGGTTCTCATTCAGCTGTCCCATTCAGCTGTCCAGCACCTTCAAGTGCACAGCCCACATTCCTTTCGTTATTGACCACTGTGCTGCACCCATGTAGACTCTTTTGTGCAAACGGTGGCTGAAGAGAGTTTATATGGATGAAGCACTTTTGAGGCGATTTAGAACATGCCCAGACATGCTTGCAGCCTAAAGAAGTCTTATACAAAACTCCCCCCCTCCCACTGGGGTGCCAATACCAAGTGAACTATTCGAGCTATGCACTAAAGTACCTTTGCCTCGCACACTGTGCATGCTGGGACCAGGTCGACTAAAACAGACCCAATCAGAGAGGATTTACCAGTTGGCAGAGGCACAGGGTGGGTGTGCTACGTCAATGTGCATGTACAGATTTGCATGTTGCGTGTCTAGAAAACAACATTAGTATGGACGAACCTGTTATGCAGATTGTAGCGTGAGCCTTGTGTACTTGTTCTATTAAAAGGACATAATGACTGTATATTGTTTCCGGATATAGGCTTGTCTTTCCCAGATATAGTTTCTGAGGAGCTCTGTATTGCATGATTTAGTGTTCTTTAGTTCATCGGTTAACTGTGAGTCACATATAATTCATCAGGTATTAATCACATACTTCACAAGTTCAGTGCTTGAGTGTGCAGTGCTGGGCCACCTGGTTCTCGAATATGGGAAAGCATGAATGGATTGTTGAGGGGTTATGGGCAACTGCTGCACCACACAACCAAAGGTTACTCAGCAGCTTATCAACAGCTCAGGGTGGGATTTGTTGATCTGGCAGAAGCATTCTTCTCCATTCCTATGCACTGAAATGAAGCTGCCTGCTGCACTAATTTACCTCATAGATTGTTTGCAATGAACCTCACTCTTAGCTTGGTGTCTATAAAGGGACTTTGTTACTGCTATAATGTTATAATTATCATTTTGCAATGTTTTCCCCTAAAGCAACAGGAGAAGCTGCATATCTGTGACTGTTAAGGGGTTAACAGATAGCATGGTAACAGATCTATGTGATGGTTAAAACTGATTAACCAGTGGTTTTAATAAATTACATCTATGCTAACTCTGTTACCGTCACTGTTGGTACTCACACCCTACAATTCCTAGCATGTGTGTTCCCACATCAGCACAAGCCATTAATCTCTCGCGTAATTTTCAGTTTGCAATTACCCTGCCATGTCTTATCTCACATTTGTCAAACTAACAAACATTTTCATAGGAGGCAATTGTGTGGGCTTGCGTGGGAGAGGAAGGGAGGGGGGCTAGGCTAGGCTAAGCTCTCTAAGTGACCACTGGCGTGAAAAGGCTTGTGTTGCATAGCTGACAGGCAGGCATGTGAGGAATCTGCATACTGGATATGGGAGGGGAGCAGCTGGAAGAGTAGAGCATGAGGATGGAGGCGTCTCCAGCAGGAGGCACCTGTCTCCGTGAAAGACCTCCTTATAGGCCGCAACAGGTGTTGGCACAGGAGTTCAACTCCCTGGGTTAAAGTCTCCACTCATTGGCTGTTACCACCAGTGCGTCCGGACCACAGCAAGAGCTGAGGTCACGGCTCCCGGATCCATTCCTTGGTGTGAAGGACACCTGTGATGGTTTCCTTCCTGCCTGTTCCCTTCAACAAACCCATTCTGTTCGGCAAGGTAGTCCTGCTAGAGGCTCGATCAAGCACAGCAGTGTCTCTGTGCACTCTCTCCATGGCCTCACTTGCCAGTTTTCAGACATGTCAATACAGCACAGCGCTCCCAAGCCTTGTCCTTGGCTGACACAGCTGCGCCATTGATTCCATGAAAGAAGCAAGGGGAGAAAGTGAGTTCCTCACGTGCATGGCCGGATGCTCCCAGCCCTCTCCGCTGAAAGAACTGCTGAAGCGCTTCCTCTTCTAACTAATTCATTAACTGATGAACTTCCTGTTTTTCTAACTGAAGCTTTTCCCATCTTTGTACTGCAGCCAGGGTGAAGTTCAGAATTGGATTTCATTGTGTGCTTCCCAACAGCTAATCTGCGAACAATGCACAGGCACAACTCTCTTGCAGGCCCTGCGCCAGAACTAAGTCAAATAAAATCATAGGTATTTGATAGATATATACAGGTGCAATGCAGGACCGTGCTTACAAGCTGTTTGTGTTGCTGCTGGTGGTACCTTCAACGTCTGGCTGACTTGGAAAGCGTTGGTTTTGGCTGAACTTTGAAGTACTTTCTGATGTCCATCATGATGATGATATCAAGTGCTTGATTTTGAGACATGCTTTAGCAGCCCTTGAGGTTACCTATCTTACTCCAGGGATCACCAAACTGACGAGCTGTAGGAGCTTCATTCCAGTCGAGCAGGAGCTCTTCATATAAACTATTCAACTGCTTGACGACCGGGACCAGCTGATTAAAGGTAGAATCAGATGTGCTGCTACTTAATTTGTGCAGCCACATTGGCCCTTTGCGGATAAGACTGGTGATCCATGGATAAGATGGCTACTTCAAGCTTGTTAATGGATATGAGGCTGCTCCACATAGACAAAGCAAGAGTCCGAAATACTGCCATAAAAATTATGTTAAGGTGGTCATAAATACTCTCTTACACTGATGTACCATCGATATATTTCATGGTTACAGCGTTACTGACAGTACATCATTTTTCTCTACAATAGAGTCATATTTGATGATAGTAATGAATAGAGGTAGACAACTAAAGATATCTTTTTTCAAACAAATAGCAGCATTTTTGGATTGGGTCGTTTCATTTTTGATGACGCTGATGTATTGTACCCTAGAAGAGCAGAACATTTAGATGACTTTGGGTTGTTGTGCTAAAATGTCTGCATTTTATTACCATTACTGCATTTGTAACCCTTTAGAAATAAAAGTCACACATCTCTGTAATGCTTATCCTGGGGGATCTCTATATGTCTATGTATATTCTAGAAACGTCTATGTATCAGCGAAATATCACACATTGATCGTGCCAACGGTTCTCATGTTGATGCATCCCTGGTAATAATAATCTTATCTGGGCATGGTGATCAATTGGTGGGGCACTGCCTTCTAAGCTATCTTCTGAAGCTGGGGCTCCTTATGTGCCATTAAGGTCACATTTTTAGCAGACAGGTCTACAAAGACTTTGGCATAGTTTGGAGTCATATGCAAGGGAAGCATGCATGCTTGAGTTTGGTTTACTGACAAATAAGCCTGTCTGACGTCATGGCTAAACAAAGAGCTGCATCATCTGTAGCTAACGGTGGTCTAAGCCATTGCTTGGTGGTGCGAGGAACATGTTGAGATTTGCTTTTGCAAAATGTTTCTTTATCTTTACCTGCAGCCTGATGATGTGAACAAGCTCGATCATGGTTTCATCAGCTGCAGGTCCTCACAGCCTGTTTTCCCTCTCATACTCACACGCGCAGACATGTATGCCCTTCTCTCACTGACACAAAGAGCCTCACCTTCCCTCGTTACCATGGCCACTAAAGCGGTGGTCCCAGCCAATCGGTGGCTGGGCTGAGGAGTAAGGCAGACGCGCAGAGATGAATGAGCCTGCCGACAACTGAATGATGAACTCCCTTTCTCTCCTCTCTCTCTCTTGATCCCCCCACCTCTCTGATCTATGGACTTGCATTTGAAGCCGAAGAAACATTCAGATTACATAATGGCCCGTCTTCTGCTTTGAAGCCACTCTGACTTGCTAAAGCTTTTTAAGAGGCTTTGATTTCAAGCGAGAGAGATGAGAGAAAGAGCGAGAGAGACAGGGAGAGAAACTGCGGAAGCAGAGGAAAGTTTTAGAGCTATCGTCTCGGGATGGTGGAGGTGACTCATGACAGATTAGGTGCGTGTGCGTTCCCGCGCCATCCACCAGCACCCTATGACTCAGCCCGTCAGTTACTCAGCTGCAGATAACGAGAGCAGAATCATTAACTTCCCCCGGAAAAGTGTCGTACTTTCAAACAACTTTTACCAAACTAGACTTTGCTCTGACAGGAAAGCCCAGCGAGGAGCTCACCTCTGTCTATGACTTGCATTTTCACCTTTCCTGTGAGGGTGAGGACACCGCAGGCATAATTAGACAGTAAGGCAGCATTATGAGGGTGTGGCTGACTTCCAAACACATCTGCTCCACAGGGATTGCACTAAATGATGCCTCCCACCCAGCACGTGGATGAGCATTTCCTTTCACGCCTGCCATTGTGAAACATAGTAGTGCTGAAAGTTCAAAGCTTTTTCTGGTTTCAACATGGCATTACAGTACTGTGAGTTCTGTATTTAAATCAGACTAAGACTATGTTTATGTTGTATTGTGCCTATAGGTGATACAGATTGCATGCTAATTTGACCTGAACAGGCAGAGATGTGCAAGATCTGCCACTTGAGAAGTTACCTTGTATTGTTTTGGCAGAAAGGGTTCTTCTACATCTTCTGTTGTTAAAGATGTAGGATCAAATATTGGGGATTATGCCGAAGATGGTGGTGAAGATGGCCAACCAACCAAAACAATAAAAATGATATAAAAAAGTTGATCCCTCCATCGCAAAGCAGGCAACACCAGCTTGGCTGAGCATCTGGCTGACAAGCATTCCAGCCTGTACAATGACCTGAATGACCAGCCTGTACAATGACCTGAAACCTGTACGGTGACTGAGTAACTGTGCATCAAACCCATTATCAAACAATGTGGTACTACACTGTTTGTGATATGCTATCCATCCATCTTCTTATACCACTTAGTCCAGACTAGGGTTGCAATTGCAGCAGGGAAAACAAAGAAGCCCAGGTGACCGGTCCCCCGCAACTTCCTCCGGCTCATTCTGGGGAATCCAAAGCCATTCCTTTCAGCAGGTCCTGGGACAACCTCTGGGTCTTGTCCCTATTGGCTGTGCCTGGTACTCCTCCAACAGGAGTCGTCCAAGGGGCATCCAAATCAGATGCCCGAATCACCTCATCTGGCTCCTTTCAATGTGGAGGAGTAGCAGCTCTACTTTGAGCCCTTCTCATTCTATCAACTAGAATGTGCTATATGCTATAAAAGTTCAATCCTGGTATCATGACAGCCCTCACGCACAGTGCACAAAGGTGGTTTTTGTAGGCCTGCAGAGCTAACAAGAGAGTTGCAGCAGACTTATGGAGTCAATTTAGATTTCATTTAATCCATCTTTACCGAGACCCAGGGCCTACACTAAGAAGCTTTGTGCTGTCTGTACACACACTGGTAGGGTGACCAAGAGGGCATTCCTTTGGTTCTGTTGGTTAACTCACTAGCAGTGAAAACACAGCCCACAATGAACAACTGACAAAAAGGCCTCAACACTGTCGCGAAAGTATGTGGGTTGTGAATTAGAAGCGGGAGTGTTCGGGGCGCACATAAGTTTACATACCGCCTAACGAAAGCTGGGTCGTGTCGCAAGACGAAAAAAACATCGTCAGGCATTGTATGACAGAATGGGCCTTTAACAAGAAAGGTGGGTTGTGCATTGTGTGAAAGAACAATACATTACAGTCTAAAAATGTGTGCACTCTAAAAAAACATAAAGGCCCGGAGAAATACAAAGAAAAGACAAAGCCAGAACACCAACGTGTATCTGCACAATGCTGAACGGACGGGTGACAGATGCATGCTGACGAAAAGCAACACTGCGATAAGTTATTGGGCTTGAGGATTATCTGGCCGTTCCACCTGCCGTTGTAGGGCAGGATAACGGCGAGAGGCAGCACATATACAGTGAGGTAATCCCCCCTCAGCCACTAGCACCCTGGATAAGCCCCATGCTAATGTGTTCCAGTCATGGTGTGATCCTGTTTGATGGCCATTGTTATGCTGGTTTTGTCTCCACCAGGCTGTGTTTTGTAAGAACTTTGGCCTTGCTGTTGGACAGCATGTTCAACAGAATATATGATTAGGAAAAACGATAGGGGCCCCTTCAACTACAAAGGCCCATATGTGGCCTCTATTTTCCATTCAAATTTTGTCTGTTGAGTAGAAAGTTGTGCCGATACTTAAGGAACATTGACCAACTGCATGTGTCATTTCAAATACAGCATAATTCATTCTGTTTAATTGGGCTGATAAATTGAACAAATATCACTGTATTCATATTTTTATAGTACTTTTAAATATAGCATTGCCGGTCCTTTTTGGTCCAACTTGTCAAAGCGTCATACTGTAACTTTATTTAATTTGCAAATCACAGTAGCTTAAGAGATTATTCTGAGACCTGTAAACCTGTAGCGGTAAAGCATACTGAACATTCTCGTACCCTCTTGCAGTAGGAGAGAGACACCCATGTTCTTCCCACATAGTATTCTAAACTCTCTAAAAAGGCTACGCCTGGTTTTTGTTGTTTGGTCTTGTTTTAAATCTGATTATCGTGTTACTGTATTGTATTACTGATTATTGCTTGCCAATTGGTACGTTAACTTGAATGCTAACAAATAAGTCATAGTTACTAAATTAATCTGAATATCTGAATAATAAGCTTAATGATTCTGTCCATTTGTATTCTGCGTCAGATTTGATGGTTTTTGTACACGGTTTCAAACACATTTTCTGTATTATATATCACTCGGACTGAATAACAGATGTAATCAAACTTTTCATTACTTTTAAACTTTTGCTGAGACCTGGCTGACTGACCAGGGCTTTTAATAACTTGTAGGAAGAGCTGCGCAGCCAATTAAGATAATACAGGAGCACTGAGAGAGCATCCCAGAGCTAGAATATGACTCATCCGCCAGTACTTGGTTGGGTAAAAACTGTTGCCATTGAATATATATTGATTGCACATTTCCAGTCAGGGCATATATTTGTGCTGTAGATGTTTTTCAGTCTTCACAGTCGCACAAACATTATACTGTAGCTTTCTAGAAGATTGCTTTTCAGATTTTCCAATTCCACCATTCTTATCTTTTGTGGAAAACGTCAGCAGGATCAATAATGGAAGATATGACGTCACAGTGTGCCCTAAACTGACATGCCGAAGAATGTATTCATACACAACTCTGTTGATTCATCACGCTCAGAGCTCAGAGCGTCATCAGGCCTTTCTTTTAATACAGTACCAGCTTGGAAGTTTTCCAGTTATTGATGTTTGACTGTGGTCTGCTGTACCACACAAAATGCGCATACACCAACACGCTGGAGAACCATATGCGAATATGAAGGCGAGCTTTCTTGGCAGTATCTCTTGTGTGAAAGTTTTTAAAAGTAGATACAAAAGCCACAAAAGCCCGAGAGTGAGCGGGTTCATTTTAAACCCCTTGCACATCAGCGATTCACAAAGTTCTGGAAAAGTTCTCTGCTCTCTTACTCTTGCATTATATAAGAAGTAATCTGGGCTGCATTGAAATGACCTAAGGTGGCAGGGGCTTACCATACGGTGGTATATCGTTTGGAGATAGAAACAGCAGACTCCTGCTCTCTCTCTTAAATCCTGGGGATTGTCAGAAAAACAGAGCCATCTTTAAGATCCACAGGATATCCTGCGTCTGAGTACCTGAGCTTAGAGCGGCACTTGTAAAAACTGCTTCAATATCCACAGTTATATTTAGGGCTCCAATCCTGCAATCCTTTCTGAGACTCCCATGCACCGCCTCTCGCTCAAGATGTGGATCCTAAAGGCTGAGAATCCTTTTGTCGGCATTTAAGAGGGGATCACTGACACAGCCTTTTAAGTGGCACGTTCGCATGGGCAATGTCCATTTCAATATGCTTGTCAAGAGCAGAAAACTCTCAGATCCTCTCTGGTTCCTCAGGATTACAGAGGCACTGCATGCCTTCAGAGCTTTTGCCCTTTTCCAAAGTGCACACATCTGCCCTCTCTGCTTACACTGCTAAAATTAGACCTGCCATCTGTAATTAAAAAGAGAACTAGGGCTGTCAAAAGAATTTCGTTTATGATTTGCTCCCCTGTTTTTGCAAGTGTGTTTGTTTTGCAGCTAGGGCTGAATGATTCAGGCAAATTGTCTAATCGACCAATAATGGGACTAAGATTATTTGCTACAATGTGGCAGTTTGGTTGCTTCTGATTGGTCTAACTCATCTACAGCCAGGTCACAAGCTCCTGGTAGGTTACATTTCCCCACTTAAAACTTATTAGATGCTGTAAAATTGTGATTTTGAGATAAAAGTGAAGCCTAATTGGTGCTGCATTTGTGCTGCAATATATGATATGCAATAAATATCATAGGACTCTGATTATGAAAACGAGTTTTTATAATCAGACAAGCTGTTTTTGTATGCTGGGAACATCCCAGTATACCTATCACAGGGATATCTGAAGAGTATCCCATGGTGTTTTTAGGATTTAAGGTGTTCATGTGATCTGACTTGCAAATGAATTGGTTAAAATAACACAGGCAAAGCTTTAACCATATCAAGATCTAATCAGATCTGTTTTCATATATATATATGAATATGAATATGAATTTCACTCCTGCCGCATGTGGTAATGGCAATGTATGGAAATGTGAAGGTCCTGCTAAGTTTAGAGATCAGAACAGGGAAAAACTGAAAACTGAAACTGAGACACATGAAATTCAGATCACATTGTAGATCAAATCTAAACCCACTTTTCCTAAGAAGCAATACATCCAACTTAGGTGTTATCATGTTCAACATTTTCTCAATTATTCCGGCACCAGTGTCTTCAGATTTAATGTGCCACTTTATAACTGTTGGTGTTTTCATGTTTACATAATGCTATATGGTCTGCTTGGTTACTTTGGTTACTTGTGGTTTGAATAAGCCATGTAAGCCGTGTTCATGCTTCCAGACCATCTGCAGCACTGATGGTTTTGGAATGGTTTTTGGAAGGCTTTGCAAATACCGATTGGCTATGATTATTGCTTAAACTGGAATTTTGATTGGACAGGATTTCAGTGTTACATATTTGTATTTGTGGTTTATTTGTGGGTGGGCCTAGGCTTGCCATACCCAATCATGCTGGTGTCACTGGCAGGGCATACTACCAATTGCTATATCTAACAAAAGAGCTGCAATATGGTGCTTTGTCCAAATCATTTAGTGTAAAAGTGTGTTGGTTCACATGACTGAAAAGAGAGAGAAAATGAAAGGAAAGGAAATGAGTGTAAAGGAAGTAAGAGGGAGGAGAAAGTGGGCATGAGAGCAAAAGCTGTGAGGTTTCACACCTGTAATCATTTGACAGGAGCATTTAACACCTCCAGTTTCTCCAACCAGAATGCCTTCATGAACTAAAAACCTTACCCATCTCAGACCTTCCTAGAGCACATCAGTTCCTCTCTAAAGTCTTCATGGAGGATCCCCATAAAATGTCTCCTCCGTTTGTCCCCAGGCTGTAATGTTGCCGTTTGGGATGGACAGTGAGGCTAAACTGGGGAACGCAGTGATGCATGCAGTGCTCTAGCTCAATCAAGGAGATCAGCTCTCTCAGCAAGTGCAGTGAGAGCTAATGAAATGGAATTGATTTCTCTATCCAGTACTCCACAAAAGGAACTGCCCTGGAAATGACATTAGAACTAGCTGAATGTGTGATGGCAATGAACCACGATTCAAATAGTTTTAGGCATGAGACAATAATAAGGGTCCTGGCTGAGCTTCTCCTCCTGGCTCAAACACTCTTTGAGTTTTGCCACGGCTCATAAATGCCAGATACGTTGCAGAGAGCCTGCAGTTGTTTAGAAGGGAATTTGACAGATTTCTGCATAATGAAATTGCTAAGATGTAAACAAAGTCATTCAGGGTGGTTTTATGCAAAATGTGCCATTCTAGAGAAACTTATCAAACTGTTCACAGTGGTGACGACAGGAACCGGACGCCTGAAGCCTCTAGGAGCTCCCTTGCAGATGGATGTTACATGGAATTATTAAGGAACTTGCGGCCTGATGCCTGAAACATTGATTTGCGGTAGTTTATTTGTATAGTATGTTCATGGTAAAGAAGTACATCCAAGACGTGTAGGTGGTGGTGGTCAATATGGTGATATTTATTATTATCATGGTCCATTTTATTTTTGTGGTACATAATGTGCTTTTCTGAGCATATTGTGGATATCGATCAGTAGTCACAGAACACTGAATCACTACATTTTCCTACAAAGAGAGCGTAATTAGTCCTTTAGTGAGGACTAGTGTGTGAAATGTTGAATAATAAGCATTGTGAGTTTTTGATGGAGTTTTTGTACAGGTGGGACTGCTAACCCGTTGTGTCTGAACATCAGAATGTCATGATACACATTGTGCATTGTGAAAATGTCTTTAAATACTGTGATATGATATTTTTGTCAGCTCGCTACTGGTTTTAGATAGTAAGTAAATGGCTGTATTCGTGTTGTAAACATCACAATCGCTGTTTGATGAAACTCATGAATTAACTCATTGAATTTCACATTAAAGCCACCTGAATGACTCTCACCGACTGAGTCATGCAGACATTTTTGACAAAACTGCGTTGTCTTTAAGAAGTCTGTAAAGTCAGCCTGGTTAGCAGTGTATCACTAGAGAACTCTTACTGGTCTTACAGACTGACCAGCTCCTCAAACCAAGCAGCCTTACGGTTAAAGAAAGCTGGCTTTAGGAAACAAGAAGCAATGTTACTGTGCTTACCTTTTAGCATGGAGGGGTTGTGTGAGTTAGCTCACAGATGGCTTTCACTCCTAAATGTCAGCAGTGCACAGTGCTGAGAAAGGGCGACGAAACTGAGACATGTTGCGTCAACAGCGTGAGAGTTCATGTTTTTTTTTCTTTTCCCCAAACAGCAAGTGCGTCACGTTCCATACGGCCCGGAACTACCCATGAGTAATAATCTCTTTTCTGTATATGCAATATTTTTGACAATAAAATAGTGGAAAAACTGGAAAAGTTGGCGTTTTCCTTGGGGACTATTTCCACCCTGCATGTATCCCTTCACCATGAACTGATTAGAAAAACAAAATCCTCTCAAAACCACCTTAAATGTCTCAGACATGTTAACAAATCTGTATCATGTTATTATTATTATTATTATTATTATTATTATTTTTATCAGTCCCCGTCACCTTGCTTGCACCTATTCACTCTGCAGAAGGGCCTTCAGCCATTATCAAACTGCAGCGTCCTGCGTTTCAGACAAAAATAGAGTGATGAATTGTCTAGATTTAAATGTGAATAAAACACAGTACTCCAACACAGCCATGACCAAAACTTACCCATTCCGTTTAACACTGTGGATTTGGATGATCCACAGTGTGTGGTAACATTGCTGTTTGTTGTGCCTGAGGTGAATCAGTAAAAGTTAAGACTCAGGAAACAAACCTGCACATTTGTGCCTGTGGAGCTCTTCTTGCTGCCTTTTGCATCATCACACTCTTCCCCATGTTGTTATGGTTTAGTGAAGGAAGTTTGGGGTGCTATAGTGGTTTTACAGACAATGGTTATTACAGTAGTTTGTAATTTACGAGCAAAAAGCGCAATTTTAATTTTACCTCTGCAAATTCAATCAACTCTGACCTCAAGTCAAGCATAGCTGATTTTACAGGCACACCACTGCATATGCAGGAAACATGAGAGTCAAAGCAATCCTGTTTTAAACATCAGATCCCTGGAACTGCATGCATCACTTCTCCAACCCAGATGAACACTGAATATTCAAGATCCATGTAGTGTAACCACTGCTTGAGTTAACCTTGTTAGTGCAGAAACAGTGGGGTTTCTGAGTGTGCTGCTTACATACCTGGATACTATTTAGTTTTGGCAGTAATTCTCTTAATTTAATCATTTTATTCATGTGGAAATGATGTAGGGAAGAGCAGGGCACAATCAAACACACTTTGGCTTTTGCCAAGTAATTTCAAAAGCGTTTCGAATTTTAAAAGCGACCTTCGTGTGTTTGCAACAAATAAATACAAACTGTTGTTTGCATGTTTTAAAATGGCCCTACATTAAAGGCACATTATTCACAAAGGTGAACAGATTAATATAGTTGGAAATTCTGTGACATTTACACTCAGCTCAAATGAGAAAAAAGTAATAAAAAAAAGTTATTTTATACTGACAAAATGTGCAGATGACATTGCCATGAGAATATGAAAACATGACTGGTGCAGGAATTCCTTTAATAAGTTCTGACCCCGGTTTATTATTGCACAGAGCCAAAAATCAAACAATAACAGAAAAGAAGCATGAGATAAAATCTCTGAGCAGGAGATAAATATCTGGATTTGGGAAAATGTGCAAAGCTTTTAAAGCTCTCAAAACGCCATGCAGATGGATGGTTTCAATATCATTGGTATAATAATAACTGACTGAAAATGTGATTGGAAAAGTTTACGTCATTAATCTCTACATGAAGTGAGTATCATATTTAGCCAAAAGCTGATTAGCTGATGGTCACTTCAGATAACAGTTTGAGCTGATGTGTATGTGCAGAATCTAATGCTGACAAAAGTATTTTAATGTAAATGTACATACAGTTCTGGGAAATTCAGAGGTCAAAGGGCAAAAATTTGTTCAAACAAGGCAGTATTGATGTCTGGGGCTTTCAAGTCCAGCGTGACTCCTAAAAAGTTTTTATGCTAATGGATATGTTTCAAGACATTGATCCGTATAATCAAATATACAAATTAGATGTGATATTGGGGTCATATCCCTAGAACTCATAATTTAACTAATTTTATTCATTTAAACTCTACAAAATTAGATTTTTGTTAAATTGATTTAATGAGTTAAACACCATGTCAAACTGAAATATTTCAGACCACATTCTTCCTGTACCTGTTCAACATGCAACTGTACATGTATTGATATGTGATGTCTACATATACTTGAGGATCAGGCATTGCTATTGGTGCATCCCTATAGTTCATGCGGCGCAGCTCCTGCTTATGTCCTAAAGCATACCATACATGACACTCACTGTTTGTAACCATATGTTCTCAGAGGTACAATAAACTTGACTCTTGAGCTCCTGAGGACTTGTGGATATGGCTGCCAATCAGTAATCAGAGGCTACATAGTGACAGCCTTATTACGCAGAACAGTCAGAGGTGAATATGTTCAGTGTGTAGGTACACAACTCTATCTCTGTCCCACTCACACACAGCCTGGCACATATCCTCAGCTGGATTGGGGGATTAAGGGAACTCCAGCAGAGATGAAACACGACTCCTGTTTTCTCCAAACACTCTGAGAGCCAAAGCATGGAGACATCTACCGCGACACAAAAAGTCAGATAGAATGAATAGCTGGAACAGAGGCCACATTAAGGTTTTGTTTGTATGTAAAAGCTAATCCAGCTCTTAGCTTGCAAAAGAAGAGGGACTAGCAATGGGATGAGCGTTAAAACCCATTGGCAAGCTCTCAAACACTTCACAAACTGAGCTACTACTCCAGTTTCCTATATGCATATCAATGGACACTGTAGCTTTTAAAAAGTGCAGCTCAGGAACAGTTGGGGGGTGTTCTTTGGCATGACTAACTTCAGTGTCCTCAATTAACTCACAATCTGTCTCTTTTGAACTTCTCTGTCCACAGTTCAATTAGCCAGTAAATGTCACTAAGAGAAAGTGACCACCAAACAGTGTTGAAGAACCCAATAAGAATCAGCAACTCTTCACTTATGGGCAGAATTCATGAGGCTACATGGCCTTTACATGAGCCTTTCATGACAACTGACATAGAACTATTTGGATCACTCTACCAAACTGGTCAGACACATTTAGGACTTTTAACTGACTTAAATCATTTTGCTTTGAATGACTTCATGCCTTAATTTTGTTTGTTTTATTAAAATAAATTATATTCCATATTCCAGTATTCAATATTCAAATTTTTGTCACTAGAATAACAGTCATGTCAGAACTGCAACTTTGCCAGATGTTTTGGTAGTGAGCATTTTAGCCAATTTAAAAACACTAGCTGGGATATGACTAGCGAACACAGCTTTGAACAGTTGTACACACATAAAATCATGATATTGGTAATCAGAACAGAAGTTTGCAGAACATTTCAGTAGTGTCAGTTTCAGTAGTGACAGTCATTAATATTGCACAATGAGTTTCAGACTTAATGACACATTTACTTTAAAATAATGGAATTTAACTGCTCACCATGTGGACATGAGGCACATGGACATGGATGCAGTTTGAACTAACCGGATACTAATAAGCTTCATATAAACATTTCTAAAGCTTTATTGCAAGAAGCACCAGGTGTCAAAAAGGCTGCATTAGACAATATATCAGTTCTCATGAAAGGCGCATAGACTTTAACGGCACCCTTCAGTAAAGCGTTACCAAATTCTCTTCCTTTGCTGGGAATGCTCATGATAGGCCGCAGTTCTATTAGCCTTTCTCTCCGAAGCAGTATGTTGAGTCTGAGGGAGGTGTTACGACGGCTATCCACATATATAGCAGCACAGAAGCAAATGATACTCTAATCGCTTCAAGAAACAGCAGAGAATTTCACAGTGTGACATCGTGGGCCTGAAAAGAGTGGGAGTGGTTTGCAGTTCAGATCTACTTTGCATTATGTGTCCATTATGTTTTTTTTGCATTATGTTTTTATTATTGATTCAAAATCTAAAATGTATTTTTGCTTTTCTAGAATGGAAAAAAATAAAATATTAAAATATTAACTATGCCATAATTTTTGCAAACAGGTCACGTTTTATGATTCTTTTATTTCCAGTATGTAAAACTCAGAAAATAACAATAACTGTGTATTAAAACGTGTAGAAGTGTGTTCTCTGTAGAGGATATGTTCAACAAAACACCATTTGACCGAGGTGCCCAAACATATGACTATAAGCCTGTTATGATTTAATGACCATTGCTTGCTGAATTCTTATTGAATATTGAATAAAACTTCTGAAATCTCTTTTGGCAAATAGTTTTTGTAATTGCTTTAACTACCTCAGCAAAATGACAATCGTGATTCTAAACTTCAAAGACAAAGTTTGTCTTTGGTTGTTATTGTATTCTGGCCATCTGAAAGACAGATTGCTTTCATCACGCTGGGCAGAGTGGTGGGTGATGTATGTGTGTTTTTACCCGGCGGGGGTCCCCCTCTGTCCTGCTGCTCCTGCACATGGGTCCAGCTCTCTGCCGGTCATCTCCACACCAGAGCAGCTGTCATGCCTGCCTGCTTGTTAAAGGAGACCAGCGGGGCCTCTAAAATTTTAATGCGGCCGCTGCACGAAACACACTATGCCGTGACGTAGTGGTCCCCTTGAGAGCGTATCCGATTAGTGTGTTTGTCACTCATAAGTTTTGGCTCTAATTAACTCTGTTTTTATTATTAAAAATGCAAAAGTGGCATAAGTATTGTGGGCCTTCTCATGGAAGCAAGTCGCCTTGAAATTTTCTTTCAGCTCTAAAAGCTCCACCATTAGTGGTTTTATAGGCCCATTTATGTGGGGAAAATCCTCACTTTTTTGGGCATAAAAGAGTTTGATGTACTATGTAAACTGTGTTATAATTCCGAAACATATTGTTCACTCCCAGTCCATAAAGTCCGTATATGGAAACTAAGCTGCACATTAACAGCTAAAAGGTCAAATTATATGTTTTTGGTGACTACAAAACCCACAACTATGATAATGCTAACTTTAGCTACCGTACCTTTGAGTCTCTAGCAGATTGTTAGCACTAATGGCAGACATTCTAGAAATGACTAGAAATGGCTAATACAGTGACTATTTTATATATAAAATATATAATATTTTACAGTGACTCTCAATAGAGCGGCCTGGTGTAGAGCTGCCACCTCAGTTTTTGTAGTTCTAATAACCTGCTAGGCTGCTGCTTGTATTTTCTGGTACATTTTTTCCCATGTTTTGATAATTGTGATTTGTTGATTTCTCTGTCACTTCGTATTTATGCTGATAGTGACTCCAGCAGCATGGCTACTCTTCAGCTCCTGAAGTCCAAACCAATATCAGGGCTTACCTAGATCTACCTTTGATACCACAGAGAAAAAAAATTGCCAGTTTTGGTCATTTTAAGAAATTAAGCCATCATTCCTTTAACAGGTAAACGATAGACGAAACCACTATACTTGCAGTTTAAATCCAAGAATCATTCTGTTTAATAAAAATTGTAGACATGTATTATTTTTTCACTTCCCAGAAATTATAAGGCCTTCTATAAAGGGCTAGATTTGGTGAAAAATAGACTGGCTTGTTGGGTTTTGACACTAAAAATGGACAAATGTATGCTTCAAGATAACAGGTTACTGCTGTTTTGCTAAGCATTGTATTATTTTGTCCATTTTTAGTTGCAGAAATCATGTTCTGTTCACTCGACTACATTTAAAATAAAAGAAAAATTTAGTGATGACGCTTGGTCATCACAACCTCCACCATTTCTAAACTTTTCAACCGGAAATGTGCGCTTAACCCCCTATGCACGCTCAGTGATTTCCTCCAAAGGTTAAATACACAGGGGTTAAACTCAACTTCATTTGTGCTGCAGTTCTGTAGCTGTTTGTTTGTCTTTGTCCCTTCTTCCCCTAATCTTAATTTACGGTCACAAAGCCCGAGTCTCCAGGCTGAGCTGGTGCTGTGCAGTCAGCTGGCGTTAGTGCCAGGGTCGCGAGCAGCTGAATGTGTAGCTGCAGGTCTTCTCTCATCCTGCCTGGAAGAAATTGGCCTGACAGCGCAGGGCCGGCCTCCTCCCGTACGTTACTGCCTCGGCTCTAACTCATTTAACCCCTCCCCCCTCTCCCCCTTGGCTAAATCTCCTCCTTTCTGTATAGGCGTTAGGGTTGTAAATCTGTGACCTTACCATGATTCAGTTCCATTACAATTGTATAGGGCAAGACTGGATGCATCATGGTTTAATTCATTTAAATATTTTTGCGCAGTTCAGATGTATTTCTGAAGATGCCCAATTAAATGTGGGACCAAAATAGACAATATACACAATAACACATTCTTGGAAATTCACGAATATAGACAATAAAATGAATACACCTCGTTTTTTGGGGACAGATGTGATCTTGTAATCAGAGTACACGTTTCAGTACTGCACCTTTTAAAACCTGCCCTCAAACTACGTGCTTTATAAGGGCTGGATTTTCCTCACTTTTGTGAAAGAAAGGATGTAGTGTATATTGCTCAATGCTTATGTTTCGAAACATACTGTTCACTTCCCGGTCTAGAGATGTAAGCTGCAAAGAACAGCCTCTTTTGAATTCATGGTTTCTGTCCTGTAATGAACATCAACGCCCTGATGCAGTTTAGCTCCGCCATCACAGGTCATTGGATTGGTTTATAAATTTCATTCTTAATTTGGTCCCACCCTGATACATACATTTTCACATGTGGCCCCAGAAATGTGTGCATACTTTATTGAGTTGCTTTGGTCGATGAATAGCCTTTAGTCGATAAATAGCCTTTGTCTTCATTGTTTTTATTAAACAAAACACAGAAGAGTAAACTATGCCTATAATAAAATAAAAACAGCACATTTATCATTAATAATAATAGTATTTGCAGTAAGTAGTTCTTCTGCAGAGCAGTGTAGCTTGTAACAGTAGACTACAGTTGTAAAACATCATAATGGTCAAAGATTGTTCTATAAATTGTACTACGGTTTTTAAGAGCTTGGTCCTTTAATACAGTATAAAGCTGATGTGTGACGCGGACATACGCAGGTAATTTGAGTACTATGACATTTGGGAATTTAGAACGGGAATTGCCTGTTTTATAAAATTGATGTTCTAAGATTGATGCAGTTGAATTGCCACGTTCAGATTGATGCATCACGATCCATAAACCTCATAGAGGCCCCAGACCTGGGTGTAAATCACAATCTCATCCCTGTAGGATCTGGGTGAATAGAAGGGCTCTGATGGGCCGGTAATAAAGTGCTTTATTCAGCAGCCTGGCTGTAATTCTGTCGGGCCAACCTCTGTCGAGTAATTGATTGGTCTTTTTTAGGCCCCATTGTGGGTATTAATTGCTCACACAGTACCCTGCTGACACACTGACCCTAATGGAGCGAAACGAGGCTGTGCATTAAGTCTCGGTCATCAGGCCTCATGCAGCTGGGGCCAGCCATTGCCCCTGTCACACTGAGTGTCTGTGTTGGCCCTTGTCAGGTGACTTCAGATTAGGGCCCTTGGGACTCAATGGGCACATTGTGGGCTTTTTCTTGCTCCTCACAGCTCGAGTTGTTGTTTTCCGGTCTGTTTACAGAATTGGAGTAAAAGTCTTCATCAGAGGGTTCTTGTGGAGCTCCTTGTAAGCCTCCGGCTTAACAGCAGCTAATTGAGACACTGTATTCACTCTCACTTTGAGCCTTTTCAGACATGCTGACAATGCAGTGATTGCCTCTTTTTCTTGTACTGAAATAACATTCATCCTTCATACTGTGTCATGCTCATAAGGGCATACTTCTTTGTCCACTTCCTGTATATGAGGCCTGCTTGCTGGCTTTTTTGGAAAAACCCTGTGTTGGGCAGGGGCCCCTGCTTATTAAATCAGTTCAGGGCATCAAAGTGCACAGATGGGCTCTTTATCAAGGTTTTCGCTGGAGCTTCACACATTTCTTTGCAGTGTCAGGACGTGTGCTTGTAAATACTATGGCCTGACCTATAAATATATATATTGTTCGGCTGATCATAAGTTGACAACTTGCAGTGAATTAAAGCAGTGTTACAGCTTTAAAGTGTCTGTTTCTGCCATTTAATCTACATGTGTCCTCTTGGTCGACGTGTATAATTAACTTGTTTTATATTCTTCAAAGTCCATTTCAACAAAAAAAAAAACAGTGCTGGAAATCCCAGCAATAAAATATGAAAATCTTAATAAGACAGTGCCACAATCCTTAATGTGTTTATTTTAAACAACAGCCAAATGTGATTTGGTTGTAAGGGGTGCTAATAACTTGCTGAGCCAAGACTTTGTTATTGTCAAAACCTGGGATTTATGCTTGTCTCTGTCGAACATTTAAATCAAGGGTTTAACTCAATGTTTTACAGCAGTTAGACAGTATAGTGGGTGACCGTAATCCGACTGGAGTTCAAATCTCACTTACGGTAGCTAACAGGACTGTTTTAAAACTCTTTAGGGTAAAACTACACTACATAAACACTGCAGTGCATGTATACCCTATACATTACCTACTCCTAAACAGCACACACACACACACAGTCACCTCTCCCACTGCTGATATCTGCAGCAGTCATTTCCATTATTTACCAGTGTGAATATTTCATGGTGACAACCGTGCTGTGGACAGGCCTTGCTGCCAGAAAGGCCTCACTAATGAGCTATTCCACTCCTCTGACCCTAAATCACATAGTCCTTTCTCCCCACCTTCCCCCTCTCTGCTCAATTCAGTTATTTTCAGTACTTGCTTTTAGTCTGCCAAAGCATGCCAGTACAATACATATACACACGGAACATATACTGTATATATAGTACTATACGAAAGCAGGAAATATACTTAAAATATACTTAAAATAAGACATTCACACAGGCAACTACACAAACACATCTGCCTTAATTTCTTTCTCGTTTACATCTAAAATGGCTGAAGAAGACTTCTGATTAGATTAGATATGAGATAAAAAAAAAAAAACAGACTTTCTAAAACTGGAGGTGAAAGCATTTTTTAAATCATTCAGAGAAAATAGGACTTCTAATAAGACCAGGTAGACCACCAAAACTGTCCCCATCAGATAAACAGTACGATAGACACGAAATCAAGCTCCACTCTTGCTTCAGATCTGAAACAATTTACACACGTTTCTGACCATCCTTCCACTGTGAGAAGACATCGCTATGAGTCTAAATTGATGTGTAGTTTGAAGAAGCCGTGAAGCGTACAGAGAAAAGGAAATAGACAAAAAAGAAGAACACTTTGTGCTAGAACACCAAAACTGGACATGCAAGATGTGGAGTGTGGTTTTATGGACTGATGGGTCTAAAATTGTCACTGGCATCTTGAGAAGCAGAAAGTGCAGCTTCTAAGGTTGAACTTTGAAAGTGTGGAAGAACTTTCCTGCAGAAATCTTTTTAGAGAATGAAAGGAGGTCTCTTTTTAATAGTATATTTAGTAAGTGAGTCATCTGTGTCATTTCCTGTTAAATATATATTTACTGCTTTTTCCTGAACGGAAATTAAATAAATAAAGGCAGTTCAGTACTCTCTCTCTCACTCTTTCTCTCTCTCTCTTTCCCAACACACACACACACCTGTATACACACCCACCCCATAGAAAGCTACAACAAAGCAAAGTCACCCCCCAAAGACGGCCTGTCCCGCCCAGTGAACAAGGCAAATAAGTAATCAATATTTCCCCTGTGGCCAAAGACAAGGCACAAAGCACAAAAGCCGGCCCACTGCTGCAGGAGCGTTTTGGCATTGCTGTGTGTTTTCAGATACCACGTAGTTGTCACTGCTTTGCTGTCTAAAAAAACTGAGGAAATGTGAGCCAGAAGTACAGTAAGAATGAGATAAAACGTACAAGAGTGGCTTTGTGTGGTTTAGACAGGAGAGAGGTGGGTCTGGATGGTGTTGGTAATGCTTTAAACTCCAGTCATAAAAGTGTAGATTTGTGGAAAGGTCCTGAGGGAGATGGAAATGGAAAGGATGCATACATTAAAGCCAATGGCTCAGTGAGTGTGATGTGGACGGGTTTAGCGCACGGTTGGCTGGGTGTGAGCTGAAGCTGGATTGGGGCCACTGTTTGATTACTCAGCTCTCCTGCTGGAATGCGAGGGTGGAGAAGCTGGAGAGCTTTGAGCTCATCTTCATTTGGCAGACCTTTTTCTGTCTCTTCACACGCATCCATGTGTTATAATAAACAAAGCCTCGTAAATGGGTGTTTAGTTAGAATTTTGGCTTTCTGGGAAAGAAGATGACCATGAAATGGCTTTTTGAAAAGGTATAGTGTATAGTGCTGTTTGGATGGGATTAATGTGTGCTTTTCCTCTCTCCTTTGCAGTGAGGGAGTCTTCAAATGTCCAGAGGACCAGCTCCCGCTGGACTACGCTAAGGTAACACACCTTAAACCCTTTCTTTGCTCTACACTGTTCTTCCACACCTTCCACGCTTCACAGTGATACAAACCAAATACACATTTTCTCCATAACGTATATGACGTGGACTAATTGTTTTATTATTCTGAATGGAAATTAAGGGTGTTTTATAAACCCTTGGATTGGTTCACAAGCATAATAAACTCATAGTCACTGGTTAACGTCACTAAGCAAAGATAACGCACACTTGTGCAACCTAATGATGTCCACAACAGTCTCTCTCAGTCAGGACCAAAGGTCTGAAAGGTTCCCATATAATCCCTACATAACTTTCAGACAGTTACACAATAACAGAAACACGCAGATTCAGTTCTGTTACCACAGGCAGCCCCACCACCACTGGTAGGACAGTGTAAAGATGGACATAAGCAAGCCCTTATCTTAATTAGGGCTAAAACATATTATTTTATTATTATATTCAAATTGTAATTTTAAGAAGTGTAATTCTCAAATCAGAAGAGCTCCAACTAATTATAGCCCATACTGTCAACACAATATCACTATATCACAATAATAATTGATGTTTTCTCTAAATCATTTAACCCTAATCATAATTACAACGACCCTCTTAAGTAAGAGTCACTCTCAGTGTGCCAATGTGTCCACGAAGAGGAGAAACACCATATAGGAAACACCATAATGGTCCACAGACACAAAAGCAAAAAGAAAATATTCTTAATAAAACTATTATGTAGTGAATGCTAACATATTTATACATAGGAAATTATTATTATTACAGTAGATGATCTATTCCCATGCAACGTGCTTGCAAAATTCAACATGCATTTCCCTTAAACCATGTCAAGTTACATGGGAGTACAAGCTGTTTTTCAAAATGTGCTGGTTTACTAGTAAACAAAGTCATTCAGAGAGGTTTGATGTTCTCTGTACTAGAGTAACTAACTGACTCAGAATTGTTCATAGTGCTGGTAATGGGGCATCTGAAGAGCTTAATGCTTCTTAAAGCTTCCTCACAAAAAGCTGTTACATGTCCTTGTTTGGAATATGCTGTCTGATGCCTGAAATACTGTTGAAAATGAAATGAAATGTCTGTATGTACGTTGTAGATCTCCGGTTCATATCATCACAGTATACAGAAATCTCAGACAGCAAGTGTCTGCGTTGAACCATTTCACATCAAACCACTTTGAATGACTGAATAACCTAAACATTGAAATTATGTACAGAAATTGTGAATAATCGGTGGAATCCTCCCAAATAGAATCACAGACATCACATGACACACTTTTCTTTTTAAATGGAAACAAGTATGTTGCACCACTAAAACAGTACTGACAATCATCTAGAAGCCTAAACTTTGTCTGTACTATATTCTTTTTTTAGATAATAGATACTGTGTGACATAGCATTATCTATAAATACATACTGCATGACATACTATTATATATAAATACATACCTTATGATGGCCTCATAGCTCCTGTGCAGAACTGAACACCTAACCTGTCTTGATGGACTACATTTGAAGGGCCCATATCAGGAAAAACACATTTTCTTCATTTTCTTGAAATAAAAGAGTGTGATGCAATGTGTAAACATTGTTAACATGACAAAACATAGTGTTCAATCTCTAATCCATACAGTTCATATATAATCCATCATGTTTCCATGATGGCATGAAGCCCACAGACGCTTAGCTCCACCCATTCACAATAAAGTTATAAAGTGTGTTTCAGCCTGGTCTACTGTTTGAATAAGGCACAATATCGGGCAGCTAATCAGTCTAAAAGTTACTCTAACAAAAACAGGCTGTTGAGGTCTGAGGGATAAAATGAGGGTGAAAAAATGTAAAATCGATGGATTAAAAATCATGTAAAAATGGATTATAACTTTTCTGAGAAATTTAACCCATTAAAACCCAGAAATGCTTCACCCATTACTCTGATCATCAGCTTACACTCAAGGGTAATAGTGGGCAAACCACAGGTTGTTACAGATGCTCATTACAGGCCGTATATGTCCACAGTGACTCAGAGGGTGGCAGGTTGTCGGCCTCTGCCGCAGCCCTACAACCTCATGCAGGAGGCCCGGGCAAACCCACCTGCAAATGACACTAACCAAGAACCGCAGGCTTCTCATTACCCCGGCAGTGTCAGATGTGGATAGAGAGAAAGCGCAGAGGTAGGAGGAGGAGGCGGTAAGAGAGGAGAGGGAATGAATCATCTCAATTTGTCTAGATCTCCATTTGCGTCTGCTTGCAACGAGGAAGATGTGCAGTCTCCCGGACGGCACGCAACATGCCACCGCATTGCTCTTGAAATGAACAAGTCTGAATTTCGTCAGCGATTTTAGTTTAGGGCTTTTGTTTGCTTGACGTGGTTGTGATGTCAAGACTGAAGACTGAAGAAAACTGAATGAGTGCAAGCTATTTCGGTGCAAGTGAGTGCAGGCTATTTCGGACAGACTTATCTAGAGATTCCCAACTACTGCTTTTCACAAGCTATTTATGGGAGGAAATTACAGCCTCCACTTTGGATCATATGCGCTGCACCCCTCAAAGGAGGAGGATTCCACCCAATCTCTTTAATTAGAGTTTTGCCTTGTTTCTCAGCCCCTCCTTTAACCGGTTAATCAGACCAGGCTGGGCAGGGGAAACACCAAGCCTTCTGCACTGAAAAAGCAAAGCATTTCTCTATTACTATCCAGCAGATGGAGAAAGCTTAGCTCTCCAATGAGGCAGTGTACTTCTAGGGTTCAGCCATGTCCAAGGTATCAGTCACGATCACATAAACAGTCTCAGTTACAGGCCTTTTACACCTAAGTACTTACTTTAGTAACCCTCAAGGAAACTGCTAGTTGCTTAGTCATCTGGCCATGCCAGCGTGCAGTGCTGTATGAATCTGTTAAGTAGGCGGAACTATACCATGTGTTTGTAGAAGCTTAAAGTGGGTAAGCCATTAAAGCTGGGTGTGAGGAGATCAGTGGGCTAGCGCTACTATCCTCGAAGGCCAAGAGCACTAGAGATCTGTGTGTGCCTGATATAATACTCTTTTTTTCACAGTTCTATAATGTGGTTAAATCCTCGCAGTACAAAACAGTATAGTGGTAGGCATTGTGCATACGGACTTCACACTCCGTGAGTGTACTAACCACTTTTAGTGCAAGTAGTGAATTCACACTTCGAAATCGACACTAGATTTACTGCCATAATAATGTACTAGCAAGCTTGCACTCCTGCACACAGAGATGATGTTGTATGAAAGCTACTCAAACTGTAGGCTACTACTGAATGCAGCTAATGCAGCTATGAACAAAGCAGCTAAACTGTCACATTTGACAAGGTTTGCTGGTTTACAGTGCGGTAGTACAGTTCAGCCCCTGCTGAGAAAATCATAAGATCCATTATCGTTTCTGTTGGATCCTGGTGGTGTCCAAAAATAACTACTAGCACTTTGTGTTATCCTGATGGGTTGATATCATAGGGTAACGGATTCCAGCGGTTTAACAGGTGTTCTGGGACTGATCCCAAAGGCATTTGATGACTTTCTAATAGAGGCTAAAGGTGTTCTACAGAAACTAGTGGTCTCCAACACTAGCCGATAAGCCAGTTCCTATTAGAAAGCAAAACCACCAGGTGTGAATCCTAATGGTTCTGGTGGTGGTGATATGTAGAAGAAAAATGCACATACAGTAGAACATATCAGGTTACAGCCATTTTTCCCCCATAGGGCAATTTGCTTAGACACAGAGTTCCTAATAAGGGCATGATGCCGACTACAGAATGACCACACTGCTTAACTATAGAAGCTATTTCTTGTCATTTTTATTAGGTTATTTGCCAAAAGATCCAACAGTATTTCGAAATATTAATATTATAACTGGGCTAGTTATGTTCCATGTCCTTTGCATTAAGATGTGTTAGAGTTAAGGTAATACTGTACTCATCTTCTATATTACATCATAGCTTAACTGATAACTTTAGTGTCAGATAGTAAAGTACATTGTGTGTAACATAAGAATATAGTGCATAGTGCCTAAAGTGAAACACATGGCTACCTCTCCAGATTCTGAGGTAAAGCGCTTTGGGGAGCTGTTGAGTGACTGTACGCTGACACCATTAGCTTTAGTCAGACAGTGTGAACCCAAAAGCCGGTTGTTTCCGCTCAGAGCGGCTTAATCCTCCAAGATACAGGCAGGAAGTGTTATTAAAAGGTCATTATTATAACTACCCTCCACAATCCCCTGCACTGGAACGGTGAATAAGCATTAGCATTTACTTAAGAGGATCTTTTCCTCTTCTTCTTTCCCCAAAGTCTTGACCTCACACACGTGACTCTTTTTTTTTGTTTTCAATCTGGAAATCTTATTGCTGGGATTGGCCCCAGTCGCATTGTATAATGCGGGATACCACTGTCAGTGTCAAAAGAGCAGAATGTGGTGGGGAACACAATCACAATATGATGACGGTGCTTTAAATACTTATATTTTTGTCCTTAAAAAAACTCAAGCACCCTTTGTGAAATCCCAAATCAAAACCCCTGGTAAATAGATTTTTTGGAAATGGAAAAGGAATCACTAAAAGTTCAGTTCTTAATGGCTGGAAATGATGGGGATGTGGGCCTCTTTGTAGTCCCCAAAAAAAAAGCAGTCCATGATTAGAGTTTCAGATCTAGAGAGGAATAACAGCCTCTCTTGACTCTGTGGATGATAGACAGGCATGCCTGCAGTGCTTCCCTGAGTGCGATGATTCTCACGCAGCAGATCTTTGTGTGTGTGTGTGTGTGTGTGTGTGTGTGTGTGTGTGTGTGTAAATCCTGCCTCTCTGTGCTGGGGGAAAGGATTTTGGCTTATTGGATAGAGCCCTGCCTCATCCTCCTTCATCTTTATAGACAAGAGGAAAATACAGTAGCCGCTGTGTGTAGTGCACACATGGGCACACACAAACACGCACACTCAATCATTGAAAGACACACCCACCATCATTTCCATGGTTCTTATAATACTTCGTAAAGCTGCAACCATATATCATCTCTGTCATATCAAAATCTCTATCGTAAGTCTATATATATACCATTTAAAATCGCCAGCTGCCCTTTACATTGTGCTAACATTTGATGATGAATGGCCCAATAAAACAGAAACAGAAATCCAAATTTACTTGGAATAAAATCTTTACTTTAAGTTAAGTTTAAGTATGTTTTCTTTACCTCCTCATTAAAGTTACTGTTTATGAGATGCAAAGTTCTGTTGCAACAACATGTTTGAATGTGCGTATTTCATTAGGCAAGACAATCTCAAGGCAAAAGACACTATTAAGAAAAATAAAGCTAATGCCTATGCAAAAATACACACACACACACACCATACACACACACACACACACACACACACTTCACTGCTGCTTTGTTCAATAAAAGAGCATTAATTTGAAGTGGTATGCTTCCCATGTTGGTGTTGGTGTCAGATTATTTATAACATAATAGTGATGAACGCAGGTTGGAGGGGCCCCCTGTTTTTGCCTAGGGCACCAGCAGATTCTGGAATCACAGTTCTGTAAAGACAACAAGGCTAACCAGCTTCCAAGACTGAACTTTGGAGAACTTAAACACACAGTACACACAGTATAAGGTCTTGTCTTTGCCACACTGCATGCATTTATAGATGTGCTAATGTTCCCATGTTTTGTGTGCTGCAGATCTATCCTGATCCAGAACTGGAGCAGCAGATCCTGGCCCTGCCCATTCGTTGCATCCACAGTGAGGAGGGCTGTCGCTGGACCGGTCAGATGAAGCAGCTGCAGGTCAGTTCACTCCTCTTCATCACTCTGGATGAAGGAGTACTTCCTTTGCTTCTCTCTCTATCCTTCCCTTCCTCTCTTTGTTTTCATAGCTCTTGGATGTCACTCATATAAGGTTTAATCTCTGCATCCATATGACTTACCTAGTCTTTATCTCCTGTCTGCTTTCTCTGCATCTGCCTCAGTTTCTGTATCTGGCTCTATCCACACGGTACATGGTTCTTATAAGTAAATAAAACTGATATGACAGAACCTACAATAAACAACTTCAGCAAGTTTAGGATATACAGTAATTTGTGAACATGTAGCCATAAGGGTGTGTTTATAACTGTTCTTCTCTTTCTAAATGCGCTTCTGTTCGCCTCTACTTGTGTCTCTGTCTTTAATGCCACATTGTAGTGTAGCAGCATGACCGTGACTGTGTGTGCGTGTGTTGGGCCCGAAGAAAGCATGCGTGCTTGCGTGCATGCTGACACTTGCTCTATGTTCTGCTCCCTCAGGGTCATTTCTCCACCTGCGCCTTTAACGTGATCCCCTGCCCCAACCGCTGTGCCGTCAAGCTGACGCGCCGTGACCTGCCTGAGCACCTGCAGCACGACTGCCCCAAACGCAAGGTCAAGTGCGAGTTCTGCGGCAGCGAGTTCACGGGGGAGGCCTTCGAGGTACGAGCACTGTAGTCTCGGGTCAACTCAGAGGAAGGAGCGAATGTTATTGTTTTGGCATTTGGGAAGTGTGCCGCAATTTGTCTTGGGGTAGGCGAAGGGAGTTTTGCTTGCTAATAGAGATTGATAGAGTAGCCTAAACCCATACTCAGGTATTAATACCTTGGTAAAATAATGACTCGAGTAAAAGTACCTTCCCATAACACAACTTGAGTAGACGAGAAACACTTTAGTGCTGAGTAACTTGTGTCTTCTTAGTTAATCCAGCATCAACTAGGATAGAAAGTGAAGATTGTTAGGCTCTGTACTTTTGGTCTAAAATTAAAGGCTAAAGTTCCAAACCCAGGGGTGTGACCAGTGACACAGCAGTGCAGATGTTGTCACCAACAAAACAGAATGAAATTACACACAAAAAATGAAATTGTTGCTAAATATGCATGGCTAAAAAAGTAAAAAAGTTGATTTCTTTACTCACTAATATGTTTGGGTAGAAGAATTATGATCTGAATACTCCAGAGGGGTATTACTCCATCAGTATTTTACTGGAGTACATCAGTCCTTCAGTAATGTAACTAATTACTATCCACCTCTTCTTGCTAAGTACTCTGTATAGTGTAAGTAATGAATGAGCACCTGGAGCCAAAATCCTCTGAAAGTTTCAAAAATCTTAATCTATATTTGTAGTATTATAATGGACAATCATTTCAACAATCTTCAGTGCTTCGGCCAGGAAAACCACTCAAAATACGCTAATAAAATACGTCAGCTGCTAAATTCCATCAGTAAACATGTATGCAAACTACGTTCCTTATTTGTAGAACAGTTCAGTCAATGGAATTTGTATTGACCTGTAAGTTCTATAATTAGTTCATTCAGAGACAAGCTAGTTTTTCAGAGGGAACAATTGGTGGTAATCCGTTAACACCTTTGTGGTGTGGGTGGAGTTCTGACAGCTTGTGCCCGATCATGTATGGTCAAAAACCTTTAGAGAAAGCAAAAGTAAATGTTGACCCAGTTTTAAAAAATGGGACAAAACCTCATAAGACTCGCTTCGCCAGGGCAAAAAAGTTTTAGGTTATACAAAGATGACACATAAGATACATATACAGATACATCCATAATATTTTTACACTTCGTGGATCCTTTGGTGCTACATAGGCAAACAATGTGAGTGAATCATGGAGCGCTTAAAATAATTCCTCACTCGTCGATCGAGAACAGGCCTACTAAACAAAACCTAAAAATGCCCTCAAAAAGATTGTATTCTGGGGGCGTAAACTGCCCCTTGATACAAAAGGACATTTTGTTCATGTATGGGTTCTTTTCTCAGAGAGCACTCAAGGGTTAACATTACAAGGCTTGCTGTTATTGCTTAATAAGCCACCACGCCTGTTTTCATATGCTGAAAACAAGCTCTGCGATCTATAAAAGAAGCATATTTTTGTTTAATGTGTCTTTTTATTAGAATCTCGCCTTTTCTCAGTTTTAAGAGTAGACAAGGAAATTGTCCCAAATTGTTCACATGTGCACTGGAACGAGCCATCTGAAAAAGCTTCAATGAAAACAAGTTGCCATAAATGAATGTCTTCCCCTCTTGTCTTCTTCTGTTTGTTTCTCTCTCAGAATCACCAGGGCATCTGTCCTCAGGAGAGCGTGTACTGTGAGAATAAATGTGGGGCCAGGATGATGAGGAGGCTCCTTGCCCAGCACACCATGGCCGAGTGTCCGAAGCGCACACAGCCCTGCAAGTACTGCGGCAAGGAGTTTGTCTACGACACCATCCAGGTTTGTAACATGCGAATCCAAACTGCTCCAACCTGCTAGCTTATCAGACAGCAGGCTGTATATCAGTCAACAGACCTCACAGGGAGGCATTCTACCTTCTGGGTATACTCTCATATCATAGTGTGTACGACCAGAAGAGGAGCTTGAATTGCTCGTCTTTTCTGTTTTTTATTTCACCTTACAGGGCAAATGTATTAATTCCTTTCATTTCTGTCCATTCTGTCCACATAGCAAGTGACCAAATCTGATTTACAGGCTGTATGTAATAGGTACATACTGACATCAAGAAGTCACATAATTGTTCACAATGCAGTCATAATTACATTGTTCAGATGTAAACAAAGTCATCCAGAATGGTCTGATGTAAAATGCTTTGTCCTAGAGAAACCTACAGAGTAGAGTCAGAGTTGTCCACAGTGGTGGTGATAGGAACCAGATGTCTGAAAAGTTGAATGCCTCTAAAATAGCCTAAAAGATTTAATTTTTCAAAATGTATTTATGGTGGAGGTACATGCATGGCATTCTAAGGCAAAACAGTGCCTTAGAGTATCACTGTTACCCTACATTATCTACAGTACACATAAAAACTCGGGTGTAGGGTCTCTGGTTGAATCCTATCGCCACCACTGTAAATACACAGTCGAGTCACATTATTATTACTTTTGATGGGGGCAGCGCGTAGCTCAAGAAGGCAGTCACATTTTTGTGGCATTCCCTGGGCCCACTCATCCATGTGGAAGGCACTCTCACATTTACCCATACATGCTGAGTGTCTTCCCTGGGGCAGATCTTCCAGCAAGACAATGTGACAATGTCACATGGCTAGAAATGGCCAACACTGGCTGGAAGAGCATGACCAAAACTTCTAAGTACTACCCTGGCCCCGTAATCCCCCAGACTTGAACACAATTGAGTATCTGTGGGGCAACCTCGATCGTCATCTTCGCTCTATGGATCCTCTCCCACGCACCCTGCAGCAGCTGGGGGATACACTGCAGTCAGCATGGCCCCAGATACCCGTGACATTCCCAGCCCGACTAGCTGCTGTCCATGCTGCACACGGCAGTTACTCTGGATATCAGCTAGTGGTCATAATAATGTGATTCAACTATGTAAATCTGTGGCTTTTGCACAATGCACCATTCACATTAAACCACTTTGAATGTTTACATCTAATTATATAATTACGCAGACATTTTGAAAATTCAGTGGAATGCCCAAACAAATGAGGCTTGAATCAGATTTGTGTGGCTTTATGCCCTTTTAGACTTTCAGATACACCAAATATTTGATTTGAGCTGTCCGTCTCAACTACGGCATAATCAAATTTACTTTCTGCCTTGATGGTTCGTCTGCCCTGACCAAAACACATCATGAACAACAACAACCAACAAAAAATCTCAGATGTTTTTCCATCACTATATTTCCAGTAAGGTCAAAATGATAGAATTCTAAACACAAAGATTGTTGGCACCACAGGCTGATTTGTTGTTCCGATCTACTGATATGTAACCGATCTAGTGGCTGAAATCTGATTTGAAAATGCCGATCTTTATCACAAATGAGCAGAAAATCATATTTGTCACTTAAACCATACGATGGGAATAGTTGCGGTTTGTTTTCCCACAGAAATAGTTCATTAGAGGCTCATGAACGGAGAGGAGTGGTTGGCTTGGTGTCGCTATATTTGCTTGTAGAGTCTGAGAGGAAATTTCTTGCCTGTTAAAAGTGGTGAAGTGGTGTAGTGTTAGTGGGTTTGAGACTGGGTGCTAATGGAACAGTGGCGTCTCAGTGGTGTATTAATGGAAATGAAGGCTCCATAGATTTGGATGGCAGAGGGCCTGTGACTACATGAACGGTGGCTTTCATGCTGGATTCAAGTTTGGTGCCAGCCAGCTACAGCTTCAGCCGACCCAGCCTTTTCTCCACACACCTGCATCCACACACTGACACACAGTTTTCATCATTCAGTGCTGGTCTGTGTTCAGGATTTCCAACCATCTATATTTCTGTCACAACAAAGTTTACATGAGTGCTTCACGGTGCATTCATCTACTATTAGTGAATTAGTTAAAGTAAATTTTCATATTACTAACATTTATTCTAATTAATGCGTCCAGTCTGAAGATATGTATGTGCCAATGTGAAGTTTTCCATACCACCATGCTCAGAAAGTCAGGCTCCAGAATATAAATGACTTCATCTGCATGTCATGAAGGGATGCAAGTTGTCTATCCATATACTTCCTTGTAAAGGCATCCTGCAGCACTTTTCAATCCAATCTCTTAGATTTCAACTTTACAAAATGCTGCGTTTTGTTGATTTTCAAAAGGCAAAATAAGTGAACACATCCTATACAAGGGAACAAATGTAAATAGACAGTCAAGTCACATTATTATGGCCACTTCCTACTTTCACTGGGCAGTCACGTTTTTGTGGCGTTCTCTGGGCCCACTCATCCATGTGGAAGGCTCTCTCAACCGATTTGGGTATGAATCCATCCTCACAGATCACATTTAACCAGGCATGGTGATTGTCTTACCTGGGGCGGATGGCCTCTTCCAGCAAGACAATGCGACATGTCACATGGCTAGAAATGTCCGACATTGGTTGGAAGAGCATGATCATCAACTTCCAAGTACTACCCTGGCCCCCTAATCCCCCAGACTTGAATCCAATTGAGCATCGGTGAAATTTAAATATGGCACAGTTTCTATTTAACAGACGGGAAGAAGAAAATATAAAATTAAAAATGTGCCGTAACTTTCCACAGGCTACATTGTAAGTTATTATTTGTCCCAATATGTTAAATTCAGCTAATAAACACCAATTGTGAATTAAAATATGCTGAAATGTGTTTGCTGTAGAGGATGCGCTCACTTAGTTTCACTTCAGTCAGCAAAATATGTAAAGTGACCAGGAGTGCATTAAATAAGATGTGTTGTACATTCACTAAGCCATCAACGATACATAAGTGTAATTCAATGTGTTTAACACGTTAGTATGAAAACAAAGATGTGAAGTTAAATATCACAGAGACTGGCCACATCTTTAGCTCAGAGTTGCAATACCACAAGCAATGCTTTAGATCTGTTTCTCTGAACTGTTGGAGCAACTACCCAATGACTTCAGTTATGAGTGAGTTTCAAATCAACGGGCTTTCTGTTCTTTTCTGAGTACAGTGAAATTATTGTATGTGATAAACGACCATAAGATACACATGCGACAGATGGAGATTATGTTGAAAAATGTATTCCTATTAAGGCAGCTGTTGCACAATGAATGTTAAGAAACAGAGAGCTGTCCTAAAGGGTACACGCTGTTCTCTCTCTCTTTCTGTAGAATCATCAGTACCATTGCCCTCGCTTCCCTGTCCAGTGCCCTAACCAGTGTGGCACCCCCAACATCGCCCGGGAAGACCTGGCCACCCACGTGAAGGAAAACTGCGGCAGTGCGTTGGTACTGTGCCCCTTTAAGGATGCCGGCTGCAAGCACAGAGTGAGTCTTCCTTTCTTTCTGAACCGCTCAGTCCGCTCCACTGAGCAAGTTTACATCCTCTTAGTTGTGGGAATGTACATGTCAGGATCTGTTTGTTGTAATTTGTCAGTTGTTGTTTTTGTTTGTGCATCTAAAATGAAAAGTTTGGGATTTTGCATGGACGATGAAAGCCTACGGAAAAACAATCGTCCAAACAATAGCAGCTCCATGCCCCCAGGATCCGTTTTAACGAGAATCACACATTTGCAGTCCAACGGTGCATTCTGGTCTCTTTTTGAACTGGATGTACATTTGATTTCAAAGAAGGAAAAGCATGTAAATGGCTCTGGCCATGGAAGCAGATGGGTTTCATGTTGTCAGCCCCACTCATGTTTTCAGACTTGGGGGTTGGGGAATGCAGATGGTCCAAGCACATGAAAGTAGTCTATCCACCCCACCCCCCCAGTGGTGCAGGGAAGTTAGATAAGTATATACACAGTATACACAAATGTAGGCGGTTCCCAGTAGAGGTCCATGCTACATTCAAACAGCAACACAGAGCACATGCTCCAGTGTTCACTTTAAAAAAATGTAATGGGCCAAGATATCTGTCACATACTCAAAAATAAATCAACTAATTTACATTATTGTCTAGATATTTAACAAATAATAAACCTTAGCATGCAATAACTCTGTGATTTTCCCCTGACCCAAAGTACAGTCAGTCAGGAGACATTCACTGTAATCTGTTATAATACTAACAAGTATTGGAAGTTGTTGCACACTCATCATCAAAAAAAAATAGTTGTACCCAGAAGGAATCAGCCGACAGGAATGAAACTTGGTGGGTAGGTTTGACATCATGAGACATGTGAATGATGAAGTTTCACCAATGAATCCATGTGTGGAGGCACTGTGGTCAGCACCAAAATGAACATTTGGTTGTTCCGCGTCACATGTCCAGAAGGCCTGGTGTCACTCCACCTCCACCCCTACTGCAAAATCTGCAGGAACTGTGTGAGAATATTCGAGCTGCATTGGATGGATTATCGCAGGACACCATTAGGAACCTCTACAACTCCATGCCAAGACATCTGCCATATTGCTTTAGCAAACATGGCAACCTGATGCCATACTAAGGCACTACTTTTGTATGTGTAGCTCAATAAATATTGCCCATATCAGTCTAAATTTATCATCATTTATTGTTCCTGGTAACCTTTATCTTCTTTCCCAATAGCACTGCAATCCAACTACTTTTTTGATGATGAGTGTATTTAATTGTTAAGTGATCTAAAATGTGGTTTCTGTATAAGATACTGTTATGTGCAAAAACTGACAAAAGTAAAAAAAAAAAAAAAAACAGCTGTCCTAAAGCATAAATATACTGTGGGTTTTTTTTGTACTTTTATTACTTTCGGGCAAAACTCAATCAGTAAACTTTTCTGTGCACCCAACATCTTGCCTGATTGACTAAACTGGATAAATCTGCATTCAAACAAGCTGTGCAATTCATTTATTTTTCTAATGACTTGAATCTGTATGTCTTGTTTGCAGTGTCCAAAGTTGGCAATCGGTCGTCACCTAGAAGAGACCACCAAATCCCACCTGACCATGATGTGTAACCTGGTGGGTCGTCAGCGGCAGGAGATCATGGAGCTGCGGCGGGAAATGGAGGAGCTGTCAGTGAGCCATGATGGTGTGCTTATATGGAAGCTAAGTGACTACTCACGCAAGCTGCAGGAGGCCAAGCTGCACAACAACCACGAGCTCTTTAGCCCACCCTTCTACACGCACCGCTACGGCTACAAACTGCAGGTATCTGCTTTCCTCAATGGCAATGGCAGCGGCGAGGGCTCACACTTGTCCATCTACATCCGAGTGCTGCCTGGCGAGTACGACAACCTGCTTGAATGGCCCTTCGCCTACAAGGTGACCTTTTCCATCCTGGACCAAAGTGACCCATCGCTGTCCAAGCCACAGCACATCACGGAGACTTTCAACCCTGATCCCAACTGGAAGAACTTCCAGAAGCCCTGCAGCAGCCGCAACTCGCTGGACGAGAGCACTCTGGGCTTTGGCTACCCCAAATTCATCTCGCACGAGGAGATCCGCAAGAGGAACTACATCCGTGACAATGCCATCTTCCTTAAGGCTTCCATAGAGATCCCCCAGAAGATCATGGCCTAAAGAGACACTCCTGATACTGGAACGTACTGTTGGAAGGTTACATGGTGGACTTCATGGGAAGACCTTTCTCCTCATTTCTTAATAATGCTTGTTTTCCATTCCGAAAATTCAAGCAAAGGACTTGGAGATAGCCCCGTCAGGTGGAGGTGCCCCACTTTGAAACGTCAAAACGTAGGAGAGTGTTTTGGTCTGTGAAACCATTGCACGTACTTATTTCAGAAACACATTTTCAACACTTTCTCAATTCGCAACAAAAGCCTTCAGACATTCAATAGTGCCTAGAAAGTTTTATTTTAATTTAAAGCTGTTTTAAAATAAATGTGATTTATGATAACTCTGTGATAGATGTTGACTCAACACAAGAGTTTAAAGGAGGGTGCGAAAGGTTATTCCTAGCCAGCGCACTTTGAGAATGTTTGAACTTCGTTTGGCAACAAGGCAACTGTGCTCTAGATACGCACTGGCAGACAAAACCTGTGTGGTCTGCGTTAGGAATTCAGTGTACACACTCAAACCCTTTTGCCTTTTGTTTACACACACACTCTCCCCAGCAATGGTCCTTTAGCAGAGACTCAGTGACGGGGTCAGTGAGAACCAGTTTTCCCATTGAACTAGTTTTAGGTAAACTAATAGCAGCTGTGAAGTAAACATGTCTCACTCTGTCACCTTCTGTCACCCAAGGCCCTTTAGTTTAATAGGGCGTCCTGGAACACAAAGCTCGCTTAGGCTAGTTTTCGCAACACCTTGTCAAAAGCTTGCTCAAGAGAGGTCTCTTAGTTGCATTCTTGAGTACGATGGGGACAGTGTGCTAATGTGTAATCTCAGGCTCTTCAGAACGGTGGAGACGAGCTCTCAGTTCACTCCAAGTCAACTTATGCACTCGAGCATGAAGAGAAAGAAATGATGTAAGACCTTGTTTACATGCAGTGAGTCGGTGCTGGGTGGAGGCGGTGTGGTGATGGTTAGGGATGTCCCGATCAAGGAATATTTTAAGGAATTGATATCGGAGTGTATTCTCATCCTTGCATAAGACCATTTTACCTCATCACCCTCTATTTACATGTTGAGATAGAGGTGACAAAAATGGACATCATCCACAATTTGTGGCAGCAAGGCATGTTTTTGAAACTCTGTCAAGCAGTTCATCTGCAGTGTGGATCTGTTCTCAAGTGGAAAATGAAGACAGTCCAAAAGTCACTTAGAGAATGCAGCTGTACGTAGCGATACTAGTGTTCTGAGCCAGGAGAAAGAGTTATGCTTCATTCAATAAAAATACCATAAAGTGGTCATAAAAAAGTAGTGAAATAAAAGTATGTTGTTGCTGTCAGAGTATGTTACATTATGCAAATACTACAAAAGACCTGATTTTACTGCAGCATTTACGCTAACTGGCAACCTAGGATGTCTTAAATTGGATCGTTTTTTTACCTATGATAATGTCAGCCTAATTGAAGTATGCAACGTGTGGCTCCATTGTCCACAATAAATACCTAACATACAGGATTCTGTATCTACAGATACTAATATAAAATGTCTCAGGATGAAAAAAAACTTAATCGAGACATCCCGAGTAATTACTCCCAACATCAGATACCCGGTTTGTATACTCAAGAGCAAAGACCACTTTGTACTGTAACCTGTTCTCCTAAAAACTCTGTCCATTGAGGGCATTGAACCATCCCATGGAACCAAGATCCTTTTGTATGGGAACAAATCATGAGCTTCAGTTGGTGCAGAGATGTTTTAATGTGTGGGATGAGTGGGACCTCCAGACTTTTCTAGTTCGTATTCTCTTTGTCTTACTCTGCCGGTCACTCTCAGCTGAGAGCAAGAAGGAGTGGTGTGTTGGTGCCTCGGGTGGAAGAGTGTTTCAGTGGCTGAATTTGAGGAGCGTTCTTCCGCGAGCCTGAGGAATATGAGCTTTGTGCAATATGGCTGCCAATTCTCCCCAACGACCAGCAGAGGACTTTGTGGATAACTAAACGTGTGATTACTAATAGACATGCGGAAGCACATTCTCATCGTCTTACTTTTCATGAAAAGTCCTGATTTAATTGCGCTATAATACCAGCTAATATTTTCTCAATAACTTTCAGAAAATGTGGATTTTTTTTCAAGATTCTGTATTTTACAAATGTTCTTCAAAATGTTTTATACAACACTTTTTGGGGTGACGAGTAGGGAGCTGTCCTTGGACTTTTTTGGACTCTTTCTCAGTTTCAGTCCCTCTGAAATTGGCTCTGTTGTTCCGTTTGTCTGGTTTGGATTTTTTGCTTATTCTGTCTGTACTATATGCTCTTGAAAAGTATTTATTTTAAGCCATCGCATAGGCTCAACACACACGATGGTGCACATGTTTTTATATGTTGACTGATGATTGCTTGTCATTTTTCCCTTGAAATAAAATGTCCATAGCAGTCGTCTTGCTTCTGTCGTCTTGTGTATTACACCAGCTCATGTTACACCTGGGGGCCGATGTACAGTGAGACCTTTGGTCTGGTTAGTGCTGTGCGAGTTTCTGTCACGTGGCAGTTCACTGGCTCACTGTTTATACGCCTGTCTGTCACAAATATTTACTGTTCACATACATCACTTCCCACTTGGTTTTGGCAACGCTGACAACACAGAGTTTGTACCAACTGCAGTGGGCAGTACAATAGCTACAAAGGCATTCTGAATCGTTTGAAGACTTTGTTGACCCCCCGTGCCCTTCCTACACTGCCAGCCTGAAGTTTGAGGACACTTATCTTTTCAGAAATGCTTTTAATGAACAGGTATGATTTTCGTCAGTTTGAAAACATAAACATGAATAGAAAAGCTGTTTTAGATCCTGCAGTTTTGCTTTGCAGGAACAGTAAAACAGAGGGATCAGGGTGGGTGTTCACACAGCAGGATTTTCAGTTTAGCCAGATAACTTAAGCCCAAAGATGTCAGTCTTCAAGTAGTTTAGGTCAGTCCTTTTGGACCAAAGGATTGTCAATATGTGCTTTTACGCATACTTTAGAAAACTGCCAGATAATTATTTAGGCCAGGCCCAACCCTGATCCTGGAGATCTACAACCCTGGAGAGTTCAGATCCAACACAACAGGCACTACTATTCCGATTCCTCTGAAAGCTTTCTGAATCAGATGCATTAAATTAATACTAAACTCTACAGCGTCATAGTTCTCCGGAACCAGGATCAGGCAGCCCCGATATAGGCCATACTTGCACTTTATACTTAGGGGTGTCCAATTATCAACAATCGGCCAGTGTGGCTGCAGGTTTTCATTCCAAACAAGGAGCACACCTGATTTCACTCGTTTAATCAGTTGGCCCTAGTCCTAACTGAACCCGCATGCTCCTGCTTTGTTAAAATGAAAACCTGCAACCATACCAGGTTGGACAAAGCTAGACACCCCTGAGCATTTCAATACATAATAAAAGACTAGGAAGACAAAATGGCTGTTTGCAAGTATTCCTAATATCTTAATTAAAGATAACAGTGGAAATCAAATGTTTCTCTGACAATTTCAAAAGACATGCAGATTAATTTCCACAAAGACTCCACAGCTATCCGACTACCTCTGTTTCTGGAGAGGCTGAACTAAAACACACCAAAAGGGTGCTACAGTGTGAGGAAAAACACTGGTGACTTTTGATGTTGAGTATACACTTATTAACTTGGTTTATAAACATTCTGAATTTTAGGGAAACTGGCATGCAGGGTCATCCCCATGTTCCCAGGGCCCTATATTTACTCACTGAAATTTCTAAGACACATGTTCCTCAGGTCCTGTTTATGCTTTGTTCTGACTTCTACAAAAATGCTGTTGCATTACAAAGTTTGCTTGGCTAACTAATTAGCTTAATAGCACTAACTTGCTAGAAGCAGTTATAAACTGCTTGTCCTTTGCATGAGCTCTGATGACTCCATGACCCCTCCATACATCTCCTCAAAGGTGCTATCGAATACATTTATTCAGCATTTTAAACTATTTTATGACATCTACACAGATGGGGGTGAAAAATGCTGAGAAGCAGTTTTACACACCCATTTACAGACATATACTGTAGCCCTAGAGTGAAACAATCTGTTCTGTTTTTCTTGGAGAGATGATGAAGATTTTTTAGGCTCTAATGTGCAGCTTTACAAAAAGACTCTGTAATCACACAGAAGCAACATGTCAAAACAGACAAAGTCAGGAAAATGCAACAAATCTCAGTATAAGCTAGGTTGTGCTATTTACTTAGCCATGTTAACGTTAATTACTTGGAGCTTGCTAGTTGCTAACATTAGCTATAGCTACTTTCGACTTCAAGATCTCCTCAAAGTAAAGTTGTTCCTCACTATGAAAGTTTCAGTTTAAGATAATCTGCTTCAACCAGCAAACAGTGATAAAATCACACAGCATGGCAGCTACACAGGTTACTGTTGGGGTTGTGATGCAAATAAAGGTGGAACTGCTCCTCTCTTCAGTCTCCTCAGTGTTAAACGTGGAGTGAAGCTGCTCGATATTGTCCAAGGTTTGAGAAGCTGTCTGGAGTGAAATGTGCAGAGCAAACTAACTTTTAATTAACATTGTCCAGGATTTTGGTGAAGATATAGGAGCTGAAGTTGGCTTCCTTAGGACCTTTGCATCTTAAATGGTGCCCCGGGTCTATTCTGGCACCATGTCAACTGAAAGTTTCTTGCAAAAGGTATGAAAAATGTTGACATCCCCTTCACAGCCTGGAACGGCAGGTTTCTCCACGTAGTCCACCATTTTCATAAGTGTTGCTCTGTTGTCATATGTAAATCTTGGGGGCATAGACCTGTTACATAATAAGGGGATCCACCTGTTTTACTGCCCTCAAATGTGGGATTTGCATTTAATGGTTTCAGTGTCAGTTCTACGTACTGAACTCTCCTGATCCATTCTATGGCATCTTTAATGTATTGTATAGGAGTTTGGTGTTTTCTATACAGAGCTAAGGGGCTATACAGGAGTGGGAAAGTGCTCTCCCAGATAGACATTCAGTTCATTCATGTTCATTCAGTTCAACTGACTGTGAAGTGAAATTCTCGCCACTCTCAGCACTCTCCTGCCGTAGCGGCTGTCCTCCTTCTGCTCTGCTGCCTGAGATTTCTCACTATCGTGCTTTATTTATTTCATGCCCACCTGTGCTAGGCGCTGCTGAACCCGGCATGCGGCTTCCTCACTGCGGTGACTGAGAACGGACTCTATCCAAACAGCACACGCACTTCTCCATTCTTCAATTCTCTCTCTCTCACTCTCTCTCTCCCTGCCTCTTTGCTATAAACACCCAGAAAGATGGAGGGATGAAGGGAGAGGAAGTGAGGCAGACACATGCTGTTCTTTGATCTTGTGCCAGTCGTTTCTTTGCGCCTGTGAATGTGGAGGTTTAGGAAAAGGGGGGAGGGTAAAAAAAAGTTCCTCAAAATTCCCACCAGAGGAGAAAAGCTGTTACACAACTTTAAATGACCAAAGCAGACTAATAGAGGGGTCAAAGGGAATCTTGACTGTTAAGTCATACGTCCAATACCATTCAGTAATGTTGTATGAATCAAATACATTATGTATTTATCATTAGAAATAGACAGAATCCTATATATACACACATCATCAAAAGATCTCCCAGAAATCTGCAAGAACTGTGTGAGAATATTCAAGCTGCTTGGGATGGATTATCGCAGGACACCATTAGGAACCTCTACAACTCCATGCAAAGACGTCTGGCATGTTGTGTTAACAAACATGGTGGCCCGACACCATAATGAGAGACACTACTTCTGTATGTGTAGCTTAATAAACATTGCTCACATCAGTCTAAATTTATCATCATTTATTGTTCCTGGTAACCTTTATCTTCCTTCCCAATAGCATTCCAATCCACCATCACAGTACGACGATGGGGGCCCACTAGTACAGGAATTACGCCTATGCTTTTGCCATGCTTTTGGTTTATATGTCATTATTGTATTGGTTTTGGTCATGTACACTGTTTTAAGGCTTACAGTCGGGGGGGTTCCCTTTAACTACACCATATCTTTTTAAACTGTGTGTTGAAAGTCTTGAGAAAGAGGCTGAACTACTTGCAGAGTCATGTTTGCAGCTAAATGAGTGTCTGTCAGAGTCCAGTCAGTGAGCCTCTCCCTCTCAGCCTCCTCAGTTTCCACAGCCAGCACAAACATTAAGTTATTTAAAGTTGAGCGTAATAACCCAGAGCCACACTGACAGGCCTGGAGAGTTTCCTGGCACAGGGGACGTTCAGACGCAGCTTTGTGCTCCTCTGAGAGGCAGAGCGAAAAGAGAAAATAGTAACATCTAATTACACATTAGCTCATAGGCTGCAGTCACGTGCGGCTTCAGTCTCACTCTCACTCTCCACTGTCCGCCAGCACTACACAGGACATCTATGCTGAATCTCAAAGAGCTCCCTGTAAGCTGGAGTCATGAACATGCGTCTTCTTCACCCAAATAATGCACTACATGTGCTGTATGGAACTCTACACTTCGCTGAATCTCAAATAGCTCTTTGTTGGACATATTACGCACAGTTTGGGTGTAGACTTTAAAGGGCCTGTATTATGGAAAACCAAATATCCCTCACTTTTTAAAACAAGTCTGTTGTAATACGTGAACATTGATAATTTCAACTATTATCATTCACTCCCCAGTCCGTACAGTCCACATATGCAAAGTATGCTGCAAAGCCTGTTTTGAATTCAGTGTTTCTGTGATGTCACAGGAACCAGCTCATTTACATATATCGCCATATTCAGGTTACAGTAGTTTATCCCCACCCACTCATAGTGAAGTTCTATGGAATGTTTCAACTCTGATTGCTTTTGAGAATGAGGCTCAATACAGGACAGCCAGTTAGAACAGAGCTCATTTACCTTAGATCAGTCTTAAAGGCACAGTAGTAAGGAGAGGTACGTAACGTATGGTATGTTTGGTACATAAAAGCACACAAATGTTATAAGTAATACAAGTAAATGTTACAAAACATACACAGGATATGGGCCCTTTCATATCTATACAGCACACAACATGGTAAACAAGGAACCTTTTGATATTCAGCCCTGGCTTTTCTAAGGGGTTTAGTAAATGTGCACGTTTCATTTGTTTTTAACAGTTTAACCTGTTTAGCCTCTAAACTAACTAATTAGCTGGCAACTATTATAAATCATTCAGTACTATAAAAATATATGTAGGTTATGTACTGATTGAGAATGTCCGCTCTGCCAAGGAGCCGGCTGAGCTAACTGAGAGTACAGCTAGTTGATTTTGAAGTCATTACAGTGTAAGCAAAGTCATTCAGAGTGGTCTGATGATAAATGTTTCATTACAGAGAAACTAGACAAGTCAGAATTGTTCACAGTGGTGATGGTGGGAACCAGACATCTCTAAAAGTGTCATCCCAGAAACATGACATGACTACTAATACACTACCTGATGCCTGATACATTGTTTTGTGATTCTGGGATCAGATTTTGGCCTAAAATGAATTTTCATGATAGAGAGGTACAAAACAAGCAAAACAAGTCCCCAATAAAAAAAACATATATATTTTTTTCTGATTTTACTATTTTATCATCCACTCAAAAGGCACTGGTCATTTTGTATAGTAAATAAAATGGCTATATAATTGCATGCAAAAATTTGGATGTCCTGGTCAGATGTTTGGTTACATGTTTGGTTGATTATTTTAAAAGAGGACCTGTTATACTCAATTTCAATGTTCATAATTGGTTTTTGGGGCCTACTAGACTACAAGTACATGCTTCGTTGTTTCTAAGATACTATGTTTTCATATACTGTACATCTATATTCACCCTCTGTCTGGAATGCTATTAAAACGCTGTGATTGGTTA
>CM067488.1:8143989-8171840 GCA_034552555.1 Semaprochilodus insignis
TATATATATATATATATAATGTGCCAGAACTTTAAACATAAACTTGTCAGCTGTTTAAAATGCCTCCAAAATTTGATCCCAAATTTTCCCAAACCTCCTCATAACAGTAGAAAAGAAAAACAGAAAAGGAAACTGTGAAAAACATTATTTAAGCAAAACCTGAACATAAAGGTCACAAAATATGACCAAAATAAATATCTAGGGTGTTTTGAACTGCTTCAGCTGTTTTCTCGCTTAAATGAAAAGTAACAGTAAAATCAAACACCTCTCTGAACATTTTAGAAGAGGTGTGCACAAACTTATGATGGACAAAAGTCTATTCTGCTGAAAGTTATTCTAGAGCAATAAGTCACCTATTCCCTTGTGTTTCTGTGTGTGGAGAACCTTGGCAAACTCCAATCCACAAGAGCATTCCCACCGATAAGGCCGCAGAGCAGAGCATGTTGAAGAGTCCAGCTCAGCGGACTTTGTTCCCTCTCATGCACATCAAACGCGGTGTGCTTTTGTAGCTGCGCCATACTGCTGGTGCTCATGTTAAAAGTTAAACAAAGCACGTGCTGGGACTGGGGGACAAGACGGATCTGCTGACTGGCTCTTCTCTCCCACAGATTACTGAAAAACATTATCAAAGCCAAGGCAAGGGTCCAGCACCAACAAACCCCCCTTTAGAGCCAGAGTGTGGTAAAGTCTTTTTTCCCCTCTTTAATGAATAGACTGCTTGTGTCTCCTTGATTACTGACAACTGTTTTCATTTCTCTGACAAAAGCAAACAAAAAGGATGATGTGGATATGAGCTTCCTCAGGCACCTTAAACAGAGATGATGCTTGTTTACCTCCTGCCCTCTGGATGTACTCAGTAATTTCATCACGGTTGTGATGTCATATGAACACATTTACATTTGCCTGTTCATTCAGCCTAAAGCAGATTAGCCATCCACTAACACTGATCTTTAATTTTAATCTCAAGTCTGTCGAACTTAACAGTTTGTTCTATGTATTTCTGCCTATAGTGCTGTTTAAATGAGGCACAATACAGCCAGTCAGGATCGGAGGGTTTTGCAAGTTCAGTCCTTAACAATGCTATACTCATCTGTAATGGGAAGGCCAAAAGAGCTTTGCTGTCTCATGGCTAGGATGGTGCTCCCTGTCACCCAGCCGTCAACATGACGCTAGCTAATACAGCTGTCTGTTAGCTGATGTAATAGAATGGGCAGTTAGTGTTCTCCTCTAAGCATTTAGAGTCGTCCATTGTTGTTGTGTTAGTGGCAGTTTGAACAGATGCCGTGGCTGATTCGGAGGAAGTGCATGCGATGTGTGATAGACCTACACTGTAAAAAAAATTCTATATTAAATTTACTTCTTAATCACAGTACTCAATACTTTCAATACTTAACTGTATTTCTAATGTCTGGACCATATATACTCCAACGATATTTAAAGCATTCTACAAGAGTTAATAGATGAGATGTAAAGTCATTCAGAGTGGTTTGGTGTAAAATGGTCACCTCTAGAGTCTAAATTTAGAGTGGGAATTGTTCAGTGTTTTTGATAGGAACCAAACTTCTGAGGAGTTTAATGTCTCTGGAAGCTTCCTTTCACACATTCATTACATGAAATGGTTAGATATATGATGCCTGATGTCTGACATATTGTTTTATGCTAGTGTTCAGATAAGGTTTTGGCTTAAAAATCATTGTAATCTATTTATTTTAATCTGTAGCAAGGACAAAATAGTGCCCAATGAAAGTTTATTTTTTCAGATTTATGCCTATTTTCAACGACATTACATATAAAACTCATGGGGCAGGTTGCAATTTTACTGGTGGTTTTGAACAGTTAATTAAATGGGTTTATTTGTGTTATAGGCATTGTCACACCTGGTTCCCATCACCACACTGTAAGGAAATCAGTCTTGTAAGTCACGCTTAGGTACAATAAACCACTCTGTCTCTGAATGTCTCTGTTTACATCAAGAACCAAATGTCAATAAAAATGAAATATATATATATATAATGTAGCATATTGGCTCTTAATAGTACTGTAGATTGGGATGCACTTGTTTTGGTAACTTGCAGTCTGGGAGAATAATACTGTATGTAAGAGCCTTTATCATACTGAACCCTGGTGCTTTGCTTCATGGTGAATTGACAGGCAATGTTTACTCTTTCTCCATGGTCAGTGGAGCAGCACGGGAAACTGTGATCTGTGGCCAGAGGCCAGACCCCACCTCCCTGATCTCGCGCTGATCAATGAAGGCTTCCAGTGTTTGAGGGTGTGAAAACTGAGTTGTAGCCACTTGTGATTTTTCACAACCTTGCAGCATCTATTACAAATGCATTGTCAGGACGTTCTGGACCGATCAGCTGAATTGAATTGAATTGAATGTATTGTCTTCTTTGTTAAAAGACACTTGTCCGGTGATGTCAATGTGGCTAACCATCACAAACGTTAGTGTGATAGTATGATATGGACAAAACACTGCTGCTGTATGTATGTATGTATATATATATATATATATATTTCAGTGCTCTATAAATAACACTATAACCTTTAAATGACATTTTTTACAAGAACAGCATATTATATCTGAACGCATTTCATGCCTTAAAAAGGCACAGTTTTTTTCCTCATGTGTGCATTATTAAATTGTTATTCAGAGTGGTTTGATGTGAAATGCTTAATTGTAGACAAACTGGCTTCTTTCAGTGCTGTGGCATGGGAACCTGGAGTCATGTCTGCAACACAAATGCAGCCATGTTATTTACTATTTAAAACTTACACATGCCTTCTGAGGTTTCACGTGCCATGTTGATGATGGTAAAATAGTGGTAAATCTTTGGGGGCCCTTTTCCCTTTCAATGCACTGCATATTCCCCTCCACCATGAACAGATGTTTAAAAATATGTTTGGGACAATCTTATCTCAAAACTATAGACAGCATATTTAGCTTTATGGGTTTTTAGAGGTATTTAACATCAAGCAACTCTGAATGACTTTCTTAAACAATACACAGAATTATTCCTTCCATTAAAGTGATGTAATTTTCAGAAAGCATACTGGCATGCTAAATTGAGATGATCTACTGACAATGGTGTTTTGAGATGGAAAACTGCTTATCTTGTTGAACCTAGGGCTGATAGATATAGCGATACTGAAATATCCAAACTTCCGATCTGCACACGACCATATCAACACTAGGTGTTTTCTATAGATGGTAAACTGAATATTTGTCAGTATTAGTAAACTGACAGTTTATTGGCGGTTCGTTTAAGATTAGATTAAATCCCTTATTGATCCCACAGTGGGGAAATTTGTCTTCCGCGTTTAACCCATCCGTGAAGTGAAACACCCACATACACACTCACTAGTGAACACACACACACTAGGGGGTAGTGAGCACACTTACCCGGAGCGGTGGGCAGCCCTATCCACGGCACCCAGGGAGCAGGTGCCTTGCTCAAGGGCACCTCAGTCGTTACTGTCAGCTCCGGCAACCCTCCAGTCACAAGGCTGGTTCCCTAACCTCCAGCCCACGACTGCCCCCTTTGCATTTGTTTAATACAAATGCAAAGATATTCAAACATATTGTGACCAGTCAGCTGAGGAGTCAGGTGAAGCCATCATTTTTTTCTCAAGCTTTTGTTTTTTATTGACATAAGCAGTACTGGAACATGCATGCACGACACTTGCTAACCACCTTCTCGCCACCGGTGACCTCCCCGGCTTGCACACAAAACACCCCAAGAACCCACATCCTAGACATAATACACAACCATACACATACCTAAGATCCATCAACATTTACAATAATCGAAATAAACAGTTATTTTTATGATGAACCCCTAGAGCAGTTAAAAGCAGTAGCAGTATCCTGACACAAGTCATTCCCCCTACAGGCAACCAATAAGGATTGTGTTTCAAAAAGTCATCAACTTGTAACAAAAAAAAGGCATTTCAGGCTGCTCAGAAAAGTACTTTCTGTCAAAGAGAGTTTCACCCTCTGGCATGTATTTTGTGCTTTATAAATTTGCAGACCATTTACATGTGCAAGCAGCTACTGGGTTAGTATCCAATTAGTATTGGATTGAGAAAAAATGTATTATTGCCCAACCCTACTAAAACTGCTTCCTCAGCCCTTCCCCTTTTTGGGCCCTTGCTAAGATGGCCAGTATTCAGCACGACTGTGAGAATTCCCACTAGTTTACAACAAGAACGAAGGTGGGTGCCAAAAACATCTCTTTTTCAAAGGTTGGGACCATGCAGAGATATCTGAAAGAGTTCTGCCGTCTGGGTGATACTATTTCCTGTTTCACCTAAAAGGAATACTTCAGGAAGGAACAGAAAAAATGTCTTAATTCAAAGCACACTCGCAGTGGTAGCCACTGAACAGCTGCTGAACTCAACAACCCACTGGGTTCTATTATAAGTGTATTCAGAGTAAACAGGGCTTTTATTCCTTTATTAAATACAGGGACGCTTGTCGAAATGACTGTCCTCTGGTATTTAACAATGTGCTGCAGATGCGGCAGATGAAGATGAGGTTGAAAATGCTGGCGTATCCTTTTAAAGACAGGCAACTGGCACTTTATAAGCTTTCATTGGATAAAAGACTTTGACCCACTATCTCTAAGAAATGACATATAATCAAACATGTGCCTGAACTTCCTGAACTGCAAATAACACAGTGTCTTTGTCTGTGTTTGAAATAGACGGTGATTCTTTTGACACTCTTAGTGGAAAAAGGCACAATAAAAGCCTACTGTATGAAACAATGGCCATATGATTCAGCAGAGCTTTTGAGAGTCTGAGCTCATAGACAGACTTTCACAAAAACCCCTAATAACACGTCTTCATCATGAAGCCTGTTGTAGTCAGTCGCTGCACTCTGCATGGAGAGCACTTCATGTCAGCACATATAGACTGGGCTCTTCATCCTAGCGCACTGACATCACTGTCCTCTTATGATGGATGATAACACAAAGGAGCTGGTAGGAATTTGCAACCATGAATGAATCAAAAGTGTTTCTTATCAAATATAAAAACAAGCGTGATCTTGATAAGCCAACCTGTTTACCCCGACATCATGCTGCTCGTTTATGCCAGAAGCCTCTCGTTACACATAAAATTCCATCATCTGATACACATAGCTTAGAAGATAAATGCATGCCCTGTTTGACCTCTCTCTAGCTCCCACAACTCAGCTCGGTTGATCTTGTTAGTCTCGTTTAATGCAAATATTTGTGATTCCTGAGATTAAGTCTTATTATTAAAGTCATACTGTAATCACAGTTGACCTTTTCACAAACCCAATTCTGAAATACAGAAAGAGCTCACTCACTTTTGAGCTAGGAGATAAGCCCCACAAGTTACTCGCAAGGCAACTACAGCATTCACAGGCTACTCGTGCAATCCAGAATCAGAAACAGAACAGGTATAGTCAATATGATAATACTGTGATTTAAAAAATATTGTGTTATGCCAGGTACTATAACATATTGTAATATATTACCTTTTTTCAACTGCAAATTTTGCCTCTGGAGGATTTTGTCAACTTCCTTTCATCTAATGAGAGAAAGTTTCTAGACTGTTAATCTCACTTTAGTCATTTCTAATGGCAGCAAATTGGGATTATTAAGCAGACAGACTGACTATTAACATATTAATACTTGGAGTCCATATCAATACAATAGTGCCTCATAAAATATTGCAATACTATGCTGTATCAACCCACCAACCCCACTTCTAGTTCCCAATGTGCATCAGTTCACCTTGGATTAGCCTGAGCCCAGAAAGGTCAGCTGCGTTTCTGGCCATTGTTAATATATGGCTGCCACTCTACATAGTGCAGTCTTAACTTGCATTTGTAGATGTAGCAACAAACAGTGTTTGCCGACAACGATGAGTCAGAATATTCCAGAGCACATGTGATGATATCCATCACAAAAACGTGTTGATAACGCCTCCCTATTAATGCCCATGACTTTGGAATGGGATGTCCAATGAGCTCATGTACATGTGATGGTTAGGTGTCCACACACCTTTGGGCATGTAGTGTACTGAACCCTTGAAAGTTGAAAGCTCATGCAAGATTTGTGGATGCTCTGGTTGGTGAGTGCGATTCATGTAATTGATTCAAGTGGTTTGAAAGAATCAAATCAGTAAAATGCCCCTTAATACCCCATAACTGGCCTGAGTCACTTAACAGGGTTGTTACTCGGCTCTGGGTTCCACAGCTTCACTCTCTTAGTGAAAGCCTCCCTGACACCTTGCCATCTCATGGAAAATGGGATCTCACCATGTGTCTTTCCCTGCTTTAACAGAGAGCTGTTTCTCTCAAGCCAGGAAACAGTGGCTCAGAGTGTGGGTGAGGTCAGAGAGGACAGTTTCTGCCCTCGCAGAGCTGAATTATGGAGGTGAAATATGGAGGAAGGGCTATATTCAGAGAAAACCGAGAAACAGTGTGGCTGACCTCCACGGCTCACTTCACATTCTTGTTCACTTTTGTGGCCAGCTTTGTCCTGTTCAGTCCATTGTATAAAACCACTAACAGCAGTTGTTGTTGTCAGTTCTTTAGCTGTTGCAGCGTCTTACAATGCTAAGCAGCTAAGCATATTTTTTGGGGGGTATAATAAGTCCAATAAACTCAACATTAAAAGGGCATTCCAAGGGCATCCCTCAGCTTTTTTGGCTTGACAGACGTCACAAGTTTGTACCTTGTGTTTTCTTTTAGTGTTTTCATCCTTTAGGACTCACTATATGCGTTATGCAAATACATGAAACAAACATTGTGAACACCCCTCTGGCAGTATTGAATCCACTTATGTATCACTACATGAAGGTCTTATAAAAACAGGTGTGAAACGTCTTCTATAAAGGAAAACACATCAGTGACACAAATCATTTATTTAATGTGCTGCAAAATGAGCCATCCCAAGACAGTGATGGTTTAAATACAGGAGGAAAAGATAATATGGCTTTGAAGAGGCCCAAGGTCTAAAATAACAAACAAAAGATCCAAAACGAAAAGTGAAATAAATGACAAAATTAACAAAAATAAACATTTGAGAGGAATTTATAAAGCTTATTTGACCGAACTATGTTTACGCGTGATCCAGCAAATCACTGGACAGCATCATATAGCACAAATCAAACTATAACACAATATTTTGTTCTGCTGACAGGCAGGTAGCCAATGAAGTGGTGATGGACTGAATCAAACAAATAAGCCGCTCGCCAAGGGAAAGATGTTTTTATGGCTGGCACCAACTGATGCCACCAGTCACGTGGCTTACTAGAAGTAACATTAACAATCTGGTTTCTTTCAAAATTAGCCAGCTGTTCGGAAAAATTGCAGACTGCACACCCCCAAAAATTTAACCCAAGCAGTTACGATTTTTTAGACGTTTAGGCGGGAGGGGGGCATGGGGGGGGGACGTTGATGGTCTTTTAACCAGAATCATTACCTCTGTATAAGATGGGCTGGCATGTTTGCAACAGCTGCAGCAATGGTTAAACTTTTTATGTGGGCTTTTGTGCCCATTTAGCATTGCAAAGAATAGTCAAATATGATTTCCTATGTTAGCTTTAGCTTTGCTTTCAGTAAAAATTTCTTGTTATTTGCAACTTGTCATTGTTTATTTGTTTATGTAGTTGGGATTGTTAAGCGCAGCACAGTGATCTGGTTTGATATTTTTGAATTGCATTCTTTTTTTGTAGATTGTGTGTTTTAGCTCTTGAAGCTGAGAGTTAACGTAAGTGCAAGGAATATTTAAATAAGATTTATTATGTTAGCTTTAGTATCCCGCTTGGTAAGCCTTCACCGCTGCTTGCAATGTGATTCCTGAGGCCGGTTTTTAGTTGCGCTCTTGCTGAACTAAATCATTTTCCTCCTGGAATGTCCTCCACTCTCAAATTCTCCAGCATTCTTGGCTTGTGTCCAGATCTCTTTAGCTGGCCTTTCTGGAGTTAATCTTCTGCGTCCCAGTGTTTCTGGCTTTGGGCTTTGAGTGATTGCATTGTGGCTGGGATAGAGAGGCTTGTAATCCGCCCTGATGGGGGTGGACAGAGGCGTGGAAGTGGAGTGGACAGCGGACATCAGAAACCTCCAAGCAAACACAGAGACATACACTCCAGCAATGTGAGCCCAACTAGATGTAAAGCATGACCCTCTAGCTGACTGCCATGTGACGTCCATGGCAATTGCATTAAGCTGTGCGTTCCTGACGAGCATTTGCTCATATATTCAGCTAAGTCTCAGAGGCTGCTCTCTGACTGTCGTTTCAAAACTAGATTTTTCTAAACTATGTAACTCGTCGTGACAAGCGCACACTACTGGGGATTGTTATCGCTTTCCCATTGGAGAGCAGTTTATCTGCACACCCAGTCATTATACCCATAGCTCATTATGCTCTTTCCTTTTGGAAAAAAGTGAAGTCGCATTCGAAAACAAGAGAAACAAAGCTTCAGAGGGACATTTCATGCTACCTTGCCTCTATACTTTCACATGTTCTGCTCTATGGACTTTGACACTGAGGTGTGATTAGCAGTTTTTGCTAATTTGATGATGACCGCAGACTGCTGAGCAGCTGAAGTCTTGTATCAAGTAAGAAAGAATGCAAGAAACTGCAACATTTTTATCCTCAGTTCCCAAACAGGTGTTATTAAAAAGAAAGTGATGTAACACAGTAGTAAACCTGCCTCTATCCCAGCCTTTCAGAGTGTATTGCAGGCATCAAATTCTAAATTCTCATATTTACAAAACATATTAAAATTGGTCAGTGAAAATATTGGACATATTTTCTTTGTACATCTGTCAGTTAAATAAGGGCTCAAAAGCATAAACAAATCAGAGATTTTCAAATTCTTGTTTATATTGCATTTTACAAAACGTCCCAACTTTGCCAGACATGAGGTTTATAACATCAACCAATAATATCATGTTTCAGCTCCTCCTTCCACCACCCCCACCTTTCATTCATCAAAGACCCTTCACACGTCACTGTATGGAAGGAAAACTCAATTTGCCAGCAGATTGGGTTATCAATACTTTCAACTCTGTTGTGATATCCAGCTCTCAGAAGCTCTCACTAAGGGACCATGATACATTTCAGTAAGAAACAATCCAGCTGCCAAGATATGTTTCATCCTATTATGCCCTCTTTCATCATCAACTAAAACATCATGATTAAATTAGATTTCCCATCTCTACATACTCCCTTCCAGCCAGTAGACACTTCTAATGCACTCTATTTCATAGGAGGTACCAATACAGCAGTGTGCTGATTCCAGTTCAGCAGGCCCTGAGGCTTTTCTCACACAGGAGCGCACATTGTGTCAACACAGATGAATTATGGGTAAACCTGTAGTGAGAGCTTTGAGGAGGCTATATTGAAGTAATATTAAGAACATGCAATAATCCAATCAAATTCTTCTTTCTTTAAAATGAATTACTCAAAAGTTTCAATAAAGACAAAAGTTTAGTTATTATGAAAGAAGACTTGAAGGTTAGAGCATGAAAAAACAATGGAGGGACAGATAAAAGTTTGTTTTCAAAGAAAAACAGGCACTAAATAGTGTGTGTGTGTGTGTGTGTGTGTGTGTGTGTGTGTGTGTGTGTGTGTGTGTGTGTGTGTGTGTATGCGTTTGTGTGTATGGGCTCTAGTATGTGTGTGTGTATGTGTGGGAACGTGCAGCACCACCCACTGCCAGAGTGGGTTGGTTTTCCACATCTGTGCTGAGGCTCAAATAACAGTTCTTCCTCTGTAAACATCTGCCTTCGGCATTAGGACTGTGCATCATCTTTCAGTTGCTGGTCAGTGGACCCTGTAAACTGCTATTTGAGAAACACCTGTGGGATTTACAAAACTTTTAAAATGTTTCTTGCACACTTTAAGAGCTGCTCAAGCCCCCTTTCCTGTGCAAAGCACACATAATTATCAAAATCAAGTGTAATGTTTGTGGGGTCTGTTGCCTTAAGAGTAACATTTTACAACAATTAAAAAAGACTTGAGTGTCATCTAAGAAACAGGAGGATTTAAATACATATTTGGAACATAACTCTGCACCTACACCATTTGTTGATTTGTTGAACATTATACATGGTTATAAAAACAAACACACCATTTTTAAGTTTATTATGAAATGAACTAAATGTTACTAAATGTCAACATTGTAAACTGCTGTTTTGAATTGTTGCATGCCAAACATTCATTTAACAACACTAATAACAGTAAACAGCGTGACAGTTGAGGGGCAGTATGACTGTGGATTAGACACGTAGAGGAGTTGAGGGTCAGTATGGCTGTGGATTAGACACGTAGCGGAGTGAGGGTCAGTGTGGCTGTGGATTAGACACATGGAGGAGTTGAGGGTCAGTATGGCTGTGGATTAGAGACATAGAGGAGTGAGGGTCAGTATGGCTGTGGATTAAATACGTAGCGGAGTGAGGGTCAGTGTGGCTGTGGATCAGACACATGGAGGAGTTGAGGGTCAGTATGGCTGTGGATTAGACACATAGAGGAGTGAGGGTCAGTACAGCTGTGGGTTAGACATGTAAAGGAGTTGAGGGTCAGTATGGCTGTGGATTAGACACAGAGGGGTATGTGAGTCAGTGTGGATGTGAAATAGACACATAGAGGAGTGAGGGTCAGTATGGCTGTGGGTTAGACATGTAAAGGAGTTGAGGGTCAGTATGGCTGTGGATTAGACACACAGAGGAGTATGGGTCAGTGTGGATGTGGATTAGACACGTAGAGGAGTTGAGGGTCACTATGACTGTGGATTAGACATGTAGAGGAGTTGAGGGTCAGTGTGGCTGTGGATTAGACATGTAGAGGAGTTGAGGGTCAGTACAGCTGTGGATTAGACATGTAGAGGAGTGAGGGTAAGTACAGCTGTGGATCAGACACCTAGAGGAGTTGTGGGTCAGTACTGCTGTGGATTAGACATGTAGAGGAGTTGAGGTCAGTACTGCTGTGGATTAGACATGTACAAGAGTGAGGGTCAGTGATTTAGAGTTTGGTGATTTGCTCTGAGGGGGTATCTACAGGACTGCCCTGCCCCGAGGCTTTTCTAAGGGGAATATATTTCATTCTCAAGTGAGTTAAACGAATTTGATACCCAGGAGCAGCACGGTGCAAAAAGTGGCCAACAAAGGAGATCTTAGAGAAATGCCGCGTAAGAAGTCGCGGCGAACTGAATTCCTGCCGTCGCAGTTTGCTCAGAAGGGAAACACAACTTGGCGTAAATGGTTTAACCGGCTGAAGTTCCCACAGACGCCTAACTCAGCCGAGCTTCTCTCCGCTTGAATAACTGATTAAAGCTCTGCCTTCAGGTTCCCGCCGCGAGTTTCAGCGCTGACGACTCAAAGTTCGCTGTGTGTCAGTCAGCCAATCAGAAAGGGCCGCGAGAAAACCCGCCAACAGGGAAAGGCAGGGAGGAGCGGTTGCCTTGGTGAGGAGACTCTTGTCCGTTAAGCCTGCCTTTGATTGGCCAGAGCCGCAGCTCGGGGACAGGAATCCGGCCAATTGGAAACAAGTGTTGGTTTGTTGCCGGGGCCGAGTCTGTTCCAGCAGCACGAGGCTGACATTACTGGCGCGGACTGAGCTCACGTTTCAAAGCTGACACTCCGCAGCAGACCGTCAGAAAGTTTAACAAACAGCCCGCATAACAGCCGTCTGCAGAGCTTCTGGCTCATCCGGCACACGAGTGGTCTATTTTAGCTCCCTTTTGCATCAAGCATTTACTTTGAGTAACTTGGCTTAGAAATGCGGGTGGGGGTATGTAGTAGGGCGTATCTAAATACTTGTACTTGGGTACTTATGCTAAGTATTATATTGGAACTCAAAGGGAAATCCCACCATTTTACATTTCTGACTAATTCAGTCCCTGGGATGTAAACAGTGATTCAGAGAGGTTTTAATAATAGGTTGAAATGGTTCACTGTAAAGAAACAGATTCAGATTTCCTTACAGTGGTGGTGATGGGAACCAGGGGTCACCATGTCTACAACACAAATACAGCCACTTTATTTACTATCCAAAAACCACCAGTGAACCTACACGACTCTTCTAAGTTTTTATGTGTACTGTTGTTGATGATGAAATAGAAGTAAATCTGAAAAGTTAAGCTTTCTGTGGAGTCGTTGCCTTACAGCACGCTGCCATGAATGGACTAAATGCATTAAAATAAATTTCGGACAAAACTTTCATGAAACAATGTGTCAGATCTTAACTACTTCATGTAACAGCTTTCTCTAAGGGAGCTCTTTAAACACTGAGATGTCTGGTTCCCATCATCACCACTGTGAACGATTCCGGCTCCAGAACAGTGCATTTAAATTCAAGCCGCTCTAAATGACATTGTTTACATGTCAGCCATTTGATTATGTCAAATTCCTTTGAAAAATTGTCAGAGTTCCCCTTTAAATTTGAATTTTTCTCATTTTCTCTTCAGTTTCATTACATGGAACTGCCCACAGCTATTCTAAATCCTCGTTGTGTGGATTAGTACAGTATATTTTTTAGTACTTGTTTCCAATCTGGTTATAAGTATGTTTAAAGTTTCTTTAAAACTATAAAATGTGGAATAAAGTATAAACAGGTGTACCTGGCATCAAATTTCAAGACAGCATAAACAGAGGGGCCCGCTAGTTACGTCAGCTAGTTAGCTTAACAAACAGGCTGCATACAGCAATATGAGCTTCTGGGCCACAAGAGGAGCCATTCTGAACCACTTTGTGAGAGGTCTATTTTTATCCCTCAGGGCTTTTCCTGAGACATGTACTTTAAGCAGTTAAGCTTTTAGAGGGTTATGAAGACATTTTAGAGTCTTTTGTAACAGTAAAATGTGATGCAGTATCATATCGATCATGAGCAGCCTGGCTGTTTAATTAATTTAGACTGTTTAATTAATGATCCTTTTCTATAGACAATTCTCTAGCCCACAATATTCCTGCATTGAAACTACAGTATTGGATATGCGGCCTACCGAGGCAGCCAATGATAACATAAAAAGAGGAATGTAGATATTACAACAGACTTACATGAGATTGAAGAAATCCAAGTTTAGACACTGCTTGTGAAAAGTATACGACCCGATTTACTTCAAACATGACTGAATGCGTCAACAAAACCACATGGTGCTTTAGTTACAAGTGTAGGGATATTGGCTCCATTCACATATTTTATTGAACGGAAGCCACATTACAGACTAACCTCCCCCCATCAGCGAAGCTCTTTGGGTTAAGGTTATTTCGTGTCACATAATTATTCTTCCTTGACTGTTACTGGGCACTAGCTCTAGCTGTAGACCGTGGCACAGTGGTTAACTCGGTAATAAAGATCAATGCATTTTACAAGGTTTGTTTTTTACGCCCATATATAGACCCTTGTACTCACCGACCACCCTTAAAAATAATTTTTTGAAACTCTGATTAACTTTATCTGCACCACACACTTACAAATCCCAGAAGTGTGCGAGTTTGTACAACTTAAAAAAACACAAAACTTTCCCCTGTCTTTAGTCCAACTTTATTTTAGTGCCATGTGCTGTTAGTCTGTCTGGATGATTCAGGGTACAGTTGGGTCTTAGGCGCATTGCAGTAGGACAAGGGTCGACTTGCCAGACACACACAGTCAGCTGCGCATGAGCAATAAAATGTGGGAGGCAATGAGGACGATGGATTTTAATTGTATTAATCAGTCAGGCCGTGACAACAATGGTTTAGGGGGGAAATGTCTGCCCCGCGTGCTGCTAATAGTATGCATAAATTCATAGTGTCAGCCTATAATTAGGCAGAGGAATTAATGGCACAAAGACAGACTTCCAATTAGCCCAATCTGCTGGCGTGATGTCATGTTCATTGAAAGGGAAAGTCCTTTTGAGGGGGGGTCGTCTCGTTTCAAGTTGTCACATGGCCTGTTCTCAAGAGACCTATTTGAACTGGAATAGTTTGAACTGGGGAGGTACTGTAGCAACCTGCTACTAGCCACACGTTCACAGCCGAACCAGCCTTGTATAGAGCCCACTGGGAGAATACTGAACATGCAGTAAGAGATACTTTAAATCATATAAATAGATGTGGAAAATTGCTTAATGATGTGTAGATTGTTTTGAACGGGCTACAGGGCTGTGGGCTGATTACCTGTATGGCTATTGATGACCTGTCTGCTATCCCGGCCATTCAGTAGCATAGGGCAGCGGTCTCCACTGCTGCAGTGTTCAATAAAAGTGCATTCTCTTCAACCGATATGTTTCTTTCTACTCTGCACTCTCTTCACTGTACTATAATTTGAGTTACAGGTTCAACAGGATCAACATTTTTAATCTAGTGTAAATCTAGATTAGATATGGATGTTATATAGTCTGTTGTTATCTTCTGTAATAGCATAACCTGTAGGTACTGTGTCACTTCACCTTCAGTTATATCAACATCTACCCACTTATACTGTTGAACGTTTCACTTAAATACACCACAAAGACTACAGCTGCAGGGTGACCGTTCCACTCTAAATGAGTTTATTTACATCTCAAACGCATACATTGTGAAAACAAAGTAGAATTCCCCTTTAAAGCTATTTCCTGTGTCCTTGTACCCTGTTAAAACGACTGTAACTGGAATAGTGTTAAAGGCTCTGGTGAATGGAGTAGCATGTATGTGGTTGGGTGATGCAGTGAGTTCATAGTAAAGGGCTGAGTTAAAGCCAGCTCACGTGTGCGAGTCATGTTTCTGTATGGGTGGGGTGGGCTATGTGGATGAAGTTAGGGGACACTGGGTCGTATCCCAGCCTCGACTCAAGGCTCCTTTTCTCACAGTGTGTGTTTTTTTTATTGTGTGTGTGTGTGTGTGAGTGTGTGTGTGTGCGTGTGTGTCCATAGCTCACTGAAAGAGACAGAGCACATCTGGAGTCGTGGCCATGGAGCACAGCCAGGCGCCATTCCCTCGTACTTTTACACACACAGAGTAAGACGCCCTGGTGACACTGATCCAGAATGTAGTCTCTGGCTCTAATAAGCCCCCTCTTTTACCCATTATCCATGAAAGTTGTAGTGTTAAGAAGACACTGCTTGGATCGCGTCCACTTTGTGGTCATAAGAAACTACTGGGAAGGATCAGAAAGCATTGTAGCTTGCCTGGATTAACAACATATGCTGTGTACAACATCACATGCAGAACAGACCTTCTCCAATTAAGATTTTCAGATATCTGCAAGATTATATTAGAAATAAACTCTGATAAACCCATGTTCACATTAATTCACAATTTTTCTAAATAGCTTCTGACTCACGTTTGGGAGCCAATCCAGTAAAGTCTGTTTCCAATTAACAAGCAGGCATGGGTTCTTGGTGATTGGTTTTGGATGAATATGGTCACGTGTCTCATGAGTTCAGAGAAACAAAACCACTGTGTGGGCCACCAAGCGTACCATAGTCATACCTACCCCTGTAAATGTTGAACCAGGGAGTGCAGATCATTTCATTTAATAATGCCATTTTAAGGAAAGAATGATTACTGCAATAAAACTTGGGCATCAATTTCTGTTTTTTCAGTTCATCAAGAGTTGCTATGAGCTGGCATCTTGGCAGTGACTGAAAACTCAAGAATATGCATGTGTTACCCTGTGCACTCCTGAAGATCTAGAAAGGGTGCTGTTATTCTACTACAGTAGTACTTGTATCTACAGTCATTGTCCATTTTATCAGCTCTACCTACCATATAGATGCTTCAAGATTCTTAGTTCTACAATTACAGACTGTAGTCCATCTGTTTCTGTGTATACTTTGTTACCCTGCTCTTCAGTGGTCAGGACTCCCACAGGACCACCACAGAGAAAGTATTATTTGGGTGGTGAATCATGTGTTATTTTGTTGTGCTGGTGTGGGTGGATCAGACACAGCAGTGCTGTTTTAAACACCTCAGTGTCACTGCTGGTCTGATAATAGTCCATCAACCAAAGCCAACAGCTTTCTGTGGGCAGCGTCCTGTGACCACTGATCACTGACTAGAGGATGACCAACACAAACTGTGGAGCAGCAGATGAGTTATCATCTCTGACTTCACATCTACAAGGTGGACCAGTAAGGTAGGAGTGTCTAATAGAGTGGACAGTGAGTGGACACAGTGTGCATGAACTCCAGCAGCACTGCTGTGTCTGATCCACTTGTACCAGCGCAACACACACTAACACACTACCACTACGTCAGTGTCACTGCAGTGCTGAGAATGATTCACCACCACAGTTACGAATTACAGTTATTGCAGTGGTTATGTGGGGGTCCAGGGTTCAGACCTGCTTCAGACAACACCTGCTGTTATTTTATAGCATTCAAATATATGCCATTATATTGATGCATGTAAATATATATCACTCATCATCAGAAAAATAGTTGCACCCAGAAGGAATCAACAGACAAGAATGAAACTTGGTGGGTAGGTTTGACATTGTGAGAGATGCAAATTATTTAAGTTTCATGCTTGGCCACGCATGTAATGTAAGCAAGGACAGGCCTGAGAAAATTTAAGCTGCATGGGATGGGTTAGCTTGATCTGCCGCCCCGACGCCATACTGAGAGACACTACTTCTGTATGTGTTGCTCAGTATATATTGCCCATATCATTCTAAATGTAAACATTTTTTGTGGTTCCTGGTAACCTTTATCTTCCTTCCCAATAGCACTGCAGCCCAACACTTTCTTCTAGGTGCAACTGTTTTTTTCATGATGAGTGTACATGTAGATAAATATATTTCATAATGTCAAATTTTAATATAAAACATATTGTCGCTGTCCAAAGGAGAGGCCACTTTAATGCAAGTACATGGAACCAGACTTTTTTACAAACAATTTTGGGCCATTTCTGTTGGTCCATTCATCGTGTAATTTTCACACAATGTAAACGGCAGCTGCTGTGTTCAAATGATGCATAAAAGTAAAAATCACCAAAAATGGAGATGCATGCTTTTCATTGGACAGTGAGGATATGTAAATATTCAGAATTATAGTGGCACATATGTTTGTGGTATCACCATCTAGTATAGTGCCAGATAAATTTAGTTGTAAATTTAGTTGTATCAAGCAACCAATAAAGCTAAATTGCCTGCCAATTTTGTGACATGATTTCACTTAATAAAACTAATTATTTTGCCAAGATAGAATTCTTATTCTCAGACAGCTGTGCAACTTGGAATCACAGAGCCTTAATGTGTTTAAAAAAGGGGGGCCCATACCTCTCTTTTGCCTAGAGCCCCTTACTGTCACTAAATCTGCCACTAACCGTGATGTTACAGGTTAGATCTGTAGGACTGAATCCGATTTGTTCTTTTTCCCCTGACTCGTATCATCTCTAATGTAAATGGCTAAAATGGCCGTCCATATGAAGAACCCAAATGATGAAGAGCCTGTAGTGGAAAAGAGGAAGGGGCCCAAATGAGAGAAGAAAGTGAAAAAGAAAAGCACTAGGGCGATGAATCTTCACATGCAGTGAAGGGACACAAGGGATAGCCCTCAGATCTATGCAGTGCAGCTCTGCTGGCCATGACAACCAGTCTTAAATCACTGCTTTACACTGCCGTCCCTCTGCTCCCAGTGTTTATTAGCCGAGTGCAGCAGCGGGGGAGCAGGCTTTAGCTAAGGCTTTAGCAGGCCCAGGCTCCATGCCCTGAACTGATGGCGCTTCAGGGAGTCGTCCAGCACCGGCCTGCTTCTACTTCCTGTCGGGATACAGTGTCGAGTTTCAACATATGGAGAGCATTATCCTCCATACTGACACACATACACACCCAAGACTCAGCTAACGCCCCACCGAGGGCTTTTTGTGTTTGTGGCTTTTCATTGTTTTGTGTGCAAACAGGGAGCAAATTGAATAGTTTGTGGGGCAGGACAGGCCAGAGGTTTTGCTGGTGACACCCAGTAAAGTTAGTCAGCAGACAGAAATGCACATTAATGAGGACAAACACTCTGTGCTGTGTCACTTCTACAGTTACAGCAGGAATGCTTATCTAGAATAAATTACAACATTAAGTCCTTATTTTTAAGATATTGAATTAAGTAATTTATGGTCATATGCAAAAGTTTGAACACGTCTTCTATGGGGTAAAAAAAAAACTTTAATTGCATTTTCTGAAATGTTTACTTAATGATTTATATTTCAGTCTTTGCACAGGCCACATTTCATGTTTTATTTTTCTTCATCCAATATGCTAAATTCAGCAAGTAAATGGTCATTTTGCATGAAGATGTTTTTTCACTTCGAAAATCAGAAAAGCCTGTCATCTGATCAGGGCGCCCAAACTTTCATGATATGTGGTTATTTTTGTATACACTTCATTTAGTTATTACATTAAACAGTTAAGCTTGAATCAAATTTCAGTTCTTCTTTCTTTATATTTCTGCACTCAAATTATGGTGTGTTTTATTTGGAAACCACCACATGCCATAAAGCATTTGAAGTCTGAAACCCACTATAACCCATGTGAGTCAGTTTCTTTAGTGAAGCAGGCCGGAATGTGCTTGGGCTCACTTCGAAAAAAAAGCTTAGTCACTGTTTTGAATGAGAAACACTGATACTCACATTACTGAAAATGTTCTGATTATTTGTGTCTTTGTGCTTAATTGTTATGTAACATCATGCACCACTATCCTCTATACGGTCTCTGTTTAGCAGTAGGCTAACACAACGTTGTTTAAAAATGGGCTCAATAAATATTGCCCATATCAGTCTAAATTTATCATCATTTTTGTTCCTGGTAATCTTTATCTTCCTTCTGAATAGCATTGCAATCTGACACTTTCTTCTGGGTGCAGCTATTCTTCTGATGATGAGTGTATTTCACTGTCCCAGCTAGCAGGGAACGTCCCCAGAACTTTGACTAACGTTGCCTCAAGTTCTAATAAACTTTTTAAAAAAATGTTTTAGTCTAATGTTCAAGTAGCGTTTTAAAGATGCTTATAATTTCAAATAATGCTTTTATAAGGTTAAATGTTAACTGAGACATGGCGTTTTTCTGCAGCAGTCAGAGGATGTGTTGAGGATGTTGTCAGAACCACAGATTATGTTACATGATAACAAAAACGTCGAACGTCGTTCCTTTTGGCTTATTTGTTCATAAAACTTGGTTTTGAGCTTGTTTTGACCTGTTGAACAGAGCTTGGTCCTACCTAATGGAAACTATCCTTCTGTTATCCTTCAGTGTTTTGTGCTCATGATTTTATTAAAAAACATCAGTGTAAGACTAATTAATGATCTTATCTAAATTGAAATCTATTCTAAAACAACAAAGTAAGAAGATAATAGTACCTGTTTAGCTATGATTAGTTAGCCGGTCAGCTGATGGCTGGTTCCTCAGGGCGGAGGTTGAGGCGTAAAACACAAAGAAAAGCGGAGATATCCGTTCTGTTGGGGTGATCTATGCAAGTGCAGTAGTCAGAACAACCATATAAACCCATTTTTTGTGTGCTATTGAGCCAAATGCTACTAACGATTTCTGATTTGTTAGATTTTACCAGTGATTTTAAATATGAAATGGCAATTTTAGTTTCCAGTTTTCAACTCAAGCCTGGTCTAATATGACTAGAAATGACTGCAATGATGGCCGCTGAGTGGACAGATTTTCCTATGTAGAATTTGACTTGAGGTCATCAGGGCTGAAGTGGATTTCAATACAGAATATCTTCAGTTAAACTGGACTTTTAATTTATTTATGAGCTGAAACACATTTATTTATACTCTGTAACATTATTAAAATGAAAGTATTGCAAAGGAAGTACTATATTAGAAAAGTACTATGCTTTAAAATGTACTGAAGTAGGAGAGTTGTTTTGAAGTGCAATTCCACTTTAAGAAAGTTCTTGCCTACTTTACTCTTGTAAAGTTATAGTTTATAGAGAAATTAGTTTTTTTCTGACAGCAATGGTATAAAATTTAATAAGAGAAGAAGGATTGTTTACACCGTCATCATTATATGGTGAAATACAGTAAATGTGCTGTTATAGAGAAATAACCAGGCACTTCTGACCACCTGTCTACAGTTTCAACACATTGAGACTGTTAAACTGATTTGCATTTATTCAAATATGTTCATTAACTGTTATCATGTGTGTTTCCATGCAAAGTAGTTGTGTTGATATATCGGAACTCTTCAGGTAGTTTTATGCTGTTAAAAGCTCAGTAAGGCATATATTGTATTTCTCTCACTGCAACCAAAATGACGTTGAAAGAGAAGGATGTACACTTACACAATAATTACACATGTGCGGCGTGTATATAGTTATAATTACACACCTGCAGCTGTCGCCTAGTTTAGCGTTTGTAGTGGCGTTTTGTAAACTTACATCTTGTATAATTATGATTCCATAATTGCCACATTTGTGTAGTTTGTCTAATGTCTGCAACAGCAACCAGCGTTTCTCTTTAGATCTACAGAAACTCAGACTGAAGGAGCCAGAAGTTACACCAGATTACACCAAGTGAAGCCATGATTGAATTGAAGGTGTTCCCTACACGCCCCAGTGTTATACTCATCTCTGCATTACTTATATGCCTGAAGCACAGCTTTATTGTGGATGAGATCATTATATTCTCAGGCTGAAATGTGTAAATTGTTTAAGAAATGTTGGCTATAATGATTTCATCTGTGGCTCATTCAAAAATACCAATTTTTTGTGTCCTTATTTATCTCCTTACTTTTACCTGTCTAGTTAATTTTACACTACAATAATAAACAAGGTACTAATTCCTGACAGTTTGCTGGGGGTTGGGAGGAGCTTTGGATGCCGATGTTAGTGGGATGTTAGTTTCTGTATAACTAAAGCGCCAACACAGGTTTAGATGATAATGAATCAAATTTGGTTGAGCTGATGTTGTGCAACTGGCTTTGAAGGGACGAAAAGCCAAGATGAAACCTGCTCCATGGTGTTTGGATCAATAGCCTAATCAGTTAATTTAACTTTAACCTAGTGAGCATGCTAGAGACCCAAACAGTGGCACACGTTACAGTACATGTTTGATTCTAACTAACTGGAGCTCTGCTAAAAAAAAAGTTTAGACCAGTGTTTCTCAACCCGGGTCCTGGAGGCACCAGGACCTGCCCTGCACATTTTAGTGCTTTCCCTGCTCCCAACACACCTGATTCAACTTATCAGTTTTTTAACAAGCCCCTTTAGAGCTGGTGGGAGTGTGTTAAAGGAGAGATTCCATTAAAATGTCCAATCATTGAGCTTGACCTACGTATTTAAGTATTTTTGATACAAATAATTATCAATCAATATTTGCTTTATATACCTATGTATTCTAGTTAGGTTTTCCACTTTAAAATATAACAGCACCTAGCAGTACCACCATGGCCCACAGATTGAAGAACAATGCTTGAGGTAGTTTTCTAGTTTACTTTATTAACTTTCACCAATTTAGTATTCACTGCAGTGCAAAACAGATGTAATGCTTTGGGTTGTAGGAGTTGCATGACTTTTTTTCAGGTTGAGGAACTTGTTGTTGTGCCCTGAGTCAAGTGGGAGGTGTGAAGGGTGTGGGCTGGCGCTGTGCTGGGAAAGGGCTGGGTGTCCAGTTGCTGCAATCAGTGGCTAGTTCAACTCCGGCCTACTATGGGTCAGGCTGTGGGAGTGATCCAAGCCGGCAGAGTAATGAAGACTCTAAGAAAGAGTAAAACAGCCTGGTGCTACTGTTAACAAAGCAAGTGGACTGAGGGACGAAGCAGAGATGACACCAAAGAGACCTCCTCGACTGATGAAGTGCACAATTATACCCGCAGCCACTTTATCTGGCCTGCCTCACTCTCTTAGTGTGTAATTACCACCATAGACAAAAACCACATAAAGTGAGAGCACTGCAGACTCACCTGATACTGAAAGACTTTTTTGTGTTCCACATCCTGCTGCTTTTACTCCTCTCCTCTGCACTTAGTAGACAGGTTAATGATAAAGACTGAAGCCTGATAATGATGTGTGATTTTCTGGGTGATTGGTGTGCCAGAACCAAATGATGCTCTTTAAAGCGCCGAAAGTAAGGAAAAGGGCTACTCTACATTTCAATAAAGGCACCATATAAAGTATGTAGGCCTTTTCCTGTTAGATTGCTTTGTAACAACACGTCTGTTTAAGGTGGTAGTAACTTCAGGCTCTTGCAGATGGCATTGCAAGAGGACAGTGGGACTATAAATACCTGCGTGTCATGGAATTCATAGATTGAGAAGAGGTGGTACAGTGCAGTGAATGTCTCATTCCATGTGTGGAAAATGGTCTGCAAAGCAGATGTTAATGATTGGCTAAAAGGAGTGCTTGCTTTTAGGTGTGTCAAAGGCCACAGAGTGAAGGAAGTAACTGATTTTGCAGGTGTATAGAAACGTACAGTCATACAGATCTACCAGCAGTGGCAAAATCCCAGTCTTCAGGAAACTCTCCTCAGAATTGTGCCAAGGAAGGCATCCAACAAATCTGACCCAATTGTGCAATTCTTTGATGCAGGAGTGGGTGAAGTGAGCTAAAGGAAAATAAATAGAAAACAACCTATAAGACTGAACTCTGGAGGTGCAGAAAAAATATCCCTGCAGATTTCTTTAAAAAACTGAAAGCAAGCCCACTGAAAAGAATGGACGCTGTAATAAAGGCAACATGTGGCCACATTAAATACTGAATAAAATGTTGTTACCTTTAGTGTTGTTGACTTTTGTGTCATTTTTGGTTAAATATATTTTAAGGGTGGTCTCTGGCTTTTGCACAGTACTGTACAACTGATCAGGTATGCCTGCACTTGGTCAGAATGAAAACCCTACGGCCACGCCAGCTCTTTGCAAATAAGACTGGTGACCTCTGCTTTAGCCATTCATCAGGGGTAAGCTTCTGACCACAGACCTGTACCTGACAGGGTAGTTATGGGTGATAGACCACTCTGAATCCATCAAAGACGCCATAACATGTATACCATTGTCACCACAATATTGAGAACAGTCCACTTCCTAAATTATATAAGCCAAGCTATGATGAATGTGGTAGCGAGCAGCTCACAAATTGGGCACGCCGCCTGTAATTGTTCATCTAGTGATCCTATAAGGCACCTCATAAAGTGGCCAGTGTGTGGAAGTGCCAGGTAGGCGTTTCGAATAAATTGGACACTGAGGGTAAATCTCATATTGAAAGACCATTGTTAGTTAAGCAGGAGATGGAGTGACTGAATAGACCTCTTTGTGTTGTATAGTAGGACTGAAACAATTGACCCTTCAATGGTCCTCTCCATACCCTTCATTACTTATTAGCCCACAGCATGTTTTATTGCAGATGAGATCATTCTCTTCTCACCTTATGCAAGGCTGGAACGTGCCGATTATTTAACAATGGAAACACTGAATGACGTTTCCATTTCTGGCAGTGGTTTAACAGAGCCGCGGGGAATCACTGCTGTTTGGAAACGCTTGTACTGGACCCCAATGGAAAGTAAGTTTACATGCCAGGCTTTCACACTTTTGTTATGCCCTCATTATTTCACAGACAGCCAAGACTCCTGAACATGATACCGTGGTGAGCAGTAACTTTGGGATTGTCTTACCTCATGTAACTGTCACCACAGTTTTACTGTCTGCTATTGACATTTAATGCCCACGACCCCTTGACAATATAATTGGAGCAGGGCCACATAGAATTGGCAGTAAATATGAATTAGTGCTGCCAGTTCAAGGTTAGTAGTTTAACTGATAGAATTTTCATTATGTTTCATTCAAATAAAAAGGAATATGTGTCTGCTCACTGATAACCTTTTTCCATTAATAATCTGCTCAGTATAAATGAATATGAATGCATGTAAACTTTATCCTGTTGCTGTAAATATGGCATCATGAAATTTCTAAACTCTCCAGAGATAAAACTGTAATGCAAATGAGAAAAATTAAAGTTTTCAGCTGAGTCTGGTGGCTGCGATAGCATCGTGCTGCACTAATAAACCCCAATTCTATCCAGCCTTGACCTACAAACTGATAGACTAGGTTTATGCATCTACGGTTTGTTTTGACTGATATAGTCGTGCAAAAGTCATTCTAGTTAAACGCTTAACAGAGAATTCTACTAAATATTGTTTCCATAATTTAATTGTTGTGATGTAAACAAAGACATCGAGAGTGGTTTGATGACAATTATTTTCTTTATAGTGGTGGTGATGGAAACCAGGGATCACAATGTGTACACTGCATATATATCCAAAACCAACAGTTCTACCAGGAAAGACTTGGGAGGCAGGAATGAAGGAAGATCATTTTAAACCTAATATCACAATTTGAAGGACAGCAATTATTTGGAAATTAAAGAGTCTTTGGTGTATGCTCCATCCTCATTCCAGGTCTTAGAGCACTGCGACCCTTGCAGATTCTGCCGAATCAAGAAGGCAGAGACGGAGCACTACCCTGGACACCTGGACAGGGCCAAAGTAGAGGATAAATTCATTTTAAAGACAGGTGTTAGCCAGCCATTGGTCAGGAGTAATGACAGAATGAATGTCGTAGCATTAGAGTCTTACTGCCTTCCTGTCTTCCTTATTGTGCAGCATTTAGTAATTCTAGGACGCTAGGCAAAAGACATGACTGTGGCCTCTTGGATGTATATTTTTCAATTTAAAAAAAGCTCTGAGCTCCTGACTAGCGCACTCGTCTGCACCACAACAAAGATCTTGGCAAGTGAAATCTTTAATCTAGTTCATATTTATATCTAGTTGATATGTAATATTTATTATTTTGAGCTTGTTCTGAGAATTTTATAAGATAATTTCACTTATTTCTAGACTTTTTTTTTTAATGTTTCATTTTATTAAGTGAAATAATTTCACTGTATTGGCAGAAAAGTTTACTTGTTTTAAGAAATGTCCCTGATACGTAGAGAGTTCATTTAGTGACGAAGAAGTGAAATATTGAATTATGAGACTTCCCAAAGTAACAAGAAATTAATACATTACATTGTGAGACAAGTAATTGGTTGCCAGGACTGGGATTGGTCCTCCAACTCCTGCTGTAGAGGATGTGTTCACTTATTTTTTACTCATTTTATTGGTGATGATGTATGATTAACTGCTGCAGAAACATAAGTCTTAAGGTTAATAACAGAATAATTAGCCTGGAGGTCAAGAGGTTAACTCGTCTCTATTCGTACAAAATGTAACAGTAGCAGTCACAGTGTGGTTCACGAGAGTGGCCTGGATACTCCTACCACCCACAGAGTTCTCACACTGTCATACCGAGCTCACACACACGCGCAGTGCGGGAGCTGCAGTAACCGGAGCTGCTCAATGGCAGTGTGGCAGCATGGAGGCAGATTGATTTCAGGTCGCAGATGGACAGAGTGCTCCGTCAATAAAGGGCCTTCCGGCCTGCCGGCAGCCGCTGACCCCTCACCTCGGTCTGGATGCTGCGCCTGGGAGGCCAACCTCCTGCTACTGCTGCTCACACACACACACACGCTTATGTTGGAATGCTTGAGCAGAAGGCTGAGACAGAGCAGATCTCTCTGTCAGTATAAGCCTTCAGTCTCAGTCTGCAGCATCTCTCAGAACAGACTGACATCATATCAGATCTCAGCTTTACAGCTGCCTGGTCACACTGCCGAGTACACCTATCATCTCACACACACAGCTCACTCACAGCAGTATTAGGCTTTTATAGAGGGAAACATACCTGTACATTTAGACTGATATGGGCAATATTTATTGAGCTACACATACAGAAGTAGTATCTCAGTATGGCATCGGGTCGTCACGTTAGCTAACGCACCATGCCAGACATCTCGGCATGGAGTTGTAGAGGTTCCTAATGGTGTCCTGCGATAATGCATCCCGTGCAGCTTGAATATACTCACACAGTTCCTGCAGATTTTGCGGTAGGGGTGGAGGTGGAGTGACACCAGGCCTTCTGTACATGTGACACGTGACAACAAACTGTTCATCTTGGCGCTGACCACGGTGCTTCCACACACGGATTCTTGGTCATCTTCACGAAGACCCGCTGCCATTCTGAGTCACTCCATTACAGTCAAGGCACGACACCATTGCAGTCTTTGGCGACGCAGACGTGGTGTGAAGCCCAGTCGCCATAATAGTGTGCATGCATGTAGTCCTGCATCTGCCAATGGTGCTGGCACTAACAGGATGACTCATGGAGGGCATCTCAGTGGATGTTGGGTCACTCCATACATGTCATACAATTTGTTGGCTCTCTCTATGGTTTGTGTAAATGTCCCAGATCCTTCATGTTGCTGGTATGTGCCTTCTTCTATCCACTGCCACCAACAGCATGCTATGGTAGTATCCAGTATGGTGCGCAATATGTCAGTGAGACCATCCCGTTTCCTGAGCCATACAATGTGACCCCCCCCCGCAACCCCTCCAACAGCTTGAATTGCTTTCAAACCCTTTTCTGAGGCCTCCTTAGCTTGCAAAGGATGCTATTAACACAACAGCATGCATCAGAATGGACAGCACGCGCAACAGGACAGCCTTATATAGCCAGTCAGGTACAATGATAAGGCCAGGTACAGTGAAACTTGAATCATTTGGATGTCTCATGATGTCAAATCTACCCACCAAGTTTCATTCCTGTCAGTTGATTCCTTCTAGGTGCAACTTTTTTCGATGATGGGTGAAACAGAAACACTGCCCCTCCCTGAGCATCAGGTCTTCAGTGTGACAAAATATTACAGTTTGTACTGTTGTACTGTTTTATTACATCTCTACAAGATCTGATTATATATGTAAATGTAAAGGTGTGATGGTACAGTGTCCTGTCTGCCCAGTATATGGCTGACTGATGTCTGATGGCAGTGTGCAGCAGAGAACAGGGGCTATATGCATATACAGCTATAATCCTACCTGTATAGTGATGGCAGTTAAGGGTTGTTGACTCTGCTGTATGTATGGATTGGGTTTACACTCAAACTTCATTCTTTCCACCAGATTTGTGTGTTAAATAAAAGGAAAGGAAAGTATACAGTGCTGTTGAGAAAAATAGTATTTGCCCCCTCCTGATTTCCTCTAGTCTTGCATATTTCTCATACTCAATGATTCCAGATCATCATGCAAAATATTTCACACAAGACAAGAAGAAGACAAGGAAACACAAAAGACTTGTTTTAAATGATCATTTCAAAAGTTTTGTGGAGCCTGTATCACCTATGTGAAATCGTTGCATAGGCTAATTGCACCTAAGCTTGGAATCACAAACTGATGACCAGATATCCTATAGCAAGTCCTCCAGGCCTTGAATCAGAGAAGCATCTCCATAACATCACACTACCACTACCATGATCTTGTTGTGGGATGTTTTGTTAGCAACCTCCTGATTCAGAAGACGGGGTCTTTCGAAAAAGTTCAACTCATCAGTCCACAGAACATTATTCCAAAAGGCTTGGGGATAATCAAGCTGTTTTATTGACAAATGAAGTGAAATGAGTGTCTTGGTTAGTAATGGCTTTGCAACCTTTCCCTGAATTCCAGCCTCTTTCTAATGGCGGAATCATGATTGCTGATATTATCTGAGGAAAGCAACCCCTGCAGTTGTTTAGATGTTCCCCTGGGTTCCTTTGGGACTTCCTGGACGTGTAATTGCTGTTCTCTTGGAGGAATTCTGAGAGGCAGGCCACTTATGGGGAAATTCACTGTTCTAAGTTTTCTCCATTTGGAGATATTGTCTTTTACTGTGGTTCACTGGAGGCCCTGAAATGGCTTTGTATCTCTTTCCAGACTGATTTATTTCAATAACTTTCTTTCCCATCTCTTCCGGAATTTAATTTGATTGTGGCTTACTGTTCTGCTTTTTGAGACCTTTTAGCCGACCTCACATTGCTGGAAACGTTTTCCTCCGAATAAATGA
>CM067488.1:8172174-8236072 GCA_034552555.1 Semaprochilodus insignis
GGCTGCGTGGACCTGGACGTAGAGCCGAGACAGCCCCAGTTCCAGCAAAAGTAAGTTTTATCTGTTTATTAATGAATATTCAGTCGGGTTATTGGCCAGGTTCTTGAGTTTATATTTCGTTCCACCTTAAACAATGCACACCGAGTGACTGAAAGAAAAGTGGGTCCGTCCACTTTCAGCGTCCCTCGGAAACACTTCCGTTGTGTTTTGAGGCTTTCTGCATGTGTTTTCAGTGTTTGCAGCGCGTTTGAGACTTTGCAGCGCGTTCGGTTAATGGTTTGCAAGTGGTCTCATTTTGATGCTTGTGTTTTGAGACTTTGCAGCGCGTTTTAAACTCGATGCAGTGTTTTGAGACTTTGCAGCGCGTTGGGCTTTCTCGGCCACCGTAAAAGAAGGCATGACAATAGAACTGAAAACGATTTAATTAAGGTACAATAATAATCCTGATAAAGTTCTCAGTTCAGGACAATTCATAAATATTAAAGAAAAAATATAATTTGACCACTTACCATTAAGCCACTGCTAGACCATACTCTCTAGCTAAAGATGAGTGTGAACTGTTAGCAAACTGATTCACAGTAAGGAATCATGCACCAAATTATGAACTATGTATAATGATCATGCTGCAGTACAATCTTGAAACTACCATATCAATAAAGCATCTTAAACTGATCCGAAACTGGAGTATTTATTGTGTGAATGCTGGTGGAATTTCAAAGGGCATGAGTCAGGTAACTTTCTCAGCTGCCTGTCTGCCACTCAGTACACTAATTATGTACATTACAAATCAGTGACGCACATTGGAAAGTGACTGTACGTGCTGTAGGCCACATTCACACTGTATGCTGTGTTGTTTTGCTGTTACGTGTATAACATGGCTAATTTTGATCTGTGGTTACTTGCCAGTTCTTAGGATGGGTTGTATGTGTTTCATGGTGTAAATAGTCATCAGAGTCTACATATAACTCAACACATCTTGAACTGAACTTTATTCCTATTAGAGTTACCTGTAAGGCAGATGGTTGTGTCTCTCCACTCTGATTAGTTATGTTGTAATGAGACTTCACTTATTAAATAAATAGACTATGACATATTTTAAAAATAGCTCTTTCCTGCTCTTATTATTTACTCATATTACAAAAAAAGTGGGCAACATCATAACTACTTCTGACCCTCATGTCAAAGATCTCTACAAATTACCACAAACTGTAAATAGAAATATACAAAAGTTTGAACACACCTTGTCAAATTATAGATTATAAATTAATTCATTTAAAAGTTGAAATAACGTACACATCCCCTACAGAGAACACATGTATGTATATATATATGTGTGTGTGTGTGTGTGTATTTATGTATATGTATATATTTATGTATATGTATATTTATTTGCTGAATATTTAACATATTACACATTTTTCCTGTGTAAAGCTCCAGCACATTTTGTGTTTTACTGTTTTTCCTATATGTTAATACTGACATACTGTGTCCTATATGACATACTGTGAACCTCAAACACTCACAGTCTAAAATCCTAGACTGTTACATAACAGTCCTAACTCTATCTAAAATGACAATCCCAAAGTTTACATATACCAGCTTATGGTCCAGTTCACCAGGAACAACAACAATTATAGTAATTATAGTAATTATAGTACTAAAGCTGCAAAGGCAGATTATACATGCAGAAATGTACCGTTGCAGAAATGATGCAGACATGATGTAGAAATTAGCTTCCTATTCACCAGTGTCTTAATCAAATGTACAGTTCCACCTTAAATATTAAAGCTTGCTCAGTCACTGGAATGTAGCGGTGGCACCATTCAAGATGGAACAGAGAATTCACAAAACAATCTGCCGAACAGGAAGCCAACTTTAATTCAACTTAAATAAGTTACATCTTAACTACCATCACAATCCCAACAGCAACCTGTAAGTAGCAGCCTATTGATGACTGAAGTAATAATGACGACTGAGTAACTTTTTGTTTTTAACACGACTGAGTAACAATTTGTTTTGTGTTGTTGTCAAGGTTCATTTAGATTTCCTGCCTGTGTCTGTTTTTACATAAAATACATTTTTTTACATTACATACATCTAAATCAGCCAGTCAGAGCAGAGCTCATCAAAATATTTATGAGTGCACCATTTGATCTGACTGAAATTAGACCAAATGTCCATCACTACAGTGTGCAGTCTGCTGTCCACTTCATTTTAATATATAACAGCCACAACAGCCTAATCTTTACAGCATGCCCACAAGCATTTCCCTTAGTTTAAATGTTTTAATCCAATCAAATTTAAATTATGGTTCTATATAGATCCATATACACACAAATAACCATTTGCATGCTGAATTTTACAGTGATTGATGGAGAGATTGATGAAGAATGTGTTGTATATGGTTCTATAAAGAACCTGTTTGAAAATGGTTCTACATAGCACCAAAAAGAGATCTTTTATTGTTAAAAGCTTGGCATCTTAACAGTAGCAGAACCTCTTTTGGTGCTATATAGCACCCTTTTCTAGTCACATTATAAAGAAGAAGGAGCAAATGTAAGCAATTTGCTAACACTGCAGAACCCTGGCATGCAACGTTAAAGGTACACTATGAAAGATTTTGGGGGGGATCTATTAGCAGAGATGAAATATAGTCTACAAAACATGGAAGTATCCAACAATGGAAGAAAATGTTTTGAAATGTTGTACGGTAGCCCATTTATCAGTAACTCTGTGCACAAAACTTTATCCAGGTAGCATTATTGCTTATTATCTGCAGCACCATTTAAGGTGGAATGGGAAATTCGAACAAGAACCTGGCCAGTGTCCTTATTGAAAATAAGTAAAATGATTAGGATGTTTTGATAGCCTAAATCAGCTTATCGGTGGGAAAGAGTGAGTCTGATATGAATTAACATTAAAAACACATTAAAGCATTTGAAACACTGAGCTTCTATGCTATACTAGAGATATAAGCATGCTACATATAACTGCTTGATGGCTAGAATAAATTACTAGAACTCGGGTGGCTGGTACACCACTTTGTGTGGTTAGAAGTTTGAATTAAAAGAAAATCAGAGCATTTTAAGCATTTTAAGCAAGGCAGGAAACCTGACAGTTACACACTGCTCTTTTAATGTATGTTAAATTTGTAGCAGCTATCAAGAAGTCTGAAACTGACCTGTACTTTGGTCCATTTGAGACAAAAAGTTGCAAAAAATTAAAATACATTCCATCATTTACTCATGCAAAATTAACCCATTATAATGAAATATTTAATTCTAGAGAACTTCTGAAGATGCATGTATAGCATGATTGTTCACTGGTCTTTTGAATAGTAATTAAAATGTAGTAATTAAAATGGCTTTATTTGCACTATGGCTAACAAGAGTGTAAATCGATTTTTCGCCCAAGCTTCACTTCAGGAAAGTCCAGAAAGCTATTGCCTTCATTGTTGCTGATGTGTTAAGACTGCTGCTGTGTTTTAAAGCTCTGAGCTGGATTTAGCTCTACATTTACAGTATTTATTGCCCTCAAATATGCCACATATCCCAGACCTCCATTTAAAACACTGACCTCAGCACGCACCCGCCACCCCCACCTAAAAAATGTCCACATATCAGCAATTTTCCACCACACTACTTTCCTTTCTTCCCTCCCTCTCTATCTTCTACCATGATGGTGCGTGGTGGAGTCCACCGTGACATTTCCCGGAGGCCTTGGCCGAGGTCCAGGGACGATGTTGCCGCCTGGCAGCGAGAGACACCAGAAGATGGGAAAACGATCTCAGAGATGATACAAGCTAACAAATCTTAAGAGATATCGACCTTGAGTCACCTTTTCCACACATGATGAGGAGACTGTCCATCCCTGCTTGCTCATCATGGTGAGTACTAGGCCAGCTGGCCTTGATTTGAACAGGCAATAAGTGGCTCGTAATGAGCGTCCTGAGGTAGCAACCTCAATATCACATGCTAATTTTGGCAGATTTGATTCAGGTGTTGCCTAAGCAGGAAACAGACAGTAATGTCTCTGTGGGATTAAAGAAAGGGTAAGACTGTCCATAATAGGTTATCCAAACACTTCTTAAGTTCTGTGCCCAGTTTAATCAGGACTTCACAGACAAGACGATCTAAAAGTAGAAATATGTGAAATATGTGTACTAGAAATTATTGAGGGTGAGGAACTATGTGCCCTTATATAGAGTGTACATGTGCTGAGTATGAATTTATAGCATATATGAGGAAAAAACACAAAACGTGGCCTGTGCAAACGGCATAGCACATTTTGCATTTGGACATGGGTAGGTTTGGCATTGTGAGACATACGGATGATCCAAGTTTCACGCTCCGCCGCACATGTGACCTAGGCAAAGACAAGTCTTATTGCTGTACCTGACTGACTATATAAAGTCATCCTGTTGCACGTGCTTTCCATTCTGACTCAAGCTGATGTGTTAGTAACATCCTTTGCAAGCAAAGCATGCCTCAGAGAAGAGTTCAAAAGCAATTCGAGCTTTTGGAAGAGTTGGAGAGGGGTCACATTGTAGGGCTCTAGAAAGCGAGATGAGCTAATCAACATATTACGTGCCACACAGGTCATGTGGATGCTATCACAGCACACTTTTAGTGGCAGTGGATAGAAGAAGGTACGCACCAATAACATGAAGGATTTGGGAGACCTACACGAACTACAGAGAGGGAGAACCCACAGATTTTCCAACATCTGCAGAGTGGACATTCAGCGAGCAGTGATGCCCTCCATGAGTCATCCTGTCAGTGCCAGCACCATTAGCTGCACAACGCAGGACTACATGCACACAGATCGTTACAACGGCAGCTCTTAACACCACGTCAGTGTTGCCAAAGGCAGTGTTGTCACGCCAGACTGTCATGGAGTAACTCAAAATGGCAGCGACAAGTCTTCAGCGAGTCCCGCTTTTGTCTTGGTGGAGATGACCGTGGTCAGTGCCACCGTGGTCAGTGCCAAGATCAATGTTTAGTTGTCACACATTACACGTCCAGAAGGCCTGGTTTAACTCCACCCCTACCGCAGAATCTGCAGAAACTGTGTGAGAATATTCAAGCTGCATGGGATGGATTATCACAGGATCCAATAACGTCTGGTCAGAGTGGTCCTGTGGTCCCTGTTGTTGGACAGAGTAGAACGTGGCTGATAAACTGACCTAAGCATGACGACTGTTCAACATTAAGTCATGTGGAAACCCTGTAAGACTCCTAGATTCTAGATTCTGATTCAAACTTTACAGTATGATCCACTGAATAACTTTACACATGATGGATCACTGGCTGACCATATATCCTTATGATATTACCGTTATTATCAGACGCCCCTATATTCAACTCACATTACATTAAGCTGTGATAACAGAAACACAAAAATGTAAAGAATAGCTTTTCTTTCTACTAAACAAAACTGTACGCCCAAGAACGACTTCATTAAATTAAAATAATAATAAAATATCTTCTCTTACATTACTTGAAAAATGAATGTGGTAGGCTGGCTTTACATGGTGAAACCTTCTACACAACTTTAGTTGCACTTGTACTTAAGGCACCATATTGCAAAGTGTCCTGAAACTCAACCGCAAGTGTCTCAACTTCATGGAGACACTTCATGGAGTCAATTTCACGGTATATCAATAACGCGTCACATGATCATGTCAAACAATATACTTTCAAATGACTGAGCTCACCGATCAGTGGACAAAGAAAATAAAACAGAAGATGATTTATTGGGGGGGTTACAAAGGAGACCCACCCATCATGCCTGACTCTAAGTTGTTTTTTGTTTTGTTTTTTTGTCAGTTTTCTGAGCCAAATTTAAGTATCTCAGAGCTAATCTGCTAACTAGCCAGTCAACACTAACAGCTGTTTAAATAGCTGCTTGTGCAGCTGTTTATGCATTGTTATTAGTCTGCTGAAATCTGCTGCATAATTTAGCTAGATTAATATTCTCTTCGTCTGGCGGCCCTAATTTTTCACAGAGCTCAGATTTCTTTGGGATCCAAAAATTAGTACAGGATACACATATAGTGGGTACTAAGACATTCATAATGGGTAGTGACATTTCTTACTTTTAAATGATTAAGATGCACAAAATAAATACCCTCAATTAGATAGATAGATAGATAGATAGACAGACAGACAGATAGGAAAGAATGGCAATGACAGCCAGAACAATCTAAATTAAATTGCATTTTAGCATTTAGCACATGTGCTAACTTCACTCACTACTGGAGTAGATGGATGTGTTGGCTGTTTTTTGATGGCTTGGCGTAACTCTATCCGGAAGCGGCTTTCAAAGACGCACAGTTTATACCACAGGTGTCAGGATCAGGAATTTCAGTGTTCAGTGAGTGTGTTTACATGCACACCAAATACATGGTCATTATAGGATTTCAGAGGTCATGTTTCCAGCATGCTCTGATTTCTTAGATCAGATTAAGCTTCTAGAAACCCGATAAAGAGAGAAAGTTTTTGGTAAACTGTGCATGTGTGCTCTTACTCCGATTCTTTAATTTTTCTCAGCCTGTGCCTGTGTGCAGGACCAGAAACAGCCAGCAGCTCTTAACACAGCAATCACGACACGGCAACAAAACACATTTGAAGTGACGCTAAAATCAACTACATGCTTGACGAAATTAAGAACTTAAGAACATATTTTTCATCTTAAATATTTTACATCCATGTGATGTATATTCATATTACCAGGTAAAGAGTTTTATCATATGTTTACGTCACATTTTATTCTTCACATTATTTGATTACCCATGTGCATGTAAAGGTATTGAATGAGTTACAGATAGAATCTGATTTTCTACAGTTGTCAGATTATTCGAAGCATGTAAACTATATATATATATATATATATATATATATAAATTATTATATATCATACAGAGAACTTACCATATAGGAGCACTTTGTAGTTCTACATTTACAGACTGTAGTCCACCTGTTTCTCTGCATACTTTGTTACCCTGGTCCAATCGTCAGGACCACCAGAGAGCAGGTACTATGTGGGTGGTGGATCATTCTCAGCCCTGCAGTGACACTGACGTGGTGGTGGTGTGTTAGTGTGTATTGTGTTAGTGTGAGTGGATCAGACGTTGTCTATAAATAAAGTTTCATGGATTTAAAATGATGTTTCTTTTTATAGATGCCCTTTTGAAGAGGATGTGTAGGTAGTGTGAAGTGTGATCTAACTACTGATAGGCTATGATCTAATCATTGATAAGCCGAAGGAGACAGGCTGCTGTGTCTGAGGCCCCGGGCACTTTGCCTCAAGAGCATTTGGAAGAGCACTAGGTGTCTTCTCAAGGAGGCGGCGGCAGCAGAGGCTGCCAAGGCAGAACATGGCCAATGAGTTCATTTCTAGCCCTGTCTGACCTTGCCAGGAACCTTGGCAAGACTCCTCACTGACTGATCTGACTGGAAGCCCAAATGAATCTCTTATTCCTCTGTTCCATGAATAGTCTGTGAATTACTCAAAAACAGAATTTCTACATGATCAGTTCCCACTACTCCTCTCTGTCTGCCTGTGACCTCATTTCTTGTGTTACCAAGTGTACTGCTTTCAGATAAGTGATAACAATCTAAACAATATATACACAATACATACAACAAAAAGTGCATTTGATTCCTATACAAACACTCCCTTTGAGAGGTTTACATTAGCATAGCGATTTGAGTCAAATAAAAAGTGCAAAGTAACAACCACACAAATGTGTGCTAAAACCTCTACCATTGCTGTCGTAAGAAAACCATGCATCTCCAGAAGGGTCATTTCTAGGATAAGGAATAACCTACCAAAGGCAGCACAGTAGCGCAATGGGTAGGCCTGTCACTTCACAGCAGAAAGGGTCTGGAGTTTGTGTCCTCCCTGTGCCCTTATCTTTGGGTACTCTGGTTTCCTCCCACAGTCCAAAGACATGCAGTCAGGGGGACTGAAGATGCTAAACTGTCCCCTAAGTGTGACTGTGTATGGACTGGTGACCTCTCCAGGGTGTTTCCTGATGTTTCCTGTTTCTTGAGAGCAAGCCAGGAGGATAAATGACTTAAAAGATGAATTTAATAATGACATAAATGAATGAATAAACTATAATTCAAAAGCTTGGAACCACTTGTCATATTAATAATTGTAATTCACTCACTGTGAATACAAGCAGCAGCAAAATCAATTGGTTGGTCGAAATGGACGGTGGACAGTGACGGCAGACATCAGGTCATTGTACGGAAACAGTTGCTGTGAAACTGCTTCAAGTTAAAATATGTGCTAATATGTCTGTTGCATGCTTAGGGAATATCCATTAGAAGCGTGGCTGGATCAGATGCTTTAGTGCTCTACAGGAAGTGGGGTGATAACCAGTGCTCTGTTCTGCTGGGTTATCAGGCCTTACACTGAGGTGGGTAATCCAGGATCCAGAATATGAAAACCCTCCGCAGGATTTAGTTTAAACTGCCTGAACACCTTATCTGATGGTTTAAGCAAACTCTAGAAGCCTGGCAGTTGGAACAAAATCCTGGGGAGGAGTTTTACTTTTGGACCTGGATTACCCACCTCTAGGTCTTAAAGAGCTTCAAATTCAAAATACATTGACACAAAACTTCAGCTCTCTTTTAAAATAACCCTGTAAGCTTGACCGAGGTGACGGGGAGAGAGTGAAATAGACGATAAGATGACATCGAAGGAGATATTGAAGCAGACATGCAGCAATGATGTAAAGAGTGTTCATGAGTCCTCTCTGCTCTCTGCCTGCCAGTAAAGTTCCCAGCACCTGTTTAGATTTTGTCATAAATGCTTAAAGAGGCCGTATATATATATATATATATATTCAGTATAGTATACATTATTGGGAACCAAGATGTCATTAAATAATAAGCAATATACTGTATTTCTCTATTTGTAATCATTTCTTTCTCAAGATTTCATCACCATGTTTCAAATACAAGGTTATATTTACACTGTAAATATAAGTGCAACCTTAAAAAATTACTTTGGTGTGTTTAACTACTGGTTTTATATCACTGAAGAAAAATAACAAATATTCTGAACTGCAATGAATATTGTAAACTACAATGTACATTAATGTTACTGTAATTAAATAAAATATTTCACATACATCTAAAACTTGCACAACATCCTGGAAAAAAGGTTTTGATAAGACAGCAACTTAAAGTGTGTAAGAGTTTATTCACGCTGGCCAAGGTTGTTGCGGTCACAACTGTCACTGTTCATTAATGCAGTCAGATCAGCTTCCACTCCTTACTTATCAGTACATGTGCTGTTGCTCATTAATTACCCAGAACTCTATGTGAATCACTGTATGTGTGGGTGCTCATACCATCTCAGCACAGCGAGTGAACTCACTAACCCTTTAATCCTATAAACATTATAATGGCGCATTGGAGTGGCAGATGAGGCGCATGACGGCATGAGATTTGAGAACACCTGAGGATATCAGGGCGCTGCATCTGCGGGTGATGATTGAAGCAAATGCAGCTTCCTGCAATCAGGAGAAACAGGCAGGAAGCCTGAGCCCATGCTGGGTAAACCTGAGCGCAGGAAGTGAGTGATTGATGACGTGTAATCTGACACAGAGAGAGGGGTTAATACACACTCACTCGCTCCAGTGCACGCCCTTTTGCTTCTCTTAGCTGGGAGCCAGTGCCTGACTGGACAACTCTGCTGGCCTTATCACTCCTCTCTCAGGAAGATGTAGATGAGGCAATCACTCTTCCCTCTCTGCAGACTCGGCCTGAGCAAGCTAGCTTTGCTGTAATAGACTGAACTCTGAGGCCACTGAGTCAGGGAAATCTCCGAGTACTGGAAATCCCTACTTAACTAAGAAGAGTGATTCACTCCTGCCACTGGACCCGACGACGTCGACTCCTCCACTTCATTTTAACTGAAACAGCACCAGAGTCATTAATAAAGGGATACAGAAGAGTTTAAACCAGCCAAAACCTTTTTTGAGTACCTGCAGATTACAGTGATGTGATGAAAATTTAGCTTATTTCACATGACGAACTGTGAGGGGAAACTCGGTACTGTAAAAACCACTACTGTAGTCTTTGAAAGGGAACTTGCCAGTTCTTTTCTCAGTTCTTTGTAGAGGAACCGGTTTACTGCAGTTCAGTGGTGGAACACAAGGTACACAAACCAAGTAGCTGAGTTAAAGTAGAGAAACCCAAGGTAAAATAAAGGTCCTGTCTTTAGACCTCTACTTGAGTAAAAGTACTAAAGCATTTACCTTCAAATGTACTTGAATATGAAAAGTAAAAGTAGAATGATTTATTATGGCTCTAATGTTCTATTATCATTTTTCTAGCAGACTTTTGCTTAATCAACTCACTCTTGGTCCACCAGTCTTTAACAGAAGGTCATTAATTAGTCTGACACTGATGCCTGTTCAAATGATCATAAGCACAGAACACTGAAGGAGAACAGTTTCCATTAGGTAGAACCAATGTTACGCTTTTATGCACACATAAGCCAAATGAAAGGACAGATTTGGCCATAATGTAGCAGAGTACAAAGTAAGATAACCGACTTTAAAATGTAGTGGAGTTAAAGTAAAAAGTCTACAGTGAACATACTTCAGTACACTACAGATACACAAAAAGCTATTGAAGTGTAGTAACTAATTACATTTACTTTGATTCTGTCCACCACTGGTGCAGTTGGATGTTATCTCACACCTCTGGCTGATCGTTAGCTACACATTGGCTGGCTTTTTAGTCAACTTTTCCACCTTAAATGTTGCAGCTTTTACATCAATAATGCACAGGTGCCAGAGAGCAGTTTCATTCCTTGTACCATTTCTAATCACTGATAACTGCAACCCTAAGGATGAAGAAAATGAGTTTGTTTTTTCATAAGCAGAACTAGGGTGCAAAGCGCTGCAGGACAACCAAGCCTGGTGAGCAGTGCTAACACTGTTTAAAGTCTGGTAATTAAACAAACACATGCTACTCAAACTCTTGTCTGCATTACACATTCTGCCTTATTCAACATGTCCCTTGTGCCAACTGCAATGAAAAACGCCATGTCAAACAGAGCCGAAGAGTTGACTCCAAGCATTTTGAACCTCTGAATCACTGACCCCTGACTCCCAGACGTGTTGGAGTTGCAGAATTCATGCTTTTGGAATCAAGCCTCATCACTAAGTGCGCAGTGCTTCTGTAGTAATAATTCACTTTAACAAATGTTTCTTACGAGTTACACTGGTTTAACTAGTGTCTAAACACTAGGCTTTAAACATTTCATCTCCACTGTCTGGGAATAGACACATGAATGAGAGCCTGCATGACATACAGTCAGTCAAGAGATTTTATAATCTCTTTGTGCTTTGACTATTTCAGTTCTGAAATCTCAAACACATTTTTATTAACATCTTACCTTTGGATTGCCTAATTCATATTATTAAAAATGTATTTGTTTCTAATCTCTGCTGCACACATTCATACTAGAAAAACCAGCATATGTTGCTTTTTTGAGGCTGGTATGCCGGTCAACCAGTATGAGCATGCTGGGTAACCTGCTAAACCAGCACCAGACTATTTTTATAGGGCAGAAAAGACTAGTTTTAACCAGCATGGAGTTGATGGAATGTTTGCTGTGCAGCAACATCAGACTCTTATTGGTATTGACTGATGGCAGATTTTCAATATACAAAGTCACCATTCATACAGGGTGCACTTTAACAATGGCTGATTGTCTCACTGCATAACTGAGGTGGTCAAAAGGGTGACCTTGCTTCACACTAGGGTGGCACTGGTCATCCCTGGCCGTACCTTGGCTATGCCCCTGGTCATAGCCAGCCATACTACCAACCATGCCAATTACCTACAACTTTCTGGTATGTTTCATTGTGCAGCACTATACTCCCACACGTATAGAATTATTTGCTATAGTTATGTCCACTTTTGTGTTGCTATTTATGGTATGCTTGCTTGCAAATTGTTCCGACAGGATGTTTTTGCCACCAACCTCCTGGACTTGCCACAGTCATGCCCACTAAGCAACCCTGCTAGAAAAAGCAACATAGGCCAGCATGGCTGGTTACCAGCAAAAGCAGTATATGCTGTGTCTCATATCCTGGCATGGTAAACCAGCCCCAGACCAGTACAATAAACCACCTGTTTTCTTCAGCGACACAAACTCCTGCTTAAGGGAAAATTCACTTAAGGACTGTAATGAGAGTGGTTATATCTGGTTCCTTAGAGATCAGTGCAGGTTCCCAGCGCTCTGTAGAATATGGCCTCTTGTGTGTCTAGGCAGAGACAGGTGCCACCAGTGTTAGCCGCATCTGCTGCTGACAGGCAGGCCCACCAACTACATCATTAACCTGCCATGAAGACCCTCAGCCACCCAAAGCCCTGACTGTGGGGATTTGAGCAGACCCTACTGCTAGCTGGGTAAGAATAGGACAGGAAGCTCTAATCCTAGATTCCCTCCTCATGAAATGAATTGCCTAGCATGTGCGCTGAGCTAAACCTACTCTGCCTTAGCACAGCATATTATTACACAGCTTGTCCAGGAGTGAATATCATTGTAAACACACGCTCTAATAATTCCCCTCATATTAATCCTAAAATAAACCGGAAGCTTACAGAGGACAAAGAGAAGACTGATGGCAAACGGGGAATGTAACAGTAACAGGTGTGGAAAGAGCAAGTGTTCATGTAACCACAGTAGTAGTAAGTCAACACAGAGTTAATGAATAGGGATAATGACTTGGATGGATATAACTGAACTCTGTATATACTCTAAATATGCAGTGAGTTTTTTACGTAGTCATAAAAACAAAGAAATCTGTTGTAATAAGAAAAACTTAATTTTCCCTGTAGTTCATTTGACTCACTTTTTAACGTTATTTATATTATTTATGTTTTTACAGTGTTTATACACTTATAATAATGGAATCAAGGTGGGTAGGTTTTACAATGAGACATGCAAATGATTCAAGTTTCACGCTCAGTAGCGCATGTGACATAAGCAAGGGTGGGCCTGATCGCTGTACCTGACGGACTTTATATGGTTGTCCTGTTGCAAATGCTTTCCATTCTGAACTACAATGTTGTGTTGGTTGCATCCTTTGCAAGTTAAGAATGTCTCAGAGCAGAGTTTGAAAGCAATTTGAGCAGTTGGAAGAGTTTAAAAGGGGTCGCATCATAGGGCTCGTATTGCGTGCCTTAGCGGTCATGCGGTCATATCTTGAGAATATTCTAGCTGCATGGGATGGATTATCGCAGGACACCATTAGGAGCCTCTACAACTCCATGCCGAGACGTGCATGTTGGCAGCCCAACGCCATACAGAGAGACACTACTCCTGTATGTGTAGCTCAATAAATATTGTCCATATCAGTCTAAACTTATGATCATTTATTGTTCCTGGTAACCTTTATCTTCCTTCCCAATAACACTGCAATCCAATGTAAAAATATGAGAATTCCTTTTATTTAATTTAAAATGCATTTAAAATTAAACTCTTTTATTTTTATTTTATTTTTTTGTATATATTTAGCTTTTTTTATCTTAGTTATTGCTTAGTATTTAACTTAGTATTTAAATGGATTATAACGTAATCTTTGTATATAAATCTGAATAATGAACTGGTCAGATATCAGTATAAGATTTAACACTGCACATTTAATCAATTAAGCAGATTTAGTCCATGTAATTTATTCACTTCTGTGTCACCCCCTTTTCCCTCTGTTAGGTGTAAAACAAACCTCTTTTTCTTTTCCCCTCTCTCTGTCTCTCTCTCTCTCTCTCTCTCTCTCTCTCTCACACACACACACACACACACACGCCGCTGTTTACAAAAACGCATCCGTTATCCTCTTAAAGACAGCGAAATCCAGTCTTGCTGATTTGGCAGCACGTACAGGCATTTCTAATTAATGCAGGACTTAATTAATTTGCATCAGGGTCTGGGCCTGGGCGGGTGGGGGCAAGTGGCGTGCTGTTCTTCACCGTGCTTAGGTGAGTGTGTGTGAAGCAACTGCAATGGGAAACTGCCTGGTAATGCTCCCTCTGTTTCAGGGAGATAAGCCTGTTACAATTCCTCCCAATTAAACCCTGGAAGGGTGTGTCGAGACCGGCCGGGCCAGTGCTGGCAGTTTCCAACAAATTTTCTGTGTGTCTTTATGGGGCCATGTGGAACACACTGCCTTCATGTGTTAACAGAGTCATCCTAGCTATGAACGTTAACCTAAACATTGCACACAAATGTCTCTCCAACAAATGTATGATGATTAGCTGCCTAATTGTCTGGCTAGTTAGACCTTTTAGGCTTTCATGGGGGAGGAAAAACATGAATGGCTTGCCATGTGCCCTCTCTTCACAGTATACACTAACCCTCACTAACTACACCCCAACACAATAACTTAACTATCTTAAGTTATTAATAATAACTATCTTAACTATCTATATTATATGTTACTGCTCTTTTTATTGTTGTTTCTTCTTGGAGAGTGTTGCACTAAATTTCATTGTATGCAAGTACAATGACAATAAAAGGATTCTATTCTATTCAAATCTATTCTATTCTATTAAGCACAATAAACACATACACAATTCAAACTATCATGCAACACATTACCAACAGACTTATTGTTATTAGTCACAAATCAGATCATAGACAATGAAGATGCCAAAATGCAGCCTGGATAACTAGCTAATTAGCAAGTTAGCAGTCAAAGTCATTTTCCCCAAAAATGCATACCTAGTCCTGATTTGCCCACACCAGCAGCATTTTTGAAAAACTCTGTGTTCACAACATTATGAGAACCCCCACTCCACAAAATATAGAGCACCGCAAAACCAAAGCAGAGGCTTTCTAACAAAGTGATGACAAAGCATTACAAATACTGTTGACATTGGCCTGCAGGCTGTTAGACCACTGTAATTCAAAACAGGTCTCACAGTTTCAAAGTCTGATTTTTGCTGGAAAAAGTAAAAGAAAACCTACTGCTATCACGATGTATCGCAATGCAAACGCCAAACTCTGAAATGCCTTCTGAGTCCTGATTAGGCAGAGAAGAGTTTTTCTAGCTTTTCACCCCGTTTAAATGATGAAGTTGGGATTTGTTTTGAATGACTTCAAGACACAGCATTTATACGAAATTGGTGCAGTATATTCTGACATACCTGCTCTATGGTTTAGTGAAAAAAGTAAAGTCAGTTCCAATTATAAAAATGATTATTACTGCCAAATCACAACCAAACTGCCAAGCACAAAGAAACAACCCAGTCACCAATAATAATTCAGACAGAGCACTGCATAATTCCAAATCCCAAATCCAAAACGTTTATTACGTTTGTAATAAAATTGCTGTGTTGTTGTTAGCATGGGGCTGTGAACTGTCAACTTGCATAGAATCATCAAAGAAAAGATAAAAATGACCCGTAAACATTTTTCATGTCTGCTGCATCAGTATGCTTTAGCTTCGGTGCTTGACGACTTTATTTTTATAAGTATTCTGATATATTGGATTAGTAACAGTATTAGTACTGGCCAATGCTATAGGTTTCAATATTGATAAGTGGTATCCTTGCACTGGGCCCATGCTCTGAAACAAAGAACATGTAGATGTTTTATCTCTTGTGGGAATTACTAAGGAAGGATACCTACTGATCCTGTCTTTGTGTTTCTTTGTGTTTGCTGGGCCTGAAGGTAATCGTTTAGTGTTAAGGTTCAATGGGACACTGCTGAGGCTCTGGTAAACTTATGGGTTGGTAGTATCATGTTCCTTTTTGAGGCCCTGGATTAAAATGTAATTATATCCCAGTCAAGTGTTGGCTATGCTCCTTGCACATACACACAGACACACAGCTGCACTGGCTCTAAAATAGTCAACCCGCTGTCTCCATGTGTGTTAAAAGCAAAGTGAAAAACGAGTACACCGAACCTTAAAACACTCTCCAGATTTCATTACATTGTCAAGCAGCATGAAATGCAACTACCCCGATGCATGCACTTTCTGTTTTCCTTACATCCAACACTGCCGGTGTTGAATCACTGATCTCTTGTGGCTGTTTTATATTGGTGAAATTCTGCAAACCTGCATGTGACAGGCTGCAGTGTATGCAGCACCATATCGACTCACATAAACACTCATTTTCATTTAGGTTCATTTTTTTTTATTACTACAATTACAATTACAGTCACCTCTTCTGGGATTCTGGTATTACACTAGATGTTGGAACATTGCTGTGAGGATTTGATTACATTCAGCCACAGGCGCTGATGTTGTTGATGAGTTTTGGATCACTCTAACTCACCTCAAAGGTTTTGGTTGGAGCTCCATCACTCAAGAGAACACTGCTCCACTGATCCACAACCCAAAAGTGGGGGACTTCAGACCCCTCTAACTGATTCTCTAGCTCACATGTGGCTGCTCCAGAGCTTCCCATTCATTTGGTAATGCTTTTCTATAGAGATTACACAAGCTGTGTGCACATAATTGAATGCCTCTTTCACCAAAGGGTGGGTCTTTGAACTCACTCTGGAAATGTTTAGACATATAACTGTGGCTTTAAATGTTTAATTCAGGTTCTGCTTTCTGAATGAAGTAGCATGGCCCTAAAACCTTCTAGGATATAACATTGTAACATTGTAGGATATATTTGAGGTTAGTATTTTAGTTCATTCTTTATAAGTTACCTGCTGTGTATAGTTTTCTCTACGAGTCCAGACCAGACATTCTGACAGCTGAAGAGCAGCATATTCCTCTGATGCATGCATTTATCATGGACACTTACAAACTGCTTCATATATAGTAGAATACTGATACAACATGAACAGGTTGGTACTCAATGGGCTGTGGGCTAATTCCTTATATATAATCTGTGGCTCCCAACCCCACTCTTCTGGCAGGTTTGAACCTCAGCCAAACCTAACAAACCCAATTCAGCTAATAAAAGACTACTCAGCCAATCTTTAAGCTAAACCCTCCAGGGTGGTAGATCTTTGAGAGTGGGTTTGGGGCCCATTGATAGTCTAAGGCAAAAGTGGGTAGTACCTATTTTCTTTTAGCAGCAAGGCGTTTAGTTTGGGATATAAATGTCAAAACAATCAGAAAACAAAAAATATCTTTACATATAGTTTTGGATATTATGTTTCCACTAGGCCAACACTGTTAAACATTGTATGCAGTTTGCAGTGATTCTGTCTTCCATTTCTAACACATTTCTAACACCTGACTGAATCCTGGTTAACCTACTGTCAGTAACATATCTAGGACATCTAGAAGGCCTATAATGGCCTAGGAATTAGTTCCAACTTCTAGAAGGCCTGTAGTGGCATAAGAAAAAAAGGCCAACTATGTATTACTCCATAAACTTAGTTAGCGCCTCCAGAGCGAGTTTATTGTGCATTTTAGATTTGTATTGCCAGTACTTTCTAGCTCTCCACCCTATTTTGCGGTGTGCAGTCCACATCTGTGGGATGCTCCTTTTAATGCACACACACACGTACACACACTCACACTAATATACAGCTCCCACTCAGCAGAAGCCTGTTAGCCACCGATAAGACCCAGTTCCCACAGAGGAGTGGAGTACAGCAGGTCTCCAGTCTGTATCTGACTCCATCATTAACATCATTCCCCATAACCCCTATTACCTCAGCTCACCTTTCAACCACCAGCACCCATCATCAACTGCTCTTATCTCTCCACCCTGAACACTGACATCACATTTCTCTACAAACTTTTCTCCATCTACTCCTGAACTCAGTTACCTTCATGTAATCTGCTTTGCCACCCAACCTATGGACTCAGTTGCATTGTAGTGGCAATTTTAAAACACTGAAATACTATTTAAATATTATTTATTATTATTTATTATTTAAATGCAAAACTATGCCTCAGATATCAAGTAGCCTATTCATGACCATTTTTCTATGAAGACGTTTTTAGAGACTTTGGACTGTCTGGTTTCTCTTTGCCATCAGGGCGAACAATTCTAACTTAAGTTTCTCTAGAATTAAGCATCTCACATCAATGCAATTTAATGGCCTCCGTCTTGTCTTGGTCTCGGCATCATTATAAATTAACAGTCTCAGCCATGTTTCTAAACATCATTTAGACTTGGTCTTATCTTGGTCTTGGTCATGTCTAGGTCTCAACGTCGTTTGGGTTGGGTCTTGTTTTGGTCTTGTCCTAGCCTTGACATCATTTGGTCTTTGATCACTCCTGGTCTTGGCTTTGACACAGATTTGACTGCTAAACAGTTTTGATCTTTTTTAGAACTTGCTGTGTCAGTGTCTCAGTTTTGACTTGGATGTGCCTCTAGTGGTTTTTAGCACTCTGTAATAAAATTAATCTGATAGATTTTAGACTGATTACTTTCCTCAGGCCTGGAACGTACACTGCAAATGAAGCTGTATGTTCACTGCGTTGTATGTGAGAGCAAGACTGCTGTGTGTTTTAAATGTGCTGAGTATAGAGTGTGTGTGTGTGTGTGTGTGTGTGGCAGGAGTTCCATTCTCTTGCACCAGTGTTTCATGTGTACAGTCCTACAAGCACAGACAAACCTACACGTACCAGCAGAGCATGTGGTTTTGATCAGCTGTGTGAATGTGAGTGCCCAGCATCAGTAAAAGCATCAGAACACAATGATTATTCTCTGCATGGCTCTGCCACTATTAGAAGCACATGCTACACTGAAGTCTTTTGTCTCCAGCTCAGCCCACAGTTAAAGAATGAACTGAGTCCCAACAGCACATCCATAATCATTAAGCTTTAGTGTCTAATTCTTAACAGTCCTGTTCGGATTCAGGGTTCTGTTCAGTCTGGCTGCTGTGCTGTACTGTCTGACCAAATCAAGCTCTGGTCTCAATACAAAAGAAGCTACAGTCATATGAACATGTTTTGTTGATATGTTGTGAAAATAAGTTCCACATCCTCAACAGAGAACACACTTGAATGATGCATATTTCTGCAAACTGTGGTGCACAATTTCTTTAACATGCATTAATATGGATCACCGTTAGCTCAGTGCTAACAAGCTACTTGAATCCCAAAGGGATTATCAGAAGTTAGCATTATTGAAGAGGTTAGTTTTTTCCCCTCGTGGTTTGGTGCAGTTTTGGCATTTATGGCTCAGTTTGGTTCACCCCTGATAATACATTATATTATTGCCAAAAAGATATGCAAAATAATAATAAAAATGTATAACAATGCTGCACTGAATGTACTTGAGCCTGTGCATACTACAGAATTCCAAATGAATAAAATACTACTGCTGTCATAGGGAACTTTTATACTTTTTGTTTGTCTTGTGTTTTTATTCTTTCTTTATTTTTTGTTATTTTCATAAACATTTGCATATAGAACTTTGATATTCCAAAAATGAACCTGTGTAGTCTTTAATATGCTAAGTTGCAAACTGATAAAGAAAACATGCTCATTTGTATTCATTTTTTCAGTGTGCTTGTTTCATATCAGTTAAAGCATCCCGAAACTTGCAGCATGAATATGTAAATATGCAGCAAACATAAATAAACCACATAACATTGCTGATATGGCACAATACTGTATCTCTACACTCAGTTGTGTTGTGTAAGCTTCCTCGGCCAAAACAGAAGCTCTGAATTTGTCACAACAGGCAGAGCTGGCGAGAGTGTAAAAGCCAGCACAGTGATTTTTATCTGCGGTAAACAGACTGATTGTGTTAATGCGGGTTTTATTTTATTCATGTTCACATCAATGCCTCCAACTCCTTAATGCCATTAAAGCCCTGGCATAAATAAACGTTTGCTTCATGGGGTACTAGGTTTCCTACAAATTTGTCATACAAACTACTATAAATTTGTCCGACCATGAGGCCATGAATAAGATTATTATGATTGTTATGTAATTTTCTTTATCTAATAAAGGTCTGTATCATTAAGAAAACGTCAGCACTTAGCATGGTCTGATGTTTTCTCCTCATTTAATGAGCTGTGCTCCTTCAGGATGTGATCTTCATTGAATGCTGTATGTTTTCAGTTAAGAAGCCATGAGTTACTTCCCATTCAGTTAAATTCAGTTTTATTTGTAGACATGGTCGCAGCAGCTCTACAGAAAGAGTGGAATAGGTGGGGTGGGGGAAACTAGGTGTATTCTACAGGGATTGGATTGCCCTTGTTGTTTGACCGCCAATGCACTTGTATGCTTAATGAAAGATTGTTATTTGAAATGCTTCCTTCATTAAATAATAATAGAACAAGCACTAATGCATCTTCCATTCTGTCACCCCTCTACAGTCCCTGTATAAACATTCAGTGGTTCAGCCCGGTCACTATCAGTGAGAAGAACGAGAATCTTGTTTTTAATTAAACTTTAGATGTGGCCAAAACACAAATAAAGTTTTTGCTAGGAACGCCAGACAAACAAACAAACAATAAAAAAGAAGAACAGTACAGAAAGAAAGTGATTCTGGTGTACATGTACAAGTTAGATGCAACAAGGGCTCTTTGGAGCACTGCCATCAAAGAAACACTTTCCCTTGGAATTGTTCAGTCAAGAACCACTTCAGACATGTTATTTTAAAGGGCCCATATCATGGAAAAGCAGAATTTCCATGCTGGTTTAAGAAAAAACATCTTGGGTATTGTTGTAGCATAACAGAGAGTAACATAAATACATAGAACATCCAATTATCATTTCTGTAATGCACACTGAGTTTCAATAGTAATTATTGCAACTATTTGCGCAACTATTTTTTGATGATGGTATATTTACAGAAAACAAGTCATTACTTTGACATACTGCATCAGTAGTTTGAGAAAACATGTCTGTATTTTCAGATACCATACTGCTGCCAGAAACAGAGGAGGAGAAAACAGGAGTCCTGTAGCTTGAATGTGAATGTTCTTCACTGATGAGCATGTGATTTGTACAGTGCTGGTGGAGTAGCTGCCTCTTGTGTGTCTGCGGTGCTTACAGACTATGGACATTTTGCTAATACCTAATAGCAGTCTTACAGCCTTGCGCTCTGTCAGCTGTCTCATCAATCTCCTCCACTGAGCTCAGATAGCTGCACTGAGCTTCATTAAGTCTCAGCAAGAACACTGGATCATTTTCTGCTGTGTGCTAGAAAGTGTGAGGGTCAGGGGGTCAGGACCTGGTCTGATGGCCCTGCGAGAGGCATTGCAGCACGCCTGCACAGCTGCTGCTGTTTCAGAGGTGTGTGTGTGGGTGTGTGTGCGCATGTGTGTGTGTGTGAGAGAGAGAGAAAGTGAGTGAGTGAATTAGAGTCAAAGAGACCCACGGCTGCATTCCTCACTCGACCCTCAGAAGGTTTCATATCTCTCGTCCTTCTCTCTTTCTCCCACACGTTCATTTTTGAGAAGCAGGTGGCCTCTAAAAATACTGTTGCCTCAACATTTTCCTTTCAACTCTTCAGCTTCAGGACTGTGCTTTATCATCACATCCTAGAGCTGTCGCTACTACAGCTGAAGCCATTGCTGAAAATACTCTAATCTTGTGGCCGAAGTATTATACACTGTTATTACTGCCACAGTTTCACACTGTTATTCCACAGTAAAATATTTCATTCATCATCATTGTGGGATTGTCTCATCTTAATATCTTTATTTTTTCAAATTATTGTGAGGTTGAGGGTGAGCTGTAGCACTATGGGATATGACAGCAACTAAGAGTTAAAGAAAACATTATAGAATACAAACCCAAATCAAAGCTTGCATTATGTTAAATGCAGATAAAAACAGAAAGCAGTGATTATTAAATTCTGTAAATTCTATATTTGATATATTGCTGCTGTCCAAAGAAAAACAAGTATCTTCAAAATGGCAACAAAAACCTAATAACTAAAGCTATTTTGGGCTATTTCTGTTGGTCCACACATCATTAAAGTTTCACACAATGTAAGCAGCAGCTGCTGTGTTCAAATGATACATTCTTTGGACACCAATGATATATTAATTAATTTATATCGTTTTTTCTCTCACTCTCTCATCATCTAAACCTCTTTATCCTTCTGGGTCGCAGGGGGTGCTGGAGCCTATCCCAGCGCTTATAGGACAGAGGGCAGACAACACCCTGGACAGGCCACCAGTCCATCACAGGGAAGACACACCCATACACATACCCACTCACACCTAGGGGGCAATTTAGCGTCTCCAGTTCATCTGACAGCAAGTCTTTGGACTGTGGGAAGTAACCCAGAAAGAAACCAGAGCACCTGTAGGAAACCCACATGAACTTGGGGAGAATATGCAAACTCCACAAAGAAAGGACCCTGGATGCCCCAGCCAGGAACTGAACCCAGGCCCTTCTTGCTGTGAGGTGACAATGCCAGCCCCCCACGCCACGGGCCCACCCCTTCACCATGGTGCTGCCCCATGTTTTTTGTAAATATGTGCTCATTCTGAAATTGATGCGTGCAATCCGCATCCACAATCCAATCTAGATAGGACAGGAGCAATTTAGCACTGAAAGCATTTAAAAAAGTCTTCTTCATCCATCCGTCCGTCTGTGACTTTTTCATCCAGGTACCATCATATGAAAGCTGGATAATGATTGTAGTTCTGTACGAGTAGCAGAGTTTTGGACCGAGAGCTGTCAATCAAGCTGTTCATTAGCATTGCCCACACCTTTCTCAGATGGGTCTGATCAGCAGTTTTTAAGTCATGTTTTAACAAATTAATATCTCACATGTTTTATTCAAAGCATTCCTAGATAATTTACAATAACACTTAAGTTTAGTATCAAACATTTTTTTATATTTTACTCTAATTCTACTTTAATAATTTGTTCTCTGAGAACATTCCTCATTCTACATTCTATATCTTTCTACAGTGCATAACAAAATCAAAAAATCCAAGGATTCTTGAGAAAAGGATAAATTGAAATTAAATTCCAATGACCTTCATTCCCTCAGACAGCACTGCATGCTTCTGTGATTTCACTGAATGGGCTCAGGAATCAGTCAGCAACTCAGAATTGGATTATGCACAGTGAAAGTCCAACATAAATGAACTCCAGAAACACTGCTGACATCTCTGGACCCAAGCTCATCTGAAATGGACTGATGCCTGCTGGGGAAACGCATGTCGTGATCCGACAAGTCAGCCTTTCAGACTGTTTATGGAAATAATGGATGTCACCTTCCAGACTGTTACCAGGGTAAAGTTTTAGATGCCTTCTTTTTTAAAGGATGCTTGGGGGATGCTTCAGGGATGACAGCACCAAGAAACATTCCGCACATGTTACAGCAGCATGGCTGCATAATCAGAGATTGGGGGTGCACTTTAACTGAAAACATGGGATGCATTATTAAGTATAAATATACTGCAGCTAAACACTTGTATAATAAAAGAATGACACATTTCCATGGTCAAAACTGTATCAGCTGGTGTCTTTGTTTTATGTTTATAAAGAGCTGTTGAAAGGAAAGGGGGTAAACATGCTCCTGTCCCAACTGTCCCACCATACAAGACTCATGAGCTGTTGGTTGACCGACTGTTGTTTTGGTTGACGGTGTCCTCCAGTGCTAATATAACTGTTTTACTAATATTGGTCATACTGTTGATATCAGTGGGCTGTAAATGACACTTTAAACTCCACGTATTATAGTGATAAATAACGATCGGGGTAGCTGAAAATAACATTTCTGCCATATAGAGGGAAAATTCTACCTGCCATAAATCGGATCCCATACTGTCCATCCGCTCAGCTTGTGTGTTAATGACTATACTGGCTCTTGGGCTCCATCAGGAATGTAATGATGTGCTTTCCAGTAAGAGCTCCAACACAGTGAATCTTGAGCTGGACAAGTTTTTGAATCCAGTTAAACCAACAAGTCAGACTGTCTGTTGCTCTCCCGGGGGAGTGTGTGTGCATGCATGTGTGTATGTGTATGTGTGTGCGTGCGTGATCATAGCCTCACGGCTGATATACTCTGACAGTGTTGTGGCAGCGCAGTTCGGCCATGAGCAAACACAGCATGCTTCACATGGGGGCTTTTTGTGCCTCTCCAGGCAGGCCCCCTCAGCAGCACTGTTCTTTTGTATGCCCAACGCAGGCAGACAGGGATACAAGCGTTCCGGATATCCTTTTGGCAGTGACTTGCTTGCAGCATCAAACTGGCTCCACAAAAAACTTTTACTCTGTTTTTCTCATCCCGCTCAGGACCTCAGACTGATCCACACAATCTCTCCCACTTGCACAGCTCCTTCACAACTGACCAGCACTCATCTCCTCCACAGCAGACCTAGAATCCAGCACTCAGAGTCCAGCACTCATCTCCTCCACGGCCTACATCTTGGAAAAGTTGTGCAGATGGCAGTGTATTCATCCACTCCCATTGCTTTGCAGATTGTAGATCCTCTGTCACATGCTGTTGCCATATGGCAACAATTATATTTTGTTATTTTATATAAAACAATAGCATCTGAACTGGTTTACTTTATGAAAAAGAAATGAACTTCCCGCAATCTTTGCTTCAATTTTTTCTTGAGGTTTAAACATTGAAATGTAAGTATAAACACTGAATTAGATGCACTTTGATAAGCTTCAGAAGCTAGACCTTACCATATGATGTGCATGAAAAAGAAGCACAGGCTGCAACAAGAGGGCATAGAAAACAATGACTTCAATTTTGCACTTACTCAAAAAATTCAAAGAAAGTAATTGTTGCCGTATGGCAACATAATACAGTAAAGAGTTTTCATGTCACTACCAAAACATAAAGAGATTTAGTCCTTAGGCTGAGTCAGATTTTTGGCTACACCCTGGGAGTAAGAGCTGGGAGTAAGACTCCCTGTCCCTCATGGTCACATAGTAAGATGTTAACCACATGGCTTTACACTTGGTAGTCAAATGTGTCTCCAGTTAGTCTGACTGAAACTGGACTGCTGTTTGGGACAGAATATGCAAATCCACTTGTTATGCAGCAACTAGTTACAGGCTGTTTATCCATTCTATCGTCTGCAGTTTGTTTCACTCAGTAGTGTCTGTCCATATTGTTGTTATGCACTTTGTTCTGTCTGGTCTCCTACCATGTGCATTCTCCATAATTACCTTCCTCTCAGACTTTGATCATGTGTCCAGTGATGTACTGCATGTGGAGGAGTTTCGGTTGCACTGGGAGGGCTCTGGTTGATAAATGTGTCTTGGAGAGATGGATGTGTTTTTGCTTGACTCAAATGAGTCTCAGAGCACCTCCTGAAATCCTGTGAGTGATCAGACTTGTGTGGGTTTTAAATGTGTCTTGGGTGTGTTCGGTCTTATCCAGATTAAAAAAAAAAAAATAGTCACCTGTGACTGAAACGCACCTAATAGCATGCAATATCTCCACAACCACAAATAACAGCTGCATTTCAATTTGGCAAGGAGTGGACACGTGTCTAGATGTGGGCGACATCAACATTCAGCCACTCTTGCATCGAAGAATTGGGCCAGATTTGGTGGATGCCTTCCCTGGCACAGTCCTCAGGAGAGTTTCCTGTAGACTGGGATTTTCAGCTACTTCCTTCACACTGTGGCCTTTGGCACGCCCAAATGCAATCACTCCTTTTAGCCAATCATTTATATCTGTTTTACAGCCCATTTTTCCACACATCGAATGAGAAATTCGCTGCCACCTCTTCTCAATCTATGAATCCCATTACACACCCTACAGGTATTTATAGCCCCATCATCCTCATGCAACACCATCTGCAGGAGCCTGAAGTTACAACCAACGTAAACACACAAGGTGACTAATTTTTTTGTCCTCTTGGCTTACATACAAGGCAAAGCTGTTATATTGGATTCCCTGAGTAACCATTTTAAAATGGTTGTATGTGGTATGTAAAGATGTTCTGCTAGTCTTCCATTTCTAAAAATGTAACTTAAGAACTACCCAGCTGCCAACACAGCATTATGTTGACTCACAATCTTCCCCGGAGAAGTTAAGAATCAATCTGAAGACCAAATGACACAGTGTACTACATTCTGTGCACACTACCTACTGTGGTGCATTGTGGGATTGTAAGAGTATATTCTCCCCACTGTAGCTGGACTACAAACTACTTCTCAGTTCGGTGCAGTACAGTGAATATGGTTTGGACACGGTCCCGGCCTGGGGTAATTCCTCCCCCTGGGCTGCAACATGTGCTGTTCTCTGTACTCCATACGAAAGTGCTTAGTGTGGTGTGGGAAATGTATGCATTCCACAGTCTGCTGCTGACCTGCCTGAACTCACCCAGTATTAGATCACACACTAACGCCTAACAACTGCATTTAGCCACAGGAAGAGGAGGTCAAACACACGTGCTGGGAACTTCAACACAGCAAAAACAAACCTCCTGGACACATGAGGGTCCACCAAGTGTTCTAGCGCCACACACACCACGCTTGTGAATTCCGTGGGCGTTCTGAGAGGTCAGGCCTTTCGAAAATATTAACATGCAGTTCTGTTTACTGCCCGAGGAAACTTCCTTACGTGTGGGAATAAATAAACCAAAACATAGCTCATGAAAGCAGAGAGGGCTTGAGACTTTGTTTGAATGATAATTTGCATTACCAAGTGGCACGCTAAGTGTCATTACGTCTTCATTAAGCAATGCTCCAGGCCTTGTTCACCCTCTGTACCCTTCTTAATGTTAAGCACTATTTGGAGCTGGATTAGTTTTACCAGAGGAGGTTCTGCAATGTCATTTGTAAGGGATTTGACAGGCCACTTCATACTAGTTAAGGAATCTGTCTCCATGTACAAACTGTATCCTAATAAAGGGTTTAATGTTAATGTTACAAAGGAAACTTTTATTAGTAAACTAATTATAGCAGGCTTGTACACAAAATATGGAAAGTGATGAACCGAGGCCATGTCAGTATTTGTGACACTGCAGGCTTATTTGGAACCACTCAGTTTAAAGACTCAAAAATGTGTATTTATTAAATTTTCCCTGCTGGAAAAAAACAGCCCAGACCAGAAAACATTCCGTGCTGGTTTAAGCTGGTCTAGTGCTGGTCTGCTGCTAGTTTAGCATGGTCATGCTAGTTGACCAGCATATAAGCATCAAAACACAACATATGCTGGTTATGATGGTGACCATCATCCAAAACAAAATATGTGCTAGTTTTACTGTCTTTTTTCTAGTATGCTAGCTCCTAATATATGGAGTATTATGGTTATATAGACTGATATTTGCATCAGCTTCTTACTATAGTAGATTATTAAAGCTTGACACAACTTCTAAGAATTAAGACTCAAATCTGAGCAATTAAACCCCTATTTGCTTGTAATTGATATGCTTAGGCTAGCATTAGCTTATAGTGAGAAAGCTAATCCAGCAGCAGTTCCGGCTCATAGACGCTGCACTCCAATCTGAGTAAATATAATCGAGTGACAGATATAAAGAACCTGTTCTGTGGCTTCTCAGTCTGTTTAGTTTGTAACACAGGCAGAGACATCGCTCAGGAAGGTGAGCAGATTTCTGAAATAATAACTGGGGACTTTTCCAGCTTGATGTATTTTGACCATGGAAACTGTTGTACTGTAATAAACTATGGTGAAGGTTGAGTGATAAAATTAGCAAGTAACCGTGTCTAAAAAATCATGCAGTAGTCTACCATGTTGAATGAAGCTATGGTAAATGAGGACACACTGTGTGAGGAGTGAGAGAAAGACACTGCTGCCAGAGGAGCTGCTGACTGACACTGATATTAATGTTACTCTAAGCTGCATGCGTGCAAGCAAGTTACAATAGTCCTTAAAAGGGTTAATTTTTTGTGCTGGGGCCTCACCTGCATCCTGCATGCCCATCCGACAATCATGCTATTTAATCACAGACAAATGGGACATTTCTTCCTCTGCCTCAAAAGCACTCAATACGTCTCCTATTCTTTCTAATTGACCATTTCCATAGTCTTCCATACAGTTACTAACAGTTCTTATTCAGCATTGTCTGTAATTATAAACTCTGTTCCTTTTACATGTTTGTTGCTATCCGGGGTTGACCTGAAGGGAATGGGTTCCCCTTTTTGAGTCTTGGTTCCTCTCGAGGTTTCTTCCTCTTGCTCTGAGGGACTTTTTCCTTGCTCACTGGGGGCTTGGACCCAGAATTTTTTGTAAAGCTGCTTTGTGACAACATCTGTTGTAAAAAGTGCTATATAAATAAATTTGACTTGACTTGACTTAATATTTCTTGCTTTCCACCCTCATGAGATTTGTCAACTTTTTTAGAAATAAAGTCGCCTAGGCTTAGGCAGGGATCTGTTTACCCCAAAAGATTCCCTGCTCTTAATCCCTGGGTTACTTAGTGTCTGGAGAAGATGTTTGTGGTGATGTTGTGGACTCACTTAACACCTTCTAGGTCCTAGTTGCGTTTTACACAGCAACGTTCTCTAAAACTATATGAGCAACTCATACAAATCGTAGGTAGCTAGCAGCTAGAAGCCCCCTTCTGCTGGCAAAAACAAGCACCTCGCAAGATGTCTGCCCATCCGCTCAGCTGCAAGGTCTTTGGTAGGACATTGCAGTGTGTTTTTGATTCACGGTTTAAAAATGGGGACATTTTAAGGGAAAGCTCCAGCTGGGGACAGGCCACCAAAAATGTGGACTATCCTGCAAAACTGGGACATGTGGTCACCCTAACGTGCAGGGTAGAGGGGGAAGGGGCAGTGTTTAGATACAGGGCAGCGAGGGGGCTCTTACGCATAGCATAATCAAGCATATTCTTAGATCTTGACATTCTTAGGGAATGCTTGTGTGCTATTTCTTGTAGTTTCTAGGGCAAAACAATAGTACATAAAAATATTTAACAATGTATTACTCAACATAGATTAGATTTAATATTTTTTCAGTATGGTATGTGTTTAAGTTTGGGTACTTATTAAAACCCCACCAAATCTTTCTTGTGGTCAGCTCACAATCGTTCTAGTCTTGATTTAGGAATTGTTTCCCACTTTTCCTTGCAGAGCATTTCTAATTCAGAAAGATCATCTTGCATGCACATCATGTTTGAAATTCTTTAGTAATATTCCAGCCAGTGGACTGTGATGTAAAATCATGTTGTAAAATCCAGCCTTAGTTTCTGCGCTGACTGAGGCACATCAGCTTCCAGGATTTGTTGATACTTTGGAGAACTCTTTACCCACAACATCTTCTTTGTCACCGGCTACCACTCAACCCCAAAGCATAAATAGATCCTCCCTCCATGCTTAACAGTCGGTGAGGCATTCTTTTCTTAGAGTGCTTCTGCTTTTTCTATCTAAACATACCTTTGATAATCTGAGGTCTTTAAAAATGATACAAGTGGATCAGCTGAAAGGGTGTCTGAACGTATGCACATGTCAGAATTTCTTTCCAATATGTTAAATTTTACTAATAAATAATAATAATAATAATAGAATAATAATCATATTCAGTGCTGTCTGATGTGTCAAATACTACAGGCTTTTAGTTCTGGTTTTAGGTCTTGCTTTTTACATACGCAGAGTTTTCTGGATTCCCTAAATGTGTTGATGTTTTTATGTGCACTGTAAAGGGCAAAATCTCGCTCGCTGATGAACTCTATTTTTAAGCTGCATGTTTTGCTGATGCCTTTTTAGCAGAGTGGCAACCTCAACTCATCCTCACTCATAAAGGAATAGGCCTTTCCTGAAGCTACCTTTTATATCCAAGCGTAATTCCATCGCCTGTTCAAGATGCCTTTTAAACATTTCACAGTGCTCCTAGTCTTAAATTGCCCATCTCCAAACTGGGATTGATGTAGGCATTCATTTCTAAATCAGCACATGTTTACAATAAAGCTATGAAGCTGAAAAGGTATATTGTTTGTAATAATATAATCTTTGTACTGTGTTTGTTTAATCACTGTGTTCTGTTTTTATCTGCATTTTCCCAAATGCCACAGCTATTCTGAAATCTGGTTTGTGTAATAGATATAAAATGCAATCCAATAAAATTATTAAAAGACTTTGAGAAAATATTTGTGTTCATCCTTCCACTGTGAAAGGACAACTCAACACCGTGGATATGAAAGGATGTATAGCTGTCAAGAAGCTGTTCCTGAGGAAAATTGTTTGGGAATACTTGAAATGTGAGAAGCAGATAATTCGACCAACTTTGACTTGGTGTGGAAAACTAACCCTACAGATTTCTATGACAAACCGAAAGGAAGTCCTCCCCTCCCCGTCGAATATAAATAAAGTGCTTAATGGCTGTTTTGACCAGAAATGCAGTAACTGAGGAGTGGTCTCTGACTTTTGTCCAGTACTGTATATTAGCATTAGAGACACACTCTTGGAGGGGGAACATTTGTTAAGACATTAAAGCAGTGATTCCACATTGCATTAATAACTGCATCTAATTTAAGTCGAGCAGATGGACCTTACATGCTTCAGGTCATGCTGCACAACGTTGCTTCCTCTAATGGTATAAACCAGGAATTGTCTTACTTTGTATGGAAAAGTCTTCATTTATGTTTTCTTTTTATTCAGAACTGTTATCTTTTGGGGAAAAACATTTGCTCATCAAAGTCAGCACAAATACCCAGATGTCATTGCAGCACTCACCGAATTTGATTAGAATTGCTGCATTTTGTAACAGAATCATTTTCAAGAGAGCTGTTGTGCAATGGATGACGCTTACATTAGGATCAGACATAGATGGTGTCTAATCCATTAGAATAATGTCATTTTTGTGGAAGGAGGTAGTGCAGATGTGTCTGTGTGTGTGCTGTGGACAGAGCATGATTCAGAATGAGTTTCTTCTACTCTACAGTGTGCACAGTGACCCATCTGGACTTTAATTGGACGTTAGCCATGCATCTTCACTACCAATAGTTTAACGTAGTGTGACATTTCTGAAAGTAAATATTCATGCATTGGTTCAAAAATGGTCAAAAACGAATACAGTATTAGAGGAATACAAAAGGAATAATTGCACACGGCTGACAAAAATCTCACTTACATCAATTTCAGTAGGTCATTGTACATAATGCAAAATTTAGCACAGACATTTGTAACTTTGTCAAACTTTCAGTCTCACATTTTCGGTTCTTGACTCTTTAGTCTCATTATTTTAATGTATTTATTTGATCTAATTGCCCCCTGTTTGGAGAACGCAACATGCTCAGTTGAGAACTCTGCCAATCCTGAAACATCAGCTAATAGATATTTGCATTGAGTGATGTGGGAGAGGAAGAGAAAACAAAGCCAATTATGCTCTTTCGGGCTCCTGGCCATGGATAGCTATGGCACTGCCAATGATCAAACTCTCTGAGGCAGCTGCGCCACTCAGCAGCCCCCTTTTATTTCATTGTAAAGAATTCCGAAGCTTGAAATATGAGGTAGTAGTGCATCATTGAAATTCTTCCTCAGGTATGACTTGTGTTATAACCATCATAGAAAAATGCCACATGTAAGTACAGCTAACACGACTTACAAACAGTGTAAACCATGCCAACGTCAACCTGTTTAGCTGAACAGCTGACCTGAGCGGCTGCCAGACTTGGTCAGCTGCTTCAGATAAGGCTGCAGTTTCGGGGCCAGCCGTGACTGCCAGAGGCAAAATGTGACAAATGGCTTGAATGAAATTCAAAAATACTAAAACTGGCTTCTTCCAATTTTACATTTTACCTTTATGGTGCAGCAGGTGTCTGTACAGGTGCTAGAACTGTGATGTATCAGAATGTTGAGTCATCATGTCCGGGTCCAAAACTGTACTGTATTGGCTAAGGCTCTCAAAACTCCAAACAAACTACTTAGGTTACCAAATTACCAGTTTGGTGTCCAACATTTGTTTCTTCAGTTTTGCACTGGAGCTTTAAGGCTATTGTAGATAACAGGAAATGGAACCTTATGGGCACCACTAAGCATCATATGATATGAAATTGATAAGAAATGGTTTTATTTGTGCATCATTATTTAAAAAAGTTATTTTCTATACAATGATGGCGATAGGGACCATCATCATGGTGCACACATGACATCTGTAATTTTAAAGGTAAACTTTAACAACAGCTAGTCTGGCCTGGTAACTTTAGAACTGCAAGTTTCACATAAAACCACTCTGAATGACTTTGTTTACATGTACACATTTTGAGAAATCAGTGTCCCCATATTAATCAATCATAAATAAACTTGTTTGTTTTCTGGCACCATATGCAAAAATGGACAAAAGCACAGAGGAAATTCTGGCTCCTACAGCTGCTACCGTCGTTTTAGTGATGCCATGCACTTATGTCCATCTACAAAAATGAAAAAATAAAGAGTTATGGCTCACACTGGAATGTACCTGTCTGCAGACATTGATGTATTCAATTGACCTCATTTATTAGCACTACCTCCAGACTAATCTGCGGAGGCAGCCAGCAGACTGCATCGGTGAGCTCATCATGATAATGCACATCATCATCGAGTGCCAGCAGCGACACAGAGGAACGTTGCAGCACAGGAGCTTAATGGGGCAGATTTAAGAGGAGACAAGCCGAAAACATATGTGGATTGAGTGCATGATTAATAGAATTCATCAGACGTCTCACATGCACATGTGTGACGTGTCACTGAACATGTGGCATAATATAAAGATAGATGAGACTGACCCTCAGGATGCAACCCGGAAATGTAACAACAAGCAAAAGTATAGAATGCAGGTTTTAAGTCAGCTTGTTGTCTATCTTTATGCAGCACCCAGCATGTGGGTAAAATGTAACATGGATGTTTTATGTAGTTAAATTGTTTTAAGTAGAACATGTTTTGGTCTTCTTCATGTGTCATCTGAACACTGCTGTTGAACCATAAAGTGTTTTGTTCATCATACATGTTTGTCGATTACTGAATTCTGTATACAAAGACATTTTCACACTGGAGTGTTCTCCTGCACCCAGGACCACTTGCTCTGTGAGTTTGGTACGTTTGGTCAAATGTGAAAGTTGCTTTCAAGCCTGGGAGCGGCCCAGTGAACCATTCTATGGTCCTTCTGAAATTGGTGACCTGGGGTTTGAGTCCAGTGAACTCACTGTGCAGTCCACTACGTGTGTGGATGCTATCTGCTCCCGGCGGCATGTGTGGGGTTGTGTGATTGGTTGACTTTGTAACATGACTGAATCAGCCTAATGCATCACTGCCCTTTTTCAGGTTTGTGATGGCAAGCACTGTGAAAAACGTATGTGTCCTGCTGACCTGCATGGCTAAAAACGTTTTCATAGGAGAAGGGCTCGTAGGTGCTCCTGCACTGTGGAATGTTATGTATCCAAAAAGCTTTGTTCTTCGCCTCTTGAGTGTATTCAGGGAAAACAATAAAAAGCAGCAAACGGAAGAAGCTGGCCCATACCTTTTAGCAAACCTGTGCACAAAATGGACATGCGCTTGGTCATGTTGGACATGTTAAGTGGTTCCATGTAACTGTGCCAAGATAGTCAATTATACATAATTAAGCAATTAAAGCAGAAAAATAAGAAAGTTGATAGATTTAAGCTTAATCTACATCATTTTGTTATGGTATTACTGTAGCGTCGTAAAATTACACTCAACAGTAGGTTATACAGGTAGGTAACTTGGACTTATAGCCAATAACAATGTGTAGGATCAGTTAACCAGAGTGTCAGAATGAGGCACATACAATGGAAGGTAGCCTGGGGGTGAATAAATTCATATGCCAGGTACCAATGGGAAAGATGCTGAGTTTTACATTGGATTGCATAAATGCCTATTAATTAAATCTGACAATTCACTTCATTTCAGTAAAACAATACAAATCATTTACATTTTTGATATTTTGAACAACAGAGAAATTACATACTTTTAAAACTAAGACTACTACTAACAAGAAAACTAGCAGTGAACAAATGTGCTTGTTGGTGTAATAATGAGAATATGAGTTTAGAAGTGGAACTCTTTGGAACTCATGTTTCTTTTCTTTTCTTTTCGTCTATGGTTATCAAATACCTAGTTTTACAATGTTCATAATAACACTAAAGGATAACACTAAAACTGACTTTGCGAAAAATAAACAAAACTAAAACAATCAAGGCATCCCTAAAACTAACTGGCACTAAAATGAAATCAAAAACCAAAATGAAAACCTAAATAGAAATACCAGCTAATGAATATTTAAAAACTACAACTCTACAGAGAACACATTCAATGCACAGTTAAATTTTTTGGTTTTTTTTTTTGCTGAATTTAACATATATTTTGAAAAATAAAACATACATTGCGTCCTGTGTTCTCTTTTCAATGTACCACACTCAGCAAATAACCAGAAACTGTACTTTAAAATTTACTTTTAAAATGTATTATTTGACTGTAGATGTTCACGTATTGTCGCTTAGGAAATCAACAAAACATCTCATTTAACCTGCAGATGTTCAAACTTTTGCATATGTTTGTTGGTGAACGCAGCATAGCACTATTTTGATGCATGTAAGTGACACTGAGAGTTAGCCAGGCTAAAATGCAGCCTCCACACAGAGGGTTTAGCTTAAATGAGGTGTTACAACTAAGCCTCCTCAAATACCTACCACCCCACAAAAATTCAAAACAGTTACATTTATTTAGAAATTTTACATCCAAATGCATGAAAGGAAAGCTTCCAATGTCATCAGCGGTGTAACCAGGGTCTTATGGGCCCCAGTGGCTATCCAGTCGGCGTACCCTGCCCAGTTTGCACAGCATATCTGTGCCACTGTCACACTTGGGCACAACATTAAATATTATGACCCTGTCCAGTCTGTACCCTGCATGCCTATTACGTTACGACATCAGATACGTTCTAATATTGGCAAAACATGATTGTGGACCAGCTGCACAGTGTTTAATGCTGAAACCACTATATGAGTAGTTTAAGACTTAGTATTAAGTTTCATTCTATGGGTGAAAACAGTGAAGTTCAGGGAGACGAGAGGGGTGCAGAAAAAATGTCTGTTACTTTCATTTTTTTGCTTTAGCCACTCCCAAATAGTGTACTAAATGTTTAAGAGGATGCTGCAGGGCATTAACTGAATATAAAGGCCTTTCATTTAGACATATAAGGCAGTGTGTGCATGTGTGTAGAGGCTGTTATAGATTGATTTACTTAGTACTTATTGCATAGAGAGCAGGAAGCCGTTTGACAGTTGTTCGCTAATTATATTTATTCTGAAGCCCATTTTTCATGTACTTGGCTCAACAAGCTTATCTGGTTCAAATATCATTAAACTAAATTGAATTAATTGTGTTTGTATTGAACTCTTTTTGAATCTTAGCCTTCAGACTTTGCTATGGCCTAAACCGCTTATAAATGGTAGGTGCTAGAAACGGTGCTTGTGTGTGAAGCTGCTTGTATTAAAAAATCTATTAATCTCATTCTTACTCATTCTTAAGGCTGAATAACTGAAAACTGGATGTGTTAGGTAATCCATGATTTCCTGTGTCTTACAATGTCAGAAACCACATAAGCAGTTTGAAATACTAATTGGTGAGATTAGCAGTAGCAAGTTTCAGCTATTTGTTAGCTCTTACAGCAAAGCTAAAGAAGCTTTTGACTGATCGACCAGATTCTGGTTGAGTAAGTTTGCTATAATTTATTATTCCTTCAGGTTCTTCCTGATATTGCAGATGGCAAGGGCCAGTTTTGCTGACCAAGCCTTCAGTCATTACCTCTATTTTTGCAGCTAACCATTTTTAGTAGCTCTTTCTCAAAGAGCACCCAGTGAGGCAGATACCAGATGCTCTCTTTTCTTTCATGGGGCCCATATTCAGGTCCCAGCAGATGGATAGTGCTGAGCGTGGGGGCAGGGAGTGGGGGGCTATAGGGAAGAGGTTGGGGGTGCTGGAAGTGTGTAATGAGGTATTTGTTTGGCCCATGCATAATGTGGCACACTTTCTCCATTGATCTGCTCACAGATCTCACAGGCTTTGATTCCCCCCTCCTCCAAAAAAATGTCCTACTGGTCTGCCCGAGGGGGAGTGCAGTGTCCATCAGAGCCAGAGCCACCAACCCCCAGGGCTGACATACAGAAGGCGGACGGCAATCTGGCAGTTCTTTTGCCCCGCAGCATGGCTGTTTGGTCCCGCACGTGTGCTTCACTTCTGCTTTTGTTCTGGACAATGGGCGCAACCTCCATTCAGTGTGAAGATTTTGTATGTTCCAGCAAATGGTAATTTTGACACGTGAGATGAAGTGTGAAGTGTGGCATACAATCCCGCTGTGGATCAGGCGAAGCGTGATGTGAATGAGTTCCATGTCAGTGAACATCAGTGTTTAGATGTGTGCATTGACGTATAGGATTTTCTAAGGCCCATTTTAGGATCATGTTTTGTGGACATAGTTGGCTGGGGTTAAACTGGGCCTGAGCTCACCAAAGTGGGAACACCTTTAAAGAAAATAATGGCGCCAAAAATGTTGTTTGGAGTGCAGAATATCCTTTCAGTGAATGGTTCTTTAAAAACTTCTCCAGTGTTTTTAACCTAAACTCTGTCTGCTGTCTTTGTACCATACAGTGGCTTCCTATGGACAATAGATGAGTGTATGGCTTTGTTTTATGTGAACAGTGTGATTTAACACTGTTTACACAAGTCATTTTTAATACAACATTCATGGAATGCACTGAAAGGGAAATTACTGCATAATTAATTGTTACAGTGTAAAGAGGTCATTAAGAGCGGTTTAACATGAACCACCACTGTATCTACATGTCTTCTGAGTTTTTAATGTTGACGAAAGGGTAAATCTGAAAGCTTTCTTTGGGACTATTTGCCTTACAACGCCACATATTCACAGAAGGCACTGTGGAAGTGGACCAAAGCAACTGAATACATTTTTTGCAAGATGCCAATAGCAGAAACAATTTCTTTAAATCTTTGTCCAACCTTTATCAATGTTGCTGTTGACCAGATTTAGGCCTGAGGTTACTGAAATCGTTTTTTTCTATTTAATGAATATATTTTCAGTATCCTGCAATGAAAAGACAATGCCAGAAAACATGTATGTATGTTCCTTTTTCCGTTTTGCTTATGAAGTAAAGATATGGGACCTCAGGATACATTTTGTGTAAACACACAGGGTATAATATATCCTATTAAAAAACTGAAAGTGAAGAACATGTATCCCTACAGAGGTAGACTTGGGATATATATGATCACCAGGCAGCATTTTTCATTCAAGAAAATTCATTATTTTAAGATTCAACATCAATTTTACGAGAAATTAAGTCATTATTTTGAGATACTAAGTCAGTATTTCATTAAATTTAGTCTTATATTTTAAATACATTTACATACATTGTTTTTAATATATATATATTCATATTATTTTTATTTATTTATTTATTTTGTTAACATACTAAATTATCATCACATTTCCAGATTTTGAAGCCCTGAGAGAAGTATCTGTTCCTAAGTCCAAATTTTACCCCCGATGATGAGTGTGCTATCTGACCAGTAAAAGCTCAGAGGGGGCTAATTCAAATGCAGACACTTTTGCAGTAAGACATGCCAACAAGGGACTTTCTTTAAGTGGCTATTAAACAAATCAGTGGTTTGTTGTGTAAGTAGCCATTTAAATAAGAGCTGGACAATTTAGTCCAGTTATTGGACTCAATCTGCTGGAGGCTTGATCTCTGCACGGGAATCAATAGGGCAACCCTGAGATTATGCGTAGTGGCAGCTGGCAGAGGTGTGATTAAACCTCTCCCTAAAGATTTGTCTGCAACCCAGTAGGGCTTGTGGGGGCCTAGACAGAAAAGAACTAGCTCTTGCTGTCGCCCCCTACCCGTGTCAGAGGGAAGCGCAATGCCTGACACTCCTTGATCAAACCTTAGTTTCCTTTGTCTCCTCAGATGGACAAACATTCTGAAAACCAGGTTCCTGAGATCATATCACTCACCAAAGACAACACACCCCACCCTCCAAAGGCCCTGTTCTATGACAGTGTTTATGTGTTGGGAAATATACTGAAGAACTAAGTTTCAGGTTTCAAAGCGCAAGATCCTCATCTTGTGGTGTGAAAGAGGAACTTCAGCAGATTCCCATTTTTGAAGCCAAGGCATTGTAACTTAGCCTGGGCAGCAGACCATGTAACTGAGATCTCAAAGATCAGACAGATCTCAAATAAAGGTCATAAAAATGGTTCTCTTGAGCAGTGTTTCAACTTATCAGCTCATTAACATGAACGTTCAGAGTTACTGGTGGCATGGTAAAGCAGGGAATCCACTAAAATGTGCAGAACAGGGTGCCTCCAGGATCAGGGTTGAGAAACACTGCTCTAGAGTAATGCCACAGAGGAACAACTTTTGAATCCCTAAAGGGCCTTTTAATTGACGTTTTTTCCAAAACCTGGAAATGAAATCATTACAATCTAAACAAAGTCATTCAGAGCAGCTTGGTGTGAAATGTGCTGCTCCACAAAGTCAGAATTCTTCACAGTAGTGTTATAGGATGTTGCCTCTAAAATCTTCCTCACATTGAGCTGTTACATGGTTATGGCTGCCTGAAGCCTGTGACAATGTTTCACGATATTTTAGAGATAAGATGTTGCCTAAACTATATCTTTTTCCTTTCTTGGTGGAGGGGTACAGGCAGGGTGTTAAGGCTACAAAGTCCCCAAAGAAAAGTTACTTTTGGATTTAACGCTATTTTACCATTCTTGAATCTTGAATTCTCCACATTATATATAAAAACCCAAAACACATATAGGTTCATTGGTGGTTTTGGATAGTACATAAAATATTATATTTGCATTTTAGCAGAGCACACACATTCCTTACTTAAGTAACAGTACAAGTAATATAAGCAAAAAAATACTTAAGTAAATGTCGAAGTCCCATCATCACCATTGAAAGAACATTTCTTTGCAGTGAACCATTTCACATCAGATCACTCTGAATGACTGTCTGCATCTCAACAACTAGCCTAAATCAAGTAATTAAACTTCAGGGTCTAAAAAACATACCATGCTTTTTAATGGGACCTATATTTTTAGAGTGTAGGCATCTTTGCATTAGAGTCAACTTCCCATGATGTTGTAAAGACTATTTTCAATGTACTTACATAATGACACTCTTGTAGAACAAATACACCAATTAACAAGGATTTGGAACTGAACATAAAACAAACAAATTAAAACGCATATTAGATTTCCATCTGCATTCAGAAACATGTTCACACCTGAAATGGTTATGTGGAAATGTTTCCAAAAATTACAATTATAAGCCAAGTATTTGGCAAGAAATGTTGCAACTGATGTTGCTATTGAGAGTTTGGGAATCACCCAAAATACTCAGCACTTTCCACTGTAAAAATTACATAACAGTACAAATAATTATGACTAACTGGACATATCTCAATGACCTACGTATTCACCCAGTGAATGCGTTTACCACATATCTGAAGGGAACTATTTGAAAATGAGTCACTGTTTCTTTTTCACTGTAATGCTAGTGTAGGAAACACAGCGTCGCATTGTGTACACGTATTTCCTGAAAGGAAAAAACAAACAGAAGCAAACATGGCACAGGCACATGAGCAACACCACAAGGTACGTTTTGGGTATCCATTTTAGAAGATTCACCACATTTGCAAAAAGAAAAGACAGTGACTGTACAAAGTCTTACGAAACTTGGCAAACCTGGGAATTTCCCCTCAGGTTCGGTCAAGATTTTTTAAAGCTTAGCATTAGCCAAATGCAGGAAACCGTTATAGTTGCATTAGCATACACATAGACTGCAGAGTTGGCACTGTTTTGGTTCAGGGTGAACCCTTTTTTTCTGTGGTGTTGATGTAGTCACCACATGTTGTTATAACGGTCTTCACTGTTTAGATTGTTCTTCTCTCCCTGCTGAAAAAGGTGTTCAAAACACAACAACTAACCAGCAACATGTAGGTCGTTTGTTATGTTTCGAGTAAGTTTTTAATGGTCAACTAGCGCTAACCAGCATAAATCAGCGTGGACCAGCATGAATTCCATCCTGGGCTAAGCTAATGTTTTTGGAGGGATAAATGGCCTAATCTTAAGTCCCCTCAGGGTGCATGCCTAATGGTCCCAGGGTGCATGCCTGAACTATCACACATTTGCCTCAAACCATGCTGATCTGTAAGTAATCCCAAAAAGACATCTTTATGAGGTTTCCGACATGGTACGATAAACTATTATCTATGATAAGAGAAAAAGAAAAAGATTTCAAGATGGCGGCTGCTGCTGTTTTGAGTTATGCGACATGCATATGTCCACTTTTATACACAGTGTCTCATGCAGTGTCAGAAACCACATAAGCAAGTCTGTTCACGATTACTTAACAACTCAATGCAATTGTAAACAAATGTGTGATGATCATGCGGTTTGTATGATGCTAATTATGAGTCATTAGCTCCACTTCTTTACTTCTTCTTCACATTAGCTATCACTTGTTAGCTCGGTTAGCCTCGAGGCGCCATTATGAAAATAACTTCAGACAACAAACTTGAGGGACTGACTACATTAGGATAAGCAGGAACTGGGTAAAGTACACTTTGTGAGCTAAACTATTTCTTTAACATATAATTACAGTCATACATTTAGGTGCCACTGGTCAAATGACATGTTTTATTGGCTTTCTAAAACAAATGAACACACTTCTGCACATTTTCATACACAATCACTTTTTATTTGCCGATTGAAACATATTGGGAATACAAATACAATTTTTGTCCTGTGTAAAAATGTTATCTTATGTGTTCTATTATGTTAAACTCACCAAAAAGTTGTGCACTAAAAAACACGGGTTTTATCTTTGCAAATTTTCACAAAAAATATGTACAAAGCGCAAAGAAAAGTGCAAGGCTGTGACCCTGTGCAAGTGTAACAAGAGATCATGGAGAATTAACAGTCTATTAATTACCTAATGCAATTGCACTGGTTATACATCAGCATTTGGGGTAGGGACATAAAAATAAAAAATAATATGGTCTTCTGTGTAAAATATACATACAGAAATCATATTGATCTTTTTTCCAGATTTCTATTCAGTGTCAGGATGACACATATGGATTCAATGCTCAAGTGGTCTATGAGGACAGGTCCTTTACTTTGAGGAGGTGTACCCCATTCTTATCCATCTACAGAAGACATGATGTAAACAACTTACCCAGAGGTCACCTACTGCTACTGCTTTAGTCATTTTGACCTTTAATTCTGTTTACCTATATCATAATCAATTTGGCAAGACAGTGATCAGTGATCACTGCGCTTAGCAGTCCTCACACTCAAACTTAATTCTTCAACCTTTCTAGAATCCCAAGAATCCTCCCACTATGGACCTCCAATGACTCCTGGAGACACAGTGGATAGCGGTAAGTATAGAAAGTATTCATTCTTTCTGAGCCTGTCATGCTACTGCTAGCAACTCAGCCAGGGCTGTTTTGCTGTTGTCTGTATTCTTGATTAATAATGTTTTGCACATTTGCATCCTTATTTTTGCATGTCTTCATCACTGCAACAGATGATGTTGCTACAGACAGCTCAGTTCATCTCTCAGTGCCCCGAAGGCAAGCAGGGACCAGCTAACCTCCCTCTCCATTCATCTGTGAGAGAAAAGCTGTACTGTACTGTAAATGAGATTTTTGCTACCTGTATTGTTTGTGTTCCAGATGAAGTATATTTGTATAATATGTACAGTATGTATATAAAAATGGTATAAAAAACAACCTACACAAAGTCTCCAGTCTTTTAATTATGTCAGTTGTGAGATTTACATTTGACACCATAATTCAGTTGCACACTGCTATATATAGTGGCATGATTTAAAGGTAAACGCCACAGATGTTTTAAACTTTCAGCATAATTCCATCAACAATATGTAAACACTGTCATTCAGAGTGGTTGACGTGAAGTAGTCCATTTTAGACTTTCTTTACAGTGGTAGTGATGAGAACCAGGGTGTGCAAAGTCTACAACACAAATATAACCATTTTATTTACTATCTGGAACAACCAGTGAACCCACAGGTGTCTTCTGAGTTTTTATATTTAATGTTGATAATGATATAATAGTGTTAAAGCATGATCTTGCTGCCATGAATGTATTATTAGAAATATGTGTTAGTCTGAGACAATAACTATCATAAAACAATGTCACCAGGTAACATATTCATAACCACTTCAGACTAAGACATAAAACAACTTACAACAACTGTAAGCTGAGGTTGCTTTTAGAGACATTAAACCTTTTGGATGTCTAGTTCCCGTCACCACCACTGGGAAAATGACTGAGGATTCTCCAGAACGGTGCATTACACATCAAACCACATCTAATGACTTTGTTTGCAAGAAGCTTGAAACGGCAATTCACAAACACTTATGCGTTTTAGAAAACCCGCAGGAGAAAAGGAAAGGAAAGGAAGACAGTCTGTTAAAAATATGAGATGCACCCACTGACTCAGCTTGACTAATGCAAAAGTCAAGGGATGCCAAACATGGTACCCATTCTGGCTAATGCGACAGTATAAAAAAGCTAGCAGGAATGTACTGAGCTTTAACACGCAGGCTAACCAGCTCCCTAATATAACCACAATTTTACCTAAAGCACTGAAACATCCACAGTATTTTTATCTTAAATCTAATCTTTTAGACAAGACATTGGTGAATTTGCTTCTTTATAGCTTCTTTTCAGCTACAAGGTTAACCTAGGGCTAATACAGAACCTTTACTCCATCAGTTAGTATTGTGCATGCCTAAATCTTCACCCATTTGTCTAAAACTGTAGGCACAACATACATCACATAGCTACGTGTCTGTACATTACTTGTTCTTGTATAGTGTGTGTAAATTGTGCATATTGTGTATTGTCTGTAAATTATGTATGCATTACCTGTATATTGCATATAATACTACTAAGACACCAGCAGCCAAAACTAAATACCTTGTGTGTGTGAGCATACTTGGCCAATTAATCTGATTCTGATTCTGACTGAACAGGCACTATGCAAACCAGTTAGAGCTAAGGTTTCAGTATTTGTGAACCTACTTTGGCCTTTCAGTGCAAAAATAAAGAAACTTTGAAACCATGCCTTGCTGACTGACTTCTGCTGCAAGAGGAAAATTATGTACATGAATTATTTTTTTCCTTTAATTCCGTTAACTAACCAACTAACACTCTACCTAATGACTGAGCTAAGAAACTGTCAGCTACTTTATACTAACGTGCTAGTGAGTCCTAGTCATGTACTAAATTTGCATAGGATTCACCTTACAACTGTAGTCCAGAAAATGGATTTAGCCCAAGAAACATTTTCTGTCAGTTTTTTGTCAAATTATTCTTCATTAGTCTACAGTATGAGTCAATGCTTAAAGTAGGTTGAATTTCCGTGCTTCTGTGGACATTTCTTGCCTGTTGCTGGTGCATGTAATGGCCCAAGGCTTCAAAATTATGTACTTGAAAACCTAAAAAACTGTGCAAATATTTCTGACATCAATATTACAAGTAACCTACTTACATGTATTTAGTAGCCCTGTGTTCTCAAAATATCATGGACATATTGTAGCATATTCATAGTATGGACGGTACATCATTACATCCCTTGATTTCTAATTGTCTTAATGACTGCAATCTTGTGATGGGGGAAAATAGATATAGCATAGTTTTGCAATACTTTGTGGGACAATATTGTATCAATGCATGGACACGTCCTTTGGTGATCGTCACCCCACAAAAACATAAATGAATAACTAAATGAACAACTGCCAAACCCAGCATAAACTCCTAACCTGTTTCTGGATGTTGCAATCCTGCCTTACACTTATCCTGACCTGCTGAGCTACCATGTGCTTTATCCCTCATAGTCCAGTCTTATATAACAGTTTTCTAACTTTTAACAGGGGTCACATGCTCTTAGCCTTTTGTTCTTTCCATCGTCGCCCTCGATGTGCTCAAAAGCAGCCCACGACACTGTAAAGATATCCTCTGTTTCAAACGTGCTGTGATCTGTAAATAAGCCTGGATTTCAGATGGAGCATGTTGCCTTCATCGTGCAGGCACCACCAGGCGCCGGTAGGGGGACCTGCACTTCATGATAGCTCTCCTGGTGGACGGCTCTGTACTTGTTAGCAACCGCAGCTAGCGGGAGTCTTTATATCTCTGCAATGCTCGGCTAAACATTATATGTGTGTTTTACACATAGTTTTTGCTGTTTTGTGCTCCATTTGTAATTACGGGGCCAATGTAGTAGGAACACAGCAAGACAGTGACTACCAAACTAGCTCTTAGCTTTGCTATTAGCTAATGTAGCTAGCTAGTAGCTATTAACCAACCTGAAAACAACAAAAAGCTACCAGCTGTATTACAGGAGTGAACATTAACAGAAATATGGACCGGCTCACGTCTTTTGGAAGTAAGTAACTTATTGTCCTAGAAGGACGTGAATGTTGTTGTCTGTTTAGCTCCTCTCTGTCAGGTGTAACAGTAACCGGAGAGGTACTGTTGGATACGATGGTAAGCCAGCAGCCTGCTAGCTAAACCGGGTGAACGCAGCAGATGTCTTGTTTGTCAAGTTAAGTTTTCTTTTGCACTTTAGTCTAGAAGTTTGCTACCAACGAACCGATAAGTAAAGTTATATGATGGCAGTGTTGTGAGAAGGCTGCCCACTCACTGCTTGCTGCATTAGAAGTTCCATTTTCCACTCACTGGCCCCCTTATAAAGTCCACCTACTAGTTATTAGGTCCCCTGTATACGTATACAGTTACAGACTGTAGCCCATTATGCTCAGTTTATTAGCTATGCCGTGCCAGCGTTCATCAGTTTCTGACCAGATATTTTTAGGTGAATGTATCTAAACTCACTGAGCACTTTTTAGGAACGCCTTGTTTCAGTACTCATTTTTCATTTTATTAGCTGTACTTACCATATAGCCGCACGTGGTAGCGCTGCAATTACTGCATTGGTTTCTGTGCATACTTTTTTGGCTCTCTTTCATACTGTTTTCTTCTTCTTCTTCTTCTTCTTCAATGGTCAGGACCACCACAGAGAAGGTATTATGTGGGTGGTGGATCATTCTCTGCAGTGACACTGACGCGGTGGTGGTGTGTTATTGTGTGTTGTGCTGGTGTGAGTGGATCAGACACAGCAGTGCTGCTGGAGTGTTTAAACACTGTGTCCACTCACTGTCCACTCTATTAGACACTCCTACCTTGCTGATCCACCTTGTAAATGTGAAGTCAGAGATAATAGCTCATCTGCTGCTGCTCCAGCAGCACTGCTGTGTCTGATCCACTCACACCAGCACAGCACACTGTAACACACCACCGCCACACCATCCTCTAGTCCGTCATCAGTGGTCACAGGATGCTGCCCACAGGGCACTGTCTATTCTCAGTCCAGCAGTGACACTAAGCTGTTTAAAAACTCCAGCAGCACTGCTGTGTCTGATCCACTCACACCATTACCATGTCAGTGTCACTGCAGTGCTGAGTTTGATCCATCACCCAAATAATACTTGCTTTGTGATGATCCTGTGGGGATTAACAAAAATAACAGATGGACTACAGTATGTATCTCTGATGGGCCAGTTGATGCACAATTTAATTAACTTTATTACATAACTTACTTAAAACCTATCTGACTTCTTTACCAATGATTTGTTTTGTGTGTTTTTGGCCCACAATAAACATTTCACTTTGTTATCTCCAAGACAACGACGAGTTTGAACACCCCTGGTAAAATGTATTAGTTGCTGAACCTGGCTGTGGTTTTTAACTTGTTGTCTATGTTACTGTCTATGTTTTGCTCTGTCTTTTTGTGGAAGATGATAAAGCCCCACCATGGCTACCTCCTTGACAACTGTACCATAGATGAGTCTTTGCTGTTGCCTGGTGACAATGTTTGAGCATATTTCATCATTCTTGTCTGTAGATGACCCTTTTGACAAGCCTCCTTGTCGTGGATGTTCGTCGTACTTGGTGGAACCCTACATAAAGTGTGCTGAATGTGGACCGTCCCCTTTACTTCTCTGTCTCCAGGTGTGTTTCTGAAGTGTCTTGAAGGGATGCTTCATTGATCTTCAACCTCCAGCCATTGCCTTCTGTTGAGTTTCAAGCCAACAGTGAAATATGTAAAATGTATTAATTGGTTTTGTTTGAGGTTATTAACCATCCACAACAGATACAATTATCTAAGGTCTAAAGGGCTGGAGTATTCCTTAAAGTTGTTGCTTTACCGAAATAATAGAAATACAGCTTATTTTGTTTTCTGTTACAGTGTTTTACAAGAGGCTATGAGTATAAAAAGCACCAGAGTGACCACAAATATGAGATCATGGTAAGTAAAATAAAGCCTATTGTAGCAATTCCAGTGGTTGATCCACATTTTATAATTTTGATTAGCTCTGTGTGGGAAGAAAGAAAAGCTGTTGTGGAACTAAAACCTTCTTTTTCTGCTAGACCTCGGATTTTCCTATACTTGAGCCTGGCTGGACAGCGCAGGAGGAGATGGCTCTCCTAGAGGCAGTCATGGACTGCGGCTTTGGGAATTGGTCTGTGTAGCTGATGCCTTCTATATATTTTCCTGTGGGTCTTAGCCAAAGTCATAACAATGATTATAGACCTTTTGAAAGACGTATGATGACATTTTTTGAAAATCATTTCAAAAATAGTTTTACCAACATGGGCATATTTCTGTGCTAAGTGGGCGCTGCACTGTAGCTGGAGAAATCTATTTCCATCGTTCAAAAAATTGAAACTGGGCCTCATCAGAACTAAAACCTTGCATTTATTGGTTGGGACAGCATGTGAAATGCTAATAAAACAAAAAGTACTGATTAGTAAATTCACTTAAACCTTAATTTTTGGTAAATGTGCAGCCATTACAAATTAAATGCTTGCAACATGTTCCAAAAAAGCAGTTCCAGGAGCATGTTTACCACTGTGTTATGTGACATTTCATTTAAATAGCACTGTATTAGGAGCACAAACTGATCCAGCTTTGAAAGTGATGTTTTTGCCATTCTTCTGCTGCACAAGCCTTCTGCTGCACAATTGTAGAGCACCTTTCTTGCTGTGCTTTGAGTATAATAATTTAGTGGTCTGGACTGAAGGCCAGTCCAGCACCTGCACTCTCTTTCCTGGTGTTGTCATGTTGAAATAAGTATGGGTGTCCCTGAAAAAGTTGCTGTCTAAACTGGAGGACATGTTGCTCAAAAACGTGTTCCACAGATGTGCCGGTTACCCACTAATACTTGGCACACAATGACAGAACCTGGCTTTTCTTTTGTAACTCGGAGAACACTGCATCTAAAATTTTTATGAGCTTTATGATGGGTTTACTCGTCATTACACCACAATCAGTGCGTTTCAGATGAGCCCAGGGAAGTCGGCAGCAATTCAGTTGACATGTGGCATCGGATGTGTATGGTACAGCGTTCATTTGCATTTGTGCATGCACTGACGGATGTTGTTTTATACCTAATTTTTTAAATAGCTAAGTATTCTCGAGCTCATGTGTTGTTATCCATCATAGAAATATTCCAGTTTTTATTGCAGTGCCATCTGAGGGACTGAAGGTGATTTTGTTAGAATATTTTGAATTTGAAATACTGAAAATCCTTGCTTACAGAGATGTGTAGAAGAACAGATAAATAAGTAGTCTCTCCACTTGCCGTACCACATAAAGGCAAAAAAACAGTGTTTATACCAGTAAAAAAATATATATATTTTTGTCACATAGACTTGCACTTGCACTCTGAAGTGCAAGAAATTGGTTTCATCAATAACATTTGAACTTATTCTTGTTTGTGCCATGGTTTTATAGGCAGGATGTGGCTTACCAAATGCGTACGAAGACCAAGGAGGAGTGTGAAAGCCATTACATGAAGAACTTCATCAACAACCCTCTCTTTTCCTCCACCCTGCTCAGTCTCAGGCAGATGGAGGAGGCTCGGACAGCAGACAATGCCATCCCATTCAAACGTAAGAGATTGTCTTCTTCGGAAACGATCAATAGTATTACTATTGTATCGGAGAGATGATGCTGATATCAGAATCGTGATATTAACTAAATTGTATGCTTAAAGAAAAAGGTGAAAACTCAGAATTTACAATTTGCAATAAGCCAAAGCTGCTTAGTGTCTGAACTTTAGATTTGCTTTGGAGCTGTGACGCTGATGTTGCCAGCAAGAAATGGAAGCATAAGACCACCAAGTGACAAATTTCGTGTTGAATGACAGCACTGGCCTTAACTACAATAAGTTGTTCAGTATTCTCAGATAGACATACGTACACTCCTCATCCAAAGAATAGTTGCACCCAGAAGGAAATGTCGGATTCCAGTGCTATTCGGAAGGAAGATAAAGGTTACCAGGAACAATAAATGATGATAAATTTAGACTGATATGGACTATGGGATATTTGGAATATGGAATATTTATTGAGCTACACATACAGAAGTAGTGTCTCTCAGTATGGCGTTGGGCCCCCTAACGCAACATGCCAGTCGACACCAGACCTTCTGGACATGGGACACGTGACAACAAACAGTTCATCTTGGAGTTGACCACGTTGACCACGTTGACACACGGATTCATTTGTCGTCTCCACTTAGAAAAAAGCGGGACTTGTCACTGAAGATGACCCGCTGCCATTTTGAGTCACTCCATGACAGTCTGGTTGGCGTGGTGTTACGGTCTGCATACATGTCGTCTGCCAGTTAGTGCTGGCACTAGCAGGATGACTCATGGAGGGCATCACTGCTCACTGACTGGTCACTCCCTGCATGTCAGACAGTTTGTTGGTTCTCTCTCTTCTCGGAGCCCTGCAGTGCGACCCCTCTACAACTAATCCAACTACTCAAATTGATTTCAAACTCTTTTCTGAGGCATACTTCACTTGCAAAGAATGCTACCAACACACAAGGGTGACTTTATAGTCAGTCATGTACAGCAATAATGCGTGTCCTTGCTTATGTCACATGTGTGGCCAAGCGTGAAACTTGAATCATTCCCATGTCTTATGATGTCAGACGTACCCACCAAGTTTCATTCCTGCCGACTGATTCTTTCTGGGTGCACCTTTTCTTTTGATGATAAGTGTATGTAGTTTCTGACACCTTATGACACAGTTATCTAAAAATTGGGTAATAGAAAAGATGTTTGTGTCATGTAGATGTCATGTAGATCTGTTTGTTTTAGATAACAGTGTGTCATGCAGTGACAGATTAATTAAAGTCTATTTGAGATTGCTTGACAACTTGACATGGTTTGAGGCAAACGTAATGATGTAGTCATGGAGTGTTTCTCAAGTTATATTTAATAAGGGGAAAAATTGTGTATGTTTCATTTTTACAGAGCTTCTTAATTAAATAAGAAATCCATTATTATTGTAATTGGCAGATGTTGTTGTTATTGGCACAGATTGCTGTTATTAAAACAGGAGGTATCATAACCAACATCTGTGTAACCACATTAAAATGACTTTAATTTGCATGCATAAGTATTTTGTGTTGATGTCCTCAGTCTGGTATGTTTTGAAAAACAGTGTACTTGGATGCTTTTGGCTGCACAATAAGCACAATCAGTTTTGTTTAATTTATTATAGAACAGTCCAAACTGAGCCAAGATACATTTGATCATGGAATGACACATGCAGATTTGCTTAAACACCTCAAACGCTTTGGCTTCAAGTTAAAGATGTTATTACTGTTTGTTTTTTTTAATGTAACAAAACTTTTCCCCCCTCATCAGCCACCGATGATCCTCCTAGACCCTCATTTGATTCTCAGCTGTCCAGAGATATGGCTGGGTACATGCCTGCTCGCGCAGACTTCATGGAGGTCAGTGCACAGTGTTTCAGAAAGAGTTACCTGAGGATATAAACCAGTATAATCAGGCATCTGAAATTTGCTCTGCGTCTTTGTAAACATGTTTCAAAACCAAATCAAAGTGATTTCTTTTGCATACTAGGTTTTGAATTAGGAATGCAGTTTTGCATATTTATCCCCAATATACCATGCACAAAATTGTGTAAAAAAAAAAAAATTGTAAATGGCCAAGTTGTGGAGTTCTATTAGTACTGTGTAAATTGTACTTAAAGGTGGAATTTCTCCAATTTCTCAGAACTTACATAATTTAGGAAATGTTTATAATGTAGGAAAAGTCCTTTAGAGTGGTTTGATGTGACTTGGGTGGGGTATTCCACAAAGCAGGATTTCTCAGTTAACCAGATAATTTAAGCCTAGTGATGAGGATGGACCAATCAGAATGTCCCTCAGCTATTTTCCTATTGGACAGGCTTTACTCTGGGCTTCATATATATGGCTAACTGAGAAATCCTGCTTTGTGGAGGGAAAAAATGGAGTTACCCTTTAAGAACCGATTACATTCTTAAGATGCTGTGATTTTTTATTTTTTTTTTCCAATATATTGTAGCACACATGTGGCGTGGTGAGGGTGTAGTTTGATACCAAAAATTTAGCACCCTGGGTCAGATGTACAGATCCTCTTATGCCAGTTCCAAGTGCACTTTGCCCACAGATGCATGTGTATGTATACAACTTTAAGCATAAGTATGTTATGTGGCATGCAAAATGGTGTTCTTTCTTTTGTATTTCATAAATACTCATAGCACGTAGATGGAGGATCATGGATAACACAAAAGAACAACACTGTTTCAACTCACCTCTAGAGGTCGCCTAGTGATTCTATAGCAGGGATCACCCGTCTTTTCTACTGAGGGCCAGTGTGTCTGTGGGTTTTCTTTCCAGCCAAGCAGAAGCATACCACATATAAGTAACAGTTGTTTGAAGACCGAGGCCAGCTGATTAAACAAGTGGAGTGCTTCTGCTTGATTGAAAAGAAAACCTGCAGCTGCAGTGGCTTTTTGTGGACAAGATTAATCATCCCTGCTCTGAAGCTTTGACTTTCCTTGTTATAGTTTTTTATACTTTTATTTTTTAAGCAGGGATTGAATTATATTGCATGAAAGCACTTCATTTATTAGCATCACTATCTCTTCCATGCTGAACATTTTCTGTTTTGTCCCAAGCTTGTTGATGGCTACACTGTTCTGCTGTGTCTTTTGAACTCGGTGATGTCCATTCAAAGCGCAGTTTGTATTCAGAGACTGCATAATAAGTTACAGCTGTAGTAAACTAAACTGAACTTTAAATTTGGACTCCCTGGTGACAATTAAAACGCACAATATGGCCTATTCAAAAGTTCTGGCATGTTTTGTATGTTCAATTTTTTTCCAATATGTTAAGCTCAGTGAATAAATAGATGTTCACTAAAACATGCAGGAAAATTCCATATTTAAGTGTGTTCCCTGCAAAGGATGTACTTATTTTCACACAGAATTTCTGATCAGAGGTGGTTATGCTTTTTCATTTGATTCTTGTTTGTTTCTCTGCACACAGTTTCACAGTGGTTTCGTGTCCTCTGCAGATAACCGTTAATCTTGGCAAAATTAAAGGCGCAAAAAAAAATGCGAGCTTTTCTGCAGTAACATGTGACTGCTGTTTTATTTCCTTTTTTTTCTAGTTTATAGTTTTTTTAATGAATGTAGTAAGAATCGGTTAAAATAAAATTCAGTTGACGAACAAAATGTCACAATCAAGAATATGATGCAATGGCAGTCATACTGCGTATTAAGAGAAGAGAAATGTACAGCATCTGTTCTTTCTCCAGTCCCAGTTCCAAAAAAGATTGGGACAGTAGGTGAAATGAAAGTAAACACAGAACTGTGTGATTTGTAAATTCACTTTTTAAATGCACCAAATACAAGTTATTTCATGTTTTGAATTTTGGGCTTAATATTTTTTTAAAAAATATGTTAATTCTAAAACCGATGCCTGTAATGCAGTCCAAAAAGTTGGAACAGAGGTAGTTTAAATGTTTTAAGTGATGCAATCATGCTTGGGTATAAACAATTAATTCAGGACCGATCAGAGTCCTTATGAGCAGTGGTGAGATGAGGCTCGCTGTGTCCACTGTATAGGAACAACAGCGAGCATTTTGCTTCAAAAGCTTCAGAGAATAATGAGAAATCTCTGTAAGTAAAGGAGAAGGTCTGTGCCTTTGATCCCTCTGATGCCCACTGCATTAGAATTTGGCATGCTTCTGTAATTAAGGTAAGCACATATGTATGGGAATGCTTTGGAAAATGTTGCCAGTACATACAATTTATCACTGCATCTACATAAAGCAGAAGGCGTGTACTAGAAACACTGCCAGCCTCTCTGGGCTAATGCTAATTTAACATGGACTGATGCAAGTGTACAAGTCCACCTTTCAAGTTGTTTTTTTTTCCGGCCCAGAGAGAAAATGTCTTGTTAATAATGCAAAGATCAAATCCAGTCATGTTATGAGGGTGCTTTAGTGGGTAACTTCTCTGAAGGCAGCATTAGTACTGAGGGGTCTGTACTCATTTCAGAGCAAAATATGCTGCTCTCTAGATGACATCTCTGCTTGTTTCAGCAAGATGGTGTTAAGCCACATTCTGCATGTGGTTCAACAGTGTGACTTCATAATAAGAAAGTGTGAGGCTGCTAGACTGACCTGTCTGCAGTCCAGACCTGTCTTCCACCCGTCTCCTTATGAAGTGTAATATATGGCAATGCAAACCCCTGGACTGTTGTGCAGCTGAAGTGTTGTCAAGAAGAACGGAAAAAACCTCCACTGTCAAAGCTATAGTCGATGTCCTTGGTTCCCAAACGATTACTGATTTTAGTGAAGGGGAAAGGGGATGTAACACAATAGTAAACATGCTCCTGCCCCAACTTTTTTAGAGCATGTTCCAAGTTAATGAGTTGAAACTTTAAATATCTTTTAAAAAACGGTTTAATTGAATCAAGGTCAAAACAAATACTTTTTTATTTTTTTGAAAATAAAAGTATTTGTACTTTTCTAGGTAGATTTTTTTAAAAGATGTGGATAATTACGTCTGCCCGCTCCCCATGCCTGGGGGTATTGTACCAAAGGAGCCCTGTACGGTTTAGGAATCATTAACCTGCAGGAACATATGGGAGAGTAAAAGCAAACATTTCTATGTGAAATTGACTACTCATCATGTAGCTGCACTCAGCAGTGCTTATGAAGTAGCCTAGAGGCTTAAATGTATCAAAACAGTGGTTTTTGATAGTTATGGTTGTGCATAATTTAATTAAATTGCGTTGAATATTAGTATTCTCCTGGTTTCCTGTTCTTCAGCTTGGAGTGCATTTTATATTATTCATAGCAGAAAGGGACCTTGTGAATGCCTAGTGGTGTTCAGTGAACGACTAATGAAGTTTCTCTCTCTGCTTATGTCTTATGCTAGGAATTCGATAACTACGCAGAATGGGATTTGAAAGATATTGATTTTGTTGATGACGACTCTGATATTCTTCATGGTAAGTGCCATGACACACAAATGAAGCCAGGTATGAAATTAGTGGCACCTTTTATGAAAACGAGCTAAATGTCGATTCTCCCTACAATAAGCTACGACATACAAGTTGCTTTACTCCCCTGGTGTTTATTGCCCTGTTCCCCTCATGGTAGATAATGTGTCCACTTTAATATGAGTACTTTAATGTCAGTAATTAACACTGAAGCTATAAAACCAAAGATGTGTATTATTTTATAAGATTTTGTATGGTTGAGTGACAACCTATGTTTTTTTTCCCCTTGTCTGTAAACATAGAAAAACAGTGCAGTCTGGATTTATTTGGGTGGTTTTTATTGTTGTGGCTCTGAAATCGTGCACTCCAGGTTTTGAAATGAAACAATAACTGAAATGCAGAATATCAGCTTCTGTGTTGGGTGAACCAGTGTGAATAAGTCACAGCCGTTTTTGCACATTGTTCCCCCAATTTAGTGGACTATCATACATATTAACATGGTCTTCAGTATATTATCATGTTCAGTATTTGCCTGCATCTTTTATATGAAGTAATGTGATGCGAGACCCTTTGTTTGCAGGAAATTGTCATATTTATATTTGTTCCCTCTAGAGGATTTGTGGACTTATTTTAACTTGTAAAATCGACAAAACATGGAATTTACTTGGGGGTGTTCAAACTTTTGCATATAAATGTGTTATTCTTAGTAATAAGGCCCTGACCTGTAATATTTTATTGCATTTTAATTTTATTTATTATATAGTTGCTGTTTTTGTCATTAACCCTTCAGATTATGCCAGTTAACTGTATAATGTGCTTTGTTGCAGCCCTTAAAGTTGCAGTTGTGGATATATACCATTCAAGACTGAAGGAGAGACAGCGAAGGAAAAAGTGAGTTTAAAACAAGCTTGAATTTTGACCTGAGAACCACTAGAGGGTGTCATGTACCTTACTGTATCCTGAACGTCAGACATTTTTCCAGCATGCAGATCTGAAAGTCATGATTACCCGATCAAGTGTAAAGTCTGTAAAACCAGCTTGTTTTAGTTTAGACTCCCTGAAAGACTGTACTCAGTTTTTGGTACATTCCCATTTAGGGTAGCCTACATGGCAACCTTGAGCTTGTTTGAGTTTGACGCATAGCTGAGATGCCCTGGATAATGTTTACTGTAAAGTATCTGGATGTAAATCAGTTTTAATGAGCCGTAGCTGTCCATGGTAAGTAGAGCAGCTTGTTATGGTGGCTGAGGTATGCAAGGTCCCTTAGACATGTGCACTTAAAGTGCACTGGGCTGAGGCCACTGCTGTTCTTTCAGACTCCCTGCTAGGAATGTCAGTGATGCTCTTGTCTGTATTGATAAATAGACTCACTGTAGATGTACTGAACTAGAATTCCTTCCTCTCCCCGTTTATGATGACGTTAGACAAAAAACAACATCCTAGGTCGCTGGCTTGTGTAACAGCTCCATCGGTCACACTGAGCCATGTTTCCAAATCCTTTTTAGCTATCGAGTGCGCAAATTTAAATACACAAATTCCTTTATTAAAACACCCACACTTATCTGGCATGTATTTGATAATTAATATGAAATACATCTGGGGGGAAAAAATTGTCATATGAAACTGAAATGTACCTAATAGCGTGTAATATCTCCATGAGCATGAACAGCTGTGATTCGATTTGCATTGACTGGACAAGTTTCTGGATGTAGGCAATATCACATTCAGCCACACTTGCTCAAAGAATTGTGCAGCTGGGCCAGATTTGGTGGATGCCTTCCTGGCCCAGTTCTGAGGAGACGTTCCTGTAGGCTGGGTTTTTTGCTACTGCTAGTAGACCCGTATGACCGTACACTTCCGTACACCTGCCAATGCAGCTACTTCCTTCACGCTATGGCCTTTGGCACACCCAAATGTAATCACTCCTTTCTGCCAATTATTAACATCTGCAATGCAGACCACTTTCCACACATGGAACGAGACATTCACTGCACTGTACCACCTCTTCTCAATATATGAATCCAGTCACACACCCCGCAGGTATTTATAGCCCGATCACCCTTGTGCAATGCCATCTGCAGGAGCCTGAAGTTACATTAAATATCTAGTCTTTGCCCTTTCTTTTCATTTCACATTTAGTTTGTAAAGTTTCATTATCATGACAGGCACACTTACAGCACACTAAACGTTTTGTTTTGTTTTTGTTTCGTTTTTGTTTCAGAGCCAGTAGTCTGGCTACAGGTGAAACTAATATTGCAGTTACAGGTAGCAATTGCTAAATGTATTGTGCAGCTCTCTTCATGGTTGAGGTTCATTAAATTGCCACTGAGGACTCATTCAAAGCTCAACTGTAATAACTGTCCACAGGCAGACTATAGTTTAGCTTTTTTTCTCTACTTTCTCTTCTTGTACAATGTAAACATACTGAAACTGTTTTGTTGTGTCTTTCAGGATCATTCGGGACCATGGACTCATAAACCTGCGCAAGTTTCAGAGTAAGGGTTCTTCAGAGTCACTACATTGTATTTGTTTTGTGCTTTGATACTGTCATCACAATGCCTTCAACCGTCACTATAAGGTTATTGGATGCCAATCGAGCATTACAGGTACCAAATGTTCATCTCCTAAACAATGCATCATTGTTTAGTGCTATCAATCTTGGTACCAGTCATACTCAGATTACTGAAGCAGCACGCACATCTACAGATCCCTGCCTGGTTGTACGAAATGAATCTCCCTGACCTCTAAAACATAAGCATGCAAGCATTTAGGCTCAGAATAGTTTGATTGGACCAGTGCCAAAGCAGCATGCAACGGCCATAATTGCTCGTCCATGAATAGTCCACCATGAAATGAACACCCTGCCTCTAATGATAAAGGAGACGGCCGCTTCGTGAGCTTCTATTCATCTGTACTCCCCGGGAGCACGAGGGTCAGAGCTATCAGTAAATGGAAGAATCCCCCCAACCACTCGTGTCACAGCAATTTCTGCTAGCTATGGATGTTTATCCAATCCAGTCTTTTTGTTTTCATTTTATAGCCAGAATCCTCCATGGCGTTTTCATGAACAGCTTCGAGCACAGGGATGTGCAAGGGCCGGCTTTCCTGTTTATTTATTTATCAGCCCTCTGCCACCTTCCTTATCTCCTGCTCTCTCAAGACAAAAGAGAGCCAATAGTTACCGTGGAGCTGCAGGATGGTTGTCATGGAGACTGTCTGAAATTGTGTGTGTGTGTGTGTGTGTGTGTGTGTGTGTGTGTATTTGCGAGAGACGTTCGTGTACAGCAGTGGCCGAGGATTCATGGCTCACAGCAATGCTAGTTTATCCCCTTTAGGAGAGCAAGGCAGCTTGACCTGTCGTTCAGTCTCAAGGCCATTAGCCCTCACACTTTTCCACTGTCCACACTGAACCAAGTGTAGAGCCCAGCACAGTAGGATATTTGTTGCAGACCACTGTGTATGTGTTTTCAGGGGTGGACTTGACACTAAGCTAACACAGGCAACTGCATACGGTCATAAAAGTACAAACAGGACTGTGTGAAAGTCAGAGACCACCCTTCTTTTATATGTGTTTTTTCCAGTCAAAATGGCCATTGAGTTCAAATTCATTTTACAGCATTTAGAGTGTCCACTCTTTGCCTTTATTATAGCTTCCATTATTTTCAGGAGACTCGCTTTCTCTTAATGGATGTTTAGACAAATAAAATAACAAGTCTCTGAATTGCACAGTCCTCTTAATTGCTGCTATTTAGTGTTGTAGTTAGATATGGAACATTACCACTTGTTCCTTTCTGATATTAATATTGAAATATTGAGTGTGTTTTTCCTTTTTAAACTGTTATGGTTTAAATAAGCTATTTTTAATTGAAGCAGTTTAATTAAATTCATCAAAAGCTCAAAGCTCATCTGCCCTGTCTGCTTATTGTTTTCATGTTGAAAGGCAATTCCACTGATTTTTTCACAATGTCTACATAATTTAGTCATAAAATGTAAACAAAGTCATGTTGGAGTGGTTTGATGGGAAAGGGTTCATTGTAGAAAACTCTTTTGATATTGACATATCAGTTGCATGTGAATAATTTAATTATACAGACATTTTGAAAACTAGTGCAAAACATGTTGTGCAGAGCTAGCAAAGGCAAACTAACACCACCTCTGTCACCCTCATCACAGCTCACTCTCTCTGCCTATTAACCAGCAGTGGCAACGAGATGCTTCTCAGATGCTTCTGCTGGCAGGAGCCTTCAAGGGGCCTAAATGCAATTCAGTGCTGCAAGAAAGCTCATCAAGGAGACGTTTATTGATTCAGTGGGCACAGCAGTGGGAACAGACTCTTTTCTATGCCACAGTCAAACAAAGACTTGATGTTTAGTATGATCGTTTTCTGATGTTGGTTGATGTGTGTTTCTTCTGTGAATATGAGAGGCTTATTTGGTTGTCTGTGACAGTACTGGAGCGACGTTACCCTAAGGAGGTGCAGGACCTGTATGATGCCATGAGGCGATTTGCCAGGGTGGTGGGACCGGTCGAGCATGACAAGTTCATTGAGAGCCATGCTTGTGAGTATTTAACCCAGCGCACTACCATGCATTCCAGACTGTCCAAAGAAATATTGGATTGACATTTTAAAATGAGCTTTTCTTAATTGAAGCACTTTAAAAAGCACCTTAAAAGTAGCACCTTAAATGTAGGCTAGCATGCTCCGATTACTCAAACATCCATCACTCAGAAGGGTAAACCCCCTCTAAAAGCTTCCCAAATTTCTCTAGTGTGTGCTTTTTTACCATCCTGGGCAAAATAAACTAGCGTGTTTCACTAGCTAATAGGACTTTCTCCTTTGTGAAAAAAAGTGAGGTTTATTTTACCATTGGTGTTCTCTGCCCATGTAACATACATCTACATGCTAAATTTGAGTTTTTAGGAGAAATTCAATTACAGTTTTGAACTGAAAAGATGACTTTTCAGTTGCGTTACATCCCTAGGTAACAACAGACTTGTTGTCTGTTGGACAGTTTAGATGAGCGCACCATTGCCTCCTACTTGGACCTGCTCCTTGACAACATATTCTGGTGAACTGTTGGCTGGTAATGTAGTAGGTAGCTACAAGGCCCTTTTAACACATGGGTTCAAAAACACATGATGTTTGACAAGCACACCATGCTACACAAATAATGGCAAATGCATACACGTAAATTGACATCACAGCTTGGTTCCTGATCAGTACCATCTTTACTAAGCAGGTTTGTTTGGAGGAGCATAATGTTATAATTTCATGTGAATATTTGTGACAGTACTTACTTGTGAATAATGCAGTTTTCCTCCTGTTGTGTGTAAGCAAAATATTTTGTGCTTTTAATAGTACTTTGGAAAAGAAAATGTGTCAATAGTATTTGTAAAAAAATATCCTCAAATGCTGAGAAAATTAAAATTCGACTCAAGAAAATGTATTGAACAATTTTTTTCCATATTTTGAATGGCTGTATAAATCGATGCTCGATATATGTAGTGACTTCTCCCCCACATGTACATTATTGTTTAATGAGTTGTGTTCGAGTGTGGGTGTCATGAACTGGGTTGCGTGAACAGATTTACTCATTCATTGTGTGTCTATTTACCAATAGTCTGTTCGGCTTCCTGGATCTGGTAGGGTGAAAAGTTCACGACTGTCAGCACTAAGCATAAATGCTGAACTCATTGTGGGTTCCTCTCTTTCTGCCTCTCTCCTAGTGGAGTTTGAGTTGCGGAGGGAGATTCGACGGCTGCAGGAATACAGAAGGGAAGGCATCCAGTCTTTCTGTGGTAAGCTCAACACAAAACCCGTCTCCCTGAAGTCTGCGCCTGCCATTACTCACCAAAACTCAAACCCTGCTGCCCTGACAGCATCATCAAAATAGCACACTTCTGTTATGTTCCTTTCAAAGGACATTATTCAAATCTAATCCAAGCGGAATTGCTAAAATATAGCCAGTGCATACACATGATTTAGAGTGTTGAGCTATCACTTTACTGTATAGGTAGTTAGCAATGTAGTAACTAAACCAGATGTAGGTCCCTTCCATTCAGTTTCATTTGTTTAGCATATGAATGCAATGCAACAGAGAACGTTCTCACAAAATTCATAAAATATTTCATTGATCAGTGATACTTATTTAGTCCTCACCTTTTAGGATTTAATTATTTCATCTGATTTCAATAGGATTTAATTATTTAATTAGTGTTTTATAGTCAGATTTTATTATAGTATTTTGCTAAATATCACTTCAGGTTGCTTTAATTTTAAATGTCAGTTTTGGCAAACAAACCCACTAGCTCACTGAGAATGGAAAATCACAAATCTTCTAAATTGAAAGGCTCCATTTTTGCTATTTTAGTAGTTGGTTACAAATCTATCAGATATGTTGATGTGAATACGCAGAACCTCCATCTAAAAGTGTTGTTCTGGTTCTTATTTTTCTCCTATTGTATATCTGTATTCACTCTCCGTCTGAAACATTCTGTTCTGAGCTCCTGTATCTCTAAACCCCACCTCACAATGAGCCCAGTGTACTTTGATTGGTCAGCTCACCCACTCTGTTCAGATTATTCAGCTGCTAGGACAGCATCCTGCTGCTACACCCAAACTGCTACTCTTATAGTAGCACTGGTTCTGCCGTATCAGTTTGAGCCAGAGTCTGATTTTGAAAGTCAGGTAAAACAGGTCGGTACACCTCTTCCACCTTTGCAAGCAATTAGGATGCCCACATGATGCCCACAACACTGTATCTACCCACTGACCACTCTGTTAGACACTGTTACCTTGGTGGGCCACCTTGTAGATATAAAATCAGAGATGATGGCTCATCTGTTGCTACACAGTTTGTATTAGCAATCCTCTAGTCCTCCAGCAACCCTATATGGCACATTAAGAATTGCTTTTAAAATACACATAATTAGAAACAAGTGATTAACTGTAAAATTGATACAATGGCAGAAAAATGCCGTCAGCAGTCATAGCATTGACAAATGCAGCCTTTATGACAACAGCCAGTAATTGTAATAAGCTTTTATAAATGTTTATGTAGATTTGTCTGTATGTTATGTCATGTAGCCATAACAATGCTGCTGTACAGTAAAGTGTTACTGTAAAACGTGATTGTTTCCTGGAAATTAAGCTCTGGCCCTGATATTTTGGACAGCCTATTTTTTTTTTTTTGACTGGCTTGAGGTTTCAGTGGTGCCTTTTTTTTTTTTTTTTTTGTGATTGTGTTGCATGTTTGGCTGCTTTTAATGGGTCTCACAAGCTTCATGTTATTCTAAAGGTCCCCAGTTAGAATATGTCATTCTTGATGATGGAAGGCTATAAATAAAATGGCAGGCCTTTTATAATTTGAAATTGCACTCTTTCACTAGTTGCTTAATAAAGCCATGAAAGCCATGATGACACAGCTGTGTATAGTCATATGAAAAAATTTACCTTGTCAAATGAGATGTTTTGTTGATTTTCTTAGGGAAATGTTAACACAACCTATACAGTGAATACACTTCTGCACATTTCACTACACAGTAACTGTCTGAATTTAACATGGGGGGGAAAAAATAACACAGAATGTGACTCACACAAACGTTAACATTTTATGTTAGATTTTTTTCAATATATTACACTGAGCAAATAAGTTTTACCGTAAAATTTAGGCTTGTTCCTTGTGGAGTATGGGTTAATTTTTGCATATTTGGCATGACGTTACAAGTGTAATGACATTGCCAAAAGCATAAAGCAGTTTACCCCGTATTTTAGTTTGTATTCAGCTTCTAAATCACTCCATAGTTTCTTGACTGTTCCTTCCATTTTATAAGCTACATGTAATCATCTTTAAGTTACTCACTGTTGATATTACTAACAAACTAGCCTTCAGCAGGCTGAGAATTTTGACGTTAACTGGTGCTTCTTTGTTTGTCATGTTGTCAGCCACCAGGAGCAGATTCTGAAAGCAAAAGAAAAGCCTGTAATTAAGACTGCCCATCTTATGCTTGCACACTGCATGCAAATGATCAAGAACGTACAGCCCTAATACAAAGCATCTGGGAATGCATCGGTCAAATAAAATTGGAATAGGCTGTAATTTCTGAATAATTCATCTCTCCTGCTAGCATAATGACAGCCTCTTTAGTGTTATGTGTAATAACCAGAATGCAGAACGATTGGCAGTTGCCTTTGAGTTGATATTTAATGTGTCACATTCGTTTAAAGACAGTAAGTTGTGCGCTTTAGAAAAATCTTTAACGTTATAGATAAATAAGTTTCTCATTTTGTTCCTCTTCTTCTTAGCAAGCAAGAAAAAGTGATTCATTCTCACAATGTTGAACCTTAAATTACTTTTGAACTATTAAGCTGAAAATTTAGCCTGACTTGTGTCCACTAGAAAGCACTTCATTGCTGTAAGGATGTGTATTAGATTCCAAATCAGTTTAAATTCTGTATTCATAATAAAAGTTATGGTTTAGCACTTGCTGCAGGGCTTATGGTATTTTCTTTCTGCTGACAGCAAAGTAAGACGTGGTTTGTTTTGCAGGTGCAAAGGTATATGAGCGGGTGAAGCGGGTGAGGGAGGACGAGCGCAGTAAGAGGAACATGCTGTGTGAAGTGCTGCAGTACATCCACGATGACCGTGCGTGCCAGCAGTGGCTCCACAAACAGGCTGCCATGTGAGTTTATCTTCTCCAGCTGTCTTCCTTGTACATTTGCTTTTATTCTGTGGTATTGTTGCACAGTGTATCTTCTGTACAAGGTTTGCGGTGTCCGCCTCTGCTGTTACCATATTAGTCACAGTCTCATGCTTCTGATGGGTATAGTACGGTGGTTTAAGCAAATCATAATGAAAGTTATTATTGTCACAATAATGTGGACCAATGCTTTAAAACTGTATGGCCAGAAATCTAGTTTACCACACAAGCTTTCTTTCACCTAAAATGTAGTTCACCAGACAGGGCCATGTTAACGTTAAGTCCACCATTCATTCAGCTTCTGATAAAACGGGAATGAAGTATAAGGTATTCATCTTTTGGCATCAGAATAAAAAGCAGAACATGTTTATTGAACAGAACCCTTGGTCAACTAAATACATTTTTTCCCATGTTTAGTGTGTCCACCCTTTGCCTTTTATTACAGCCTCCACATTCTTTTCAGGCGAGTTACTTTCAGTTTTTCACACCTCAGAAGTTCAGTCTTAGAAGTTGGTTGAATTTTATGCTTCTCACAATGCAAGTAGTGGCCAACACATTATGATAGTAAAGTCAGTCTCTGGGGTGGTTGGTCTATTCATCTGAGAGCACCAGCTGCTTCTTTGTTTGATTTGCAATTATTTTTCTTTTTTGTCGGTTTTCTTTTCATAGTAACAGCATCTTGACAGCTAAACAATCTAAACAACGAAGACTCGTAGTGTTGAGTCTTCACACAGTGAAAGGGTGGACAGAATTTGTTTTAGATCTGAAGAGTGGTGCTTGATTTTCTCCTTCTCTCAAAGCTAAAACCTTTTAACTGCTGTTTTGGTTTTGGTGGTCTAGAAGGTCTTGCATGGTTGTTGGAAGTCCTGTTTTCCCTATAACTTTAAATAAACTCCAGTTTTGTTTCTTTACCGTTTATTATTTTGCTTACTTATTTTGACTTTGCTTTTCTTATACAATTATAGATATTTCTAATGTCCTCTGAAAAATCTAATGAAAAATGACCAACCTAATGACTGTCTTGAGTGAAAACTTTTGCATAATACTGTGCAACAAGACAAGTAATCTACCCTTAGCTTTAGTCAGTTAGCTTTGTGAAAACTGTATATCCATATCACACACTTGCCTTTAGAAGTGTTCCGTTATACAGCCAACCCACAAAAACAGTATTTAATTTTTATAGGCCAATTAAAATCAGAGTTTGTTTTATTTTCAGTGTTTGTTTTTGTTCTAACCTCAGTGAGAGCTAGATCACCATCTGTCGCACATGGCAGTCATCGGGGTTCAAGCACTTTATGGCTAATGGTACCAGTACAACACACAACATGGGAGTAGTTTTTAGAATGGCTTCCTTTTTCAGAACTAGTCACCTTTTTCAGTGCTCTTAAGTTTCTGTTTAGACTTTCTGATGTGTGCAGTGTTCACCACTACTGGGATGGGATCTCGCAATCAGAGTGCAATACTTTGTCCATGTTATCGATCAAATTAGTTATTTTTATTTTTTTATTTATTTATTTTTTTTTTTGAGATGCTTCACCCTATGTAGCCATCCACACTGACTTTGATATTTTCATCAACAGCTTGACTGTTTTTGTCTCAATATATTGGACCTGAGTTTTGGTGCCAAGTGGACGGATGCCTGTCAAAATTGGACTAATGTGCGGAAAAGCACGAAATGTGCCGAGCAGCGATGATTCAATGTCTGTGTGTGCAGTCAGTCTGCTCGAGCAGCTTCAGAAGCAGCTGTGTGAGTGTGTGTGACTGGCTCAGCTGATGACTGACACTGTTCTTCTCTCATAGTGACGCTGGCATTACCCCCGTGGTCACTACCATCACTACCTCAGGTAAGCTGCTGCGCACTACTGCACACCCCTCACCATCCCACCTGCCACTCTTCCATTCTCCACCCCCT
>CM067488.1:8245297-8343742 GCA_034552555.1 Semaprochilodus insignis
CTCTCTCTCTCTCTCTCTCTCTCTCTCTCTCTCTCTCTCGCTCTCCATAGCCCTGTTGCTTGTGCTCATTTGCTGGGCTGAAGAGTCGTGACTAACCCAGACTCAGCTCTCACACTGGAGCCCCCTCCTTCCCTCCTTCCCTCCCTCCATCTCCTCACCCTCTCCATCTTCTCACCCCTACCTCCCTCCCTCCATCTCCTCACACCCTCCCTCCCTCCCTCCATCTCCTCACCCCCTCCCCTCATCATAGCATAGTCTTTCTCTCAATCCTGAGGAGCCTACAGCATAATCCCCATTCAGCAGAGTGCTGTTTTTAGCCCATTTAGTATGTGTTTACTGGAGGTAAAAAAATGCTTTTTAGTATACCGCTTTAGAGCTACAACACAGAGCTACATTTCATTAGCTGTGGTTCATATACTCCTGCATTTTGTTGCATGGATGCTTTTAAGTGCACTCTGTTCCCAATCCACACAACAGTGCTCAGCCTGAGATACCCCCGTGTAGACATGGCTGATATGATAACGCTGTAATATTGCACTACTTGAAGACGTCTTGACAAAATGCAGTACCAGTGCCAACACTAAATGCTCAGTTGCTTAGACCAGGCAGCCGCCATGTGCTCCCTAACAACTTTAGAGTGTATACCTTTATGTTGTATAAGATGTCTGAGTGATGGAGTGAATGCAAGTTTTGGTCGTTTGTTATGTCATTTGGTTTTGGCTTTTAGAACAAGAAGTAGTAGATCTGGAGTCTGTCTGAAGAGGCAGATTTAACTGAATTCAGTAGGTTGCATCATCTTACAAGTGCACCTTTAAATTCAGGTGCTTGGCATCCACAGCTCCCAAGAAAACAACAAGCGGTTTATTTCACTGCAGCAGCCGACAGCAAAAGCTGAGGAAATTCGGAACCGATCTCTTGACGCTGACAGTGGCACATTTTTTCATCGCAAAAACGAAGGAATATCTGGTTTACCGTAATCCGTCTGTGGCCAACATGTGGACGCAGCATCAGGAGCAATAATAGTTCACGACTATATAAAAAGTTGCCATGTCTGTTGAGTTGCTACATAACATTTCTGAATGTCTAAAATGCTACACTGATCCTCTGGACTATGTTGTTTGCCTGAATGAACACAGCGACACTGCATTTGCCACCAACTTTTTGCCAGATCTCTTCCACAAATAAACAACACCCAATCTGATAGTGTGACCTTTCACAAGCATACAAAATAAATGTCATCTGAGTTGAATAATGCTCTAAGGAGTTATTTGGTACAATTGAGGTTTAATGAGACTTTGTGGACAATGTTCTGTCCAACCTTTCTAGCATTTGTGGGTGGAGCATGGATATTTCAGCATGTTGTGATAACAGTGCTATCTTGATGGGGTGTACAGTATGATGGTGAACGCTGCCCACCCCTTCAAGCAACTCATGGACATACTGACTGTGGGTGTATTTGCTGCTGTCCCAGCTGGACAGGCACGGACACGGGTGCCTGTGGGATCAGAAAAGGCCGGATTTAGCCCTCCGCTGCGTCCCCTGCTCTCAACCGCAAAGCCCTTTTCCACCCGCACTCTCCTCCCACACCCGCAACACAAGAGATGCATCAGTGCCTCAGAATAGCAGTCAAAACTACTCACGGCTGTTGTAATTCAATTGAGATGTTTTCTGTTCCTACTGACTAATTGCTAACCATTACACAGCATACGCAGCATACTACCTCCCATATTGTATGTGCGCTCTCTGGGCCAGATACCTGATGGAACATGGCTGTGAAGAGATTAAGGACCACTAAGAAATAACAGGGGATCTCTGTCTTTTTCCCAGGGGTTAGATGTATGTAATCTATAGGTCTTTCAGGCACCTCTTTGTGAGTGGCTAAGGGCAGCTGAAGGCATGTCCTGGCCAGCTGAAAGCATGTTTGGGAGGCAATGGGACAGTCTCCGGAGGGCTGGGATACTTTGACCATTATTCAGCATGCCTGGCACACAGCCTCTGTTTCTATTACAGCTCTCGCATGGGGACACTGAAATGGGTTAGGCACTGCGTTCGAGATTCCTGTCCAGCCATTTAATTAGCTATTGGCCTCAATACAGATTTTTCAGCTAATGTGCTATAAGCAATGATGTGTTGTTGTTCTGACTTCAGCAAGACTTTTGACCCCACATGGCATGGACAAGTATACCGCTCGTTTGTTTTGTTCTAAAGTTAGTAGTTCAACTCCAAACACTGATTTTTAACCAAAGTAAAAAGAAGAAACTTTTTCAATGAAAGCTAGAAAAACTGCCTTATGAGGATTGTTTGGCCACTTCAGACTGCATGGTGATTGACAGAAAGTTTAAATGAGCTATTAGATTTTGAAAGTAAATATACATATTAGTCAAATATAATGCTGAGGGTAGTTGGCTGCGATAGGCAACAAATCATTTAAACGACATCAGCATTTGTGGAAGTTAAAGGAAGGACAGAAAGGACGCTATGTACTCTCTGCCTGACACCTCAGACATCCAGTGGCAGTAGAGGAAGACAGAGGGCAAGAACTCCTCCATCAACAAGCTTCTCTCCAAAGTTTCAACTGTGTGGAACTGTTTTGTATAATGGAGGCTCTGCAGACACATTTTTACTCCTACATTACCATCATTGTACCACAGATACAGGTTGTTTTTAAAATGCTTGCAAGTAGTCTTTTCTCACTGCTACAGGCACAACTAAAGAACCAGCAGGAACTGGAGGCCAATTTGATGTCAGATAGACATTGCACAGACATTGAATTTAAGTTGAAAATGAAAATCAGCTATATGTCAAAAAACAATGCTGGTATCAGGCTAGTATATAGATGTTGGATTTTGGAAGTGAAAATCAGGTTGATGTCAAAACCCAACATTCAACAGACATGGAAATTTGGTTGAAAATCAAAATTAGATATCCGATTAAAAACATCAAGCTCCAATGTTAGACAAAAGGACAGGAGAAGTGGGCAGCCAAACATTTTTATTTTCAAGAATATAGCTTTATTTCTTTGCGTTTTTGGCCTCCTGTCCACACAAACATTTTAAGTGACTTAAATGACTCTGTTTTTAGTGTTTTCGTAGGGAAAAGATTTTTTTTTTTAATGGAGAAACCCAAAAAATCTGCAGACATACTACATGGCACCAGTTCACAAAAATCACAAAAAAAGGATCCTTCACAGTGCTTGGCACACAGAACAAATTAAACTGACTTACTAACGTTATCATGGCCAAAATTAATTTACAGTATATATTTCCTTGCCTTTGCAAGACAACTTACTCCTATGTTTCTCACCACAAGATGAGTGAAGGAAGTTAGTTGAGTTGCCTGACACAGCTGACTTTGGCTTTAAATTTGTTCAAATGGGGATCTTTCACAGACCTGGTGAAGTACTTATTTTTGCAACAAGGAATGCACTGTGTCAAACATTAGATGTTGTCCTGACTTTAAATTTTGGTCACCTGACGTCACAATCTACTTCAAACAAATATCAATATCTTTCAACGTTGGTAGCCTGCTAGGGAGACTTTGGTTTGTGAGGGGCAGCATTGTGGCATGCAGCCTCTGATAAAATAACAGCATTAAAAACAGCATTAAATCTGATTGGTTTGTGGGATTGTCGTTCACCAAAGCTGTGCGGCCGGTTGATGGAAGAACGGAGCCACAGACACGCCAAGTTACTTGTAAAGAATTTACTTACAAATTAGTTATCGGGTACCCAAACTTGGCCGTGCCGGAGAGAGCCTTCTGCCAATTCGAACGTCCCTGTCTCTCTCCGGCACCTGCCAAAGCGGGCCCTTTTATACAGTCCTTAGGTGTACATAGCTGGAATACATTATCAATGAGCTCACTTGAATGTGACATACATAAGCAAAACAAAGTATCACACAATGGCCTCATTCTTTACCTTCTTCATCTTCTCTGATTGTTTCCATATGTTACTATGTTTTTCTGACCAGTCTAGAGTTCAACCTGTCCAGCAAAACACCTCAATGATATGAGGCCCTCCAAAGAAAAAATCTAACCATTCTGGCCAGTTACTTCTTATATAAGAGTACAATGCTAATATGTAAGGAGTAAAATACACTTCAGGATTAACTGACATCAGCATCTTCCAATATAGTCCCAACTCAAATTCGACTGAGGAAACACAAAAGGGACACAACAAATATTGTTCTTGATAGCTTTAGCTTAGCCTACATTCAGCCTCCCATTCATGTTAAAGTCATAAATAGTGCTGGTAAAGTGACATATTTGGAAGACAACAAATAAACATGCTGTTCCTGGCTGTTGACAAGAAAATGTGTCAGTGCAAAAAAAGGATGGCTGAAGATATTTTGTTTGACAAGCATCAAAGGATTTCACTTATAAAGACTTATATATAAAATACAGTAACAAAACCAGTGCCAGCAAAAACAATGCCAGCCAGTGAGCATGGCTGTGAGCTGACATAACAAATTGTTGTTAAGCTGTCCAATGATATCTCATTCGCATATCTAAATACTAGCCTTCACCTGCTTTGGCAGAATTGTGAGAGTGAGACTTAGCTAGCAGGTGGGAATAATTAGTGAAATGTGTGGGGAGAGGTACAGAGAATATAACACTACACAAATGCTTTAGATGGATTGAAGAAAAAATGTGCAATACAATAGCATGAAATAATTTCTTGTTCTCATGGACATCAGGGTCATATGATTTTAGCATTCCTCTCTCATCTCGCGTAAAGTTTGAAGTTCAAGGCTTTTCTCAGACTGAATGGAACGTCCCCATTCAGAGAAGGATACGGGGGGTGGTACAGACAACGTCACTGTAAATCTCCTGCTTCCATTCCAGTTTTTGGAAGCGTGTTAAACTGCACTGGCTCATTGCCTGTGACTCATCTGGCATTTGAGGCTCACTGAAGCTCCAGCCCCTCAGTCTGCAGCTCATAGCTAGCTCTGGTTCACACTCGCTCATGTTCTCACTCCTGGAGCCTGTCTCACTTTTACTCTTTCTGCTTCTGCCAGGATTCTCCCTTTTTCACAATGAACAGCCATCATTCAGCTTCCATTTGAAAAGTTCACAGAACATATTGTCTGTAGTTAGTACCACCACTGAAGAGTTCTGTAGGATTTGATGAGATGTGTCCTTCTTTCACACGACTCTACCAGCTTGCCTTTTCTAGGCTGTTATAACCACTATTTTTGCTTGTCAAAGTGCTGCTGCACACCATGCTAGTTGAGTCTATAGCACTACTGCAGCAGTGCTAAAACAGCTAACATCGCTGACAACTAACTTATATGAATGGACAGTACGTGATTAGCTGCTCTGAAGACAATTTTTTGTAATGTCTTGTCAATCATGTTGAAGGTCCTGCTGCCAGTTAGATTATTAAAGGACAGGTAGCTAATGAAAGGAGAAGTTAATGCAACAACGGCTGAAGCTCTTGTGGCAAGTGACTATTATAGCGACGGTGCCATCTTCTCTCTGCAAGAATCCAATTTGAAAGCAAATAAAAGTAGTGATATAAATAGAAGTTAATATTGCTGTTTCTTCTAGACTGGCCAAACCAACATAAACTCCATGCTGGTCTAAGCCGTTTTTTAGCAAGGTATACGTTTGAGTCCTCTAACTCTATGTTTCCTAATCTTGCTCCTGATGACCCATTGCCCTACAGTTTCACCTCAGCACATCTGATCCAGCTCATGAAGGACTTGATAATCAGTTGATGAGCTGGATCAGGTGCACTGGGGCAGGAAATAGTAGAAACTGCAGGTCCCCAGGTGAATGTATAGTTAGAGCGATTTCATTACATCCTGCTGTATTCAAAAGCAATACTATGATCTAACTCTCGGCTGGCTGTTGGGATAGTCGCACTCAGAAGAAAAGCTGTGTTGTAATGTGAACATCCAACCCTTTCTGTGGGCCTGGGCCTCTGAGCACTCTCACAAGCTGAAAGTATCAGGTGTGCCACTGACCCTTTTAAGCTTTGTTCCCTCCTCCTCTTCACCACTGAGACCACTATGGCATGAAACTGGAACAGTGAGGCTTTTGTGCTGGACTGTGATGTGAAATACCTCAGATGAAAAGCCTTGTCCTAGGCTTTAAACGCAGGAGCGGCCAAAGCACCGGGGTGTAAGCAAAGCTTCCTGGCATGGCACGAACTAGCAAGGCTTAGCATTTGACTGTTTGTGCACTGGCACACCGATCTGTTGAGACTTTAAGAAGCGTGACATTTGTTATTGAGGAGGGTTCACAAAATGGCCTTTAAAGGTGCAAGAAAACAGGCCAAGATATAACAGTGTTCTTGGCCTGTGAAGAAGATAAGAATGAGGCAGGTCTTCTAATAGCACTTTCCCAAGACAAGGAGAATATAGGACTGAATGTTAGATAAGGGAGTTAATGCAGATTACTGTATGTAATGTAGTTTTGCTGCAGTAACAGCCTCTTCTCTTCTGGGAAGGCTTTAATCTACATTTTCAAAGTCAAACTACCTTTCAGAGTATCAGCATTGTTATGGGGTGTTACCTAAATTCTACAACTGTACAATCGTGGGGTACTTATAATGTTAAATGCAGCTGTAATCAACTGAAATACTTCAGGTAGTACTCGAACTTTTGTTCTTTCAATCTGTTTGTACAATCATTCTAATGTATTGTGGCGCCACCACTGGACTTAAGGTTTGTGCTAACTGGGAGACCTGAGAGGAGAACATAGAGGACTCCCAGAATGCCATGCACCTCTCTGCAGCCTTTGTTTAGTGCACTTCAATGTGTTAGATGTTGTTTTAAAGTTACTATATGTGAATGTTTTGGTTGTGGTAAATCGTGTTGGAAGTGCTCTACCATCGTCATGCTATGTTTGCCTTTTGATGACCTGTCTCTCATTTTCCCTTGTGAATTCAGTTCCCTTCTCTGTCGATTCCAGTGAAGAGCATCATCCTGAATAGAAAACGGCACTGGGTCCTCTCCTTGTTTGTTGTTATAGTACAGTTAGCTAAAAAATGTATATAATAGAAAAGACTGCACTTAATTAGTCAAGTGTGAAGTGGCTTTTATTGTCATTTCAGCTCTGTACAAGTACACAGTGAGATGAAATTACGTTTTTTCCAGGACAAGGGTGCCACATGGAACCAAACGAGAACAAAAAACAATACAGTACAGACAAAAACAATACAGTACAGGACAGACTGCAGAAAGTGCAACATGCAAGACAGTACAATAAATACAATAAATATGACTCAATACTGAGCAGAGGTAATGAGTGTAAGGTGCATAGATATTTAGCAGGTAGGTATTGGTTAATAAGGTGCATAAAAAGGTGCATAGAAATTGAACATGCTGTGACGTTATATGTAGACAGCATACAACGCACATGAAACATGTAACACAGCACTGAGGTAGTAAAGGAATGTATAAATAAGGTAAATAGAATTATAGACTTTACAAACCAGTGGTCAGTATGATTTTCCATTTTGTTGTGTTGTTGTGTTTTCAGCCATATCAAGTCATTTCATCAACTCAGTTCATTAATAAGAGCCAGCTCTTTCAGTTTCCAAAAGGCTCTTTGTTCATGACAGTTTTTACAAACTCCCCTTTTTTATGACCTGCGATTATGACCTATGATTGATTGTTTTTGTCTATTCATAACTTATTTTATTATTAAATATAATTAACAATTACATTAAAATAAGATTAGAATAATATTATATTATTGTTATGAAAATTAACACAGAGACCATTGTTCAGAGGAAACCCCAGTTTCTTTCTGTATTTGTAACAAAAATCTAAAAAAATCTCTCTACATTACCTCACGTACAACATAACTAACGCTGCATACTTAGTGAAGGAAGGCCGCTCTCTGTTTTATGATTTATGCATTCTCTCAAATGGCCTACATATTACAGGCTGTAACTGTTTATTATATATTATATTATTGTAACAATTACAAGTAACAATGCAACCTGTGAATGCTGTTTGGGCACTGCTTGGGTGAGTTGAAAATCTCAACATTCTTACAAGATTTGGCTGTAGATCTAAAGTCAGATATAGACAGGATGTAAAGATATTTTATCACTCTTTTTTTTTATCTTTTCTTTATCTTTTCTTTTAATAATCTAGTTTTATCATTGTAGTCCAAACACCTGAACATATTCTGAGCATATTATGGATATGGTCAGTGCTTAAAGAACATTGAAGAACTGCATATTTTATTTCAGAGACAGCATGATTACTTCTGTTTAATTGGATTTAGCACAGAAAAGCATGTCTTATAAATGTTTTTAATCAAATTAGCAGTTTTTAATGGCTGTTTTTACATGTATGACTACTAGTGCATTGTGTCTGTGTGTCAAAAATGTGTAATGTGAAATGTCATGATTCAATTTGTCACCCCTAATAAACGTTTCAATGGATGACTTGCCATTAATAGCACTGAAAAACAGAACATCACCAACTAATGTACTACTTGGAAGTAGCTGCGCTGCTTCCTCTGCAGCCCTTGCTGTCTGTCCTCACTGCACTGCTTCTTCCTCCGAAGTCCTTGACCGGCCTCAGTCCTCTGCACTGTCAGTCTTTGAGTTTTAAGTAGCGCCATTCCTCTCCAGGTCGCTAGGGGGTGCTATCCCACTTCTGACACCACTGAATTCAGCAAAAAAAAAGAAGATGCACTAAACATATAGCAGTTAAAGAAAACCGTCGCTCAGTACTGGCTGGGAAGGGGCAGAGCAAAGCAGGTTATCAACAGCCTTAGGAAAGCAAACCCCGCTATCTTCCCCCAGGCCAACACATAAACATAATAATCCTGCAGATGATAATCGCTTGTCTATATTTACGTTATCGTTCAAGTTTAATGAACAGCGGAGGCTAGTTTATTGTAGCAATTATTGGTGTCATGGTGGGTTTAAATATCAGCTGATGAGTTGGATCAGGTGTGTGGCTGCGCAGGTATCTGAAGAACTACATTGGGAAACACATAACTTACACACCTGTAGTATCCTTGCTGGAACAGACCAGCACGAATTCTATGCTATTCTAAACTGGTCTAAAATGGTTCAAGCTGGTTTGGTGCTGGTTTAGCTGGTCACCCAGTAGCTATGCTGTTTTTTCTAGCAGGGATTTTTCGCTTATTATTTAGGTTATCTGGGCATGTTTAGTTATGTATTAACTGTATTAATATTTCCATATTAACTTTATGGCAAAGTAATGCAGTACTACAGTGATTACAGCTGTGTTTACTGTTATACGTTCATTACCTGTTAAACAACGTCCCGAACTGCTTTCAATTATCGCGATACTTTGATTAAACCGTTATCGGCCCGTGGCTGCTTTATGCTAGTGGCTGCCTGTTTTGCTAACTCCGATGGGCGCAACAAGTAGGTCAATGGCGGTCCACACAGCCAAGACGTGTTTGTTTCAGAGGTTTTGTTCATCTCTGTTCTCAACAAACGTGACAGAAGTGTGGTGTCGTTTCTCATTATTGTAAGGGGAGGCGCTTGTGTCTTGCTGCTAAAGCCGTGCGTTGCCTCCCTTCCCACCCCACCAAACGGACGGACGTAGCTGCTCGTCCCTCACGCTATGGCTACGGGCTCGTCTTCATTTGCGTGAATGGAGTTGCTCAGTCGGACGGCGATGCCTGAACCCTCCGAGTCGAGGCTCAGACCCCATTCTTCAACATCTGCGCTGTTTTAACGGGACATTTATTTTTCCCCTGTCGCGGCTTCCTCACCTCACCCAGCGTGCCGAAGAAGAAGTGGAGCAGGTGAGTTTTACTCTGGGAAGGATCTGGCACCGGGGTTTAGAGGCTGTGGAGGAGTCGAGCGAGAGTGACGCTCGCAAAACAAACAAACAAACAAACAAACAGGTTTTACTGTTGTGTCGCTGTATATGTTGGCGGCGCAACCGTTTTGGAAGGAAGGCGCTCAGGAATACAGTGTACAAACTCCAGTCTTTTAATACTATGGTGGTCTGTTAAGTCCAGGCTGTTTATAAAAATCCTGTATCCTGCATAAATTAACATAGGATCACTTGTTGGAGGTTTATAAGACGTACCGGGTGGATTAAAGCAGGTTCGTAAATGCAGTTTGTAAATGCAGCTGAAGTCAGTTTTCGTTCCACCTTAAATGGTGCAGCAGCCGCCGGAATGTAACTGCTACACTACTTAAGGAGAGATTCAAAAAAGAAGCTTGTCAGGTTGCAATAGGCTACATCACGATTCACAGACTTTTTGGAATGTGATGTTGGATGTCTTTCCACATGCCACGTTCATCTCATGTGTTTCACGCATTAGCTCTTTAACTGGCACCAACCTGTTCCATCCAGTCATGAAACAGGTGCAGTCTGTTGCTGCTTCTGCTTCAAGTGATGCTTTGGGTGAGGAGACTACTAACCCATTTCTCCCAGTCCTCTTCTAAATCCTCATCCATGACACGTGGATTCAGACAGATTACATTTTCTCTGCAAGAGGCCATCCGGATCTGGATCACCTGATTAAGTTCTGAATTACCTGATATCTTCAATCAATCTGTGTTGGGTGACTGGACGATACCGGGTACCACTTCCTATGAGTGTGTCTCACATTACAGCTGCTACGTGGCTGTATCTCACAGTGTGAACCACTTGTTGAGTCAGACCACTGTTCAGTTTAAAAAGTAAGGCCTGTGCGTCGCCACAAGAGCAATAGCCCAGTTTCTGCTTCTCTATTTTCAACATTTGGTGTGAAGAAAGGCTGCCATTTTGAGGCTCATGTTGCTCACCAGGCATCTCCCATTGCCATTATTGTTTGCACAGGTGGAATCAGACTCCCGCAGAAGCTACACACACACACGCACACACCACCGAGTCCGACGCCTCAGAATATGTGATGTGCGTTAGTGTCGACAGCTCCTTGAGTGATGTATGTGCATGCCTGCCTGCCTGACGTACTAGGCTAATGCCTGTATACCGGAAGCACATACTTACACAGTGGATCTCAAGGTGGTTTTAATTCACTTCTTATTTCCTTTGCTGCCACTGTACCCCTGGGAAATCCCACGGACCATCACACATCCGTTTCATTTCTGCATGTGAATGAAGTTGATGAATTTTTTTTTTTTATTTTCCTCCAGAGCATCTGTAGATAGATAGATGGCTAGATAAAAGACTCTGCAAAAGACAGAAAACACCCTTTTGTTTATTTTTGTAGTGGTTATTAATTTTTTGTAACTAAATTTATACCAGCTGCCCTTTACACTACGCTATGTTGTTTCATATATATGTAAGACCAGTACAAATGGTCCAGAATGAATGACTGAATGAAGTCTTGATACATTAAAGGTACATTACAATTTCAAGTAGTAGCCTATTAATGAGAGTGACTAAAATATGGGGTGTGGGTGTGCTGCCAGTTACCTTGTAAAGCCTGAAATAAAAATGTAAAAGTGTGTAAAACGTGTAAGTGTCGGGATGACTTTCACAGGAGTTCTTCTGAACGATTATACATATTAACATATATTAACACCACACACTCAGAGAGAAGATCTGGTTCAATGCTTTGGTTGCATATGCAAAATCAGCATTATACTGATGACAGTAGTAGATCATTTATTTACATCCTCAGCATACATGTAACAAATGCCAGTTTCATGTGTTTGGGGAAGAGATCCAAAGCGCAAACAATGTTACAAAATCCTCAGATCTTTCATAGTGCAGCTTTAATTTTCATGGAATGGTTTGGTAGCAGCAATTAACTTAACACACTGTTGTACAAAGCCACAGTGTAATATCAGACTATGCAAGACCGGTAGACCACCCTGTCATCATCAGATAAACAGTACTTTAAAAGGGTCCTGTTTTTCTTGCATTTTATTTTTCTCTGAGGTCCATTTATAATATTATAACATATATAATTCATTTTTACATGAGCTATCTTTATGCCCTAATGAATTAAACAGGCTGTTTTGTTAGTGTGCCTGCAAGACTGATGTATGTAATTGAGCTATGTTTTGATTGGCTTACTGTTCTGTGGCTCATTCAAAAAAGCAGTCTGGGCTGAAATACTCCTTATAACTTCAATGTCAATGTGTTGGCCTAAACAGCTGTAGGTGGAATAAGTGTATATATGTACAGCTTAACCTCCATATATAGACTGTATGGACTTGGGGGATAAATGCTATGTTTTGGCAGTTTTTGTATACTACATACTTTCATAATAGTGAGGGGAAAGTCAATTTACATGTGGACCTTTTAAAGTTTTCATTTTTGAGACAAGAGCGGAGAACATTTAAGCTCCACTCTTGCTTTAGATCTGAGAAACATTCACAGGGGTTTCTGTCCATCCTTGTACTGTGAACGATTTGATATTCTATTAGTTTGAGGCTTCTGTGTAATATTTCGTATATATATAGACGTTTTCTGGGTGGTCTCTGACTTCTGCATCTATAGATCCACATAAGAAATGATAACTTTATAGGAGAGGGAAAAACATTTTTAACTTTAATATACATACATGGAACAAAACTTAAAAGTACGCGTTTAATAATAAAGGTCAAATGGTTCAAATGGTCAAATAAATGCCAAATGGTTCTCGTCCTGGACTCTAAAAGATTAGAAGGATTCAGATGTGAATAAACGGTGGTTTCCCATGAAGAGCTCCGTTCTGGAGTCTTACAGAGAATTGTCTACAGTGGTAGTAATAGGAACCATACGTCAGAAGATTTAAAAAGCTACCTCACAGAAAGTCATGTGCAATGGCTACGGATATGCTGCCTGATGCTGGAGAGATTGTTTTGCAACATGTTGATAGTTGCCATTCTCATAATAATATCAATATGAGGTCTGTCTATTAGAGTGAAGAGTAAAACAAGGAGGTGAGTAGGTTGAGGTTGAAGTGCTGTATTGTTAAAGGAAGTAAACCAGGTCAGCTCTAGTGTGCTCGCTGTTGTGCTGTGCTCTGCCTGTAGTTAGAAAGTTACTCCTTCATTCAGACTCTTCCTTTGTCCTCATTTTCTTTCTTTCCTGTTTTACAAGCTGCCACAACTTTGCAGCCTGGTCACTGAGTCACTACAGCAGTGGACAGAGATTATCCCTGATATATTCCTGATTCCACAACTTGGAATTTGCCCTACCATGCTTCGTTCAGTTTGTGTTACCATGCCTACCTAAGCATTTGGTGCATGTGCATGTACACCAGCAACTCTTACTGAATATATGTTGTCTGAAATGACTGGCAGGGCTGTAGATGAGGACAGATATTACTGACAGAATTGAAAGTGGACCTTCGGGGGAGGACTGAGGCTCAGACATGCTAACACAAGCTGGTCTTCACTGAAGATAACTGATGCCCACACATTTCAGCAGACCCAAGCAAACAGATGGTTGGCATTATTAAAAGAGTTCATACGATGGAATCTTTTGTGACTGAACATACATAGGAAGGAGGTGTATGAACACACATGAGGGAGAGGACAGCTGAGACAGCCACATGTTGCTCCAGGGTACAGCCTTGTGGAGAGCGTGAGTGCATCAGGAGAAGCGCAGGTGCTGTCTGCCCAGCCATCAAATTCAATTCATATTTAATGTGCCTGCTTTGATATTTGTGGCATGTTAATCAGGGTTAGTGCACCCTTGGCCCTGAGGCATCTGGGAAGAGGCATGAGTTGAAATGTATTATGTGTGCAGAGACTACTTCAGTAACAAAAAAAAACATGGCGGCATGAGAATGAAGGTAGCTCATCTGTATTCAGCTGTTCCTTACGCCTGGCATGCCCTCCCATCCCACCCTGAATCAACAGCAGGCTGATACAGACTTCAGCAGAGGCTGGGCTCCTGGGAGGCTGTTGGCAGTGATGGGTGAGTGATGTTCGGCAGCCTGAGGGGCAGTGAGATCAGCTGGGTGCTGAGCACAGCCAGTGACATCCAGAGTGTAGGAGGTTTCTGACATGAGGAGATGCCTCCTGTCATCATTTTAGCAGGCAGCTGTTGTTTTCCGTTCACGTTGTTTGTGGCCAAGCAACTGTGTACAAGTCTGGCACGAGTTTTCCAAAGGGGCATGATCGTCATTAGATAGTAAACTGAAGACCCCTTAGAATACTCTGTGTTACAGTAAAGATGACAATAACACCACAAACTGCTGGGTACCATATTGGGCACCCTGAAATACAAAAATGAGACAAATAAACACTTTTTTTTTATAACACTTTAATTGTTGCTGGTAGGGAGTCCATGATGAAAGGTAATATAGTAGTATAACCTGTAAACAATATTATCAAAAACTATACAGTGATTTTTCTTCAATGTTTCACATACTGTGCTGCACTAAATCCAATAATACAGGTTTCTCCTTGTAATGACACATTAGTTTTCTTTAAGTACTTACGGTGTCCACAATATGTGTGGAAAAACATATTATTACATGATTTATCACACTAATGGTAAAATATAATCAATATCAAAATACCGTCCCTCATGTAGGCCAATTCAAATAAAAAATATTCTGGAATCAGTGTTTACTTTAGTCAAACCAGTAAAGTCTGTTAACATCTGGATGTTGAGGCGGTAGATTCTTATCTGTAATGTGGAGGGGGTTATAAAGCTGCCTCATCAGATGAGCTAACATTAAAGTTAACTAAAGCCAGCATTAGACTCGTCCTCTAGTTGTCTTTTAGCATACTGTAATAAAAAAATATAAAATGAAGACGTGAACATCACTGGAGATTTGTGGATAGCAAAATCCACTGAAAAAATGTATATTTGGTGAATTTGGCACACAGTAGTTCTGTTTGTCTTTATTGTCCTCCTTTAGTTGGCCCTCCCAGTCTCCTTGTTTCTCTCCTTGCCTGTGTTTAGTTGCATGTTGTTTTTAATAAGATCAGCTTTACAAGACCACAAGGTTTAACAAGACGACAGTTTATAGACATATTTTTTTGTTTGAACATGAAATTGGGGATATAAAAATTCTTTATGATCAACACTGTGGCTTTTTCACATACGTTAACTTGTTGTAATTTACTGTAAACTTAACTGGTGTTTGTTTTGAAATATACAGATAAATGAAAGCAAACAATATTTTAGTTACATTTCAATAACATTTTTACGCTCATGCACTCTCATCTTTGAAGCTTCCTTAAATAGTTGGCTCGTCAACTGTTTTTAGGAAAACCTAAAGTTAGCTAGCAAACAGGGAGGTATAAAAAGGTATAACTCAATGTCTGTATAACAACTCTTATTTACCACAGATGGAGGTAGCTCTGTGACTACTAATCGCAAAGGCAAACAATGTACAGTCCTGGTTATCCAACTAACTATGAGCAGCTAAGTTAAGAAGCTAACTTGGTAAACTGGTATTAAACTTTATATTAAAATGTGTACTACACAGCAACCTAGATGAATTCCAGTGTACATTACAGTGTACGTTTTTTTTGACGTTGTACTACTGTGTGGGGTCTTCCATATTGTTTAATCCAAAACATTTTCAGCTTCTGAGAAGGAAAAAAAAATCTGCACCAGATTTATGTGTGATAAATCTGTACTGCGTTATAATCACCCAGGTTTGTTCTGAGGGGTTTTGTCTTCCTGAAGGAAGTAGTGCTGGTTGTTATTGGCTGAGAGAGATGTCAGTCAGTATTTTGGAAATGGTCAATTGTATTTGGCAGTTCTTTGCATTGTGACCAATCTTACAATCTGGCATGCAATGTAAACCCAAATCCATTGTTAATTCCAAACAACAAATAAACATTCTTTCAGCTTCTTATCTACTTTGGCATTACAGTGTGCATCATTGTTAGGCTATCGCTTTTCTTCAGGCTGTAATATCACACTAGCACCCAGGTCACTATTTTATTAACAAGCTTTTTCTAAGGGTTCTAATGGATCCTGACAGACAAAGCTCAACAAGCAGCCTGACAGTAACCCTTATCTGCAGGACAAACAGCATTTAGGTTGTCTCATCCCAGCATCATCACATAACTGTGTTAATGATGCTGTTCTAGTGTTGCAGATGTTAGATGTTAGAGTCATCTAATGAACAGATTTCGTGCTTTTTGGGAATGTTGGGAATGGACATTTTGACCACATCACACACCTGTAAACAACTTTGTCCCAATTGGTTCATTTCAGATCTGTCCTATGGTCGGTGCCGCACTGTCCTGAGGATGACAGAGAGGATCTGAAGGACCATCCTGGCTCCTCCTCAAGGGTTTTCATTCTCATTTTCGTGCTTACGCTCTTCCTCAATGGGCTCCCGCAGCCAGGGCTTCTTCCACCATCACCACCACCATCACCAGCACCACCATCACCGCAGCTCGCTGGTGCCTGCGGCCGTGCCTAGATTGTTACCTGAGACGGGGAGCCTGCTAGGAGGCATTGCCCAAATAACACCCACCCTCTTTCTCAGCCGTGGAAATGTGGCATCCAACCGCAGCCTGCTGCTGTCCAAGGGCATCACATGTGTGGTCAACGCCACCATTGAGCTGCCCAACTTCAACTGGCCACATGTGGAGTACGTCAAGGTGCCACTGGCTGACATGCCGCACTCTCCCATCTCACTTTACTTCGACAGCGTGGCAGACAAGATCCACAGTGTGGGCCGGAAGCGGGGTGCCGTGCTGGTGCACTGCGCAGCTGGCGTCAGCCGCTCAGCCTCGCTCTGCCTGGCTTACCTCATGAAGTACCACAGAGTGTCCTTGGCTGAGGCACATGCCTGGGTGAAAGCACGCCGACCTGTCATTCGACCCAACGGCGGCTTCTGGCGGCAACTCATCGAGTACGAAAGGAAACTATTTGGAAAAACTTCAGTGAAGATGGTGCAGACACCTTACGGGGTCGTGCCTGACGTCTACGAACGTGACCGTAGGAACCTGGCACCTTACTGGGGGCTTTAAAGGTGTTGCTGGGACTATGGTTTTCAGGGGGGAGTCAGTACAGAAGGAGTCAGTACAGTGAGCAGATACAATTGCTGAACTGTGACTAGACTGTGTTTTGTCCTTAAGCTAATGGCTCTGCCCTGAATTTTAAGAGTTCAACTGAGTGAACACTACTACTACAACCCCCAAAGTCAAGTTAAAGAAGAGAGGATTGGTTGATGCCGTGATGTCAGTGTGTTCCTGTCCATTAATGAGAGGGAGCAAGTCAGACCAAGTTTAGATTTCCATGTGAGGTCAGGAGTGACCAACCCTGAGCTATTCTCGATTAGCAAGATGAACGAAATCAGTGGGAGGCTGAAATCGTGGCCTGTGGGCCACTTTAAAACAGCGAGGCAGCTGAGACTCAGGCTTTTGGTCTTTGGTTAAGATTCCACCCACGTTAAAGTGGTGATGTGCCAGTTTCGCCATCATCTTTTATGTGAGAGGCAGCAATCTGCTCTCGATTACTGGTAGCATTTTTTGAACATATTACTGTACAGAACTGTTAAATCAGTTTGCGAGGGGCAAAGAAACGGTTTCAAAGGAAGAGTACTGGTGGCGGAGGTGCATTTTAATGTACGAGGAATACAGATAGCGTTGTCTTCTATATTGAAAGACCCTTTATGGAATGAAATAGAAGCAGGAATAATAGGGTTTTGAGATTCCAACCAATGGTGCTGCTAAAAGACAGTTGGAAGCTGTAATGTAGGTCTTGTTTTGGTGTATTTCTTTCATAATTCAACTAAAAAAATAGATGAAGAAAACTATGTGATAAGTTTTTTCAGCTGTTTGGACCTTTCTGATCCTTTTGGACCTTTCTTTTTAGTTTATAAATTTCAGTGGTTATTTTTTTTTCTTTTAAGGACTATATGGAATATTTTACACAGTTATTGCCAGAGAAATTGTCTGGCACAGAATACAAAAACATGTTTATTCTGTCGTGTCAAAACGTCAGTGATACAGAACCTAAAAAACTGAAAAGATTTAACTCGTGTTGAAATTAATAAAGTATTAATAGCTAAAACAAGTTGTTGTCCTTGGTCATTTTTGAATGGATTGTATGTTTGGTAGTTTTGTCTTTTAACGTTAACATACTCACCCTGCACTTCCTATGAGGTGTTAAGGTTTTACATGTATATGTAACATGCATATTACCACATATCCTGGATTTTTAAATTCGTTTATTCATACAAAATGTTATGAATTCAGAGTCTGTGTCAGTAATCAATATCTCCATATCTGTGTCTGTCAATCATAATGACACTGACATTTTGGACTGATGACATTTGCTGATAAGTGGAATAAAGTGGAGAGATAAGTAGGAGAACAGATGAAGCTTCAGCAGATTTCATAAGGAAGCCCAGGGTTTGACAAGCACTAATAAACAAGGGTGGGTACTTTCAATATCATATTTTTTTCATTCAATATCAAATTACATCACAATATGCTTGAATAAAAATCAAATGTTGTTTTTGTCTGTTCCAACTTCAAATCTCAGAAAAATGTATTTTGTGATGTATATTATGTACTGTGATATGTTGTATCACCCACTCCTAAAGGTAAATGAATGTTGGTAGCCTTTTGCATTAAGTGCTGACTAACAAATTAGTTAACACATTACCAGTGGTTACAATGCTTAACCAATCTTAAGTAAGCATGTAACAGTTGTTAGTTAGTCAATACTTATTGTACAATGGTACTGGAATGTCCTGTTTGGTCCTGTTTAGCTCCAACCCTAATCTAACATGCCTAATCCAGGTAACGAAAGCCTTCAGGGGTATATGAACGTTAGAGCCAGGTGTGTTGGACCTGAACTCTCCAGGGTGCTAGATTTCCAGGACCCGGTTTGGGCACCGCTGTCTTAGGCTAATGCATTATTCTAGGTAGTGGTGATATTCTGTAATTAGCTGTACTTGTCTCATACTGCTGTGCGTTACTGACATGAATACTAGAGATCAAAAAGCAGATGGAGATAATCTGTGAATGTGGCTCAACATAGCAGAAATAAACAGGAAATTGGCCCGAGGTGTCGAAAAAGTGATCAGCAAATATTTGAACACCTGTTGCTTGTCCGTGTGGTAAGCGCAGCACTACTTGTGATTGTGTTTGCCAAAAAAAGAAAACTACAGTATCCTTGGTTACTGTCACCAAGGCAGTGTTGCTGGTAGGGCTGAATTCTAATGCTGAGTCAGAGCCAGGGAAGTGCAGACATGCATGTGCTACACCAGAAGAATAAGAATGAGTTGTAGAGAGCAACGCATAAACATAAAAGTAGTTGCACATAGCTGGCATTTTCACTGTTGATCCACTGACGCTCAAACTGTTTTAATGTGTCTGACTGACCAGTGCGCTGGAGCAAAGGAGGGGAAAACAGCTCTTACTACATCATCTAAAGAATAGTTGCACCCAGAAAAAAAATCAACCGACTGGAATGGAACCTGGTGGGTAGCACGTGATGTTTTGAACAGTAGTGTCTGTCCATATCGCTATTAGGGAGTTGGTCCTCAAGCATGTGCATCCCCATGATTTTCTGACCATCCACTGCATGGGGAGGGTTTTGCTTGTCGAATGTCTTAGAGAGATGGATGTGTAACGTTTTCATCTCAAATGCATCTCAGATCACCTACTGAAGTGGTCTGAGTGATTGGATTGAACAAGACTTAAATGCATCTTAGGAACATTTACACCTTTATGGGACTAATGACCTCCAGTTATATTCCTGATACTCAAGATGCACAAAGTGACCGGGTGTAAATGCTGTCTCTGACCTCGGAATGTGCTTAAACTGATCCAGTCGAAATTCGATCACAGTGCATCTTGGGAGTGTTTAAGTCTAGCTTTTGACGCGATTAAGTGAAATTCGAATGTGATTTAATGACTGAAAACACATGCTGACCAAGGTGTTAACGGACTGTTCGTAGCTTTGCTAGTTCCAGATCAAAGTTTGGTTCTATTACAGATGCATCATTTGAAAACATTCCATTGTAAAGAAGGACAGGGCAGCAGGTGAATGCAACGCAATATAAAGTAAACTCAAACACAAGTTAGACGCTTCTTTATAACACACCAAGGGACAATCCTTTACACACAGTATTTTTGAGTATCATTGAGGCAGTAGTAGGCTACACCATCATGTTTATAGTCATGTGATTAACAAAGTGCCTAGGTAAATGAATTCATAATCACAGCTGAACCTGGATCGAGACAATAGAACTTTTCATCCTAAACGGCTGTCCTCTGCCTTTTGCCCGATGTTCAATGTTACAGATATTTCACAAAATAAGAGACAATCAATAGCACAATCACACACAATTCAAAATGGTAAATATCACCATTTTAAGCAGTCTCTAAAACAGAAATGTTTTTATCAAAGATCCTCAAAAAAAATTATATATATAATAATCACAGACCACCATAGACCCTCTATTTCAAGACCCAGCCACTAAAGAGATCAAGTTCCAGCAAAATAATAATGAGCACAGCCCTGCTGAAAAGAAATGAAGTGTATAAAGAGAATCATTTTCTGAACTGTTACATAAACTCTGTATATATCCTTGATCTATACATTACAATTTAATATAGTCATGACACAACAGGCTAATACAAAGACAAGAGTGTAAGTTTCACATTGTGCAGTTTACTCAAAATTGTGTATTACATTTCTTGATGTCCAGTGGAACATCCCTCACCAAAAGATGTCTGACATTTGTATGAATGGCTGTTTTTTTTTTTTACAGTAAAGATACCACCAAGACAGTCAGATCTTTCTGCTCCCCTCAGAAAGAAAGAAAAAAAAAAAAACAATCAAGGACATCATTCCCTCCATATACATACAGACCCATAAAGATTACACCAGTAGACTTCTTTTCTTCCTCTTTCCAGTCTTCTACCAATGTTCAGAAATGTTCAAGCTTCACAGCCCAAGTTCAAGAAGAAAGAGACACAGCCACTGGTTGGCAGCAAAAAGACAGTAATAAATAAACATAAGAAAACTCCCCAGGAACTTTCCCCTGGTTCTCCCAGCAGCAGCGATTGGACGGGGATGGAGCTCAAAGCAGATCAGGCAGGATGAGGCCTGGAGGCTTGGGCTCCACGCAGTTAATCCAGAAATTAGCGCAGCTGGCATGATACTGGTGACCGCCGTACGTCAGCTTGAAGTTATCCGTCTCGGAGTTGAAGGCCTGCCCACCATGCAGGAGAGAGGAGAGAACAGAGAGAGAGTGTTTAAGCTGCCTAAATGTAACTCCACAATCAGAAGCAATGGTGGTAGCATCTAGCCTGAGATGCATTAAACTGATAGTAGGGCAAAAAAAAAAGTTGGGTTTTTTTGCACTGGAGCTATGAAGCTAATGTAACTAACGAGTAATGGACGCTTAAGACCATCAGTTAGCACAGTGTAATTTGCAAGTCTAAATCACCACATACCTGCAGAAAACTGTGTTGAGTTGTTCAGCATTGTCAACTAGACTTACAGGGCTGTAGCAGGTAGCACTAGTACTAGTGTAGCATAAATTAAACATGGTTAAACTGGGATAAAACAATAATAAATATTAATTATTAATAATACTTATGTATAATAATAGAAAGTAACTCTTTGTAAGTGCTGCAATGTACAGTTTAACATGTAAAACTTAGCATTCAAGTAGTGTTTTTGGGCATCACTGAGTGAGAGGAAACCAACAAAAGCAGCTGCCAAAACAAGAGATGCCTTTGGGTTAACTTTTCATTTCTAGCAGATAAACTGAAAAATCTCAAATCACTGCTGGCTTTACATGATATCACAGTCTCAAACTACACGTGCTGATTTAGTACTTCACGAGGCCTTTTCTATACTATAATACGTTCACAACGCTCAGATTACACGATGAGCTACAACTACTATAAACACTAGGGCTTAACTTGAATCGCAACTCTCCTCACTATGCTAGAGTAGATGGCTTACTGCCACACTACATAGCCCTGTTGTTTATAAATGTCCAACAGTTGGCACCATGGCTAAAAACACCAGCACATCTGTCGGAATTTTGTCAAGGTTTCAGTTCACTTAACATGACATTGTGTGCATGCAATGATTCAGATATGGAGTTTGCATGATGCTAATCTGTGCACATAAACCGCATGGCTACTTTCCCCTAAAACACAATAGGCAAACTTTAAACACACGAAACCAACGGTTTAAGGGCTGAAGTGAGTCAATCAGGGAGATCAATGAAGTCTTAAATCATTTACAGTACAATGGCTGGCATCCTATTTAGATCTAAACACTATCAAATAAGGATTTTAATCAGTTTAGGGCATCTAACTTCAGGACTTAGAACAATACCATGTATATGAGTGTTTAATAAGGCTCATGCTGTGTCCTCCTGACACAGTTTGTAGGATTTATAGATTTGCGCTGTCCACCCACGGTGTCTAAATATGGACGTGGGAACTCGAGAGGCCTATGAAGTTCGCTCGATGCGCTGATTCGGAGCGCTACCTCTGAAAGGCACAGCTGCAGTGCTATGCTTGCAAAAAGATGCTAATGTGTGTGCGAGTGTGTATGTGTAGTATGGATCAAGGCTTTGCATCCCTGATGAAATATCTGTGCTGAAGCCTGAGAGAAGTGACTCATGTGTGGTGAATCATGCCCTCCCACACAGCAAGAGACTATACACACACACACACACACACACCTGAATTATACTTCATTTACCAATTTTTACCCCAACAAGATCACTGTTGTACTCCAATAACAACAACAACAACTAATAAATCCACTATATTTCAAAATTTAGGTCTCTTGTCTTTAGTAGTTATTTTATTCAATAATAAACTGCAGGGTAATGATAATATTCAGCATCTTAATATTTTCACATTATATATCGTTGCTGTCCAAAGAAAAATCCTCTTCACTTCTGCTGATTTTTACTTGTATGCATCACTTTTATGCAACACAGTAGCTCCTGTTCACATTGTGTGACAATTTAATGATAAATGGACCAATAGAAATGGCCCAAAATCACTTGGAAAGAAAGTCTGGTTCTGTTGACTTGCATTAAGATATTAGGTTTTTGTCCTCTCCTGTAAAATTGCCATTTTGGAGATATGTTTTCCTGTGGACAGTATTTATATATGTTTGCATTTATAAAGTTAATGACCCCATGCTTTCCGAGGCCTTCTACTCAATGATAAACCTTATACAAACCTAATTGGTTTGATTAGCTTGTTTTATCAGCACCAAGAAATCAAAACCAAAGAGAAGTCAAAGTCTTTAAGTTACTATGAACCATTTCACATCAAACCTCTCCGAATAACCCTGTTTGCATCTCAAGAACTAAACTATAATTCAAAAATTCCCCATTTATTTGTAAGAAAGGCACCCATTAAGTTTTTTTCTACACAATATATTACATTAAGATCAAATTGTAGGTGAAATTTTAAGCATCAGGATTTTTTAAATCTGTTCCATTTTTGGAACCTCCAATGTTCAACAACAAGAAGTACAAATATAAGAAGAAGAAATAAGTAATATACACTTATTTAAAAAAATAGTTGCACAAATAGTTGCACCCAGAAGGAACCAACCAACAGGAATGAAACTTGGTGTGTAGGTTTAACATTGTGAGACACGCAAATGATTCAAGGTTCTCGCTCAGCTGCGCATGTGACATAAGCAAGGATGAGCCTTATCGCTGTACCTGACTGACCCAACAGCCACAACTGTGAACATTCAGTGAGCAGTGATGCCCTCCTCGAGTCATCCTGTTAGTGCCAGCACCGTTGGCAGATGGCGGCACGATGCAGGAATACACGCACACAGACTGTTACGACGACTGCCCTTAACACCACGTCAATGTCGCCAAAGACTGCAATGGTGTCTTGCCATTAAGACACCATTACGAACCTCTACAACTCCATGCCAAGACATCAGGTATGTTGCATTATCAAACGTGGCGGCCCGTGCTGAGAGACACCATTTCTGCTGAGAGACACTATTTCTGTACGCGTAGCTCAATAAATATTGCCCAGATCAGTCTACATTCATCATTTATTGTTCCTGGAAACCTTTATCTTCCTTCTGAATAGCAATGCAATCAACACTGCCAATGCAATCAACACTGAATGGTGCAACCATTCTTTTGACGATGAGTGTATATTAATAAGTATTTATAGAAATCTGTTGTGAACTTTGTACAGCCTTTGGACGTTGTACAGATTTCAGGTTTGTTGAATTCTACAGGTTTGTTCAATGTTTAGGAGACATCTAACATTCTTTTACCACCTCATAGAAATTATTTGAACCCTGTGATGTTAGAGGGAAATAATATATCACAATCATTTTGTACATGGAACAATATTATGTTTTGTATTACTGGAATCGCTGACTATGCAAAGCAAAAGACTCCACAGAGCAGAGCGGTCACTCCAAAACTTACAGAGAACAACCAAGACAGTCCATTGATCTTATCTCCTCTTCCAATTCCTCCCTTTCTGCATATTCATTCGTAATTTTCCCATCCAGCCGCTCTAAAGCAGACATTTCCATGACAACGTTGAATAAAAAGGCTAATTCCATAGCGGATATCGCAGTGTCGCCATCTTCCCCTGCTCAGGCCGCCGAAGAGAGAGCAGGTGGCTAAAAAAAGGTCAGCTGAACTGGATTGACCTCTGTCTGCTTTGCTCAAAGGTTAATTAACATCTGATTACGACCTAAAAGCCCTCCACATTTGCATAGTTGGAAAGACCATGAGTTAATGCAGGGTTTGAAGGACTAAAAAAGGTGCTACAGACCACTGCTTGCTGAAGTTTGAGGGAATAACAGAACAAAAGCAAAATATTTACCCTTAACTTCGTGCCTGGGTCTTTTGTCAGTGCCTGGAAACAGCATAAATATAGTCAGGGTTGTCTGAACCAAAGCAAACTAGAGACTAGATTACTGGGACTGTGAGCAAAAGAGCACCAGGAAGCCCAAAGTGTTAATCTCACTGTGCCGAAGCCTCTAAACCTCACAGGAATGGGCAACATATCACCAGTACACAATAACAAACAATTCACTACAAACTACATTATTTGTGGATAAATAATACCCACCAAATGCAGTCAATCAGCCAAGATATGTTTGGTGTCCAAAGCTTTCTTCTTTTAGTTTGCAATTAAACTACAAAGCTTATATCTGACCAATTAGCATTATGAAACTGCAAATTGCACACATTAAAAAGTGTCTACTTCTTAAATTTCCTAAATCTTGCTTATGTGGTTATTAGTGTTATATGTGTAAATGTACAAAAGCACAACACCTTGCTAAAACAGTATAAGCCGCTATGGCTGAATAACTGTTTTTTTATGCTGTTTGAAAGTGAAAATCTTCTGCTTTTTATTATATATTATTGGCAGTTGTTAAAGCTACATTTTGTAGAATTTCTGTAATGTTGGTTGAGCTTCGGGGCTCTTGAAGAGTAATCTCTTCAATCTGAAGAGATGGGAAAGAGTATCTGAAAAGTACTCAAAATTTGGTTAAGGACATGTCTTCACGTGATGAGGGTGAATTATATACTATAGTCATCTTATGTCTCAAAATCTCAAAATCTTACAAAATCTCAAAATCTTACACAAAATATTTAGGCCCAATCCCATTTCACCCCTTGCCCCTAACACTTAGCCCTACCCCTCTGTTTTGCGCATTCATGTCTAGGGATAGGGTTGTCCCGATTGTTGTTGAGATGGAGGGGTAGGGCGAAGTGTTAGGGCTACATGGCCCTTCAAACAGAGATTTTTCAGAGGCACACTCCAAACGTAGTGTTATGAGAAAATTCCCAGAATGCCCTGCGAATCATCGGCAAGATGGCTGCACCAAAGAGACCCATAAATGTAAGTATTTTCTCTGTTAAAAAGCCATTGTAAGATAACCATTGTAAAAGCGCTTTATGGTCATTTTCTTCATAACACGTGTAAAAATCACTAGAAATACGCTGAAGTCTGAGTCGCTACCTAGCAAAATTTCCCATTCCACCTTAAATGGTGCAGCAGTTACAGTCTGGTACCTGAGGTTGCTGCACTATTTAAGGTGGAACGGGGAAATTCGTGAAGCTGGCGATTAAAAAGCTAAGTTCAGCTTCATATCACAGAAGAATTCTTGGTGGTGGTGATAAATAATTGTCACTCCCCTCTTTGAAGGCATATTATGCCCTAAATGTGTTTAAGCAGTGAGGAGCTGAACTTCATCCTCCTCTGCTGTCACTGCAGACTGGCAGGGTCGCCTACAGAGCACCGCTAGTAGCCTGTTAATGAAGTCATATAGTTTTTTGTTTGTGCTCTTTTTTTTCGGTGACTCGCTAGACTTATTGATGTTTAAAACTGAAGTTGTGAATGAATTGCCAGCGCCATGCTTTTTGCCTCTTTACATAAAAGTCACTGACGACAGCTGATGACAGCTGATGACGCATCCAGTTCTTGAAGGGTTGTCCCATTTTATAGGGGGAAGATTTCAACCACTACCCCTTGTAACTCAGTTTCCAGGGGGGAGGTTTACACTCAAAAACAAGGGAGGGGTAAAAATAAGATACGGGATTGGGCCTTAGTATTCAAACCTCCAGTCTAAAAAAATGTTGTGGTTGGGGAGAGAAAAAAATGGGTGGAGACTACAGAAAAACAATAGCATTTAAATTGCAATTGCAAAACAGCTGGTTTTATACTACTGAAAACAATGATTCCAAGCTTCTGAACACTGCTAAACATTTAAACGGGAGTGTTCAGTGTCAGGCACCACATAAGCAAGTGTGTTTGAGATAAGAGACAAGCGTTTTAAGCCTGCAGATAACACTGTACTACGTGCAGGTACTTTTGTCATTATTTGTTAGCTACTTGCACTTTTATACCAGTGCAACACTTCGATGATTGACCACATTTTTATAAAAGATAAATTAAATTAAGAAGATGGATATGAATTTACAGTCTCTGTTATGAAACTAGTCTTACATTCCCAGCTGCTAATATCTCAACTGCTGGCAGTTGCCCATTCCCGATGACACTTCCTGTAAAGCAGATGCAGCAGGATGATGCCGTAGAACCTCTCCACAACCAGCAAACAATCCTGAGCCAAAAAGAGACGTTCCAGCTGCAGTGAGCCCCTCGCCTGGTAGCCCCACAGTGAATCTCCCTCACCCACCGTCCTCCGGCCCTCACCCTCAGCTCCACTAACACAACAAACGGAACTAATCCCATAAGGCTGAGTCGCTATTGCGCTTCCTTCAAAAAAGGGGTGTCTTTCGAACAGCTTTGATTTGATTATCCTCTGAAGCACTGCCAGTCTTGTTCCCAAATACGTAATTAAAAATGGTGGAATCATTAATCAGGTGTGGAGTGCAGGCAGAAAAGACTCTATCAGTCAGCAGCTGGTTGGATGCGTTCAGCTGCTCGCTTAGCACCTGGGTTTTGTGGCTGGGTGACGGATGGTTAGGACGCATCCACTCTTTATAACCCCCTTCTACAGCTCTTTTTCCCCCTCTATGTGTTCCCCATCCATCCACTGCAGTCTGACTGCCCCCCAAAGAACATCTAACATAGCCTAATGCACTTCGGACTACTTGTCTCCAATAAACCTGGCTGGGGTGGTGTTATAGTAATTAGGAGAAAGGATTGAGGGTGACAGGAGGAATAGAATGGGAAGTGGAATGGTAAGAGTTTGTTTGTTTGCAGGTACGTGGCAAACAGGTAGGACAGCATCTGAACTACGGTGGTGATTGAATGAAGAGTGTTGGGTGCAGAAATGTCAACCAAGCACTGCTAATATGCTAACAATGAAAATGAGCATAGGCAGTGCCAAAAGCATTAGCTGCCACTCATCCATAGCAGTTAGCACTGCTCGATTGAAGTAACAGTCAACTTTACTTGAACCCTGCAGCATAGCAACAACATAACCATGCTGCTGTCATGAGTTGTGATGAAAGACATGAATTTAGTGATTATAAGAGTGTCATGCAGGATGGAAAATATATCATATCACAAAACTTAAAATACATTTTTACAATTCAAGATATGTATCACAATATTTTGACACCAATGCCATAACATTTGATACCATTACATGTTATTTTTTGTTGTGTGCTCTAGTTAGCTCGTGACATCAAACATTATGACATCTATCATAACAATTAGACATAATCTGTAATGACAACTCATGACTGCAAGTGATGTCTGCCATAACATGTTTATGGCATAGTTATGTCAACGTTATGTAGCAGCATTCAAGGAAGTGTCCCAAAAAAAAAAAAAATCAATGGGACAATGGGAACAATATCCCCAACAATATCCCCTTGCTTTAAATGTGGTCAATCAGCCAAGACATGTTTGGTGTCCAAATTTAGTTTATGTAGTTTTGCACCGGAGCTAAAAGGCTAAAACAACTAACTAGTAATGAAAACCTATTAGTAATTTGCACCAATTAGTATTTTGCAACATACAAGCCTAAATCCTAACTCAAATACTGTATTTTTGTCATTTTAAATATTATCAAATAGATTCATGTGGTTCCAGCAAAATAAAGAACTTTGCTAAACTTATTCCCACCTGTTAACTACATTAGCCTTATAGCTAACGCAAAACTTAAGAAGTACAATTCAGAGGCCCAATATATTTTGGCTGAATGTTCACATTTTGGGGGAAAATTGTGTACTTGTGATTTTCTGCCAAGTTAATGCTTTATACTAGGCCTTAGATTAGCTGTACCCCTTTCCCCACAAACCTCTCCAGAACATCTTCCCCACCAATCTGAGGTGCCAAAATGACGAGTCAGTATGCCAGCTGCCATCAACCCTCCCCTGTCCAGTCACACTAAAAAGAGCATGGCCCAGCAACCTTAAGCTGCCTGTTCAAATGACCGTCAGCATGACTAGTCAGGCTTTTTTTTTGTTTGTTTAACGTTATAGGGTAAGGGAGTGTGGAGGTGCAAACAAGTGCTGATCATTTTGGCACCACAGCATCAGCCTCCCTAAAACAGCTCTGGATGAGGGTTTAGAGCCAGAGATGCATCATACTCTTTTAAACAGACGTCCAAAAGTGCTCTCTTCTTTCTTCTGCAAAATGCCCAAAGCCAAAGAAAAGGTCAGTCATGCATCTTCTTTCTTTATGTGCAAATGGTGAAATAAGCTTTGTGCATGTTGCCTTACTATCATGCTTTACAGCACTGTGCAAAAATCAGAGACTACCCTTTATTTATTTTCCAGTTAAAACCATTTACTTCTGTTTATTAATTTTTAAGGTGATACGAGACAATCCGCTTGTTTAAAGAACGATACAGTCAAAAGGAACTTGAATTTAAAAAAACTTAAATGGATATAAATAAAAATATTAAATGTATATTAAAAAAATACAGAGAAAACGGGACTCCTAACAACCATGCAAGACTGACAGACCACCAAAACGGTCCCCATCAGATAAACAGCAGTTTCATCTATCTAACTATGAGAAATAAAATCAAGGTCCAGCTTCTGACCTGAAACAAATCTACCAGTGTTTGTCTATCCTTCCACTGTGGGAGACAACTCAAATGTTTGACTTTTGCACAGTACTGTATAAAGCACAATATAGTGAAGCAATCGATACAGGAAAACATGAATATTGTATTTGGTCTGTTTTTTGACTGTGTTTATGTATGGTGTGGTGCAGACCTTGCTGCGCGAGTCCACGTTGAGCAGACACACTCCACAGGCCAGCTCCTTCGCATTCTTAATGCCGTGCCTCAGGATACAGGAGGAGAAGTCCAGAGAGCTCTCATCAGGCTGAAAGAGACACACATACATATACACACACACACACACACACACACACACACACACACACACACGCACGCATGAGTGCAGATGCTTTATAAAAAGAAATGAAAACTTTACCATGCATTCTCCTCTACACAAAGCCCCAGGTGTCACAGAAACTAAAGCTGCTCATCAGATCCATGGCTTATGACTGCATCAGACCCTGGCGATCAATACGCCTGCATGAGGAAAAAAAAGCCTCAGACTAGAAAAGGCTCAGAATAGAAAGCGACACCTTTCTCTTTTTCCACATTCGCCTTCATTATGTTCCTGAGCACTTGTGGCGTCAGGTGCTTTCTGACAGTGTGTAGAGACAGCTCGTAAGACTGCCTTCCAACACCCACTCGCTCTCGCCCAGAGCACTCACACACGCACACATACGCATACACACCCCCACGCACACCTTGAATATTATCAGCTGGCATTTGAAAAGCAATATTCTCCCTGGAGTGAGCAGCAGACAGAGCACAAACCCATCTTTTTTTCCCCTGGCTCTATACAGCACTGACCAGCAATCTGCTTTCCACAGCCTCTTTCTCTGGAGCACCAATCAGCCTTGGAGAAGATTTTTTTGCTGCGATGAATTACAAGTTTGCAGACACATGTTCATCATGTGTTTCTTCCTATATCAGGGGTATTATAAGGGAGTTTGCCCCCCCACCCCCATTTTGCTGCTGTAACCGTTTTTACTATTTTGGGAAAGCTTTACACTAGATATTAGAACACTTCTGGGAGAATTTGATTGCATTCAGTCTTTAGAGCATCAGTGAGGTGAGGTTCTGATGTTGGATCATTCGTTCTGGGTCACTCCAGTTTAGCCCTAAGGTATNTGAGGTTCTGATGTTGGATCATTCGTTCTGGGTCACTCCAGTTTAGCCCTAAGGTATGTGAGGGTGCTCCATCCAGAGAATGTTAATTCCACTGCCTCACAGCCCAATGCCGGAAGGCTTCATACTTCTTTAACTAGGCCTGTCACGATTATTACATAATCACCCGATCACAAAAATTGAGATGATTCACATTATTTAAAGCTGACCGCAAATACTCTTCACAGAAAACACCATGTGAGCATTACCCTGTGAGCAGAGTCTTAATCTATGTCCAATTAAAGAGCATGATAAAACAGCACACAGCCATTTTTAATTTTTCCACTAAACTGTAATTAATCTAGTAAAAAAGAACAGAATTGCGGATGTCACATGACCTTTACTGTCTGTAGCTGCTACGCTTCATCCTGTTCTGTCTTCTCTGAAGCAATTTTGCTGCGCAAAACGCCTCCCTTCGGACTGACATACGAGAGCTGAGACACGAAACGTGCTGTGACAATGTCCTAAAACGTACAGCGCACTAGAGAGATGGCTTTTCGTATAGACATGGTATCTGCCTACAGCACACGGCGTGTTTAGAACAATCTCATCTATGCTAGGTATAACAAATGTGGTATTAAGGAAGGACATCACATCACCCAACATGTTTCTAACTTTGGTTTTGTTTACGTGTGTGAATAATGTTGGTTGCTTTGGTTTGCTTGAAATAAATCAGTAAAGTAACTTTTGGTAATGTAATAAACCATCACCAGGCACAGGCACTAAGTCAGACACAAACAATAAAAGACATTATAACATTTTCTTTTAATTATAACTGGTTATAATTATTAATAATATACCAGTTGGGCATGGCAACATTATGCTCAAAAGTGTTCTATTCTATTGGAACCTTACAGTAGCTGAGTTTTTAAATAGAAGAAGTGTCTGCATACTTTTGACATGTCATGCACCTAATTAGAAAAAGCACCCAGTGAGACACATGGCAAAAGCCTGCAGTGAAGATGAAATGTGTTGGTTGTATGTCAGTCAGAGAACTCACAGAGAGGTTGGCCAGAGACATGAAACCCATTAGGTTGTTCCACACACGGCTGATGTCTTTCAGCAGCTCCTGCAGCTTTTCTGAACAAACTGCCGTGGCCTTGATTCCCAGTTCCACACGCCTGGTCACGCGGTACACCTCCACAACACCTGACACACATTCAGACAATGTTAGTGTCAATTAAATTGAAACATTACTCTCAGGGATTCACCATGTTTCTTTTCTTTCCTGCCATGCTCGGTGCTGATGCATTCAAACAGTGGCATCTATTTATTGCAATATATAGTTTGAACATTCTTGGTGGTGTTAATGTTCCAAGCAAAATATGCCATTTTCTGCCAATTTTGGTGCATATTTTCTATTTGTCTACTGAGTTTAACATACTGTATTAAAAAAAAAAAAAAAAAAGTAAAAAAAAAATGTTGTAACAATTGCCATAAGTCATGTTCTGTTTTTTCCAGTGACTAAATTCAGCAAATAAACAGTATTGTGCATAAAACTGCATTAAATGAGCAATATAATTTGACCAAACTTTCGCACATGACTGTACACAGACATAAGAAATTGAAACTATGTGCTCATCAATAAAACATAAATACTTCTTATCATGCATAAACACTCAACAGCCGTAACAGTGAATAAATCTGGAGCAAGATGAGAGAGTCTTGGAAAATCTATAAAATGATAAATCTGCACTGCAGGCTCCCCACTGTAGCAAACACGGCTGGATGAAAAATGGGGACCAATATGAAAAGAACAAAGCTGTTGTTTCTCCAGGATATGTTGAGAAATGACAGAAGAACAAAACTATTTGCTGCTCAGAGCTCATCTGATCAGAGACATCAGATTACTCTGCTATCCTCCTCTGTGGAACACCACTCCCAGTGGTAAAAGATATACGTCCATGCAGGATCATTCTTAGGCTGATCAAAGAATTTCAACAGAGTGTTTCTGTGAAGATGCAACTTCTACAGCTCTCAGATATACCAACGGTTGATCGTTCTTCCTAACCATTAACTTTGTTCTTGGTATAGTTTCATAGCCTATAACCATAATTATATACTATAATATACTGCTACATATATACTTTTGCTTAAAATTAGATATCAAAACTATTTTTAGTTTTTGTTTAATATTTTAAAGATTTTCAAATCATTACATAATGCATATACCATACTCTAATTATCTACTTTCTTTCCAATAATCCTTTTGTTAGAATCATCTATATTAAGATTCTGGGCATTGCATTGATTATAATTTTATTCTCAATATCATACAATATATAACAGAATAATCCATAGTTCAGCTCATTCACTCAATGATAGGAGGGGGTGCTCCGCCCAGAGGCACATAGCCAAAACTTGGTGGACTTCTTTGAGGTTGAGCACACCTTACAAAAAATAATTTTATCTTGTTAGTGGGATATTATGCATCCTGCTTAGTATGAACAGGGGAATAAAGTCAAAGCTGATTTCAGGTTTACTAAGTTGAGCTGATTTTGCACCCGTGTTATATCAGGGTATGTTAAAGTGTCTTTCCCAATCACAGTATCGTGTGCTCCCAAGAACAGCTACAGAATGATGTCTTCTGAGATAGACTGGTATAGGACATGAACACAAGTATACTAACTTTTGTGCACTTTAAAGTCACAACACAGCATTTTTTCTCATAAACTGTCTAACGTGGCAGTTATTTCCAATTCTATCCATTAGCAAATCACAATGCACTTGTGAATCGGGTCAGGTCTACAGTCCTACCCCTTAGTGGCTTTATCTGCTGGAAGAGACCCGTGAAGCTCATTAAGAACAGCCCTGGAAGCCTGAAGCATGGAGAGAACTGAAAACCCAGAAGTATACGGTTAGCAAAGTTTTGTTCGACTCAGTAAGGCATGCCGGGTGAAGATCAGTGTTGAAGTACAGCAGAGTGAGTAGGGTAAGGTGTGAGAGGGTGGTAATGGAGGTGGGTCTCACCCAGCAGGTACTCCATGCCCTGTGCTGACTGGATGACCTCAGTACACACAGTGGAACTGCTGATGCCATTAAGGGTGTTGTTGGCCGTGGTGATCACCTGCAGAGTGGAGAAAAGACAGATATGATGAATAATGTTGAGAGAGAGAGAGAGAGAAAATGGGAATGAAAAGCTATGTACGAGAGAGAGAAAAATAATAAAAGATGATAATACAGCACTGTGTAAAAGTCAGAGACCACTCATAAACTTATTTAATGCCTGACCATTAAGTACAAATTCTTCTTCAGGGAGGAAACAGAAAACAACCCTTCAGAAAATTTGCCAAAAGCTTCAATTAAATATGTTTACATTTATAGTGTCTAGCCTTTGCTTCTAATGCCTTACAATTATTTTTTAAATCAATAAACAGTAAACAGCTGTTAGTGCTAAATGTTGACTTCTTCCCTCCAGAGCATGCAACATTAATTTTACAAAGGTACCTTTAAATATCATAGTAACAGAAATACATGTAAACTGAGGCAATCCTATTGTCTATTCTGGACTATGATGATATGATAAACAGATACGCATCTGCAAGCGCACTCATCGTTAGTCTCTGTATACCACTCAGCTTTAAGAGGCATTACTGACCCCTTTCATTACCTGTTACTGTATACTGTATGAAACAGTGGGCTGGTTATCTCTGGCTGTACCTCAGGAGACCAGCTGGGCTTTTTGTTTATATATAAAGAGCTTACTGGTCACATGCCATCATACATCACAGAAATGCTCAATGTAAATAGTGGTCAGACTTTTATCAGACTTTTGTCAGTGACTGCATTACCCTGAAGATAAGAAAAGATTTTTGGTGCAACACTGGCAAAAGGCTGTTTATCTGATGGAAGGACAGAATTGTTAAAGTGGCTGCAGGATGCACAAACTTAAAAAGTGGATTAATGAAATACTTGTATATTTGATATTATACTTTGCATTGGTGGCTTTTGTGTACATTTCAATTGAATATATTTTCCAGTTTTTTCTGAAAAATGAATAATGGTCATTTTGAATGGAATTTAAATAATGAAAGCGTGGACTTTGACTTTCCCACTGCACGGCCAGTTTCATGAAAACTGGCAGTTCGAGATACAAATTACAAACAAAAAAAATAAATTACTTTAGCAAAATACGCACAAATGAGAACAGTTGGACAGCACAGACATCTACATTAATACGATATTAAATTAAATTAAACATTAACTGTGTTTTGAAACTAATAAAAGAATACTGAAATCAATTCTGAAAGAATAAATCCTGGACCTGAAATCTTAGTGCACTACAGAGCTGAAGATTTTTTGTAAGCCTGTTTCGAGTGTAGTTGTAGTAGTACCTGAAGAGCACTCTCCAAACACCTCTGCCATTCATATGCATAGCGCTCGCTCTCCTGTTTCACAACAGAGGCAGACATTAAAAAAACAGAGTGAGAGAAAATATAAATGCATGTTAGAAAAACATTCATTATAATCTATTAGTCCACACAGACAGACTCTTCTGTATGACCTGCAAGTGAGAAGGAGTGAAAAAGAGGGAAAGAAAGAGAGAAAGAGCGCAGTCCTGACCTCCACCTCGCCGGTGAGGTCCTTGTACTTGTCACGGATGACTGGCAGCGCCGGCTTTTCACTCAAGGTGTTGGAGCGGTCACGGAAAAGCTGCTCAGGGGCAGGAGATGGTGTGGAGCGCACAATCTCCTTCTCCCCCAGACTGTGACTGCGCTTATGGGAACCTGCATGCACATACAAACACAAAAACGTCTCATTAATGATGGCAGATTACTGGTCTTGCTTTACACTAATTAACAAAAGTGGTGCATAAGTGCTCCAATGCATAATGATGCACTGATCTGAAGGTGAGTACTGAAGGGGAGAACTGAACCGATTTCAGAATCAGCAGGTATTACTTAGGTGGTGGATCATTCTCAGCATTGCAGGGACACTGACATGGTGGTGTTGTGCAGGTGTGAGTGGATCAGACACAGCAGTGCTGCTATCCAGCAAACAACATCCTGTGGACAGCGTCCTGTGGACAAAGTGCTGTGACCACTGATGAAGAACTAGAGGCTGACCAACACAAACTCTGCAGAAACAGATGAGCTATCGTCTCTGACTTCATATCTACAAGCTGGACCAGCAAGGTATGAGTGTCTAATAGAGTGGGCAGTGAGTGGACAGTGTTTAAACACTCCAGCATCACTGCTGTGTCTGATCCACTCACACCAGCAATATGCACACTAACACACCACCACTACGTCAGTGCCAGTGCAGCACTAAGAAAGATCCACCACCTAAATAATACCTGCTCTGTAGTGGTCATGTAGGTCCTATTTTATTGGAATGTGTTAGGGGCATGAGTTTCAGAATGTGCTTGTATTTTCAAAACACAATGAAACTGATATAATAAAACATTTAATAGCCCAAATAGCTTTATAAATCACTGCTTTCTGTTTCTGTTTGCATTCCACATACTGTCCCAACTTTTTTGGAACTGGGTTTGTAATAAAATGGGATATAATTTGTCACTCCATCCATGATGTATCATCAATCTCCCAAAGAATGTAATGGATTTATCATTATAATTATTATGAGATCAGAAAGTCTTGCCCCTAATGCTAAAATCTAGTTTTTCCAGATGCACTGCTTACTACAGGAGTCTGGTTGTTTATCCTGTTCTATAATTGAAACTTTCAGCTCTAAAACCGTTCTTGTTAATCCATGCGGGACCAGAAGAGCAACTACAAATACCTCATTTGCAACATATGATAATTATGTAGCAAACAACAACCCAGTGCTGCAGGTATGAATTATTCATCAGACTTCACACTGCGAAGTGAAACGCAAGCACGCACGCACTCACTCGCTCACTCACTCACGCACTCACGCAGAGCAGGGTGGGCCACTCCACAGGAAGCACAGAAGGACGGAGGCCAGGGTAGCAGAAAGTCCACAGAGACAGGTAATCATTCCACCTCCCTCCCCCCAAGGGAGAAACACATCAGTCTCTGGGTGCCCGTGGCAGCACTAATCCATTGCAGCGTGAGCCACACTCATCAGATTAACTCTCCAACAGGGGACGGAGGACAACTAAAACCCTTTCACTCCAAAAAATTACATTTAGTGCAAGGAGGAGGAAGTGAAGGGTGCACCTGAAGCAAATCAGCTTTTTATCACACTGAGGAAACCGTAAGAAATTAGGGCAGAAGAATGAACAGGGGAGAACGCAGAGCTTGTTATTGCTGGTTCGGGAATTTTGTGTGGCTGTGTTTATCTGTCTCTGATGGGCTTGGCAAGCTCCTCAGTCACCACACTGCCATCTGTTGACAATCACATCAACTGCAGCCATGTACCTGCGCTGTCATGGTTAGTCATGTTAGGCCCAACAAGCCAAAACAAACCGAGGAAAATACAAAGGGTCTACAGAGTTTATTTCCTTAAATGGTCAGAGAGATGTGGTCAGGGAGATGTTACATTAGAATATAATCGCTTTACAAGCCTCCTAGCTCATTTCACCTAAGATTTGACCTTTCTGCCTTGACGGTTCACGTTCCTGTATGTAAATCTATATTTTTCCTTAGTGTGAACACAACTCTGCTCTGAAACGACCCACATGTGTACATCTCATCATCCCTAGCCTTCATCACTTGCTGCTGCTAATAATACACCCAAATGATGAAACAAATACAAATTCATAATCTTTTTCATGATTCAATTAATAATTCAAGTCACTCATTCTACGTTTATGTGGTTTAAGTGCATTGTAGTGAAGAAAGACATGCTTTTATCACAAATAACACTTGTAGAAACGCTCTTAACCAATCAGATGGTATCATCTGAGCTAGCTGTTGTATACTACTTAGTACAACTTGTCCTGAGAAAGGCTACGATTGCCTGATTGCATGTTCTGATTGAGGTCCACAGAGGTGTAGAGACTCTGACACAAATTAAGGCCACTTCAGGGGTGTGTGTAAAAACATCACCGCCTGCTCTCTACTACACCTAAACCTAAAACAATGAAAACACATTTTAGACTTTTAGCGGACTTGAGCAGCCTTTAGATTAAAATCTCTTTGGTTTGAGTGACTCTATATCTAAACTGTTTTTAATAACAAAAATGATTGAACATTCTAGTGAATTCTACTAAACATTCTACTAAAACAACCATATCGGTACCGAAACTCAATTAAATGTTTCAGTAGTGAAAAATGTTACATTTCACTCATAGAACACTAGCCAGCACATGATCTGAACAGTTGTGCACACATGAAAACACACACACACACACACACACACACACATACACATACACATACACATACATATACATATACATATACATATACACATATATATATATATATATATATATATATACATAAAATAGTTTTCTTAATTGCAGAAAATGTGTGTTTCGGTAATGAGGCTGCACACTGATTTTCAGACATGGGGACACATTTACTTTAAAACTATGAGATCTAACTGCTGACCATGTGGCCATGAGGTACAGGGATGCAGTCTCACTTCCTGCTCTGAAATGCTTTTTTTAAAAATAAACTTTAAGAATGTTACCTTACGAAAAAACAAAATGATCTTTAAAAAAACAACATTGAAAAAAAAGTTGAAATGTAGCAGTTACGCTTTGGAACAACCACCTGCCAACAGAAAGTACTCTTTAAATAATGTAAATACAGTATTTTGCTCAATCTCAATGCCTCAAGTTTAAAAGATCATAATGCAATCCTAAATATCTACGATCTCAGTATTTAAATATATATTTTTAGTTTATATTATCTTACTGCACAAATATAGCCATTGTATCAAAACTATAATTTAAGCTAAACGTGTATTCTGAGTTCTTATATGTAATATTAACACGGGTACAATAGTGGGCAGTGTGATTTAAAAAAAATCTTGTGGAGTCTTTTGTCCTCTTTTTTTTGCCATCATCTTCTCTTCTTAAAGCTACCAAAAACTTCAGGCAGCTTTTAGAGTTTCAGGTTCCCATCAGCACCGACAGCAAGTTCCTGAACAGAGCATTTCACATCAGATGACTTTGAACTGCTTGGTATACATCTTAACCAATAGATTATTCCCCCCCAACAGGTTTCTGCATTCATACATCTCTGAAAAATCGTACCTGTGCCTCTTCAAAACTATAAAGTGAATGCAGCATTACTTTTCTGAAAACAGACTTTTTGAAAACACCGACTCACCTTGTACAGACAAATCAAACGTGGCAAGCTCGTTCTTGATCATCTCCTCACTGGACTTGACTTTGGGCTGAGCGCTGGCCTTGAGGAAGTCTGACTTGCCAAATTTGGGCTTGTCCCCCTGGAAGGCTCCAAATTCATCTGATCCCTCGAGGCCCGTTTCAACCTGACCAGGCGGAGAGTCAGACTTCTCTGAGACTGTGCTGGCAAAGTCGCCAAAGTCATCATCATCTTCTCCAGCTGCCTGTTCTGCAGAGCCGAAGTCAGCGAAGGTGGCGAATCCGCCCTCCAGAGAGGAGGCATCCTCAATGGGGAAAGTGGTGACTTTAGCCACTGTGGTGTGTGTGATGTTCTCCGAGCTTCCAAAGGAAGTCTCTTTTCTGTGGAGAACAGCTGAAGAGGGCAGCACCCCTGGGGCCCCACCCTGAGGCTTTCTGACCTGATCGTCTTTGTCTGACCAATCGTAGCCAGTGAGGCTGCTAATGGCAGAGTTCCCAAAGGGATCAAACTTCAGGTCATCTGCATCTGTAATGACAACAAGAAATACCTGCAGCTCACAAGTACTACACATGCAAATTTAAGGGTGATGAAGGAAGAAGACATTATGCAATTTGTTGCCGTCACAAGACCACCTCATGTCTCCAAATTAGTAACTCTGTAGAAGCGAACATCTGAATAAGATCTGTAGCTTTTCAAAACATCTACTGTGTACATGTTCACACAATGTACATGAGTGTAGACAATGGAAAAAGCAAATAATGGGTTTGATTATGACAGCGATAAATTGAAGATGAAAGGTTGACTGCTTAGTATCCTGAACTACACTTACCATTGTGCATCCAATCCAAATTTCTTGTTGATCATATGACATCTGTTGGTCACTCCTGACATGTTTTAAAGTGTAGCTTCAAAGACCAAAGACATTTACAGTACATCTATATGAAATTGTGTTTCTTTATCTGTATCTCTAACTCCAATATAGCCATTTTTTATTATTCAGTATGATCCACAAACCTACGTATACAGTTGCAATCAATCAACTCCCATTGCAAATTAGACAAACATTGAGCAGTCTGCAATCAATCAACCAAGCAAAAACAACTGAAATAGCTCAACACAACTAATACAAGTGCTTTCTCCAAATTCAACAAAGAAATGCCAGTTTTAATGACTTCAATGACTACTACAGTCTCAGAATTCATGACAAGCATCTTTAGCACTTAGTAAAGCACCTTTCTGCTGTTATGACCAGATGCACACATGATGCATAGCCAGACACCAGCCTCTTGCAAATGTGGTTAGTTAGTTATAATTAGTTATAATTAAAAGAAGCATTTTATAATAGTTATAATATTATATATTACTGTGTTTTGCTATTTAAATAGTTCTTGTTTGATTAGTTTATTGCAAACAACTGGAAGTTTGTTCATTTTGGTAATATATCTAATTTGCAATGAGGGTTGAATCAGTTTTACTGCAACTGTATCTTCACAATGCACACCAACTACTGGAGCCTGGGAAGTGCTCTGGAGGTTGAATATCAGAGTGGGCGAGCTGACCATTCAGAGCACACCAGTCTGATCGGTAGGTCGTCCTTTAAGACACAGGAGCTTTAGAGTTTTTCCCCAAACTATGCTAAAACAATATCTTAGGTACAAGGAAGCAAACCCATCCCCGTTTTGTGTAACAGCTTTTTGTTAAGTTGCTATTATACACTTCAGATGTCTGGTCCCCATCACTACTGTTGTGAACCATTTTGTCTCTAATTTCTCTAGAACGGCACATTTCAGACCAAATCACTCAATAACTTTGTCTAAATTTTAATGATAATTGTGCAGAGATTTTGAAAAATGAGTAGGACCACCAATAAGCTCAGGAAACACAATGGCGAATGAAACTCATGAAATACTATAACTTCTCTGTCCTGCATTATCCAGAGACTTAAACAACTTGAATTAAAAGATCTGTTTTTTCAATTGTGTCAATTTTCATTATGCTATGTTCACCAAGTTAATCGAACACTCAAGCTTAATAACTGTGGACACCACCTACTCAGTGTGGAGATGCCTGATCATGAGTCAACCGTATGCTGACCATAAACCCTGGCCTATTTACAAGTTTGGCTCTGTCCAACCCTTTTTATTCAGACATCTTGCAATAGTCAGTCAATGTCTGTAATCAAAGATACTTGTGCAATAATAGATAAATCATTACCAAAACATGCCTGATATTATAAGCAACGTCTAAGAAAACCCTTAAATCTGCTTCATCACTGGACAGAGCTAAATAGAGACCCTACCCTCTTGTGTAGGGTAGCTGTGACCAGGCCTGTGATCAGGAAGATAAAAACCTGCAGTTCTCTGCTGTGCTTTTTGAGGATCCTGTGGCATATAGGTTGATTTAGCTTTCAGGCCCAGTCAGGGTGATTAAAGTATTAATGTTCTTTTTAGGTGTCTGAATTTGATGCAGGATCTGTTTTTCACATCTCCCCAATGAACATCTAGGTCGAAAAACTGCAGAAACTCTCAGAAGATTTTATCCTGAATTTCAGCCATGGTTAGTATTCATCCCGAAGCTGACTTGGGGCATCTTTTCATGACAGACCTGATTAACAAAAGTGTAATTACTGAGCAGCATGACTCTGACCAACGACCTTGTAAGTTGAAGAGATTTCAGCAGAGGTAATTCACTAGCTATTATTTTAGTTTCATTGATGCAGATAAAGCCTAGTCTTGGACTAAACTGCCATGTTAATGCACCATAAAAAATATTTAGTTTAAGCTTATACTTAATGAGGGTCTGGAAAACCAACCCATAAGGAGTATTTTGACTCTGACCAGACTTGAAAAGCCCAGTCAGATGATGTAGGTGGGAAGAACCATTAAAAACTACAATTGCTCAGGGGTGGTTTTTTTCTCATAGCGCCAATTGGGATCTCATTCCAAGAACATCCGGGAACATCAAATTAATAATAATTTGAATGCAACTGAAAATGAGGAAAAAGTGTTTGAATATAATGGTTGTTTCTGCTAGTTAATGCAGACATGTTCAAACAGAGAGTGCGTTTTTACGTACATGAATAATAATCATATAACCAGATTTTGACAGCTATCTGATTATTCAAGTGGTCATGTACACAGTATGTTGTGATTTCTTGGATGTCTAGAAATCCGAGAGAAGAGTTGGATTTCTGGATCAGTAAATCAGCGCCTGTACACCCTTACTCTGATCTGAAGATGGGGGTGGGCTTTAGGGGGGTAGACCTCTTTTTTGGTAGATTTCACTACAATCCAGCACTAAAAAACAAACACTTAAATGTACAGTCATGAGGTAACCTACATGAAGATTAGGCAATGCTGCGTAAATAAATGACTGACAGGAAAGGGGGTGTCAATATGAGACAAACCCTACTGATTCTTATTTGAATTCAGGCACGGCTGTCCACAATGCAGCTGCTGGAAACTGAAATGAAGTACGTGAGGAGAAAAGGTCACCGTTGAGAAGTTTCTAGAATTCTCAGACCCATAACATGACCAAGGACTCTGGGAACTTTGGAAGTGTACTTTCTTTATCACCTTTTATGTTTAGTATGTTTTTTGCAACCCATAAATTAAGTGGGAAAAGCTAAACGATTTTTTTTTCCCCTGCAAGGTGTGTTTTAAATTTTGTTGTCAGTTTCCACCAGAAATGTCATTTCTGTGCATAACTGCTTATTAGGGAGGAAGCAGACACTGATTTTTTTAAAACCTATCAAATGCTTCGTGAAAGTGGAGCTCAGAAGTATGCAGCGAGGGTGGGCTTGTCAACACCGTGTGACAGACAAGGCGTGTGTTGAGTGTGTGAAATTACAGGAGCAAGATGGTGTCAGATGGTGTTCTTTGCACCCTCAGCATCAAACTGCTTGAACAGTATAATATTCTGTATAAATGTTTATGTAGAATTCCCTACAAACACTAGGATGGTGTGAATGGCCCACAGCAGTTCCAAAGACGTGTTCGGTTCTGGCTCACCTAACCTGAAAACAGCATTTTGTTTTATGTTTATTTTAAATTCCACAAAGCAAAACATCAATATTCATCCTTAGACTTTGAACATGTTTTTCAGTTTTGTTTGACTGCTTGCACAAACAATTTGTGAAATTGACAAGGAACCCGTGCAGTGTGTTTCCTTTCTTATATTTCCCCTGTAAGTCTGCTTTGAGCGGCAAGAGGAAGCAAGAAAGAGAAGAAAAATCGAGACGCCACGCAATTCCGCTACACCATCATTCATATTTATTACGACAACACTGGCAGAGAGAGAAAGAGAGATAGGTCACAAAAAGGCTTGTTGTTACAAGAGGTTTTGCCAAACACTTAAAAAGTCTTTTTTTCTGTATCATTATAAGAGTACAAGGGCATGCAAGAGTTGAGGGGAAAAGGAGAACAGAAGCGAGAAGGTTAAAAAAAGGAGGAGAGAGAATCCCAAAACCAGATGCAGAAACCCAGAATTGAGAAGGCACGTTCACAGACTAAAATATTAGCGTAAGTCAAAGACATTGTAGTTGTTCTAAAAGAAAAAAAAAAAAAAAGGAGAAAGCAACACAGAAATAGTCATACAGAACACTTATTAGGCCAAGAAGGTGATTTGAAAAGTACAGGTTCTATGCAGTTGTTCACCCTTTGAGGACCTGAGAGCTTTCTTTGAGGGTTAATGGTGAAGAACTCTCTGAAATACTGCTGTTATTGACTCCACTGTGCATTCACTGATGCCTAATTGCTTTTGCCCAAATTAGACACACCAGATTCAATCTCGTTGTGTGGCGTGGTTCTAGATAATACACAGCCGACAGGTCTTCAAAGGGTTAAAGGTAAACAAAGAGGACTATCCTATTAGAGCATTCGATCGTTTGAGTGACAGGTGCAGAACAGAGATAAAAGAGACAGTATCCTTTTTCTCTCGCCACCTGTTTTTGTTCCAAACTCCTGTGCAAGCATGCTCTTGCTAGGACCGCTGCAACGGGCCGGAAAAAATTGAGTGTAGCACATCCTTCCTGGTGTAATGTAGTCTAACACATTCATATCAAGCAAAAACCAAACACTTTGCATAAATAGATTAATGAGCAATCTCACATAAATAGTTAACACCATCAGGAGTATCAATCGAGTCTATCTATATTGAAAATAAATAAGAGTATATATTCCTGTAATAAAAATACACTATTAAATTAGCATGTATACACTTTTTTTGTCCATAAAAACGACCTTGTTCAGTAGGAAGGTCAGAAAATGGAATCCTAGCAATCGTCTACTGCTTTCTTGTCAATTTCACAAATTGGAAAGGCAGGCACAATCTGTGGCAAACAAAAAGCAAGGTAAGATGAGGGTCACACTTCAATGTGCCCTAAAAGAACCAGCTGAGGCTCTTGTATACTGCCGCAAACCTGGAATAATGTCACATACAAACGGAGGAACTGCATTTTGGTGAGGTTGGGGGGCAGGGGCTCTGGGTCAAAACGGCCTGGGAAAAGAGATACTGTCTCTTCGAAAGTTAGCTACACATCCGGGAGCACAGAGCAAGTGCTGGGAACCTTGAGAGTCCAAAATGTCCTGCAACATTTATGCTCCAGTTTTGAAAACGTGTTCCAGTTTTGGAAAACCAGATTAGAGCCATTTGTATTTGGAATGTGTGCAACAGAAAAACATGACCGATTTCCCAAAAACACTGGATGAGTAGCCTTGGAGCACTTGAAGAGTCCTCCTAGATGGTCTCCCATCTGATCAAGTGATCTAGAAAGAATTCTCCACTAGCGGGATGTGCAACAGGCAAACATTTCTATCTTTTTAGGTTTTTGTTTTTTTTCCATGTTTGTACTTCTTCCACACCAGCGGTCAGTGCAGGCGAAGGCTGATGTTGTAGTGGGAGATTAAATAATATATCAATGTAAGATATGATGCAATGATAAAATGAACATGCTTATGTTCTCACACAGACACGGTGTGCACAATGTGGTCATGAGGTGACCTGCATGTAGACGAGGCAGTACGAGCCACAGAGGGTGAGATGCAGAATAAATAAATGATGACCGACAGAAAGGGGGTGTCAATGAGAGAGAAGGCCTATTAATTCTTATTTTAATTCAGGTACGGCTGTGCACAATGCAGCTGCTGGAGACTGAAAGGAAGTATGTGAGGAGAAAAGCTCACCGGTGAGAATTTCTATTCAGACACGGAATTCTCAGACCATAATATGATCTCTAACAATATGTAGTTCCAACTAAGGCAATACTCTGACAGAGAATATGAGGGGAATATGAGAATATGGGAGTTTGCCACACACACACAACCACACATACCTTAAGACTTAGAGGGCTATGTGTTACTGTTATAAAAGCCAACCCAGGCCCTGACTCAAAGCCCAAAGCTTAATCTGTTACACTGACCCCACGCCTGCTCCTAATGCCCTAGAGAACATAAAACTATGTCCTTCTAATTTGTTTGAAAGTTGTTCTTGTGGGCAAACCAATGTACTTGCACATAGTACACTCAATGAATAATGTTCCAATGTCCATAAAAAATTATGGATTTCATCATCTCTACATTAAATATATGGAAACAAACAGACAGAAAGGAAGCAACTAAGCAAAAACTAACTTAGCACACGAATGAGCAATCAAGCTAGGCTGTCTGTCTGTCATCCATTACTTTGTTTGTTCACTTGCTCATTTGTCTGACGGGATACTAACATTTTGAGTGTGCAATTCCTGGATGCACAGCAGTAAAGACCCTGTACATACACCACATAAAAGCTAGATAATGTTTATAGGGAGCAGCTAGAAAAGGGTATACAACATAACCGGCATATCACTGCTGTCCAAAAAAAAAAAAAAAAACATTTGTCTCCAGAATGGCAACTCTACAGGAGCAGGCAAATGTTCTTTACTCCTAATATAAGTTACAAATATTTATTTTGGTCCCTTCATCAGGATTTTATTTGGACAGTGATGACACTTAGAGGCCATTTCACTCTTCTTGCTTGCAGTGTTGTGCTTGGATCAGCTTTAGCAGTGTAGCTGGCTACAAATGTTAGACCGGAATGTCAGTCGAGTGTGCTTATAGAAATATGAGAACCACACTCAGACATTCCTCAGATAGGCCTGATCACTGGCTTTTAAGTGTCGTTTTCTCAGAATATAATTTTAATCATATATAAAATATTTATTTTGTTTATGCCTCTAACTATAACCAAACACATGGCAAAAATGATTTTAGGTCCCCCTAAGTCATAACCACAAGCATACACACACCCACACACACACACACACACACACTTACTTTTTGGAAAAACTTTGGACAAGTTTGGAAAACCTCACTAATGTAAACATAACGTAAAACTCTCCTGGTGCTGCGCTATATTAAACAATGAAGGATTTATCAACTGAGCCCATCAATGAAAATGTTAAGGGTCTGGCTGTCAATGGAAACTTGTTGAACATCTTGTTTCAGGACTAAATAATGATGAAATCTTTAAGCCTATAAATCTGATCTGCAGCTTAAAGCACAATGATCTTAAGCCCATGATCAATGTTTTTCCTGATCACATCAATTTTCTATTCAGGTCCTGACAAACCAGAGAGCAGAATACAATTCTTTTTGTTGCTTGGCTGAGCTGTCAATTTAAAAAGCTGGCTCTGAAATTTCTGTAGACTGTGCAATTGCATCAGTCATAGCTAATTGGCAAAATATGGGCTCAGCTATTCTGAGGGCTTAGTCATCCCATCTGTGAGCAGGGTGGTGAACAAAACGCCGTGGCGAGGCCCAAACCAAATGCGTAAAAGCTAAAATCTGGGCTAGAACAGATTTCAGTTGAATACCAACATCATGAGCCATAATGGGCCTCAAAACCTTATTATATTCCTTCCAAAAGAACATGGCGGGCTAAGAGCATCTAGGAGACCAGAGACTCTCCAGAGAACATCCAAAAGATCAGGAAGCATTTTCCGTTTAGTGTTTTCTACCATGGTAAAGTGCTACTGCGGTAATGAGCAATTTGTTCTTCACAGACAGTGTGGGTCATGGCACAACGAATGACAACAGAACACAGGGAATGTGAAGCTGGATCAGGCCACATCATTCATTGTAGCTATTTGTGCTAGAGGATATATGCATGCTTTTGTTACCTCAATGAACTAAATGTTAAATGTCAGAACACTGGCCTGGGTCAACATGCCAAAAGCAGGTTAAGCATTAGGCTTTTAACACAGTGACCTCAGTGACAATTCAATCAAAGTACGAGCTTAATTTATGCTTGGAAATAATAAATACTGTCACAGCCAATAATACTGATAAGATACGACTAGAAACAAAGCTCAGACTTGGACAAGTGGGTAAAAAATAAAGCAAATTACTCTGCAATAGTGTATAATAATACTGTAGGTAAATACAGGTAAATAAATACTGTTTAAATGGATGGGGTGAATGAAATGAGATGACATGATATGTGCCAAGATTTGATATGTCACTCAAAACATTTGTCTGAAAACTCTCTATCCTGCTGAAGAGCTGATTGAGGGATTGTAAAGAGGGCCGTGTGCACGCGTGTGTGCGAGAGAGAGAAGGTGCCGGCCTCACCACAGCAAGCGCACCAGTTCCTCACCTGCGGCGGGGGGCTGGTGAGCAGTCAGGCCAGGCAGGTCCAATGAGCTGTCAGACGTGCCGTGCTTAAGGTCTCCGCCCACATCGGTCAGCTTCATGTCCAACTGCACGGATAGTGCATCCTCTGAGTCGTCTTTGCCCCCTATGCTGCTGCCTCCGATGGACGGCAGGTCCAGAGACTTGACTGAGGCGGAGTCCTCTTTGGCCTGCTTGAAGGCAGCCACCTTATCTGCTAGGCTCTTCTCGGAGGCGCCCAGCGCTGTACAGAATTTGGACGACTGAAAGTCGGCAAAGTCGTCAGCGTCACTGCTCTTCAAGGAGGAAAATGACCCACCACAGCCACTTTCCTTGCCATCTTCATAGGCCAGGCCGCCCTCCAGTGATAGTTGCTTGAAGACATCATACTTGTCAGTGGCCGGTGGCTGCCGTGGCTGGGAGGAAGTGTCGCTACGCTGCTCTCCAGACCGGCCAAACGCCATGAAATCGGCAAAGTCGTCCTGCACCACTCCTCCAGCCCCCCTCTGACCTGAGGGCGCCACATCAGAGGAGGTGGAGCCAAATAGTGCAAAATCACCAAAGTCATCACTGGCCCCTGTGGTGCTGACAGGTTTGGGGACTGCAGGAGGGAGCACCAGGGAGGGGAGTGCAGAAGATGATGTGGGGAAAGGGCTAGCTTTAGAGTCAGCAGTAGAAGGAGCAGAAGCAGGAGGAGCCACAGAGGAGAAGAGATCCAAATCGGCCATGTTCAGAGGGTTTTTGGGCTGAGCCAAAGCAGCTGTAGGCTGAGACTGAGACTGTGGAAGAGACGGGCCGAAAGGAGGTGGGAAAGTGGGCTGGAACATCTTGGCCTGGTCTGGTGGGTCTAGTGGAGAGACGTTGTTGGCTGTTTTAAAGTCTGTGAAGCCATCATCTGTGCTGACAGACTTGAAATCAGCAAATCCTTCGCCTACAGGAGAAAAACAAAAGAAAACAATTGAAGGCCGCAGAAAAACTGCATTTCACAGTGGCTACAAAAGGCCAGAGAGCTAGACTTCGCACAATATGGAGCCCAGCCTTGAAGTCTCCCTCAGCTCGATTTTTCTCATTTCACAATCCTACAAAGGAGAGAAACGGATTAGTTCCAGCTCTGACGCGCACCGGATACTCCTGCTGAATTTCAAAACTGCCGAGTGCTTGGCCCGTGAAAGAGGCTCACTGTGAAGAAACACCACACACCACAACACAACGAGAGCGAGGCAAGTCCACAGAGACTTGCATGCAAACACTCAAGTAAACACTTATCACATGCACTGAGACAGAGCGGAACAGGACATTATGACATTTTATGCCTCACAAAGAAGAGAATCAGCCACTCTGTAACAGCATGTAGTCTCTGTAGTGCCTGCAAGAGCACACAGTCTCAGTGGCACCACACGAAGAAAAATCAAACTGCACTCATACTGAGCCGTGACCATTCTTTCGGCAATTTAAGCCTTTCTAATATACAGAGATACAAAAACAACATCAACAGAGTTCAAAGATAGAGTAAATCTCTCTCAGGATGGGCTGAGCTTTAGCCACTTGTGCCATTCAAATATAACCATCACATACAGTATTAACTACGGGTTGAAAGTGGGAGGTTTAGAAGCATCAAAGCAAAAGTTTGTCTCTTTTCACCTCACCCACCAAATAGTGAGCCCCACTTTTAAATTAAATCAGTGGCATGTGTTTATTCCGCTATTTAGACCAGGAATAGAAATATGACATAATTTTTGACATTTTTAAATACTAGCATTTTTAATATCTATACATTTTCTTGCTATTATACCACACAAACATTACCTCAGAAATAACACAACATACAGTGAAACAATAGTAAAGAGCTTTCTGTTCTTGCAACAGTGAGGAAAATAGCACAGAACAGACTGTAGGGTTAAGAAAAAGAGGCCACTGCAACAGATAACTTACTGGAGCTCTGAGAGTTGCTTCCATTGGATTCTGCTCTAGTGAGACAGGGACACATATATACCTGCGTGAACCTGGGTAACTTTATATAGAACATGCATCTAAATTTAAGGACCATGTTTAAAAAGAGCATTAGGACACAAGTGATCTAGAATCAGGTTGTCTGTGACCAACATACTGTACATGTCAATAACCACAAACATGTCCAAACAAGCAAAGCATTTAAATAACCATGATAATCATGGACCCAGTTCTTTATGTGCCACCATTAAAACAGGAAACTGCTTACCGACTGTCTTTCTGTCTGAAGGCGGCTCGAGTTCTCTGAATACACTGTATTTGTCTCCAAAATCTGGATCAAAGACAACAAGCGGACCTTAAGTCAATTATAAAACAACATAGTGACAATCAGCATGATTTTATATTGTTACAAATACAAAAACACACAAACGATGAGCTGCTGATATTCTCAGAACAGCACTCTGGTCACACCAGAGTTTAGATTTCAACATCACTGAATAGATTTGGGATTACTTGGACTGAGATAAGTGGAATGCAACCAACTTCTAAGACTGAACTTTAGAGGTGTGGAAACTGAGAGCAAGTCTCCTAAAAAGAATGGAAGTTGTAATAAAGCCAAAGGCTGCTTTCAAGGGCTACTGTAATCGGGCTGTACCTGAGACAGCAGGCGTGGGTTCTGTCGGCTGCTCCACTGACAGATGTTTAAACACTGCATACTTATCAGAGGATGAGGAGGATGAAGAGCCAGATACTGGAGTCAGCATTGCAGGAACACTGCAGACAACACACACACACACACACACACACACACACACACACACACCAATAAAAGTCTGCATTTCAAAGCATTCCTTTAAAGTTTACTGACATATTAAAGCATTTTTCACTTTTTAAGATTCTGGGCATGAGGACCACTTGCGATGGATGATTCCAAAATGAGCCTCTTTAAAAGATGAGAGCTTCACTGTGAAAATTGCAAAACCAGACTGAGCACTACTTTAGCTTCTCGGACTCCATGTGAATGCATTTCACAATGCCTAGCCCTTCTGAGGAAATGATGATACGTTTTTATTCTCAGTCTTTCTCTCACAATTTCTGCATTTATTAAAAACACAGTGCTGTTATAGAGGATACACCCCTTCTCGCTTTCCCTTCCTGCCCCACTTGCAGTTCTCACCTCTAATTGGAGAACAACTGGAGACTCTGGAGTACCCAGATAAGCCAATAAACATTAAAACCTTTGTCGTTACTAAAAGTGCAGAAATGTAGGAGACTGTGTCACTCAGATAGAAACACCATCCCCTCTCCCGTCCTCAGCTTTGGATAATTGCTTTCTGCTCTTCCCCCTCCCATGAGCAGAGAATCTCGCCATGCAGTTTTGAAAAGTAATAAAAAAAGGGATGAGCTTATCAGCTACCCATTGAAATGGGTTCATTAGCAAAGATGGCAGGGCTTAATTGCTGTGTCTGGTGGATTATTACAAGCTATTACAAAGACAGGAACTATTTGATGCTCCAGGAGATTGTGCCAAGACTAAACTAAATACTTCAAAAGAAATCATGTAACGTGCCTAGACGCAATTTTATGATACTTGCTTCAGAATATTGTAGAAGGCTTTTCCTTACCATGCAAATATAAAGGGGAATAAGCAAGCAGGGTCAGATTAATTTATGCAAGCTTCTACCTGCTCTGAGAGGAGGATGCACTGGGGAACGTTCCCAACGTCTCTCCTTGAAAATCCGTAAATGAATCATCTCCGCCGCCTGCTTTCGGGGCCTCTTGAAAATCCTGGAAATCATCATCATCTGCCTTCGCCCCCTGGAGTGTGCCAAGAAAAAAAAGATGCTACATTGTGTACACAAATTTGGTAGAAAGCAGTGTTTTCAACTTGCTTCCTAAGGTCCACAAGAAACACCACTTGTTTGGTCCCACAAGATATAGTCAGTATCTTAACTAGGGTTGCAGGCCTACTTCAGTACTGTGTTACTGGGCTACATATCCTAGGCTACATTCACACAGCAGGTAAATTGGCCCAAATCCGATCTTTTTCATCACATGTGCCAGATGTGTTATCTGTGTGGCAGTGTGAACCAGAACCAGACATTTTTCATTCCGGTTTGGGCTACCTTCATACGTGGTAATGAAATCCGATACATGTCTGATACAAAGCCAATACACTGCAATGCGACTGTCGTGGTGGGTCTGATCTCTGACAGTGATGAAAGGGCCTACCTGGAGAACTGGTACCAAGATAATAATCTCCTCCTCAACGTCAGCAAGACAAAGGAGCTGATAGCGTACTGCAGAAAGAAGCAGGAGAGGAGCTACACCCTGACTGGACCAACGGAGGTGCAGTGGAAAGAGTGGACAGTTTCAAGTACCTTCGAATTCACACCTCGCATATCTCACCATGTCATCTCCCTGGCACAGAAGGCCTGTCAATGTCTCTACCCCCACAGACCTCCAAGGTGCTGCGGAACTTGTACACCTGCGCATCATTCGAACCGAGCATCCTGATCTGCAGACCATCTACTACAAGCATTGCTGGACCAAGGCCAGCAAGATTGTGAAGGACCCCAGCCAACCCATCATTAGACTTTTCGCTCTGTTGAAGTCAGGGAAGCACTTTCGCTCCCTGAGGGCAAACACAGAGAGGATGAGGAGGAGCTACCTCTCGCAGGCCATTCAGGCTGTGAATCAAGGCCACTAGGACTACCTCACACACACACACACACACACACACACACACACCATACACAGAACTTAACTTTAAACTGTCCACCCGCACACAGCACAATACTGTAAATTTCAACTTCAAATACTTCTATCTTCTATATTTATGTATATGTAGTTTATATATTATTACGTTCCATTCTCACCTTTTTGGTCTATTTGTTTCACATGACGGGGTAGCTGTCAAAGCATTTTACTGCTACCTGTACCACGTATGACTATGTATGTGACAAAAGAGATTTAAAATGAACTGGGCAAACGTGGCGTGCACAAGGCTAAATCATCAAAGAAAAACAAGCCAAAACTAAGAACACACACCAAAGAAGTGGCCGGGGCCGACTAACAAACCCTTTTTACAGCGAATTCAAACATGTTCTCGGTGGTAAGCCCAACTGTTTGTCAACTAGAACTAGATTTCTACTGTGATCCTGGCAAAGATGAAACGGAAACCAGGAGTGGACCTGTGTCCGTCAGCGGTCATTGTTTACCTCTGGATGAAACACTTAAAGATATGCGAACAGTCTAACAACATCGGATTCTGATGAAAAAGTAAGGTATGGTTCACTTTTATCTGCTGTGTGAGCGCACTCTTAGTTTCTGTAATACTGATAAAATTAGGTTGAGTCCAGGGGTCAATGACTTTAGCGACAGGAACAAATTGGCCAATTAAAATTACTCCGTCACTGAAAACACTGGTAAACCATTTATGTATCTGCTGGTTATCAGTTAATCTGCCAATCATTCTTAATGTCCTACCATAACATATCAAAGTAAGCTAGTGCGTGGCATTACCTGGACAGGCGGGAAGTTGGTGACAAAGCTGTTCGGAGGTTGTGCCGTCGGGTTTGGAGGCATAGCCAAGACGGCAGGGGTGGCAGGGGCCATGATAGGCTGCTGGTGGGCCAATACTGGGGGAATGGCCATGGCCATTGCAGGCAGGTTGGGCACTGGGGGGGAGGGGAACTGACTCAGGATATCCAGACTCATCACTGGAAGTCCACTCTGAAAAAAACACCAAACATATGCATAACTGTACATTCTCAGGATAAAACACATTCAACTAGCTATAATATCTACTATACAAGAGAAAACCAACTGTCTTCTAATCACCAGCCCTAATGAGCACAGAAAATGGACTGAATGATCTTTAATCATCGACTGAAAGGAGGTTGGATGAGGGTTTGCTGGCAAAAAAAAAAGTCCCGAGAGTCATTAAAGCAAGGCTTGAAGCGTGAGCATGAGTCTGAAGTGCTACTTTAGCACATAATGCAGAAAGTGTGAGTTTTGCTGATAAGTCCTCAATTTAATGCTGCATCGCGTAAGCCTGCTTCCCAGCTTATGTGCAGGCGAAATGTACTGCCTCACTTTGATTAGCCAGTCGCAATTAAAAAGCAAAGCTGTCATACAATAGGCCTCCCACCTAACTGCCTCCACCCTCACCAACATTCAACAAAAGACAGAGTGAGATGTTTTCCTAAATTAGTCATTAAAGTCAACTTCCATTTTTCACTGCCATCACCGGTAGCTCAATTGCTCCAACTTCGCACCTCCACTGTCATAATTCTGCTAAGCTGGTGCAGGAGGCGCAGCTCCCTAAAGAGGAAAATTTCCATCACAAAAAGCTTCTTATTGTGCGCACACTAGCAGCAGCAGCACGTGGAACTGATTTGCCTGCTCCCAGGGGTGCAAGCTGCTGGGTTTGGGCTCAGAGAGATAAGACGGCTCTCGTCAGCACTGTTCACCTGGGCTATTGCTGCACTCGCTGCACGACTCAGCATTATCTCACACCCCCTATGTGCACAGCGACACACACACACAGCGCGCAGCCTGCCCTCACAGACTAAGACAGGTCAAAAAAAAACTCTCATACTGACATCAATACATGCTGGGCATCTCATAAAACATTAATTATGCAGACAAGACTGCCTCTGGCAAACGCACAGCACGCTATAACCTTTTGACGAGTTTTAGAGAAGTAAAATATGGGAAGCTCACTAACTCCCATAATTAAAGACACAAACACCATAGCTAGCACCATTTGAGACCTTCTGAAAAATACTAAGGCAGCACTGAAGATGTTCACCATTTTAAAAACCTTACCACCCTGTAACTGGTGTGCTCATTACTGTGTATAGTTTCCAGAGGTTTTTTATGTACCTGTTCTTGCATGATAGCAACTGACCTCATCACACCTAGGCTTTCAGAGCATTGCATCATCGCTCATGCAATGCTGATGGGCAGCTCAAGTCACACATGAGTTGCATGTCAACTGTCTCAACCTTAAATGACTTGAGACCTTTCCTTTCCAGCTTTGCTTGTTACTTGTTACTTTTTCCCTGTCAATTCTCCTACGGTCAGGTACAATCATTACTGCAACGCCATTCTCTGGTCACTCTCAGTGATATGGTCAAATCTGATACAGAGTCTTTCATTATAGAAAACAAGAGAACTGAAGCTCTACGTGCACTAAATGCAGTGCTGAAAGGGAAAATCCAAAACAACTAGAAAACAATGGCCTGCATGTCGTCTGAATAACAAGTGTGCTAGCTAACTCATAGCTGTTATACTTAATCTAATCTAGGCTGACGTCTGAATACATTACAGATCACACTCCTTTAACACGTATTACAACATCAGCTGGACTAGTTAGTTAGCTAGCATATGACTTATATAAACTGATGCTTTGTGTTGCCTCTTTCTTTTAAATACTGCATTTCCAACAGGAAGAGCTTCTGTTCTGTTCTTCAGTTTGAAGACAAAGAAAGGCTCCTTATTTGAAGGAACCTGGCAGGTTTTAATAGGGGTTCATTTCGTACATAGCCATTCCAAACAAAAACCTAAACTCTCCTAAAAACTCTAAACGTTAACACTGACATGTACTCCTCTGCTGCCCAGTTCAGTATATGTTATCTAGCAGAAACTTGTGACTGGCTACCATCAGTCTATATCGAAAGAGAAACAGCAACAAAACCTACGAGAGCACAACAATCGAGCGCAACACGATCTAAACTTCTTAGCCTATGCATCGTTCCCTAGAGCTTTAACACGCTGGCTTATTCGTCAAGTAATGGGAGTGAACTGGGCCAAAATGTAGAACACACTGTGGCCTAAAACACCTCCAAATTTCTAAGGAAGTTTGTCTACAGAAAACCTCACAGGTACCTGTGCCACTCCAATCAAGGCAAGCACAGTGTACAGCTCCTCCTTGGTCAGCTTGCCAGGCGTTGTGCGATTTGCTGAGGCCCAGATCTGACCCAGAGCTTCTCGGGGCAGACCTGATGACATCAAGATGGGGTAGAGTTTGGCTGTGTCGATGCCTGCCGGAGTCATGGTAAACTCTAGGACCTTCTTGAACATGTCTGCTCAAAGCAAAAAAATACAGACCTTAAGAAATTCCAAGCCGAGAAAAGAGAGGCACGACACGTACATTGGGACTTTTTTCCTTGGTCCATTTTATCAATAACAGTATGTCATACAATGTCAGAAACCACATAAGCAAGCCTACTTGAGATTGCCAAGCATTTCAACGTGGGCTGGAAAAAAGTGTATGATGATTTATGGTATGCAGTGTGCATGATGATGACTGGTGGGTTATAAACACACATTACTTCCATTACTAGAACAAAATTACCCACCGGTGCATTTAGAAAAAAGAATAAACATCGGTCATCAAACATATCAGGTCAACATCAGTTGGGGTAAGGGTGAAAACCTTTGGCCAAAGACTGTATACTGTAACTGCCCTGAATTGCTATTTACCTGGAATGAGAGCGTCATTGTAGAGCCAAGCTGGCACCATAGGCTGTATTTCTTGTTGGGGGAAGACACCAACACCTGCTTGAGGAAAGAAAGTGACAGTAATGAGTTACAGCAGAAAGGTCTTAAGTTAAGCATGCTAAGTCCAGCATGTCTCCCTGATGTCTACAGCGCTCAGCTACAGCAGTTCTCCACACCTGCTGTGCAGAGAGCGTGGGGCAGATGTTATACTGCAATACTGTTACATTATATTTCTCAGTACCTCAGCAAGGCTGTCCTCAGAATCAGCCAGTTGTCAGTCGCAATTAATCAGTCTTAGGAATAAATAAGCATTACAAGCCTTTCCTGCACTTAACCCTTACGTTTATTTTGTGCAGGGAAATGTTACACCCTCTGTAAAAGGGCTAGTGCCATAATTCTAATTCTTCTGACAGACTAATATCAGTCATTGGGTTTATTTCTTCAATGCGTAATGTAAATGCATTTCTTCAATGCATCATCAAATTTATTTAACCATAATTCTTTTAAAATACCTATTCAGCACTTTCTGCACTAGAGGAGGAGGATACTTTCTCGATTCTTTGGTTCCTCTTGGGTTCCGCTTCTTCCACATGCTATTAGACAGTTTTCTACGCACCTGTCACCCTAAGCTTGCTCATTAAGGACTCCGACCTGAATTTACGTACACCTGCCAAGTGACATCTGTTGTATACATGAGTTTGCCCTGCACTGAAAGTGAATTAACCTAAATAAATGTAATCACAAGATGACACTTGGTTAACCCACCACCTGAGCTGCATTAAAATCAAGCAGACTTCATTCTGAACCAGCATGGAAGGAACAGTGAAATCACTGATAGGATATCATTCTTCATATTAGTTCATGAGAAAACCAAGAAGAAAACTGAGCTTGACATGTCATACCAAAGCTCAATACCCAGCATGCATGAGAATGCCCATCAACATAAAGGTTACAGAAAGTAAAGGCAGAGACAGAGCAGGCGGTGAGTCAGCAGGTAAAACTTCAACACATCTCCCGAGACACATCCCATCTCCCCACGCTGTCAGCAGAGCGACTGTCGGGCCTCTCTAATGAGGAGCAGGAGGAGGAATGTGAAATACTCCCAGCGCTGGTGAAAGGAAAGAGACGAGGTCATTTCTCAGAGCCTGAGACAACCTGGAGTCATTACCTTCAGGACACTTCACTGCGTCTGTCTATTGGCACACGCTAGACAACAAGAAAGATGAGGCCTGATTCCAGAATGTTCTAGAAAATTCTGACATCATCTTTTCAGAACCGAACAGCTGAATGTCTTCATGACCTTTCATGACATTCTCATGCTTATGCATGGCAGATAGCTTTGTCCACATTCAGGGAATACTGTCTATTAGACAACCTGTGGCAACCTTAATCAGACAACCCATTTTCCACAGGTTAATCCTCCAGGTCCGCATCCCTTAAAGACAGCCGCAATCCTCCAAGTCTACGTACTCAGATTTGATTAGTAGGCAACAAAAATGAAAATGCTGGATATAATCAAATCATATTCATGCACTGCTGATTCTGAATAATTCTAAAACACTTTTTTGCAAAGAAAAATCAGACTGAAAAACTTCCAGCAGCACTTAATGATTAGTAAAGAAGGAAAGAAAGAGTGAGTACAGCTGCAAGCTGAGTGGGGGCTACAATTGTAGGCCTGTAAAGACATATGAGGGAACGTGAACAACTTCTCCTCTCACCACTGGCACTAGACACTTGCTGAGACGGGGCTTCTGCCACTGGTGGGGGTTTGAAAGCAGACTGAGGCTCAGGAGTCTTCTCCACGGTGAAAGCAGCACTGAGGTCATCGGGCGAGTGGGCCCAGTTGCGGGCTCTGGAGCTGCTGTGGAACTGAACTGAGACCTGGGCTCTGGCGGTCAGCTCAGACATGGCCTGCCGTGGCCTAAAGTTAACCTGGGCCCTCTTATCAGCTGTTAAATCACACGATGAAAAGAGCTTCTCTTCCAGAGACGGGCCTGAGGAAAAGGGCAAGGAACTGCTGCAGTTACAGCAGAATCTAAAACCACCTGCTCTAGCTTATTAACTGTTGAGTACCAACCAAGTAAAAACATAAATAAGGGCAAAAGTGAATGTCAAAAAAGCCATTAGAAATAAAGACCTTCCTGTCTAGACATCAAACATTCAGCTTTGAAGGAATATTCAGATGAAAAATACAATTTCACAATTTTCACCTCACCAGTATGTCATACTTAGGCTGAACAATCTGGGGGAAAATATCCAATTGCAAGTTTTCTGACCCATAATGCAACTTAAAAAATTGTAATCAAGGTTTTTTTTTCCCCTCAACGCTGAACGTTTAGTATGCCAGACCGCCAGTTAGATGTGGTTATACTGTCAAGTACAGAGCATAATTTACAGGCAGTTCACAAGCTTCTCTAGTAGACAACATTGCTGATCATATAAGCTATAAGGAACATTTTATCACCTTCTGCAATTTAAAATTTGCACATTTTCATACTGGGATTTCAACATTAAACAGTTTTGTTTTATTTTATACACTAGCAGAATCTACATGTGCAAGTCTATGACTACAGTTACATTACAAGCCTCACAGATCAATTTAGATTTTCTGCTGACTTGATCGAGAACGAACCAAATGTCATGAACATCATCAAACTGGCAGAACAAGTTGAAGGTATTTTCAGCTGTTCATCAGTCAAGTTTGATGAAGACATAAGTTCAGATGCATTGTTTACAGGTACTCAGCAAAAGTTATGCACACAAAAGTTATATACTTCAAATCTGAATGCTCCTATTAAGGCCACACATACGTAGGACACATATACATATGTGTTCTACATATGTGTGGCCTTAATAGGAGAATTCCCCTCAAAAAGTATAACATATAATAGTGTTTACATCTTGAGTATGCACTCACAAGACAACTATACGGCATCATTTAATTAGCTTGATACAAATGAGAAACAAGCAACCTGCAAATCTATAAAGGTTTCCTGCTGTCAGGAAGGGCTGTTGTGACTGCGGTGCCCATGGTGAGCAGGAGACAAATCCCTCTGTAAGCATGTTACCTCTCTGTCAACCTCCGGAGCGCAAACTGGGGAGCAGAGCTCCAGGCACTCAAGTTGCACTGAGATGCAGGCTGTCTACTGCCTAACCACCTTATCAGGAAGGATGGCAAAAGCTTCAGCAATCCTAATTCAGACTGGACACAAGCACATGTTACTGTGTCTGTGATAAAGCATCATCACCAACTTGATGCCATGAAAAGTATCCACGATGTGTGATCTCGTTAGAACACACAGCATGGTGTCTGTGGAGCAGGGACCAAAGAGTCACATGCTTCCATATATCTGCGGTTCCAGCACTGCATATTACCAAGTAGCTCAAACTAACTTCATAAGCATTTCATTCCTAGCTATTAAGGTTGTTGGTTAATCTATTGCAATGGGTAGGAACAAAACACTTATTCATAAATGCAGCTCACAAGTATTTCATTCCTAGCCATTACTATAGTTTAATCGAGTACCTTAATGGGTAGAAATGAAACGTCTGTGAAGGTACTTGATTAAACTATACTAATGGGCAGGAATGATGTTACAGGATGGCAGTACAATTTATAGGGACTAATTTAGGTAACCATTACCCACTGCATGAATTAGAGGTTTGCTACCCCTCCCGAGCACGATGGTCCAACAAAATATGGCATTTCAGCTGGACTTGGAGCGATTTATGTCTTTGGACCCGACTAAGGTGAAGTGATCTATGTAGCAAATCAGCTTTTGAATGTATTGTATTACATGAAATTTGCACTCCATAGCTGCACTCAAAATAGCTCTGGAGTCTGAGAAAGCAGGTAAGTATTCCCTTGAAAGAACCCGGGGAAAACTTTGTCACGGTGCTTCTTGGATAGCGGCGTGTTGGCTTGTTGGAAAAGTCCTAGCAGATTGACCTTTTTGGTTAAGTGTAAACCCTAAAGGTGTTAAGCTAGGATTCCTCAACCACTGGGCCGTGGCACCCCCTGGTGGTCCTCAGGCCTACATTGAACGGTCCGCAGTGGGTCATCGATAGCGCATTGTATTTAAAAAAAAAATGAATGAATTAATTCAAATGTGTTTTAAATGGTAAGCAGCATCATTAATTATTGCCTCTTGTCCCTAGGAAAAAAAAAAAATAAAAAAAAATATATATATATACACACACACACACATATATATATACATATACACACACACACACACACACACACACACACACATTCTCTTGGAATTTCACTCGCCACTCGTGAGCAACTCCAGTATTTTGCTTCATTTAACACCATTCAACACCACTCATTTTGTAATAAAAGAAGCTTATTTTAGCCTTATCTATTAATATTTTATGCTCAATAGCTCATTGCCTATTGTGAGGTCAGGCACCCACAACTGCCGTGTTAGCATGTCTGTAAGTACTATAGCAGGTATATTTCAGCATACTTTCTGTTAAGCCTTGACCAAGCGCAGCACGTGTGCAATAACCCAGTAAAGGGTTTAAGGGGAAATTCAAATTTGCCAGTATAAGCCAGGCCTGATCGGGTCAGGTCTCAAAACCAGAGATGCGTAGTGAAGTAAGGTTTTGGGTTTCAATGTCAGGTCTGCTGNGGGGGGCAGAGAGGCGGTGAGGGAGTGAGGGGCAGGGCCAGAGGAGGTGGGGCCCATCTTTAGGGGCGAATTACTGACAGCTGAGGAAGAGGAGGATGACGGGAGGGAGGAGGGGGTGAAAGAGAGGGAGGGGCCATCGACAGGCCCCTGCATAAAGTCACTAAACTCATCATCATCCTCTGCAAAAGCAGGGGGGAGTGACTGAGGGGGGACAGAGGAGTGAGATGGCGATGAGTCTGCAAAAACAAAAAAGAAAATAATGACAAAGGCACAACACTCAACACGAGCTGCGGTGGCTGTGATGGAATGACATGAAGCCAGAGAGAAGAAAACTGGCTTTTATCCAGTTATACACTAAATGCCATGCAAATAATGACCAGACATACACCGACAGGTCACTTCATTAAGTACATCTCCTTTCTTCTACACTCAGGTCGTGGATCAATTTCAGCACTGCAGTAACACTGACGTGGTGGCGGCGTGTTCCACTGGTAGTGAATCAGACACAGCAGTTCTGCTGGAGCTTTTAAATGCCTTGGTGTCACTGAGAGTAGTAAACCAACCAAAACTATTCAGCCCACCGTGTCCTGTGGGCAGCATCCTGTGACCGGTGATGAAGGACTAAAGGATGACCAACACAAACTGTGCAGCACAAAATAGAGCTATCTAACCAACTCCAGCAGCACAGCTATATCAGATCCACTAACACTAATATAACGTTACCAAGTCAGAGTCACCACAGTGCTAAGAATGATCCACCATCCCAATAATACCTGCTCTGTGGTGCTCCTGGGGGAGTCCTGTTGGGGTAATGGGAGGATAGCAGATTTGTAGATAAACACATGGACTACTGTCTGTAACTGTAGAACTACAAAGTGCACCTGTATAAGTGGTAAAGTGGCTGATAAAATGAACAAATAGTGTACATACAAGAAGGTGTACTTGAAGTGTACAAGAAGGTGAAATGAAGTGTCCAATCCAAAGTGCTACAGCATACATTGAACTTTGAATAGTGAAGCACACTCTAAACAGGAATAAAAAGGAAAGTGACTCCTTTGCTCTGTTTTGTGGATAAAGAATAAGAGTTCAGTTTACTGGAGCATCAGTGTGGAAGGATGGGAGGATAGAGAATTATACAAAAAGAGAAACAACCAGTGTCTGAAACATACAGGAGATGTCCTATTGTATCCAAATACTGCTCTTCAATATGCTTGTTGTCATGTTAAGGAACACTGCACTATGAGTAGTAATAGTGCTTACAGTGTGACAGGCATTGCCAAGTCTGCAGGTGCCTGTGAGTCATATTTAACTTATGACGACAGCAGTCCTGTGGGTTTTTGCCATACAAAAAAGGTCTAACACTAGCTATAAGTGACAACACAAGTAGACAAAAGAAGGAAAAAGAACGGACACAGAGGGTAAGGCAGGAACAAACCTGGTTTCTTAGACTGTGAAGATGGAGTGGGATGCATCTTGGCGTCTCTGCTGAACCCATCCAAGTTCCCCTTGATGGCTTCTAACGCGTCATCCCGACTCTTCTCCCCAGTCTGAGCAGACAGAAGCAGCTAGTAAGGGTTTCGGTAGAAAGGTAACAGGGCTCATTCCATGTGCTCATTTCCCGCTTTTAATTCGTCATCATTTGTTTTCATATGTGCATTTTCCCACCTGTCTATCCTTTAAAATTAAACAGGCTAGTTTGTTACCATACCATGTGTGAGGGTGAAAATGTGTGGTGCAGGAGCTAGGAAGGGAAAAAGGCACTGGTCCCTGGCTTCTCCGGAGACACACGCCCAGGACACACTCCATGCGGGGTAGAAGTGGCATTTAATGGCACAGGTCACCAATACATCTCACCATTACTGTCCGGTTAACTTAGGAGTAGGCACATCAGACTGGAGGCTATGTTACAGCTAGCTAATTCGTCCCGCAGAGAGAGCTACAGCTCAGCGTGCATGCGCAGTAGTACAGTACATGCAAGTAATCGTTACAGATGTATGCCTGTAGTGTGCAGATTACTAAGTGGATTGTGCATTTTCTTTACATACAATATCAAACTCTTATTTTACAAAAGAGTTTTTCCTTCAACTTCAACTAAACGAATGGAAGCAAGGCATATAACAACAACAACAACAACAACAACTGAAAACAGTGATCTGAAGATTGCTTTCGAATTTAAAACAGATTATTTCACATTATAACAGTAAAGAAGGCCCTCATTCTTTAGTTAAAACAAAACTATTAGACCTATTAGATCAGGAATCAAACTGGGGTGCAGTCTTAAAATTTCATGATGAAATGAATCATTTTGTAAACAATCATAATCTAATTGAATTGTGAGGTCAAACCACTGTAAGGCATAAATGACGAAAAAGTAAAAATTTCCTTTAGGAAGTTGGATGTAACGCTGGAAAAGACATAAAGCTCACTTTGGGTTTGACACTGCTCAGGAGACGCAGTTTCTGCTTCTGCTCCTCAAACTGCCTCCTTTTTCTGTCTTCCTCGAGCATCCGTTGTTGCTGCTCTATACGCTTTCTGCAAACACACAAACACAGTGAGTGAGATGCACTGATAAAAACTCCATCCCTGTAGTACAATAGCAAAGAGACTCACTGGTGCTCCTCTGCCATCTGTTTCTGTAGGTCAGCAGGGTACTGTGGTCCCGGAGCCCTCATGCCCATAAACTGGGGCTGACCCATGAACTGCATGCCTGGAGCCTGCATTCCCATTGCCATACCTCCCTGCACAAAGAAGCACAACAGGAAGCCTTTTAAAATGAAAGTAAGCTTATAGGTATGAGGAGGAAATAACAGTCATAAGCAGAGCTCGACCGATATTACTGAGTGACATTCATCCATGTCCTTACACACTGGCACCAAAAATCACCCCACTAATACTGACAATAATAGGCAGAAGCAGTACTTATTTATTTATTTATAACCTAATGGCAAGCCTGATGGTTAAGTGGTATTGGCGTCAATACCAACAACTAAATGCAGTACCATGTTTGTGATACCAATACTTCAAACTGGTACCATAAAGCAATTTCTGACGCGCACACACAGTGACACTTGCACGTGTGCCAGTGATCAGCAATGTGGGACGACAAGCATCAGTAAAAGATCTTTATTACTAAATCTGTAATGGCAGCATTTTGTGGGAAAAACACAATACAGAGAGCCCCTTAAACGGCTGAGACAGGACTGTTTCAGTAATCACTCTTCTGCCAATCTGTAGTCACTCACAGAGTTACTGTTAGCCAAGATTGTTACTTTAGGGGAGCTGAAGGAATCAATGACAGCAATGGCAGCTTTTAGCCTTGCTTTAGCATGGAAGCCCACTAGTCAGCCTAGTGCGTAGACCTGCCTGTAATATGCCTCTGTTGAGGTTCTGTGGCCTGTTGCTTCAACCATGGCAGAAAAGTAGCTGAAAGTCAATGCTAGTGGCACCCCGAATGGTGGTGATGTGAGAACATGCAAACTCCAAACAGAAAAAGGGAAACAAATCCAGATCCTTCTTAACGTGAGGTAAAGGCAATGTTAAAGTAAGCAAATAAACAGAAATTGGGGACTAAAATATTGCTGCAAATTTAAGCTTAAGTTTCCTCTAGAGGACATAATTATCACTTTTAACAAAGCATGAAATTTGCTCACGTTTTTTTCCACAACTTTTGCATGTGACTGTAAATGTTCCGAATTAGCTTAGATAACTTCTTTATTAAATCACTGATATAAAAAGCTACTTAAGGCATGCAAAAATATTGCATTAAAGTTTGATTCTTAGGGCATAAGATGATTCCTACTTCTCCAGAAGACATTGGAGAATGCAAAAGCTTTGGGTCAGTTAACTGTTGTACTGGATAAATAAAACTGACATTAATATTGTCTTGATAAGCCGACCTGCATGGGCATGGCACCGGGAGGCATCTGGGCTCCAAAGTTCATCCCCATCATGCCCTGCATGTTGGGCTGCATGACTGGGACCATGGGGAAGCCTTGCTGCTGCTGCTGCATGGGCATCATTCCTGTCAACAAACAGAATTATAAGACAAGTAGGTTAACAGTCATTCTAATTCTATTCAAATCATACACACAAAAAGTATATAATATCCAACTTGGAGATGCTGTGACCAAAAAAACATTACTACACAACATCTACACACTTTCCAAAAAAGATCCGATTTACCCAACAAAACCTGTCCTACAGATCGGGTAATGACGTCTAATCACAATGTGCCTCAACAGCGTAAAACAATGTCATAGAAAGTAAGCTTATGCAAAGGCCAGTCAAGCCTCAGTTACACCGAAGATCAAACTCGTGGCCTTAGCAGAACCCAATGCAAAGCTGCATCTCTGCTTCATTTCAAAATATGCATATCAATAAAAGAAGCATCCAATGAAATATTAGAATACAGACATAGGATGCTGGAATTTTATGTAGGGTACAGCAATGGTCTGATTTTTTAGCCTGTGAAGTTCTCTGGGCTAATTTTAGCAGCCAGAGTTGTCATGATGGAAAATCAGCAAATGGTATCTAACCTAGATCAGGAGAAGAAAATTCTTTTCCTAGAGAATGCAGCTCTAACACCGGTCAAAAAGCATAAACAGATAAATAAGCTTCTTACAATTATTACACAATTGCAATTGGGACACATACCCAACACAGGAAGGTAAATGTAAATTACATCCTCTGGGCAACACAGTGCAAATGACCTTCATGCAGGTCTTACGTTTGTAGGGTGGCTAAAACATCCAGGACTCAAGGGGACTCAAGAGAGACCAATCAGAAAGACAGAGAGAGCAGGATCTACTGTTATTCCCACAGCCAGAGTCCCACAGTTAAACATGGACAGCAGAGGAGAGTGAGCTGCTTTACCTGTTCTGCGATGATGTATCATTTATGTTTCTGTAAGCGAACCATGTCTGTGTGAGACGCAACTGTTTGCTTTGATAGAGAAAGCACACTGACAGTGGGAGAGTAGTCTAGCCAGGTTTGGCTTTCATTATAGCACCTCTTGTTGCAACACTCAGAATAGAGTGTGCGCTTGTACTGAGACGCCTTACTGAACACAACAACACAAACATCACATCTGAGTAGCTTCAAGTGTCTGCAGTCTTGCATGAATTATGTTTTGGGCCTTAGAGGCCAGACATTTGTCTGAGCTCAAACTGTGTCTGCTGTCGATTGGGAGCTACTAAGCCTTGAAAGCTAGGAAGCAAGACAGCTAATCAGCTAATCTGGCGTCTACTTTAATGGCTGAATGCAAAAGAAAAGGCAATTCAACAGTTAGTCATAATTATTTATATGGCAATTTATATGGCAATAACTGACTGTTTACTATAATTTAAAGGGGCCTAAAGTATCAGCTTCTTACCTTGAGGTGGTCCAAGTCCCCCTGCAACAGGGTACATAAAACTATAAAGACAAAACAGATGAAATTAGTGTACAGGCTAGTGCACAGTCACACGTTGCTACATCATAATGCAAAGCCCTTATAATCCCTAACGTCTCTTTATTCACGAGATAAAAGTACTTTCGAATTAAATTATTAATAATCGAATTATCCAACAACAGAAGAAACGAATCACATAACACATTGCTCAAAACACCACAAACGTTGGTATGCCCCCCCCCCGGCAGCTCTCCTTATAAAATACACTCATCATCACAAGAACAGCTGCACCCAGAAGTGTCTAAACATTTAGACTGATATGGCCAATATTTTGTGAGCTACACATACGCAACTTGCCAGATGTCTCGGCATGGAGCTGTAGAGGTTCCTAATTGTGTGATAATCCATCCCATGCAGCTTGAATATTTTCACACAGTTCCTGCAGATTTTGCAGTAGGGGTGGAGTGACACCACGGTGCCTACATACATGGATTCGTTGGTCGTCTCCACCAAAAGTGGAATTCGTCACTGAAGATGACCCGTTGCCATTCTGAGTCACTCCATGACAGTCTGGCACAACACCATTGCAGTCTTTGGTGACGTTGACGTGGTGTTAGGGGCAGTTGTCACAACGGTCTGCGTGCATGTAGCCCTGCGTCATGCAGCCATCTGCCAATGGAGCTGGCACTACCAAGATGACTCATGGAGGGCATTGCTGCTCACTGAATCGTGGCTGTTAGGCCAGTCAGGTACAGCGATAAGGCCTGCCCTCCCTTATATCATATGCGCAGCCGTGCATAAAACCTGAAACATTTGCATTTCTCAGGATGTCAAACCAACCCAGTATCATTCCTGTCAGTTGACTCCTTCTGGGTGCAACTATTTTTTTGACAATGAGTGTAACTGAAAACCCAGTACTGTTCTTAGCGGCCTATCTTGCACTGATGCTGACCTCTGGTCAGGAACAATCTATTGGGCTACTTTCCCGGGTGACCTGATATGGCTTGGCTACATTACAGGTAGTCTGATCCTAGATGACCACAATCACTGACCAAGAAAAAGGCATTGTTTACAAGATTTACAGGACTTATAATGTTTACTTTATATTTTCCACCATCAAAACAGTCCAGGGTAAAAGGGACACATTTCAGCAGCAGGTCAGCCATGCAACTGCACTCAAGAACACTATAAGCAATTTGGTGCTGTCTGAATCCATGTCTCTCTCTTCCATCTACCATGCTCCATGTGAGTGGCATCAGAATGTGTTTTTCCTCTCTGGGAGAGAATTACACAGCCACCGCCCCCGAGCAGCTTCGCCATGCATCTGTCCACCCTCAGATTTACAGCTTTATAGAGCGCTCACTGAGCCTGTATCACTACAGAGAAACATTGGATTAAGCCCACAGATTAACACTGAAAGAAATCTGCTGTGACGTCAGGGGCAGGGGAGGTCCTGTGTCTTCGACATTTTCAAATGTCAACGCACGAAATTCAACCTTCACCTCTGGGCTGTTCTGAAACAAATATTCAGCTGGTTTGCTTAATCACAGCTTAAGTTCTGGTCTACTGTTTCTGGACACTGTAAGACATGCAACGCTTTTTACTGTTGTCAAAGAAAAAATAAAAATAAAAAAACATATCCATGTTATAAAAATGTTTTGCTGGTCAATTTGCACAACTGCATGCAATAAATGCATTTGTATAAGTGAACAGCCAATATACATATGTTTCACATTCAAAATATAATCAGCAGTGTTGGGGGTTACTTTATAACACATTACTGCAATCACATTACATTTGCCTGTCACACAGTAAGGTAACATGTTACTGTTTCTAACGTCAGTACTCACAATACAGTGCATCCTGCATTCACACCGGGGGTTGCAACTCAATAAATTAGCCGTACGTCATTCATTGTCAAAGAGAGATAGCAATTTCCAGTGACAAGAGGCAGCGCAAACGTTGGTAACGTGGAGTGGGCCAAATCAGCAACACAACAAAGTAGAGCTTTAAGCAAATCAGGAGCGAAGCAATGTAGTGATTGCCAATAGTTAGTATGCACTTCATCTCCCCAAAAAGATCTCAAGTGCGGAAATCCTAATCTACCTGACGGAGACTGATGATCAACTATTTGTCTGATATAAAGCAACTGATAATACACACACAGCCACTGTATAATGACATAAACAAAATAGAGTAGTCAAAAATATAAGTTACAATTTGTACAGCTACCGTCTATATTAAATGGGAATTTGTGATCTGTTTAGATCAAGATAAATGTTAAGAACATCTCTTGCTGTTTAACAAGGGCATTGCTGCCATTTCAGTTTCCAACAATGGCTTTGTACACCCTGCACGCCATGTCATTCCTCCTAATAAACAGTCTCACGTTTAAATCGGTCTCCTCATGATTCATCACAACTGCTGCAATATTTTATCTGGCAAGTTTTCATCTTCTTTAACAGATGAGAGAGAATTAGATAAAAGGTGTCTGTCTGAGATTTGTTGAGTGTGTCTGCAGTGTCTGGGAGCTTTAACAAAAGAGAAAAGAAAAAGAAAAGGCATCACTCTCACAAGTGAAACTGACATTGTAAAATATATATATATATATATATATATAACACCGCTATGTTTGTAACAGAAAACTTATGCACGTCATTATACACTCATAACCAAAAGAATAGTCGCACCCAGAAGGAAGTGTAGGAAGGAATGCTATAGGGAAGGAAGATAAAGGTTACCAGGAACAATAAATGATGATACATTTAGACTGATATGGGTAATAATTATTGAGCTACACATAGAGAAGCAGTGTCTCTCAGTACGACACAACATGCCAGACATCTCAGCACGGAGTTGTAGAGGTTCCTAATTGTGTCCTGTGATAATCCATCCCATGCAGCTTGAATATTCTCACACAGTTCCTGCAGATTGTGCAGTAGGGTGGAGGTGGAGTAACACCAGGCCTTCTGGACATGTGATGTGTGACAACAAATCATGGATCTTGGCGCTGACAAAAGCAGGTCACTCTGCAAATGTTGGCCAATCCATTGGTTCTCCCTCTCTATGGTTTGTGTAGGTCTCCCAGATCCTTCATGTAGCTGGTGTGTGCCTTCTTCTATCCACTGCCGCCAACAATGTGCTATGGCAATATCTGCACAACCAGTATGACGTGCTATACGCAGATGAGAACATCCAGCTTCCTGGGCACAAGTCAGAACGGAATCACACACAACAAGACGACCCTATATAGCCAGTCAGGTACAGCGATAAGGCCCATCCTTACTCACATCACATGCAAGGCCGAGCATGAAACCTGAATCATTCAAATGTCTCACAACGTCAAACCGTACCCACCAAGTTTCATTCCTGTGGGTTGATTCCTTCTGGGTGCAACTATTTTTTTTGATGATGACGAAAGACAGAAAGAAAAGATTAAACATAGTTAGGACACTGTCCTCAAGTTGGGATAGAATTCAGGAAACGCCATTTGCTTCTATAATACTCTTTACTTACCTGGAATTAGGATAAAATTACCTATAAGAACAAGAATAAGAACAGCTACTGTCCTAAATCAAATCCTAAGTGAAGATGTCACTTACTAAACAGATAAGGCAGGATGTCAGAGTCACTGTGTTTCTGTAATACGGTCTGGAAATAACTGCCAGGGAGCACCACCAAGGTGGCAAGATCAACAGACTTTCCTTAAACGTTTCTACATACATTTCAACATAGTTTGAAGGTTGCAATGCATTTAAATGCTATAACCATGCAGACACAAACAGATGTGACTATATACATACCAATACATACCGTGCTGTGAATAAGTATTTGCCCCTTTCCCAATTTGTTCTACTTTTGCATATTTGTCACACCTGCATGTTTGGAAGGAAAAATACTGTTCAGCTCTACATAGCCCTACATGAAAAAGTAATTGCCTCCCAGCTACTAACTTAACCAGTTAACCAAATTCAACTAACCACCGGGTTCAACTTCACTAGCTATGCTTTATTACTGCCAGACCTGTTGAATCTAAACATCAAATAGAAGCTTGTGAAGCACGTGTAAGGACACAGTGTAAAGCCATTGAAATCTATCCATGTAGAAAGAGTAATAAAGCCATTGCTATTATCTATATCATAAAAATTAAGAAAATTCAGAACAGTGCTGAATTGTCCCAAGAGTTGCCGGGTTACTACAATTTCACCACGAATACAGGAGGTCTCAAAAGAGCCTAGACGAACATCCAAAAGAACTGCACAGTTCACTTCCCTCAGTTAAGGGCAATGTAAATTTCCACAACAAGAAAGACACTGGGCAAAAATAGCAACCATGGGAAAGCTGCAAGGTGCAAACCACTGCAGACCTAAAAGAACACAATGGCTCATCTTGCATTTGCCAAAAAACATCTAGATGATCCCCAAGATTTTTGGGATAATATTCTGTGGCCAAAGGTGGATCTTTTTGGAAGACTTGGGTCCCGTTACATCTGGTGTAACACTTATGCCGCATTCCATAATAAGTACATGATTCCAACAGTCAAACATGGTGGTAGTGTGACGATCTGGGGCTGATTTGCTTCTGCAGGGCCTGAATGACTTGTTATAACTGATGGAACCATGATTTCTGCTCTCCATCAGAAAATCCTGAAGAAGAATGCCCGCCTGTCAGTTTTGGAGTGGCCAATATTGTCCTGAATCCCATAGAGATTCTGCATCAAGACCTTATTATTAGATTTAGAGGCAATTACTTTTGAATAAATCTTTATCTTCTTTAGAAATAGGTCTTTATAGATCTTCATAAATAATGATCATTTTGGGTTTACTCATGTCATCCTAATCTTGTATTAAAACGAGTTTGATGAAAAATAAAAAGAAATCAGGTGAGGGGCAAATACTTTTTCACAGCACTGCAGAGATACAACCATTCTTTGTAAATCAACTAAGCCAGTTTTCTTTACAGCGCCAGTGACTCACAATGAATCACAATGTCTACAAATATTTTTTTTGCCCAAACCTTGTCTCAAAACTACTGTAAAACAATGTCACATCAAGGATCGGACAATGCTTTTGCACCCATTACCATGTAACAGCTTTATGTGAGGAAGCTTTTAGGGGCATCAAATTTTCTGACATCTGGTTCTTATTAATACTGCTATGAATAGTGTTGACATAGTAAGTTCCGTTTAGAACCGTGCATTTCACACCAAACTAGCCTGAATGACACTGTATACATCCTAATGACTTAATCAAGAAGATGTCTAGAAAAGCCTGCAGAGCTCTCTTTTAGGGACTTCCTTACAGCTGGCAATTCCACAGGTGAATTACGTTCAGTATTAATAAACTGCTTTCTCTTTGTCTCTGTGAATCACAGAATAAACAGATTTTAAGCAGATCACTCATTCAATACCAACACCTTTTTTTGGCCAACAATGCTACTGCCAGGACACAAACTCTGGCTAATAGCAGACAAGCTGGGCTTGGTCTAACTTAATTAATTCAGCCATGGCTTGCTCGCTAAGGCTGACTTTCCTTCTCGGCCTGCTATGTGTCACAGCCTGTCAGATTCAACTTGCAACCTGCATCACCTGCCTCAACAGCACCAGCTGGCCAACTGTAGCACTGCCTCTGGAACATTACCCATCCTCAGGGACCACAGAGCACAGCAGAAATAGTGCAAGACAATGCTATGCTATCAGTATGGCCCAGACATTTCTGTGCATTAAAAAAACGCTAGTGTATATGAATGCAGCTAGCTTGGCTCTAAGGTAAAGGACTATAATAATGAAAGATATCAGCCCATATATTTCTCAACATCTATATAGGGTTTCACTCCTGGAGGGTGTAGTTATGATCAGAACCTAATGTAGTTTGTTCTGCTTTTGATATGCTTATTTCTTCATTGGCTGGACAAGGTATTACAATACTAAACTCTAAACAAAAGCAAACCAGCTGCGTACACGCCTTCTAGACGGACAAGATCTGCATGCGTTTGCACCTTCCGCTCTGTCCTGGCATCCCTTGAGAGCAACAGTTCGTAATGCTCATTAATAAAAATACTGAATACAAATACAGGATTGACATATAACTGACATACAACTTCTCAATGTACAGGTGGACTGCACAAGCAGACGGGAACATTCTTGAGCATCAGTGTCATCGGGTTTCACCACCTGTATCAGAATTACCCTGAGCTGTGGTGTGAGGAGCCAGACATTCATTATTTAAGCCCTTCACCAGAGGCCAAAGCTCTGCCACTAAATAAATGATGAGAGTGGACTATTCCGAAAGATATAGGCTTAGGTCTACTCGGGATTAACAAATCCAGCATGCTCAAACAGTACTCCGGTCTCAGCATCTGAACACATGGCACAAATGCCGATCAAAGAAGACAATAACAATGCACAGGTCTGGGTTTGGGGGTCTTTTTTTTTAGGTGAATACCACTCTTCACATGTCATTGAGAGGTGTGTGTTCAGAAGTGCTTGAATGCACATCCTACAGCAACGTCTGTCCAAACCGAAGACACTGTCCAACAAAAGCCTTTACTTCTTTATGCAAGAACAAAGAAAAACATCAACCAAAAACACAGGAACACACATCCACATAGACTAGCTTGTAGACTGAAGTTTAAGGCTAGCTTTAAGTTTATATGCTGTTTAAGGGGGTGAAAGCGGCTACAGTCACGTTACAGTCGAGCTGTCTGCCCGGCCTTCTCCAGACCCTCACTGGCCAGTGAAAAGATCAGCTTCCTATTGTACATCCCAAACGATGATCAAAGACAGTTACAGTGCTCATGTATAGGATTATTACACAGGTGTCAACTCAATTATATGAAAGAAACCCGCTAGTACTGGCATTGCTATTGGAGTGATGGACCGAAAGGCTAATTGGCTAGCTAGCCAAGTAACCACCCTCGGAGAGAAAGAAAAAAAAAAAAAGTCCGTTAATGTTTTCAGGCAATCGTGTTAATAGCATAAAGCCAGTGTAGGGCTTTAAAATACACCCAAATGTAAACGAGGTGACTGACAAAGGCCCGTAGGAGCGAAAACATAACAATATGGTTGCACCTTAGCCTTTTAGCTAGACAGGAGACGTTAGCGCTGAACGGCAACCTGACAGAAAAGCTAACGCAGCTAACGGGCTAGTCAGCGAGCACAGACAAAGCTGCACCGCTAAAAGTGACTGTCTGGCCACAACACGTTTAAATAAAGCCGCAAATGAACTGGTGCGTATTTCAACAATGAAAATGTACGTGACAAATAAAGTGATAACAGGCAAATGTATATAAATGAAAGGTTTTCTGTACCTGCCACCTCCCCCTGATCCGGGCCGGAGCGCCATCTTACACAGTTCTATGGAGTGACATCATCCATGCAAACTTCCGGTGTCACCTGTGGATGTTTTTTTTTTCCTGTCTTTTTTATCGTTTGTTCGTTTTGCATCGGTCTCCAACGTCTTAACTGGGGTCGGAGGGGGGGTATTTCCCGCTAAAGCCCATCATTTCCCAGTCTCGCCAAATAACTAAAGGCCAAAGTCAACTTAAATAAGGCTGGCTTGTTAAATACTCTCCAGGTCAGGTATTGGTCTTGGTGGTTTATCTAGCAGATGTGGATGTGGGTTTGGTTTTTAAGAACAGGTTTAAAAGGCCCTTTAATATATGTCATGCTGTAGCTATTGTGTGGCGCAGCATTTTATCCCTCAGCCTCACCAGTTTGCCGATTTTGCATTGTTTTGTGTTTATGACTATTAGCGTTCACTGCCTACAATACCCAGCATGCTTTACGCCACCACTGAGGATCCGCCTCGTAATGACAGGGAGCTCCTGACTGCTAGCGCTGCTGCTGGTGTACAGCCTCATAAACAGGCGTGATTATGACAAAAAAAATAGCCAGGTAACTTTAATAAACATCATAGAAACCATGTTCCTGTTGTCTCCTGCTGGTGTCCAGTAGTGATGTCTCGTGTTTTATTAATGGACTAAAGAGGATCCTAATTTGGATGTTTTCCTACTGGGATCTAAAGCTGCCCTACAGTGGTCTCTAATGCTAACCATTGAGTCAGTTCCCATTGGAAGAAAAGCAGGTTTTCATCCTAATGGTTCTAATGGCCCACCCTAAAGCGCTTACAGGTCCTCCCATCTTCTAATTACATCATCAGCTTTGTCTTCAGATGATGTTTCTCTACAGACCACAGCGGCACTGCTATAGGGTTGCATTCTTCAGCTGCATTCTTCATTTTGGCCGAAGTGCCTCTTTAATAGCCAGATTCTCTGATAATGAAGCTCTTTCTCTGTATGTGCACGGTTGTTATAAAATGAATTTAGTACAATTAGAGCTGGACTGGAATAAGGTACAAATTGTAGCGCTGTGAATAGTGTAGAAACCTTGTATGGACAGAAGGTGGTGCCAGTATGCCAGAAAAAGATCCTCAACTTCTCACCCCGTAGAAGATCAGCCCGCTCAGCGGTGCCTCCACCTATACTGCTGATTAGCCTTTAGGCTTCTACGATCAGAAGATTTAATGATCCTGATTTCCATTTAGTTTAGTAACTGTTGGATGTACGTTGTGAGTGTTTGAGAATGGTGTAGCCTGCTTTTACCCTAACCTCAGTTTCAGTTTAGTTCCATTTTGTGTTTAATTCCATAGTGTTCCTCTGGTGACAGCATTGGAGATCTTTGTTGTCTTTCTCAGTTTTCCTTTTTTTTAGCTTGCTGATATAATTGCAGACAAGTAGTAGCACAATAGGAAAGCTAGAGAAGAAAAGAGTCCTCAGTTCTGAAAGATCCTGAAGATAAGAAGCTCCACTGAAGTTCCATATCTGATTCTTTTACCACCACAAAAGTTGTTTTTTTTTCCTGCAATTTTTATTTCAATTAGAGTTATTATTGATTTGAAGTAAGAATACTATTAGTTTGAGATTGCTTTATTTATAATAAATATAATAGTAGATTATAGTATGTAATAATAGTATACTAATCAGTTTGTAGAGTGAGGGAACAATATAGTGTAAAAGTACTTTAGGGTAGATTTAGGTAGATTCTGTTTTTTCTTACACTTTTAACTCTTATACAGTGCCTTAACAATCGGAATTATATTGCTTATAATCATTGCTTAAAACACAAAACTGGCAACCAAACAATTAATTGTTTTTTCTTCGATGCCAAAGAACAGTTCAGTTGCCAATTACTTTCCATTGAGCACTTTTGAATTGTGTTAATTTAAAACATAAATTAAAATTATTTAAATTCCATTTTGCCCTGTAAAAAGCTAGAAAAGTCTGTTTCAGGAGTTAATGTGGCCCACTCAGTGGAATCTTAAAAAAGACTGTAAAAATGAGTCAAAACAAAAATCTGCCAATCTGACTACAAAGAAATCATAAATATTCCATAAAGATTCTAATCTGTGCATCCCTAGTACTTATCACTTTTCTTTCACCCAGTGATTTGCACCTAAAGCACAGACTGAGACAGAATAAAAATGTGATGCTAAAGGTTTTAGATATCCTAGTGTTAACAAGCAACAAGTAAGTAAAGGTTTTTGCATTTTTGAGTTTAATGGCTGTTAGTATGAGAACAGCAAATAGTGCATGACTGGGTGCCAAATATTTGCACCAAGAAGGCACTTTTTGGTAGTACCAGAGTATGATAGATTTCTCCCAGTAGAAATGATTCTGTTTCTGTGTAGTGACACAACAAAGTCAGAAAAGAAAAAAAACTTGACCAGTGTTTTATGATATTGGCACTGAACAACTACCATTCAGGTTCCTTCAGGCGTTTGTCTGATGCTTTTTGTAAACCTACTGGCTGTTTCATCACACAGTTCAAACCCTGATTTCCTGGACCTGATCCAATAAGCAAAGTCACAAATTTTCCAACATTTCTTCATAATTTTAGTGTTAAGCTGCAACCAGAGTCATGGCTTGATGTGAATGATTTGAAAAGATTTTAGAGAGCCGTACTAAGTAAAAATTGTTTACAGTGGTGGAGACAGGAACCAGATATCTGAAGAGCTTTTGATCTGTAAAAGTTCCTTTACACAAGGATTTTGCATTAAATAACTAATGATTAAAATTATGGAGGGGTACATACAAGGCAAAAAGCTCACAAACTATTCTTCTATTCTGTTTTACCATTATCATTCTATTTAAAAACTCAAAAGACATTTATAGGCTCACTGGTGGTTATGGGTAGTAAATTAAATGCTTATGTTTGCATTGTAGACAATATAACCACCGGTTCCTCTCTACGATGAACCATTTCACCTCAAAACACACTAAATTACTTTATTTACAGCCCAACCCCTGAAATAAGTAAAATACATTTAGAATTCCCCTTTAAAAGACACAACAATGGGACAATATTTTCCCTATACCAAAACAAAGTTGATCAATCAGGATCAACCATGTGGCTAACACATAATGGATAAGGACAGAAATGCAGAATAAATTTAGCCTTCAAGATGGCTGACATTTATAGTTATCTAGTGTACATTTGTCCAGCTGTATGCCATACAGTTTTATAGTCTGTTTGAAAGTACTTACCATCTTGATGTGAATTGAGGTAAGGATGTGATTAAGGCATGCAGTTTGCATGATAATTGATTTGGTATAACCTACCATTAGCTTCCATATACATTAGCATACGGCTGCTGTGGAAACAAAGCGTGTCCAAAATGAAGACCTCAGGAGCAGGTAAAAAAACTTTGCCTCTGATACAAGTCAATGTAACTGGAGCAATGAAGTAATTTTGGACCATTTCTTTTGGTCTGGTCACCATGAAATTTACCCACAATGTAAAAGATTGTAACATTTTTTTTAAATAATGTCCAAAACTGAAAAATGCAACTAGATTTCCTTCCAACACCAATGATAAGCTTTCATTACATAAGCTTTCATAGCCTCATAGCTCCAGCACACAAAACTGAGGAAGAATCACATCTTGGCTAATAGACCTCTGAAGTCATGTTGTCATTCTGTAGTTGGATCCTGATCATATTAGAATCTCTAAGCTGGATGTCTCTACAGCAATAACGATTTTAGAAAGTCACTGCTGTTGTGCCCTGTGGTGCACAGAAAGGTTTCAAACCCAATAGATATACAGGCATTTTCCACTGAATGTCACTGAATTATCTGAATTACAAGGTTATTAGGTAGTTGGAATAGTGTAACAGCCATGCTATTTTTTGTTGAGTTTACAACAACCCTGTTATATACCAATACAACTCACCTTCCAGCTTTCTGGTTTGTGTGGACCATTTTAGTGTGGTTCACTGTCTTATGGTGACAAATATGTGTTAGTTCACATGCAGCAAACTTAAAAAAATAACGTGGCCCAAAACATATCAGCTTTGGAATCGTTTTGTTAACCACAAACCATGAAGGTGGTGATTTGTTTTTGCCAGGTTAGATCCAGGGTTTCTAAAATGGCCATGATGACACAATGATGGGTTCAGTAGTCTATAGACCACATTGCTTCATTGGTCTATGAATTATATTACTTTGAATCTTATGGAAATCTTAGTGAATACTGGCATCAAGGATAATGGAGGAAGGCACGGAGTAGAGAAAGTTGACCCACGCGGCTAGATTGACGTTTCATTTGTCCCAAAGGCCATTCAGTTGTCTGAATGAGCTACCTTACATAACTATTAGGATGTGGCGAGGGGGTCGTGAAGGATGCCCTTACCCTCCTGGGAGCAGTGGGTTTAGCTTGAGGCCAGTCGCGTCAGGCCCGTCCCCCTGAAGGCCCAGAGCCCATGTGAATGCAGTGAGGCTCCAGCGGTGGCTGTGTGAGCCAGGTGAACATTAACCCACCTCCCTCACACAGCATCCCACCAATCACCATAAATCACCAGAGTCTTCAGCCATGCTCCACAGCAGCATCAGCATACTGACTGCTATCTGTCACAGGTCTATTCTACTGTATGATCAGTCTCCCAGCTGAAAGGAGCCAAAAAGGCCCAATACATTCACACCCCACCTCCACCTCCATCCCCCATTTCCACACAATGGCCAAAAAGAAGCTTTCTCATTCTGCTCTGCTTTCTATGGTGCTGCTTGGAGGTTTGTAGATAAAGCCACCAAAGAATTTCACTATGGTTAAATGTCTTCACTGAGTTTTGGTTTTTTTTTGAGGTCAACAAAAGTATATATATACACACGGCTCCATAGCTTTGACTCATTTTACACTACTTTAGCTTCTTCTACATTATATGACCTCACTACTTTAATACACAAAAGCTCCCATCTGAGTGATTAATGCTGACATTTTTATTCTCCTATTAATTTCATTCATGTTCCCAACAGCTGTAAGGCTTTTAGCTGGACAAGTCATTTATGGTCCCTCATGTTTTTCTAACATTGTGCTGCTCATCGTCTTACAAATTTATGGACTGATGAACACAATGACACTGTCACCATGCTTTAGGATCCAGATAGCTATACAAATTGCTTCATTAGTTTCATAAAGCACATCAGCTTACATGTGAGATGTATGTGTGTATACATGTATGTAGGTCTGTGATTATTAGATATGTACAATATTTTTTTTTAGTGCAATGAAACCAATGTTTGTGTGTTTAAAACATTTCCCATAAGGTACTACAAGCTCACAGGTTTCAAACAGTAATTAGGAAGCCAAAAAAAAATCAAGAGGTGTCTAGAATGAAATACTTACATTTTGATAAGATAAGATATGAAGTTATTATCAAATTTCAAGGCTGACCTGTTGAGAATAATCATAGAATGACTGTAAAATAGACAGATTAATTTGTTCCTCTGTATACAAATACACATGATCTGACTAGCAAAGCCCAAGCGGTCATACTTGACTGTACATTTTAAACAGTGTTACTTCAAAGCTGGTACTGATCTCAATTTGAACCAGCGTCACCAATTAGCCATGGCAGAGTGTGCCCCTCTGACCCCTGACCCCTGCTGAGTTCTCTTGCCCATTACCCCTTTGGGCCTCAGCTGGAGTTGATGTAGTGCCTATTCTCTTCAGGCTCCTAAACACGCAGCCGCATTCGCCCCTAAACTTCCATTTTCTGTCCCTTTGTCCCTCGCCTCTGTTCTCAGTGTGTCCAGCTTGATCCTTGTGTTGACCTCTGTGTCCTCTGTGGAAGTGGAAACCCATCGCTCTCCTACTGTGCCTGCTTGTCCATATACACATACAGTTGTAAGCAGTAAGTTTCAATACTCCTGGTGGAATTACGATCACACTTTGTACAGAGAACACTTTAATATGGCATTTTATACCAGTTTTAGTGCACAATTTCTAATTGAGATTGCCATATTGGAAAAGAAATAAAATATTATCACTTTTTCACTTTTTCACTTCTGCTTATTGTAGAAGTTCCCCAGTTTCTGCATAATGTATTTTTTCTTCAGTAAAATAAAGAATGTATTTTGATGAAAGCAAGCTGGATTTTTATTTAAACGAGCATGCACAGTAACAATTGTTGAACATTTATTATTATAAAAGTCATTCATAATTTGTCATTCATGAGTCATTCATAAGTTGTGCTGTCCTCACCCTCCACTTTCACCCTTTATTGCTCACTAGCAGCTCAACACACAGTAACAATATTTCATACTTTCATAGGCATTATATTAATTGAAAATTTCAGCGACAACTTAGGAGCTGCGCAGTAAGAGGCTAAATGTGGAACTTTTCTACAGGCCACATTTTTTCCAGTTAAATAAACTGTGCAGAAAAAAAAACATGATAAAGTGTGTTCCCTCTAGAAGATGTGTTATAAGATGTGTTATATGTCTTATTTTCACTTAGAAAATCAACAAAACACTCAAATCAACCATTTTTTTCTGCATACAGACTGAGCTATAAAATGCTGTTTTCTTCTATTGGGTTGATACAGAATATTACCTGCCACTATACGTATATTCATACGTGAGTCATCCATAAAGGTTGTTTAACATTACAGAAGAATAAATAATACTTTCAAAACACATATAGACAAATTATTTTATCACCAGAATACAAACTGAACCACACAAGCACATTATCATACTATCTAAACTTCACAGACTGTGCTATTCTAAAACAAGATTTTTGTTCTTTGTTCTGGTGATCTGGTAAATACAGAGTACCTAAACGGATGTGGTGTATTCTTTAGGAGACAATCAAATACCATCAGGGGGTACCAGACAATCTGGAGAGCACCAGATACTATCAATAAAAGTACACCATGTCTGTATCTGGTGCTTACCATATAGTATCTGGTGTTCTGCAGTAAGATGTAAACAAAGCCATTCAGAGTGGTTTAATGTGAAATGCTGAGTTAAAACTGTTCACAGCGTAGGAACCGGACACCTGAGGAGTGTAATGCCTTCAATAGCTATATCACAGTAAGTTATTATAGGATAATACATGGCTTGATGTTGGATACATTGGTGTATGATAATATTGAGATCAGACATTGTCCTGATATATTTTGCCATAAAAAACCCCCAGATTTTTTGGTTCAGTACCGTTATCAACCGTATGTGAAACAGTCATGGTCAAATGATATTAACAATCTTAAACATAACATTCGTGCAAAGTTTTTATTGATTTGTTGAGTTAAAGATAATGCTTAAATTATAAAATATAACACTGGACATCTTTTGTGATTCCCCCCCCCCCAATGTGTTATATTCAACAGTAATCGTGTATTAAATGTGGAGAAGTGGAGTATCTGTAAATTTGTTTACTTATTTTCACTCAAAAAAAAATCAAAGAAAGTTTTTCAGAGGTGGCCTAACGTTTGGACACAAGAGCAATAACTTTGCAGGTACATGCAACTTATGTAAATAAAATGCCTGTGTGTACGAACCCCTGGTTCTCAATGCAATGAAATCCGAGTCAGTAATTTGCTCAATGCACCATGTCAAATAAAGAAGCTCTGAAAGTCTTTCTCAGCAAATTAACTATGCAGAAATAAAAAAGAGGGTGTAATTCCCCTTTAAATCCTGAAAGGCCTTTTACGTAGATCAAATCCTCAACTATACATGTATTACTATCACAGTAGGCACCAAATAATTTACATGATTATGATTAATAATGAGTTAAACTCTGAAGCTCAATGCACCCCAGTGACTATATAACTGCACATTTCCAAGTTTCCAAGGCAGTATTTCTCAGACTCAACATACACAATGACTGTAACAGTGTAACTGCCTGTATTGTTAACTTGCTGCTACTAAAGGATGCTAATAAGCATTGCTCTCTCTCTACTTCTCTCTCTCTCTCTCTCTCTCGTGCTCTGAGGCTCTGTTCTATTCAGAAAGCAGCCATAAAAAGAGCAGCAGTAAGATCTTTAGTGGCTCCCTGGGAGCAGTATCAAAGGCCTCATTGATAACCAAACAGGGAGGCATCATTGGGTTACAAGTGTATACTCAGCAGGACATTCTCTTTCATAACTATGCATGGCGGTCTTTAGGGCGCATTGATCCGAAGACAAAAAAGGCCCAATCACAGTGTTTTAGTAGGTGCTATCACATTAGAGGTGCACAATGTCACAAAACGAACTCCTGTTTGATTTGCTCATTAACAGCATTAAGTAAATGCTCTGATAATTAGTCGAGTACTGAGGGTCTTTAACACAGAAGCGAGAAATAAAAGTTTGTATATCTGTCTTATAAATGTAAGAGTAAAACTTCAAATCTTCTCCTTTGGATGACTAAAGTAGTGCATCTTTACAGTATTGCAGAGACTATAAGTGACTTTTAACTGCCATAGCATTCATAAGTGATAAGTGTGGCAGGAGAAATTGTTAGCTTATTTAGCTGTTTCATTAAAGTATCAGACATTACACATAATAAAGAACATTGCTATGAAAATCTACAAAAATACTTCATTTTAATCCAGTTTGTATCAATATTTAACAAATTTGTGTGGGAAGAAAAAAGTATAAATGGAGGCAGTAATCATCTTTACCACTGTGCTAAACTGGAGACAGTTAGGAGCTCCATGACATATTCTGGAAAATGTGGGTAAAACGCTCTTTACTATATCATTCTAGAATGGATTTAATGCTTAAATAACCATCTTATTGTCTCATCTATATGATGAGATCGGTGTCTGCTTCTTTCTTTTTTTATTAATTATTATTAATTAATAATTATTTTTTATTTACTCCCAAGAAGGCTGTGTATTGTATTTCACTGTATTGTTTTGTTGTTTTGTTATTTTGTTATTTTGTCGGTTATTTGGCTGTAAAAGCCAGTTCATATTCTGTTAATTTATTTTATATCTTAATATTTATGTACATATATTTAACCATCCATATAATGTCATCTAATAACAAGAAGGGCCTGGGTTCGATTCCCCCGCTGGGCGACCATGGTCTGTGTGGGTTTCCTCTGGGTGCTCCGGTTTCCTCCCACAGCCCAAAGACATGCTGTCAGGTGAACTGGAAATACTAAATTACCCCCTAGACATGAGTGTGAGTGTGAAAGTGTATATCGGTGTGTCTGACCTCTGACAGACTGGTGGCGTGTTCAGGATGTTTCTAGTCTTCCCGCCAGTGAGCACTGGAATAGACTGTAGCACCCCAAGTGACCCAGTTGGTTAAACAGCTTAGACGATGAATGGATGAAGGAGTGAATGAATAATCATGTAGCTTGAAAGTGAACTATTAATTATTGTTGCAAGCTGTGAACATGTAAACAGTAATAAACAAAACTGATTAAGTAAATTGCATGAGATGCAGATGGCGAGCTTTAGCGTTCAGGCTAGCATTTTCTCTGAATATTCACAGTGACTTTTCAACAGCCAAACTAAACTAAAGAAGTATATAATTTGTGGAATATATAATTCCATCGTATAATTGAACTCTGTGGATGTAATCCAGGTTTAGGTGTTGAGGTGTTTAAGGTAACGTTATTTTTAAAGGTGCCAATTACACTCACATGAACTCACATTATGAACTCTATCTATATGTTGGCTCCATCTTCGCAGTTACTACCGTCTTGGACTAGTCAGACCAATAGACGTTCTAAGATCCTTTTCCTGTTAGTTCTGTCTTTTTCTCTTCATCCGGGATCGACCTGAGGAGGTTGGGTTCCGCCCTTGAGCCTGGTTCCTCCCGAGGTTTCTTCCTTACTCAAGGGAGTTTTTCCTCGCCACTGTTGCCTCTGGCTTGCTCAAGGGGGGCTTGGGTCCGGTTTCCCTTTCTTACGTCTGTACATTAACGCCGTGTTTTTCTCTTTTCTTGTTCCTTTATAACTAACTGATTTTCTGTGACGCTGCTTTGAGACAACGTTGGTTGTAAAAAGTGCTATACAAATAAATTTTGATTGATTGTTTGATAATTGTTGAAAAGGAGAGTTCACTTCATAGAACTGCCATACTGTGAACATCAGATGCTGTCGTTCCTCGGCATATAATACAAACACAAATTCTATTTATTAAAGATTGTGGTAAAATGGGCCAATTCCAAAAATTCCTAAACTGTTATGTAACATTTTGACCCATTAAGATTTACTCCCCCAAAACTGACATGCGGCAATAGAGCAACAGCAACAAAAATGACAGACTCTGTACACAGATCTACCATTAACAGGCTGTGAAGGGGATATGGGCACTTTTCATAACCTTTCCTAGAAACCCAACTGTCAGCGAGCATGGTTCGTCCAATTCACCAGCTTTCTTTGTCAAAGATTCTTTTCCACCTTAAACGCTACAGCTTGTACAACCACCAGAATGTAACTGTAGCACAATTCAGCACCCACAACCTTTAACAAGGACAACTTAAAATGTTTAATAAACCCAACCTATGGCACCTTTAAGAGTTTAAAAGCACTAGTATAACATTAGCGATTAGCCTCTTTAGTCAATGGACTTAACATTAAGGCTCTGCGTACTGCAAACTGTGCTTAAGAAGTTTGCCATTGTGCGTTTGAGTGTTTATGAATGTAAATAGGCCTAATAAAATGACTCTCAAAAATCAATTTCCGAATGTTATGTCAACAACCTCTTCATGCAAAGAGGGCACGGCTGACTTAAATCCATTCAGTAGTTCAGTTAATTATTAATGTACAGATTAACAGGAGACATATGATTCTTATGAGAACATCTATGAGCTACAATCAAGGACCATCACGCTGTCTGCAGCCAAACTTAGATAGACCCCCACGCAAGCATCATCAGCTCTGTGTGGTCTGGGCATGACTATGCATTCACTTACATTCAGGTCATCTTCCACATTTGGTGGTTATGAGGGGAATTTCAGACAGTGTTGTTCTAGGCAAGTAGGAGAGCAGTATAAGGGAGTTGACCGACGCCAGCCTCACTCTGATGCACAAGCTCTATGTTTGGCTAAACATATTTTGAATATTCAGCATTTTTTTTCCCAAAAAGGGACCAAGAGGCATCAGCAGGCACAAAACAGAAGAAGACCACTGGCACTCAAGAAGTTAAAAGACGTTCCCTTATCATGTTGTAATGCAATGAAACCTTGTCAGGAGTCATAAAAGCTTCGCCTTGCTGCCAAGCCTGCTTGCTTCGAGGGTTACGTGCATTGTACTGCCCAGGTAGAAACACTCATCAGCAAACACCAACCCACACTCAGCCACAGACAATGCAATGCATCGTGTAACGCTGGGCCTTCAGAGCAGCAGATAAGATGGACAAACAATGCTTGTCAGGGCTAGGAGGTGTTGGGAAGGGGCAGTAGTTCAATAGACTCACATTCCTTGCACTCTTGTCCGAAAGAAAGAAGAACGACAGGATTGCGAAATGCAGCAGAGCCTTGCAAAAGGCAATAAGGCTTACTGCAGTCATGAGCAAAGCTGGGATAAAATTTTAGGAGTAACACAAAGTACTGATAATATCTTGTCACGTTGACCGAGCCGTGGCTGCTGTGAATTTGTGCAAACCTGACAAACAGTCACACATTTTCCACTGACATCTGAGGGAAAATGCGAATGAAAAACAAAGAAAACAAAGGAACCGTTATTACCAATCTTGGGAAGAGCCTTTACTTGAAACTTATTTTACAGTATAAATAATGATTTTTAATTGATTTTCATTTTATACAAAAATAATACAAGGAGAGAATCACATGGTTTTGGGTTAAGAATGGCGGTGTAACCAAAATGGCAGTAGGTATATGTTCAGTAAAGACATCAAAAGTACATTTAGTGACCTTTTAAGAGTAAGTATGGGATGCACAGAGAGGGCTGGACAGCGTACGTCATGGGAGCTAAGAGAGAAATGTCAGAATACAGATATAAACTGACCACATAACTTAATCCCTTAATTTTCCTCTTTTCAAGAATCCACAAATCTTTTATATTATAAATGCACATTTAAGATGTGAATAGTTTGAATTTACAGGTTATTACAGAATTGTTTGTGCTACCTTAGAGTTGCATAAGTGGCTAATACTGTTTCTCCTGGTGACCAGGCTGAGACGTCTAACCTTAACATTTATCAGCCGTTTTAAGATTCCTTGCTGATTGCACCGGCTGCAGAAACAACATACTAATACAGCAAGAGAATCTCAATAAACTGCCTGTGATAACATCAAGAAACTACAGTATGGTACATGGTTTTATGGGACCATCCTTGGAATTGGAAACATGGGCAATTGATGGTGTAACAAGGTCAACACTCAAAGCAAGGAAGCTTTGCTCTAAAGTTCTATTCCTCCTTTTCTAGGATGGCTTGGCTTAAAAAAGGCAATAGAGAACCATTTAAATGCTAAAAGTGATCTTTGTCTGGTTTAATGGCTCTTTTCTATGATGGAAAACCTGTTGGTTCTTTAAAAAAAAAAAATTAAATGGCCTCATATTGCGACAAAAGGGTTCTGCTTCTGTCAAAATTCAAAGAACCCTTTGCGGTATAAGATTCTTGAGTACGGTGTGCTTTTGTGTATGGTGTGCTTCTTGAAACTGCAGTACATGGGCTGTTCCACCTGTTTTTGTGCTTTCTGCTACATTGCATAGTCCTTCCTGTTTAAAAGATTGTCGTCTCTAAATCACAGTTTATATGTTGAAAAAGACAAAAATAAAAACAGCATACATCAATGATACAGACCTTGAATATGTACATCTTTCAAAGAAATGGCACAATAGTTATTTGTATTTACATCTGTACAGAACAGTGACTACTTATACTATCCACTCACAATGGAAGACTCGCTATGACATATGTGCAGTCCACAGTGTTCAGTTCAAAGGAGTTGCAGGAGTTCATTTAACACCAGCACTTTCACTCTTTGGGCAGGAATACCTATCAATACCTCTAGAATAATGTACATTGATTGTCGTTTAATGGACAATTTGATTAGACGATGTCCAGGTTCAGGGGAGCTCAATAATGACAGTTTCTTTGGATATGAGCGGTTGTATAAGGCAGAGGTTTTGTGCCGCTATGTCCAGATGCAGGCTGGTTAAAACCAAAGGAACCAAAGGCTTCCACTGAACCATTAGGTAGGAAAGGATCCTTCTGCTCCACCCCTCTGCTCCACATATGTCTACATTTGTTCCTTAGAGGTGGATCATCCATGCAGAACAATGTTCATCAATCTCTCCATTTGTGTCTCTCAAACAAAAAAGCAAAACACTGTTATTATAGTCTCAGTTAGAGATACCACTGTTGATCAGCTGAAAGAGAGCGGCTAGTTAGTCCTCCCATCCTTCAACGCTGAAAGAAGAAGGCCGAGCCTTAGTGTCCATTCTTGCTGTCAAGCTTGCTCTCCTCCAACATGAGTCCCGCTTTATTGACTGTCTCTTTGTCCAGCACGCCGGTTGCTAGTTATTAGCGGCCAGGTAGAGTTGCCACAGATACAGGGGGAGAGGGAAATGTGCTCCTGTTGCTAGGCATCGAGGAAGTCAGGTGGACGTGCTCACCAGGCTTGCAGAGGACACTGCTGACAAATAAGGGGAGGAAACGAAAAGAGGAAACGGTTAGACCCTGTAATATCACGCCTTACCATGTCAACAAAAAGAATGGCTATGATGTAAAGCTAAGCATGAGAAAGCACGGAATTTCCTCAGCGGCCAGAGCTAACACTGAAGTTATCAGGGCCCAGAAAGCTGTGCCACACCTGACCAAATACATTCCTCATCTTTCTTCCGCCTGTTCTCGTGCCTCCTTTTTCCACTGAAACAGCCTTTACGGGATTGTTTGCTGTTTCTGTTTCTGCCTTTCGCTGTAAGGGTGGAGGCACGTGACCCCGCCATGACCCGTTGGCCAGCAAACAGCCTCACCTGGGTCACCTGATAAAGGTGCAGGCCAGCTGCCGGGGTCCAGACACATTAGATGCAACTGAAGCGGGGTTTGGGGGGGGTTGGTGTTTAGTATGTGAGGGAAAAAACAGGGCAAACAGGAGGGCAATAAAGCCAGAGTGTGTTCATAATATCCCCCCAGAAAGCCCACTGCCACATCTTGCACCACCCAGTCCAAATACAGGCTGCTGATAAGAGTCAGGAGGACCTGAAAGTGCCCTCTCAGCAGACTGAGGAATCACATATCATAGATATGCTCTAAAGAGCTACACTGAAAATGTTCAGGGTATTTATAAAACTGCATTGTCTCTCTTTTACAGTCAATTAACACCAAATGCCAGCGAGAGGCCTTAGTGTATTTACTGTATACACACACATGTATGCCTGGAATTCAAAAGATGTTATATTCAAGTCTAACATATTAAATACTCCTGTTAAATTAAATTTGTCCAAACTTAGAATATACAGTTACAATATACAGTATAATGCTTGGATATGGTTGTGTGTTATTGCATTACCCTGAGTCTTACGTCCATTTGACTTTTTGGAGCTTCGTGTGAAAGGTCATGTTGGGGGGGTACTCTCAGCAGTCAGAGAGTGCGTTCTGACATTAAGGCCAAATCATGTCAGCTCACCAGCTAGTGGCCAGCGTGGGAAATTGAGCGTGTGAAAGCAGTTGAGTGCGGACTGCATTTCAGGCTAGAGCGCTCACCGAGGGTGGGGAGAAATCGGAAGAGGCGTAATTAGTGAGTGCGCGCACGCACGCACATACACACCCTACCACCCTTCCACAGCAGGGAAACCAGCGGCGCACAAGACCTTTGATTAAGAGCGAGGGTCATTTCCTGGTCTGAGACACTGAGGGCTAGGTCAGGGAGTGGAGGAACAGAGAGGGGTGTAGGGATAGATGAAGAGAGAAAAAGGAAAAGAGCGAGGAAGGGAAGGAGTAAGAATAAAGAGAGAGTAAAAAGAACAGAGTGAATGAAAGAAAGAGAAAGTAACAGACACAGAGAGCAAGAGATTTAGGGGTATAGGGAGAAAGAGAGTGAGAGAAAGTGCGAAAGAAAAGAATGATTGAAAGGAGGAGAGAGGAAGCTTCAAATATCAAGCTGTGGCTGAGAGCACGGGTGAGTGATCAGTTAGGCCGTTCAAAGGAAATAGGCATTCTGAGGAGTATCACTACGCCCTTCGCTCCACTGATTGAGATGTGCAGCAACCATGACCAAACCAAAGCCAGCAAATGGCCCCTTTGGACCGATTACTGACTTTACCAATGTTGCTCACATACAAAAACCCAATAACTCATGAATAAATACATCTTTACGTTTCCCATATTGCTCCACAGAGCAAAAGCTTTCTCTGACCGCTGAGGACATTAAAGACATTAGATATTTTTAGGATTTGGCCAGGTGAGATTAAGAAAGTCCCTTTTTCGAGACTCATCACAGTGCAGAGCTATTAAGTGACTACATTTAAACAGTATTTACCCAGGAGAGACCCCCCAGTTGCACCATCTTGTTTACAGGACCATCCTAATATGACAGGGATTAAAGAAATTATCAAAATGAACACAAATTATGGAACTAGCTAGTCTCAACTATGGCCTGAGGTTAGTGTAGTGCTCATTGCTGACTTCTGTTAGGGGCATATGCTTCAGTGGGAATCAAGGTTTGGTGCATATTAGGGTAGCGTGGCCAACAGTGAAAGCAAAGCCATTCATTATTTTTTGTTGAAAATGATTTTCAGCATCTTTCAAGCACATACACTGAACAAAGTAATGAATGGACCACAAAAATAACACATACTTTATCAATAGCATTGGCTACTGTAAGAAAACTGAAAGAGTAAATGATGTTGCCAATGCACATATTGAAATAAATTAAATTTAATGCATCACTTTTTTCAGTGTAGATCATTTGGGAGCTGCAGGACAGAGTCACTGGCACTGGCACTGTCATAGCTGCAGTGATACATGCAGGGCTCACAAGCACTAGTCCAAAAAACACATATACCACATAAAGATGTTATTTACTAATACAGGGAACATAACTGACCTGTTTAGTGGAGGACATTGAGCTGAGGGTGCTCAGGCTGTTGGTGTCCGTCACTACCATGGCGGAGGGAAAGCGCGAGGGATGGGAATACTGTGGTGGTTCCTGCTTGTGTGGGTACACTGTGAGGAGGACATAGCGATGAAGAGAGAACAGTCACATATGAGCTCATCTCGGAAAACTAATTAACTAATGACAAGGCTACTCATCGGAAAAGTATGCATGAAGGATGAACATATTTTAAACAAATGAGCTGATAGCTTGTGGATTCTGTTCAAGTGTAGAAATAACTTTTCTACAGAGATACACAGTCAAATGGATAGGGGGTGTAGGGGGTACGGGAAATAGAGTATACTGACTGTGTGAGTGTGTGACAGTGGCCATAAAGGGCTGCTGGCTCATGTGGCTGTGGGACTGCTGCATGAGACCCTGCTGGTGGGAGCTGTGCAGCTGCTGGGAGAACTGCACTGGCTGTAGAGTTGCCAAACTGCCTGCCACACTGTTGATAACTGGCACTGTTTGTGCCTGCGACGTGTTCAGACCTGTAAACAGTACCAGAAAGACACAATGTCAGTGTTATCTTTAAACAGCTATATCTAGCTGTATACCAAGACTGGATCGGCCAACAGGTAAAAGGGCCAATTGGACATTAAGGTTAAGATTTATGGGTTTTGATTACCAGTGGTATTGCAGCAAACCAGTGAGTCTAAAAGACAGCTAATCATGAGCATCTATTGCTATTATGTACACAGAACCGAGCAGTTGTCAGTTTTTTTCCAAGCACATTCAGTTGTTCTACAGTGAGAAGTAATAGAGTACAGGTATTACAGAAGAAATACTAGCTAGCTAACCTTCCTCACCAGAAGAACTGTATAATAGGGTACAAAGAGGTGAACAGAATAATGAAAATTATGACTCAAGAAGAGGTAAAGGTAGAAGTGAAATATTAGACTAAATACTTCAAGTACATCTACAGGAAGCTGAGAACTTTTGAGCAAAACACTCTTCCTTACTAGGTTACTTTTTTGTTTTGCTTGAGTCATTACTATTTTGCTTGTGGTTTTAGCCTGTACTACATATTTAACCACAATGAATCATCCAGCATCTAAGAGATAAGAACTTCTCTTTTTGTAAAATAAAATTATAAAACCCCCAAAATTTTGATTTTGAGTAGTAGCAAGGCAGGTCAGGTGCTGGAGACATAGAATAGCAACAGGGTGTGAATGAAAATGAAGATATTATGATGATCTTATAATTGGACACAAGTCAGAAAAGTACAATTCCATTTATGTTTTACTGAGTAAATACAACTGAGTAAATGTAACTAATTGCCACCCACCTGATACTGGGTGATAGTGATAGTGGGTGAGAACTGGCAAAGGCTAACACTGATTAAACAAATTGGGTAAAAATAGAAAAAACAAACTCCATTCCTTTCCAGAGGAGAACACCAGGCTATGTGCATTCTACACCACCTTAGCCAACTCATTAAGGCTTTTAAAATTGTTTAATGAAAATACCAAAAAGTGAAAAAGGTACAAAAGCATGTTAAAACAGGGTCCCAAAATAGAAAGTGCTGAAGGGAGAGGAAAACTCACTCTGGGCAATGGCCATGACTCCAGAGATAGGCATGATGAGGTTCTGTGTTTGCTGGTGAGGGTGATGGGAGCTGTGGATGTTGGTCAGGGTGCTTACTGGTGGAAGACCTCCACCTGATACTGAGATCTACCAAGGAAAACACACACAGAAACATGCTCTGTCAGACACAGACCAGCTACTCAAAGAAGCTTCAGCCCACAAGCACCAAACTCTTCACATTAGTTTCCTACATTTGCGTTTTGAGCCTCAGATCAGTGACCAGTAAAAGGGCCGGAACAGTGTTATCAATAGCTTTGCAACTGTAATGTTATCTTCTGTTGGACTCAAAGAGGCAGACAGGCTATTTGAATAGGCTGCTGGTCAGAGAGGAGGCCTTGCTCAGACAACCGTCTTAAGGTGCAGATAAGCTGCATTTATCCTCCCCTCACTTCTGCAGTAGCTAGCATCTGACTGGCTAACATAAGTGAACTAGGAAGCCATGCAGCATTCAATTTAGATGCAAATGACAGACATGTCAGTATCTTTGTAACACTGAAGTTGAGTGAAGATTGTCTAACTTAAAACTCAATATTTGCATAAGGCAGGGTGGTGGGGAAGGGGGGTTTGGGGTGGGGGGGGGTCAGTTGTTTGACTGCTGCAGCGCCTGGTTTAATCGAGCGCTGCTGTCAGTCCGCTTGCCAGAGCAAGCAGAGCCCCACCCGCCACGGCATATAATCAATAACAACAGAATGTTTCTTTGTCAGGTTTATTGGCTTAGCCATGGCCGTGCCCTCTTCACGCTACCACCAGCTTTGAGGCCCATGCCTACCCTGTGGTGCGCTGTGGCTTAAGCCTAACTATCTTCCTGGAGCTTCGACCGAGAGAAGAACAATACCACATTTGTTGGGCCTCTGGTCGGTCAATGGCAGCACCTGATGGGGGCCCTGCTCGGCTTTTGCTATGTCAAAAGCAGGGCACTGACTTATCTTATCTGGGGCCAGGAGTGGCCAGGTGTGCTCACCATCTTGGCGTCAGGCGACAGCAGGCCGTGGCCAGGGTCCAGCGCTCCAGGAGAGACCTGCTGCAATACAGACTGGCCGCTCGTCATGCCGTTGCCACTGTGGTGATTGATGGTAGTGGAGGAGCTGACTTCGCCTGGACCTTGGCTGTACCTGATGGCTGAGAAGGAGGGAAAGAAAAGAATAAATAGAAAGCGATAACGTTATTTATTAAGTTTGTCTTGGCTTGCTGGAATGTGTGTCACACATGTTTATATGTGGGACAGAGATATAGGCCTCTGACTAATTGTGTTTTCACATTAGCCAGAGACTCTTATGGCTGCCTGTTGGCCCCAGACAGGCTTGAGCAGAGCAAACAAACTCTGGCCCCTCCAGTACAGATATGGGCCCAAAACAGCCAAGGCCATTAGAGTGTGTACATGCAGCTTGGTGCTTGCACCATGCGCTCATGATGGCTGGCTGTTCCCAGAACACATTATGAATTCACTGGCATGCCTTTCATGATAAAGGCGGGAACATTCAAAATAAAAATTGAAGAGCTATTTTACGGGCGAATGTACTTTGATGTTTGAGTCCTATGTCCACACCTGGGAGTTGCAGTCCACTTTGCAGGAATTTCAGCCATCCCTTGTCCAGCGACTGTTTGCAAATCCCAGCCTCTTCTGATACAGACAGAGTAAACACTACAAAATCAATGCCAATGTCAAACACTTCTGTCTATCTGTAGTCAGCACCTCACTTAGAATCCACCACCAGACTGACATGAGCTACAGTTATCTAGAACAACACATCATGACTGGGATTCTCCTAAACCCTGTCCCTGACTTGATGTAACACTCTTAATATGTTGTGACACTTTCCTGAAGGGCAGCATTCGTAAGACTACATGTGTCATTCCTGACAACTGACATAAACATATATTGACATTTTTAAAGACTTATCCCAAACAGTTGTCATGACCATGGCTGGTGCAAATGACAACAAAATGGGCAAAAAGCAGCCTTTACCTCAACTTCAGCTGATGCTTGTTGGAGTAAGTCTTAAACCTAATAGAGGTTTATGACAGTTAGCATGAAGAAGTAATTTGTCCATTTTGGTGTCGGTTCTCCTCAGCCAATGTTATGACAACTGCTGGAATAACCTTATAAATGTCTATATAGGTTTATATCAGTTGTCTCAAAAAGCTTACGCAAGTGCTGTGAAGTCTTATAAATGCTGCCCTCAGCAAAGCGCATGCTAGCACCAGAATACACTTCACAGTGCCAAAACAAAATGCATTTATTCTTCACACCAAACAAACAGTTTGTTACTCAGTTCACTTATTCTCGTATGTTAGCACCAGCAATTAATCTTGTTCCAGGAGAGATCTAGTAGGAATTTAGAGTTATATTTCAGCCACGTTCATTCTGTGGCTCATTCTCTGGATATCAGGAGAAAACCAATTTGACCACAAACACTACTCTGTCCCCTTCAGCACCTAGCCAGCTCTCTGTCTACTCTACAGCATCTTGTAAACACCAGCACAGGACAATAAAGCACTCCATCGGGTCCATGGGCCGCTTGCCACACAATGGACCGACCACCAATAAACAGACTTTATTTTATAGGCCTGTGCCCTGTAAAAGCGTCAGGGGGAGAAAGGGGGCTATTCAGCAGGGCATTGTCTGACTTTGTCTGCCATTCACCCAGGCTGCAGTGACTACTTCTTTCGCTCTCTCTCTTATAGCCAGCCTAGTTTGTGTTGTCTGACCCAGACCAACCAGCAGGAGAGCTGTGTTTCTGCGGCAACAAGGAAGCAAAATATAGCCTCTGAGAACACAGCACACAGGCAATGCGGGACAAAAAACATCAGATGCCATAAGCAGTCATAACTCCCCATGCAGAACCTTTACTAGAATGCTACTGTACTGTACTAGAATTCTACATGATTGTGAAAGCAAAAGTACAACGCTCTAGTCCAATGTTCAATTCTTGGTCCAAAAGCACGGTATGCAACAAGGCAGCTTAGGTGCCACTATACATTTCACAGTCAAACAGGGGGAGGGATGGAAGTCCTGAAGGGGAGTGGTAAGCAGAGAGCTGCAGCAAGGTTTGAAAGGCTTCAGTGCTCCCTGGGACCCATGTAATATCAAAGCCCTGGTGCCCAACCCCAGGCAATGCCCTTTATAATGCTGCTGCATATGAGAGACCTCCTGGGTCTCCGCAGGACGTACATGGCCTTTCAGCCTTTCTGTGGCCTGTGGTGGAAAGTGCAAGGACAGCTGACTCCCCAGAGGTCAAACAGAAGGGCACTGCAATAGAGCAGACATTGTGCTATATAGTGGCATCCGAGGTAAAGACAATTACTTCTACAGGAACTTTGAGTCTCTAGAATCTTTTGATTGTATATTGTATGTTTTAATGTATGTAGTATGAAACTCAAACAATTCAATAGGCCAATGGAAAAATGAAGTTTGCTAATGCACAGTTAAGAATCGAGTGCATTCCAACAGCACTCAAAACACCAACTGTGAATGACAACACAATCAAAAACTATGCACCTATTTCAGGGCTGAGTTTCCAGAGGTATCTAATCCACTTAATCTTCTTCAACAAAACATCAATAAAGCAGGAGCAAGAGCCATCCCTTGTTCTGACCCTATAATGACCTCTTCCTCCCAACCTGGTTTTGCCATGCTTGGAGAAAAGGGGAAAAGAAAGGGGGCTTCACCCAGAGCCCCCTTTTAGCTGCAGCAGAAGGGGTGATCAGTCCTGTCTGGTCAGAAAAGAGCCAATACTCCAGTGGACAGCTCCTGCTGCTCCACTCCTGTCCCTGACTCAACCACTATACTTTAGCTCATAAAGGTGGGGGGCTGGGGTGGTTCCAGCATTCCCTCCCCTAGCCCAACAGAGATAAATGAACCTAGGTTACAGTCACTGCAGTCTTCTAATACACCACAGACAATGGGACTCCCTGCTAGGAAAGGGTAAAGAGAGCAGGGGACAGGGGAGCCCCTTATCAAAGGCCTGGGAGATGTAGTAGCCAAGGGTTTTAATTGTCAATTAAGCATGCATAATACAGACCATGCCTTAGCAACACGATGAGGAGGGCCTGCTGAGCCATTCTTGTCAGGCCAGGCTCCTACACTGAAAAACAGCTGATGCTGCTGGCAGGATGCCTTGTAAGCCCTGTAACCCCCGACTAAGGAAGAGCATGGAAAAGCAGAGTGTCTTCCGCTTCTGACCCTGATGTACCCCTACCTCCCAAAACCTTTGAAAGCTCACTTCATGACCTGAGGTCACTGACTGGTCAGGTGTGCAGAGGAGAAAATCCACAAGCAAACACTGAACTGAGCATCCACAAGATTAAACAGTGCGCACAAGCCAAAAGCAAGTGTTTTAATGCCAAGGAATAATGGCAGCCAAGCCAGTTTGACCAGTCAGAAGCCAGTTTCTTTACTTTTAGTGCTAATGCCTTACTATATCACACTAGGTCAAGGAAACTAGTCTGGTATGTGTTTTATTAGACAACACTGCACAGGTGCTGACAGTAAAATGGTAAGCCTATAGATGCGAAAACACCATCTTGGCAAGTGGTGATCCTGTGCTTAAGTGACCTGGGGCTGACCCTGGTCCTCATCCCAGGGTAGAAGCTCTTTGTGGCTCTGCTCTTGCCTGCTGACTCAAGAACAGGGATTGTAGCTACAATGTGGATTGTTCTCAGCGCGTTTTCAAAGCTTGGAATAACAATGGCATTTACTCAGTTCACTCACTCACTCACTCATTCACTCCATCTTATTGATCATGCACTTTCTCATCGCCTTCACCCTGATCACATCAACTGTGTCAACTTTTTCTCCTTTCCCCGCAGAAAGAGAATGGAATCTAATGCCAACCGCTGTCCCCTCACTTGGCTCCGCAACTAAAGTCTTAAGCAAGCTCAGATGCCCAGTTTAGCTCAGCTAATATAAGGGGAATGGGGAAGGTACCTTGCATCTTGCTAGGAGGTGAAGTGCTGTCCTGCGGATGGTGTGGCGAGCTGTGCGAGAGGAGGGGGTTCAAGCTGTGCGTTTGACCGGTGTATGCATCCATTGCTAGCTTCTGCCTGAAGGCCTCCTCCTTGCGCCGGTTGGCAAACCAGTTGTACACGCGTACCTCTGTGACCAGGTTTGTGCCGAGCCCTTGAGCTTTAGATGGAGAGACCCCTCTCTGGAGACACTCCGCCCTAAATGTGATCAAGAAAGACTTGGGTTAAGAATCCTGAATGAACTATGAACTATTTTAAAAAAGGAAGAGTACATCTCATATTGCTTATAATGCATGTAACATTACCGATTGCACTCTTCCACCAAAGCCTCCCGCTCCTCTTTGCTCGGGTTCTTCTGCCGTTCATAGGCCTGGTAAAGGATCTGCTGGGACGCAGGTCCCCATTTAAAGCGATTGCGTCTGAGCTTCTTGAGGGCAGGCTCAGTGCTGGCATCGTCCCCGTGCTGCACCATACCCGGTCCAGGCTGACTGAACTCTGGGAAAAAAAGGAGTACCTGATCCTGACTGCCTTTGTCTGTCACATTAATGCCAGACCCATGTGTTGCTTGGTTGAATTCTGAAAAATGAAGAGAAATTGTCTTTGACGCACATTTCCTTCCGAGAATGAAGAAATGACCAGTTTCAGTTTGTTGCCTGCTTTCTATGATATCCAGACAGGCGTGCTGCTGTACCTTACTCTTTCAAAAAGGGTACAGTTACAGGTGCTTTTTGCTCAGCATGCAGACAATGCAACAGTGACCTCAAAGGTAAATTACAGTACATTCACTTTACATCACATTTTCACAACCTAACAAAGAGTAAAAAGCTATTTTAAATAAAGTAAGAGGCCTGATAACAAGGCGCATGTATCTACTGCTACTTAAATAATATAACATATATAACAAAACATGGCACACTTAAGTTTCCTAACTAAAGCTACTGAAGACCCGCTCCAGTGATGTGAATGTACAACACCAGTGACAGTTTACTACCTTTTTGTTCTTCCAGTGTTCTCCAGACAATCTCAGTATAATTAACTCCTCCACAAGTGTTCCCTATAGGACTGCACTGGTAGCGTGGCAAATCCCCTATCTATCAAAATGAACTGAAGTCTGTTATATGCTAATATTCATTTTTGTGACGATAAAACTAAAAAAACAGAACTGAGTAAATAAACAAACGAATAAATAAACAAATAAATATAAAGGTGACGCTCAGTATATAAGAACTTACGTCGCAGGATCTCGCGCTGCTTCCTGACGTACCACGTGTAGAGCGCCGCTCGCTTCTGCGTCTTCATGGGCGTGCCCTTGTTCAGGTGCTGGGAGAGGTGAGACTGGTTCAGGCCGGTTACGTCCACCACCTCGCGCTGAGGGATGTTGTGCTGCTGCATGTAGCCTTTGATCATGCGGGCCGCGCGCCACGGGTCCTCACTGGACGAGAAACGACCAAAGAGCGCATTTAAACAGTGTTTAAGTTACTACAATACACACTTATCGTGGCTCTACAAGGGCTGAACTGAATGGACAGAAAATAGAAAGGTTCAAATGATACAAACACAGCTATATAGCCACAAAAAGAGTTCTGCTGTCCTTACTAGTAAAGCCTTTCTGCTGAACGTGCCTCAATACAACTACCTGAATATGCAGCCCATAGGCTGTATCAGCGTTTACACTGCTAAGCTTGGTCTATAAACAGTCTACAGAAATGCCAGCTTGGCTATGCTATGTTTGATGTGTATATTAGCCTGTGATAAATACTGTATCACCTGAATAAGTGACCTATATACATACGTAATAATGCTTTTATTACTATTATCTGAATCATTACTCATCACCTGGACATTCAGGCTGTACAAAAGTAGGTTGTTATACTGTATGCTCATATTAGCCTACAGTATAATCCTACGTGGAAAAATACTACATACAAAGGAAATTCTTGACATGTTCACATCACTAAATTACTTGAATACGTACTTTAGAAAACCCTATTATAATGTACAGTTATATTACAACGTTCATTTTACGACATTGGCCGGTCTACAAATAAAGCCATTCGTTAGTTAAGGAAGACAAATATAATATATTTTTCAATTGTACGCTATTTTATATGTTTATATAATATAATATAATATAATATAATATAATATAATATAATATAATATAATATAATATATGTGACATTGTGTGACCTCGGTTCTCCATTGAGAGTAGGGCAGATTGATTATGATGATGTTAGATGGCAGTGAGCTCTAATGACTGTAAACATGTTTTTAAAACATTAAGAAGCTCAGTTTAAAGTTTGTCTGGATTATAAATGATAGCACACTGAGTAGAACGAATAATTCATGAAGAGGTTCCTGCTGGTAGACTCAGTTCTTGGACTATGGTATTGACACAGTCCACTTTAAGGAATGTTAGGTCTAGAGAATTCTGCTGAATGTGAGCGTCTCTCTCTCTCTCCCTCTCACTCTGAGGCGCATGAAGTCGTTAATCCCCGTCTAATAAATGAGTGTTAATCATTGCATTCACTTGCTGTAAAGACTTCCAAAGGCTACAGGTTTCAGTTCAGCTCTGATCTAATTACGAACCAAAAACAAAACATTCCCGCCCTCAGTGCACAAGCGAGATTATATGAATACTGTGTGTGTGTGTGTGTGTGTGTGTGTGTGTGTGTGTGTGTGTGTGTGTGTGTGTGTGTGT